>CM065595.1:25952902-26552902 GCA_033119425.1 Bufotes viridis
CAAGGATGTTCTTCGGAGAAGGTTGTGCAGGTGAGATATTCATGTGCATGTAATGTTCATGCATAATACATTTGGGGTCTGTGAGCAGCTGTAAATGCCTGAGAAGAAACAAATGGTTCAGTTGTCGTCCCCATCCTATCACATGCAGCAAGCAGCTGGTATCTGCTACATGACTGCTGTATAAGCAAGTTGGTCCTCATAGCCTCGACAAGAAACGGCTTACATAGACATCTATGGCTTGAGGGTTACTATGTCTCCTTTGGGGAGAGAGCTCCTTAATACTTAGGGCTGTTTCACAGGAGCGGATGCCGTGCGTGTCATCCGCAGCGTGAAAGAGAGCCAAGCCGCGCTGTGGACAGCAGAGACACAGAGCATTTACACGATTGATAATGCTCCGTGCCTCTCTGTGATCTTTTTACTACAAAATTACAGAGAGATAAAGTTCAAAAGAAATGGACGGCACTGTGCATTAATCGAGGTCCGGGTGCACGGTCAGCAGGTCAGGGCCCCATCAAATGCAGTGAATGGATCGGCACTCCGCAATCTTATGTAGAAAGTTTCTTTATTCGCCACCATATGTGACGCGCTTCGGCACAAGCATGTGACAAAGGCACATGCTTGTGCCGAAACGCGTCACATATGGGTGACGAATAAAGAAACTTTCTACATAAAGATTACGGAGTGCCGGTCCATTCATTGCGAGTGAGATAAAGTTGTCACCGTGATTTTGTAGTAAAAGATCACAGAGAGGCACGGAGCATTATCAATCATGTTAATGCTCCGTGCTTCTGCTGTCCAGAACGCAGCTTGGCTGTCTTTCACGCAGCGGATTACCTGCATCTCTATGGGACTCCCAGCTGAAGCAGAGTACAGGACCCCTGGATAGGGGATTACTAGATGTGACCAGAATGCCTCGTTATACCTGGTGAATTAGATTGTATGAATGAACGGCATCATTTTGTTTGACTTGCAGAGAAAGTTACCTGAACAAGATGTCGTCCAGGGCTCCTACCTGGCGCTGCCTCTCACTTTACTGCTGCTGTTGGCCGGTTACAAGTACGATAAGGTAACTGCAACCAATACACACTGTACAGTCACGGTTAAATGGGGAGCGCATTCCAACCCTCAGCATCTGTAGTGCTTAGATGGCATGGAGCTGGTCATGAGGTTATGCTATCGGCTTCGGAACAGGAACGTGTGACATCCTGGCATATTTACTACTTTAATACATTGGTTACAGCAGGGAAAAATATTGAAACCTTTTTGAGATGTAACATGTTATAAAGCATCCACAAAGGTAATGAGGAATCCGTCTTTGCTGAGCTTGAAAGTATGAGAACAGCTTTAGGGTAGAGCCATACCTCCCGTTTTACTGATCCGGGGTGCTGTCTTGGTAGAGAACAGCCTGCCAGAGTTCACTGAATACGACCTAGCCGGATACTGGCATTCACTACCGTACCCCATTGACTATACTGGGAGTCATCTGCTTTCCCGCATGAGTGCCGATTTTCCATGGATTGTCTCTAAATCCCATTATAGTCAATGGGTTTCGATGAAGAACGGCAGTATCTGGCTAGGCTGGATCTGGTGAACTCTCTGCCAGTACAGCCTGACGGATCTGTTAAACCTTAATATAAATAGCAGCACACGTGTGTCTGGTGGAGAGCCAGGTAAAGCTTCTACACCAGGGTCAGTACTGCCCTCAAGCATTAGTAAGGGTCTTATGTCACATTCTACGTAGGGGTGCAGTAGGTGAGTTTACATAGGGGCTGAGTTAGTGCAAAAAATTAGCTTGAAATATAGTAAACGCCATTCACTTGCTGTGGATATAGTCTGTGTAGATTCTGTCCAGGATGTCCAAATTGCCAGGCTACCCAACAATAAGGGTCTGGCTACGCCACGACATGTGTTGCATAAAAGTGGTGTTGACTGTGATGAGATAGTGGCAAAAAATCCAACTTAGATTTGACTATCATTACAAAAAAAAAAGTCACGTGACATGTCACCATGTAGCTTTATCATTTTTAGCTGCACAACTTCATATCTCCATGTAATCGGACCCTATGCAAACAACAGAATTCTTAGGTGGGAGTCCATCAGCATGTGGAGGAGATATGTGGCATTGCCTCTTTCCCATGGGGTGTCCATACATGGTGGAGATAGTGATGCTCTTTATAGCCACCCCATTCAAGGCTGCCCCATGGTCGGTGCCCGTGCATTCCCCGACAGTTTAATTTTAATGCTCCCCACCTGTGACCCGTTTAGGAAAGGAGCAAGTCCAATAATGCATTCATTGTGTGACTTTATGCACAATTTCCTGATATACGCTGCGAACCTCCGGGCATAGTAAACATGTAGGGGGTCATTTATCACTCTGAAATATACCTAAATTAAGTGTATTTCAGGTGCAGATTGCTGCCAGTTGTGCCGCATTCCACGCCTTCGACCCGCTCACACCAGGTCTAAAAAAGTGCACCGTCTCATTTACCATTTTCTGGCATAAAAAAGGGTCTGGGTGTAAGACAGCTTGGAAGCAGTCTCACTTTTAAAACTGGCGCTGGACTCCTCTTCGTAACTCCGGCAGATCCACCGCCAACTGAGGGCTTTATTAGATGCCGCTCTTATTAAATGTGTCCCGTGGTTTTCGCCTGCCCATAATCCCCTGGATCACGGTGCTCCGACATCACTTTGGTGCTGACCTTCGTCTGTCTGCACTTACAGTACGTCTGTCATACATACATACAGCCCCTGAATATGAAATATTATAACGTATACACGACAACGACATGTTTGGAGACGTCCATTGATGGGGATTCTCCGAGTTTTACTCGGCCTTTATATTTTAATGTCGTTGGGTTTGGATAGTTTGCCTCATTTCCAGTAGCTTTCCCAAAAATGAACCCTTCCCTAGAGCGTTCTGCTACCCTTAAGTAGACTGCATCTGAAACCTCTCATTACGAGGACGACCTTTAGTGTATTGATAGTGATGGCTTAAGAGCCTGAGTAATGAGCGCTGTGTGCCTGTGCTTTCTCGTTACATAGGGGAGATGTGTGGACGCATCCGTCACACTTTGTTAACTTGACATGTGTAAATAGTTTTTGGCCGGAGCATAGGTCAGACTGTGTCATTAATTGCACAGAAGAGATCCAGCTCTGAGAGTTCCATGTGCTGCGTCCTGTTACATTGTAGCGGGTTGCATTGGAACATTTTCCATTCCATTTCCCGTGCTTTTTTTTTTTTATACAGCCAAATGCATTAGGTAAACCCCGGGTATAATTAGGAATCTCAGAGGAAAGTGCCGGCTTCTACGTATGGGTCGCACTGTCATTTGCTTACATGTATTAGACCGGTCAATTAGAGTCACAGTAGTCCCTGACTCTAGCAGGGCTTATATTAATCAGAATGTAAATGAACGTGTCTGCCTGATTGTTTAAATTGCCTAGAAAATGATGTTCAGATGTGCTGCAAGCTGTATGTGAAATGGCCTGCTCCTAGGTAATAGTTGATGGATTCCATTTAGCCAAGAAGAGCTTTAAAGGGTTTTTGGAAATCCTGTTGTAGTTGCCTGTCCACATTGATGGCGACTCACTGGGTTATGGGGGCTTCAGACGCAACCTTTGAGGTTGAGGGGTGTCCAGAACGTAGAGCATTACATGAAAGGCCATTCGGGGGAAATGTGTGGCTGCAGCTGCTCCTGGTCATCACAGCGGATTGCTGGGGGTTCAAGAAAACGGATCGCTTCGCCTGCTTCTATCATCTGTGAACCCGCAACAGTATGGAGGTTTAAAGGGATCATGCTTATAAAGTACAGCATGGAGAGAGCTCGCATCAGTAATTTTTATCGATCTGCTCACCCCCACTCCCCCGCTGTTTGCCCTCAAATCGCCCATGCAGAGCCTACAGAGGACTCCTGAGCATGCCCCATAATGGAAGTGACCCCTGGAGAAGTCCCCTCTCGACAGTTTGCAGATGCACAGCAAGGGGTGGGGGGGGGGGGGACCGGAGTTAATATAGGGCTAAAAATGACTGAAGTCAGTGGTGTGTGTGCTGTTTGTGCGTTACTGTAGTTAAATGGGTTATCCCATGATTAATGTAAAAAAAAATCAAAATTAGACATCTTATAGCACATTACAATCTCTTTCTAACAAGGCTAGAACCAGCCCTGTACCTCCCATAGATCCAGAGATCTCCGCACTCACTGTTCTGCTAGATTTATTTCAAGCTGGCAGCTCATGGGTGAGCACGCTTTCTTGGAACCGAGCAGGACAGAGAATGTAGAAAAAAGGGCAAACAGCAGGTGGCGCTGTACAGAGATTTTATTGAAAAATACTAAAAAAGTATTCAGATCCAGGTGCTGGTTTGAAAAATGTAAAAAAAAATTTGTGGGACAATCCCTTTAATAAGGCTTGTCCGAGGTGACCGAATCCTCTTAAGGTAGAAATTCAAGTAGTGGGGGGAAAAAGAAGGAAGCGGGTTTATTTTAGTATCGTATTTTACGTGTGATAAGCTTCATTTATTTTAAAGAGCACTTGTCAGCAGGATCAACTCCATTAAACCAGGCATACTGCTTGGTAGGGTTGACCATGCTGATTACAATGATACCAGTGTTATGAAAATCTGTTGGGATGTTCCCGAGAGATAAGACTTTATTTTTTTTTTATTTAACTGATGGCTTCAGTGCACGGAGGGGCAGGGGGCTAGACCGTCAGTCTACGTTTTCCAGTGCTGTCCACCTCCCTTGGGGCACTGAAGCCCTCATTTGCATAAGTTATTAAAGCCTTTTTTTCTCTCTAAGGAACACTGCAACCAATTTTCACAAGACGGGTATCATTTTAATCAGCAGGATCCCCTTTACTAGGCAGTGTGATTGGTTTAATAGGGTTAGTCCTGCTGATAGGTACTCTTTAGTTCTTTCCTTAATACATTTTTTTTATTTTTATTTTTTATATACTTTTAATATTGGCCTAATAGCCAGTAAGCACCTTAGCCCACATACACATGGCTAAGGCTACTTTCACACTAGCGTTTCTCTTTTCCAGTATTGAGATCCGTCATAGGATCTCAATACCGGAGAAAAATTGCTTGCGTTGGCCCCCATTCATTGTCAATGGGGACAAAACTGAACAGAACGGAGTGCTCCAAAATGCATTCCGTTCCGTTTGGCTGCGTTCCCATAACGGAGAACAAACCGCAGCAAGCATGACCCACAATGCAAGTCAGTGGGGACGGATCCGTTTTCTCTGACACAATAGAAAACGGATCCGTCCCCCATTGATTTTCAATGATGGATACGTCTTCGCAATGTTAAAGATAACACAACCGGATCCATTCATAACGGATGCAGATGGTTGTTTTATCAGTACAGAAGCGTTTTTGCTCATCCTTGCCGGATCCAGTAAAAACTCAAGGGTGAAAGTAGCCTTATATAATGCCAATGCTATCTGGAAACCCGAAAGCGAGCCCCTCTTTGGTAAATACCACTCGCACAATTCTACAGTGCTACCTTTACTACTGCCATCTTTCCCGGTGCATGCTACATACCAGTTACGTTACCAGTAATGTATAGACATTGAGCTGGACCCTGTGTAATGTTTGTAGATTGGTGTATAGAGGAGACCAGGGCTCACAGTAAAAAATAGTTGTTTTTTTTCTCCATAAACTCACCTGTCTTCTCTGGTCATGATTTCCTTGTCTTCTTCTTGCTAGTTGTTTCCCCTGCTGCTGCAGCTGACAAGCCGTCTGCAAGGAGTCCGTGCTCTTGGACAGACAGGAGCTGACACTGCCAACCCAGAGGATGCAAAAAGACTTCAAAAAAGACAAAAGACACGAAGGACGTGAAGAAGAGGTACCGTGGTGTGAAGTGACATCAAAGTCATGCTCCAGACCCTTGGGGACATGTTATGGAAACTCCTTGGCTTGAAAGAAATTCCGGACTTCAAATAATAACAGTTTCTCGGCACTACACGACCCCCCTGCCCCCCCTCTCCTCCTTTTTTAAATATAACTTGTTTTGTACATTGTGGATGTATATAAGCAGATCTTGGAACATGATTTAACTTGGAATTGAAGAAATTTGACCCCTTTTTTGTAATTTTTTTCCACTGGAGATAACTTATTTTTTATCATAAATGAAATACCCGGTGTCCGGTGACTTATACATAAAGCAAAGTAATTTCGTCTTTGCAAATGGATTCCCAAGGAAGCTTCAATAAAGAGTAACATGGTTTCCCCTTTCTACATTGCTGGTTACTGAGTTTTATTTTTGAAGTCGTGGGCCATAGTGGTCACCGAATGTAGAAGTGAACTCGTGGCCTGCATGTGTATTCTGTGTGAGGTGCTAGTGCCTGTCGTGTATGTTGCCTCATGAATGCATGGGTCCAACTTTTCCAACCCATTCAAATGAATGACCGTTCATTAAAGGGTCCTTTTCATGTAAGGAACTTCAATGGTGTCGCTATGGGACATTCTGCAAACCAACGGTGGCAAAAAATCCGTCCAAGGCGGATTTTTCTGCAACTTTCGCAGTCACAACATGTGGAATGTCCCATAGCGACACCATTGAAATACATTTTGTCACGCAACACATTTTGCCATGTAGCCATACCCCTTTGTGTCACTCAACTTTGTTTGTCCGCCATATATGAACAGGGTATGTGCTGCCGTCAATATGCAAAGGGAATGGGGACTAAAGACCGTAAAAGCGATCATTCATCCCTTATTCACCTTATATCAGGCCTTGTGAAAGACACTTTAAACGATCCCCAATTGCATTTTATATCGACGATTGAAGCACTCATTCAGGCTGTAATCGCCCCAGTTGTCAGACATTGGTGTCCCAAGCAGGAGACCTTCCATATGCTCTATTAAGGCAAATGGACAGAAGTTGTTTTCATCAGACAACACCTTTAAAGTGGAAGTCCAATACCAAGTTTTCACCCAGGTTCAATTTTCACCCTTCATTAATTTTACCAAATGGAGATTCTAGGTCGTCTTCTCCCCTATGAAGGAGGTAAGGGGTTCTCTTCTTTTTTCTCCAAAAGAATGACTTCCTAGTAGTCCGTGCATACTATGTATAAATATAAAAAAAAAAAACATTGATTTAGGGGTGGGCGATATAAACAATATACAATAATATCGCCATAAATTCGGGCAATAAAGATTTTAGCTATATTGCCATATCCCCCCCACAGTATTAAATAATCGGCAGTGGCCCCAGGTCCCCACCCCCCCCAACCTCACCTCTCCTCACCTCTCCTCACCCATTGGTGGCAGTGGCAGCTTCTGATCGGAGCCCCAGCACTGTAATTCTGGGGCTCTGATCGGTTACCAAGGCCGCCAGGACGCTGCTGAAGCCCTGGCTGCCATGGTCAGCTCCCTGCTGCTGTGTGCACAAAGCCCAGGGCAGCAGGGAGAGTGTAAAGTCCTACTCACCCCATCAGGGGCCGTATAAAAAGTAAAAAAAAAAAAAGTTAATCTCACATGCTTAAAATTATATTGCGATATAGATTTTAGGCCATATCGCCCAGCCCTATGTTGATTATTATGTTGAGAAAGAGATGAACCTCAAATAATCTAGAAAATTTGCTCTGGTTCTAAGTGTGGTCTTCTCAACGTGGTCCTTTTTTTCCCCCCAAGAAGATCATTGTAGATGCTTTCTCTGCCAGACCTCACAAGGTCCAGCTATGGGAGTATATGCTTCTATTGAGGGTGAATGGATTGTAATAAAACGCCTTGTGCTGTAGTTCCCTAGTTTGTCAGCAGAGAAAGCAGACCAGAACCCCTAAAGGTGGCCATACGCATTGTATGTATGATTGGCCAGCTATAGGTGACCTCTCGACTTTTTCCTGATGGCAGGTCGATAAATGTCGTGCAAGTTACATTAAAGCATGCCCAACACTTTGGTTTTCGGGCACATAAGCCACTGCCAGAGGTGTGTGGCAGTTGCTTTCTCCTATTCTTCAAGCATGCACTTTTGTGGGAGATCGGGAGAGAGAGAGCAGTTAGCCGACTGTTGTAAAGGGGTATTCCGGTTATGTAAAGTTATCCGCGGCACATGCGCAGTGCCGTCACACGTGGTGGAAAAATCCCGCAGAAATTATGCCACATAAAGACTTCCCCTATGTTATCCTTTGGGGGTGAAAAGAGTCAGTCCCTGCCCTGTGATCCCCATAATGATGTGCTGCGGCTTTTCCAAAGCAGAATGTCTCTGTGTGGATGTAATCCGCACAGAAAACCACACCAAATCTGTGCGTAAAAATCCACCTCAAAAACTGCACTTTTGTAAAGATTCGCCCCTGCGGATTCTCTCTTGGATTTTTCTGCCACCTGTGACTGCACCCTTAGGCCTCTTTCACACGAACGTGTCCGGATTAGGTCCGGATGCGTTGCGGATGCGTTCAGTGAAAACTGTGTGATTTTGCAGGCAAAGCCATTCAGTTTTGCCTGCGATTGCGTTCAGTCATTCAGTTTCTTTCCACGCGGGTGCAATGCGTTTTTCACGCGCGTGATAAAAAACTGAAGGTTTACAAATCTCTTAGCAACCATCAGTGAAAAACGCATCGCACCCGCACTCTCTTGCGGATGCAATGCGTTTTTTCACGCAGCCCAATTCACTTCTATGGGGCCAGAGCTGCGTGAAAAACGCAGAATATAGAACTTGCTGCGATTTTCACGCAACGCAGGAGTCCGATTCAGTGCGGGTGCTATGCGTTCACGTCACACATTGCACCCGCGCGGGAAAAACTCGCTCGTGTGAAAGGGGCCTTATACTTCTCGTTCCTGCTGGATCGGGCTTTGGCTAAAAAAAACTTGGGTGACGCCACCCTTCCAGTCACCTTCTTTTGGATGACACTCTGTATGTGGGGTGTGAATGTCTCTAGCTGTCCCCGCTGAATAGCTGTGCAGGCGTTAGGCTGGGTTTACACACTGCGCTTTTACCATATTTCAAAACTTTGGTGATTGTGGATAACTGCATAAGGTTGTTAATGTGATTTTTTTTTTTACCTATAGATTTTGGAGGGTCTCTGTGATCGGTGGTGTGGAATAATAATGTTTCTGTATACACCGGAGTATCTCGAGTTCTGTTCTCAATGTCTGTGCGCTATGGTGCAAGATCTATGATATCCACTGCGCTGCCAGAGAATGCGCCTAACTTATGACTACATGCATCTTCTGGCAGTCTGTGCTCCTAGACTAAATTCTAAGTCTTCAAGCTACCATAGATTTTCAAGTCTTCTTCCTCACCAGAAAACTGGCATAAAAGAAGATTAATATTCTTGGCCTGCTGACGGGAAAGTAGAGTAGAAACGTCACTTGGAACAATATTTTGTCGCAATTTTGTTTAGTAAACAAACACGGTTTTGCCACGTTTTTCCCAAAAACTGGTGCAAGGGGAGATGATAAATGTCCCCCTATATTCCTTACAGAAATCATAGTGCCCCATAGTAACACACACTGCAGGGACTTGGAAGCTTCTTCTCAGGCAGTGCTTCATGGGAAGTGGGAGCTAATTTGCATACTTTTTCTTATGGAATAGTGGGAGGAGCTAAGTGCATCTGAAGTTGTACTGCTAATCTTGAACTTAATAGGGCAGATCTACTAAATAGATGGCATAAGCTTAAACAGGCTGTCTAGACATGCACCAGATTTATCACAGGGGCTCGTGCACACAAACGTATTTTTGGTCTGCATCCAATCCGCTTTTTCAATGATGCGGACAGGACATCGAGTGCTCTCCGCATCCATATGTTCATTCCATGGCATCCGCAAAAATATAGAACATGTTCTATTATGGTGCCGAACACACACGGCCGGTATCCATGTTTTGCGGATGGCGAACCAGGTCACATTCGTGTGCATGAGCCCTAAATGGGGTGCAGGGACAGACACTTTTCTCTGACCCTAAACCAACTATTGGTTGGATTGGTTTGGGTCAGACTCAATTTCTCCAGAATTGTGGAGCAATTTGGGCCTATGTTGCATATTGATCTACACCCCTCTGTTGGTCTGGGGCAGGGATGGGCAAACTGCGGCTCTCCAGCTGTTGCAAAACTACAACTCCCACCATGCAAAGACTGCTTACAGCTATCAGCGTACAGCAGGGCATGGTGGGAATTGTAGTTTTACAACATCTGGAGAGCCGCAGTTTGCCCATCCCTGGTCTAGAGGTACATGATTGCTGTAAACACAGATGTGCCAAATTGCCTCACACTGTGGTGCAATTTACTCAAGAGTCAAGGTGTGCTGACACTAATACCTGTGGGCTGACGGCAGATGTCTTGATCCCCCTAGTGGTTGCTGTAGGAAACATCTGTTACATTCTGGGGGAGCAGATTAGTTTGGGGATCCCTCTTGCTTGCCCTTCCTTTCTCACAATGACATATCTGAGGAGTTGTCTTGATACCCAGGATGGTATTAATGCATGTATGCCAAATTTTTGGAGTAAATACATAAAAAAAGTTGAATTTATCATCGCCATACCCCAGTTTTTTGGCAAATCTGCCACATAGTTTCGGGCCAGGTGCCATATTTATGAAGCCCCAGCACAGTTTTTCTGACAGTAGGCTGTGTTGCTGGATGCAGCTCATTTATCAATATTTTTGAACACTTTTCTAAGCACTATGAGGTCGGTCCTGGCGTCTTTAGTGCACCCTGGCCCTGTTGATGATGCGCATGGACCATATGTTCGAACCGGTATGAACCAATCTGCTCCATGTTTTTTTTTTTTCTTCTCTCACCTCCTTGTTATATATCCGTCTTAAAAGGTTGAACAAGTCAGTCTACTGTATCATTTCTTCAGAGCTGTATTGTACATTCAAGCATGTCTGTCTTCCAATTAGAGCGGACAGCTTAAACCAGGTCGTGCTATTGTACAGACGGTGGCGAGGAGCCCGTGCCTTGCTAATAGGAATCATTGTGAGCTGAGGTTGAAAGGAGCGCTCCTGCAGCTACATTACACAGTCACCGCTTAGTCTCTGTTCAAGCGATTGATGGCCGCCTGACACTACATGCTTCTATCATTGTACCACGGCCTGTATCCCCAGCTGAGGGGGAATCAAGGGTTAAATAGATGGGAGCTAGAATACATTCACAAAAGGATCTAATGCTGAGCATTTCATATATATATATATATATATATATATATATATATATATATACTAGCAGAAGGACCCGGCTTTGCACAGGTATATTTCATGTATTTCATTTAATGTTTGTTTGTGAAGTTAAGATATCCACAGTGTTCTCCATCACAGTGACCTCTACAACATCCTGCCCCTTTAACAGTGACTTCCACAGTACCCTGCTCCCTTAAGTGACCTCCACAGTACCTTGCTGCCTTAACAGTGACTTCCACTGCAGCTGTCCCTTTAATAGTGGCCTCCAAAGTCCCCTGCCCCCTTAACAGTAACATCCACAGCGCCCGCCCCTTTAATAGCGACCTCCACGACGGCTGACCCTTTATTAGCAACCTCCACAGTACCCCGTCTCCTGAACAGTGATTTCCACAATAACCTGTTCCCTTAACAGTGACCTTCACAGTGCTCTATTCCCTTAAAATGTGACCTCCACAACATCCCACGCCTTTAACAGTGACCTCTACAGCACCCCGTCCCTTAATGCTGATCTCTATAGCGGACCTTCCCCTTAACTGTAAGCTCCATCGTTCCCTGCGCCCTTAACAGAGATCTCCACAGCACCCTCCCCTTTAACAGTGACTGTCACAGTACTTTTCTCCCTTAACAGTGACCCCCAAAAGCGACAGCCCCTTTAATAGTGAATTCCACAGCATCCCGCCCCTTTAACAGTGACCTCCACAGAACTGCACCCTTAACAATGACCCCCACAGTGCACTGCCCCTTAACAGTGACCTCCACACTGCCAACCCCTTTAACAGTGACCTCCACAGCGGCCTGCCTCCTTAACAGTAACCTCCACAGTGGACGCACCTTTGACAGTGACTGCCACAGTACCCCGCTCCCTTAACAGTGACCTCCACAGTACCCCGCTCCCTTAACAATGATCTCCACAGTACCCCACTGCCTTAAAAGTGACCACCCCCATAGCTGCTGCCCCTTTAATAGTGACCTCCACTGTGTTTTACCTCCACAGTCCCTTGCCTCCTCTTCCAACGTGCACATCCCTTCAACAGTGATCTACACAGCGGCCTGCCCCCTTAGCAGTAATATCCACAACTTACCAAACTGATAAGACTATGGCTTACAAGAGTTAATGAGTTGTCAGAGTTCAGAGATGAGGGCTGTACATCCATCCATCAGAGCAGCAACCTGACAGCTCAGTGTGAAGCTAAAAGTAAGATACTTGGCCTATAAACTGAAACTTAACCCTCTTGGACAAAAACTGTTGAAAATTTTTAATATGGACCAATTGAAAAAAATATGTAGCAAAAAATTAAAAAAATGCAATCATAAAAAATTGCCTCTGAAGGTGTTCATAGCCTTTAAGAAAGTAGCCATATTTTGATAATTTCCTGCAACCAACAAAGTAGCCTCAAAGAGATAGATTACAAATTCAGCTCTGCTACACCTGCACACATCCCTAAAGTTGTACATACAGTATATTATCTGTATGTGTTGCTGTTTATTTTCTCCCGGGAAGATGACATCTTTCATCCCGTTACACAAGACATCTGTTCTATAATAGTCCTGTGACTAGTGATTATGGTTAGCAACTAATTCTACTTCTAAACCTGCTTGCTGGTATGACAGAGCTCATTAGGTAAACCAGTAATTGTGCTGTCACACTAATGCTATTAGTTTTCAGAATTTCCCCTATAATTAGATTAAATGTCAAAGTATACACTCTGCATCCAAAACATCAGAAACGCTTTCATCTATATGTTGTGGAAAGGGTCTGCAGTCAGTCACACCGGTGTCATGGTATATATATATACTGTATATCCTGATGGGGCTTCTGTTGTAGACAAATGTAAAATTTGTATTTCTTGGTCTTGAAATCCCTCTGATGGTTCTTGTTTCATTTTGAAAAGACCCTTAAAGGGACTGTCCCAATTAGACTTTTATTGCAAATCAATAGGATATGCAATGAATGTCCGATAGGTACAGGTACCACCTTTTATCTCAAGAACAAGGCCCTACCATGCACAGCTTGCTCTACATTCGCTGCTATGAGACTTCATAAAATAGCCAAGCAAGCTGTGGCTATCTTTTTAGAGGGGTTGTCCGGGTTCAGAGTTGAACCCGGACATATCTCTATTTTCACCCCTCTGGCCCCTCTGATATGAGAAATGCTCCGATGCTCTCCCTTGCTCTGCACTGTATCACGCAGGGCAAGGGCTGTTTGTTTATATTTATTACACTGCTAAGCGGAGGCGGGGTAGAGTTGCCAGTGATGTCATCGGCACTGATGGGTGGACTTTAGCACTGCCCTAGCCATTTTACCTGATGTCACCAGGCTCACTGGTAGGTGGAAGCTTCTGCCTAACTTTCCTCATGGAGAGCAAGATACGTCACCAGATCTCCAAAAAAACGCTTTTGCCCTGTGCTATTGAGCGCAGGGCAAAGGAGACTATCAGAGCTGTTTCATAGTATACCCCACCACCGTCAGTCCCTGAAGCATGTTACATTTTTGATGGACAATCATTCTAATGATAGCCACCATCCCAACTTATTCCTAGCATTCTTATTAATACCCTCACCCCCATCCTACCCACGCATACAGATGCATCAACCCCTACCTTAGCCCCAATTTGGTTAAAAGGGTTGTCCGGCCCAGAAGCCGATATGCTGTGAGACAACAACAAAAAAAGTGTAAAGATCACCTATCCACCCTTCTGCCATTCCAGCACCATGGCTCCCTTGCTGGCCACTTTGAGCCCCTGCCAGAACAGAAGTTGCTGGTTCACGTAACCACTGTGGCCAACGGCATATCACATGTTCTCAGCAATCATTGCCAGATCAACTAGACACTCTGAGTATCTGTGGAAAAGTCCATTGGCTCCTGTGCAGTACCCCAGTAGGACTACTGCAAAGAGTTAACTAGTACCAAACAGTTAATACAATGTTCTTGAGTTAAAAGTTGTGATTTGTTATGTCTCAATTACCAGATGATAGACTAGGTCTGAGTAAAACTACTGGAAAGACGTGTATGTGGACAGTTCCTGCAAAAGCTAGTCCCAAGATCTGCGCTTCTGAGCCTACAGATGCCAGAAAAACTACTTTAATATCAGATTATCCCAGAAGGAAAGGAGACCAGACATCTTTGAAGGTCAAGATCTCACAAGGCTGTGCACTGGGCTCAGACTTCAAGGTACTGTGTTTGTTTATTCCAGAAAGACTTTACTGCTGTGGAGGAAATACTGCTAAAACAACCCACACACTTTGAGATACGGCCACCTGTTTTGTAAGTTCTGCACCAATCAGTCTGGGAACTGCAGAGGCAGATAATAAGAACCTCATTGTATGCCTGTGGTTCTGTGTAGAGACTGTAAAGTATCCTTAAGAGAGAGAGCAAGGAAGTACTACGACCACTGAAAAGGATTGCACTGTACCATACCTTGGAACAGTGCACTTTTGCTGCTGTATGTACTACTATCCCCGTCTTCACTACAGTAAACAAAGACCCTGCGGCCTCCACCATACATCAGCTAGCCCTCTGCATCCACGCTCCTGCCTTGCACTCATCCAAACATGATCCATCAAGGGCCCCCCACTGCAACCAGACAGAAGCCCCAATCTCAGGGTGTTCTCCGAGGGTATAAAGGGTACACCTCCAGTTACTGAATGGCTCTAGGCAGTGCCAGAGCGGAGATTTCCACTGTGAACTGTGAGTACTATATCACTGGCAAATCCACTCCACTACTCCCATCCTCACCTCCCCTGCAGGTCACAGCAGCTGCAACTCCTCTCATGTCCCATCCCTGACCTCTCATATATCTACATACATGGCTGCTAGTGTTGAGCGAGCATGCTCGGCCGGACACCCAGTCAGCTCGGACATTGCGATGCTCGGCACACGGCGGTGTTCGGCCGAATACCGCGTGTGCTCGAGTGCGGTGCTCGAGTCTCCTCCCCACATGTTTGTTGGCTGCAGCTAATAAACATGCAGGTAAGTACTGCCACTCACTGTAATGCAGTAGCCATGTTGGTTACTGGCATTACAGTGATTGGCTGGCCGGAACGCGTCATCGGGTGCTATAAAGCACCTGATGACACCTGTTGGGCTCAGTCTTAGTCAGGGAGAGCAGTGCTGTAGAAGGGACATAGTGTAGGGAATTTAATTTTTTTTTTTTTGTTAGGCAGGGTTGATGTTAGAGACCCAAAAGTCCTTTTAAGGACTATTGTTGTATCTGGCAGCAATATATATTATTAGTGCAACCTGGTGCAATTGTTAGAGACCCAAAAGTGCTTTTGGGGACTATTGTTGTATCTGGCAGCAATATATATTTTTAGCGCAACCTGCGCTAAAAAGCGTGCAATTGTTTGGCCGCTGCAGACAGCGACATTATCTGCGCTACATCTCCTGTGTAACGTGTGCGCAGTCTTAAAATATCTGTGACATCTAGGGTACTTTTTCCGTAGACTGTGTCCGCTGCGTACAGTGACATTCCCATCGCTACATCTCCTGTATAACGTTTGCGCATACTAAAATCTAGTGTACTTTTTCTGTAGACGCTGCGGACAGCGACATTACCCGCGCTACATCTCCTGTTTAACATGTGCGCATACTAAAAATATCTGTGACATCCAGTGTACTTTTTCCGTAGACGCTGCGGACAGTGACATTACCTGCACTACATCTCTTGTATAACGTTTTCGCATCCCAAATATCTGTGACATTGACTGTAATTTATTCTTAGCTGCTGCTTACAGCCGCGCCATTACCTGTAGTACCTCTACTGTATAATGTTTCCGCATCCCAAATATCTAACATTGACTGTAATTTTTTCTTAGCCGCTGGTGATAGCAGCGCCATTACCTGTGCTACATCTCCTGTGTAACGTTTCCTCATTCCAAATATCTGTGACATTGACTGTAATTTATTTGCACATACACTTAAAAAAAAACGGCACTACTGTACGTGTGACATACTTGCAAGCATATATACCATTCAATATAATGAAAGCGAGCAGTAAGGGTCGGGGAAGTGTGTAATAAAGGGTGTATTGGAGTGCCGGGTCCTTGTAATTTTTGGCATCCCTTTCACTTAGTGCATAGACTTTATGAGTGTAGGAGTCCCACTACCTGAACAATTGCACCACAATGTGAATGAGGCCCTCCTTAATGTGATATACAGGTTGTATCCGAGTGCCTCTTCCTTGTAATTTTTGGCAGCACTTGTATTTTATATACAAGTAAATATACAGGAAAGAATGTTTCCTAACAATTTTTGCTCTAAAATCGATTTTATCTTCGGTTTTGTGCATATTATTGTCAGTCTGTAAAAGTGGCGTACTACTCGTTCAACATCGTTCCCAGCAGCGACCTGGGAGCCCAAGATTCATCCAGACATCCTCCCCATGCTGTTCCCGAACCATTTCAGTGGTTGCTCGATCAACACTAATGGCTGTCTGAAGGTTGTTCTCTTCAGTTTATAGCTTTCACTAGGCACATGTGAAGTCTTTTCCTGTATAGAAAATACTCATTACAAAGAAATATAAAGGCCGAACACTGCATTTTTTCCTTCTCATGTATTCCACCCCATGACCATTGGCTGTCTAGAAGACCACCTAATTAGCTTAGACTTTGCCCTAACCCTGGGCAATAGACTCTTTGGGCAGTTTGTGGACCCATAATAAGCAAGGTCTTAAATGCTTATTAACACGTGTTTACCTCATATCAACCTTTATCTACTACCTACTTCTACTTCTTAGACCATTGCTAAGCCAATGAGGTTTACAAGCAGGAGAAAATGAAGGAATTTATGCGAATATTAAATATAACTTTCTCAGCAAAGTTTGCCCAAGCAGATAGCACCACATCTGAGGTGTAAAATTAGATGCAAAAATAGACTACCACATTAACACTACAGATGGACAACTGACGGTGTGAAAAGCATGGGGTGTGCAATGTGTCTCCGTCTGGAAAATGCTTTTATGTGCGTGTAATGGGTATATCGTTTATCTGTGTGAGATTTGTGGAGAAGCTTCTCTGCTCTCCTATCAATGCTCCTTTACTGTATATTAAACATTGCGGCCTCCTGGCGATCAGTGCTGACCTAGTAGAGGTGAGGAAAATTAGTATTCTAGTGAGGAAATGCATTGATGTGTAAAATATCTTCAAATAGAAGGCTTATACCATTACTGTTCCAGTTGACATTACCAGACTCAATGGTGACTGCAGGGTATGGATGGAAGAGCAGATCTTGGGTAATCCTTTAGTGGTACAGATGTAGCACCGTTCAATTTGCCCCAATGAACTACAGGGTGAGTCAAAAGTCCCAGGGCACCCTTTATTTCAGAAACAAAAGGGAAAATGAAAGATCTGAATACTCCAGCAAATAATGGGTGAGGTGGCCTATCTTTTAGGCTATGTCCGGAACATGGTCGCCATCTTGAAAGCCACCATATTGTATCAAGGGCAAAAGGGGGTCATGCAGTATATCAAAGGAGACCAGAATTTTCTCTGAAATCGATTGCCACAATTAGATATTGCAATATCTCTTGTGGTTCAAAAGTTATCAACACAGAAAGTTGCAACAACTATTTGACATGTTCAACGCATTGTCCCTGATGATGAAAACAGAAGTTTTGAACTTTCTGTAAACCTCTGCCCCAGTCTCAAGTCTTTTGCAACCTGTACCAACCCCACAGCATGATACTCCCACCACCATGTTTCACTGTGGGGATGTTGTGCTCAGGGTGATGTGCAGTGTTAGTTTTCCCTCACACAGCATTTTGCATTTAGGCCAAAAAGTTCAACTTTAGTCTCATCTGACTAAAACACATACACGTGTTTGCTGTGTCTCCTACATGGCTTGTGGCAAACGGCAAACAGGACTTTTTATGGATTACTTAGTAACATAATTAGTAAGGCTGAAAAAAGACATCCACCCATCCAGTTTAGCTTGTTATCCTGCAAGTTGATCCTAGTTGTCCTGTTGACAGATTTTCCCACCTGAGCTGTGAATCTCTGCAGCTCCTCCAGAATTACCTTGGTCCTCTTGGCTTCCTCTCGAATTAGTGCTCTCCTGGCCTGGGCTGTCAGTTTAGGTGGACGGCCATGTCTTGGTAGGTTTGCAGTTGTGCCATACTCCTTCCATTTTTGGATGATAAATTAAACAGTGCTCCGTAAGATATTCAGAGCTTGGGATAATTTTTTTTATAACCTAAATCTGCTTGGTGTGTTCCTTGGCTTTCATGCTCGATCACTAATGTTCTCTAACAAACCTCTGAGGCCTTCACAGAACACCTGTAGTTATACTGAGAATAAATTACACATAAATGGACTGTATTTACTAATTAGGTGGGACTACTGAAGGAAATTGGGTATCAGTGTACAGGGGGCTGAATACAAATGCACGCCACATTTTTCAGATTTTTGTTTTTTAGCATTTTTGAAAACTATGTATCATTTTCTTTTCACTTCACACATACTTGCTACTTTGTGTTGGTCTATAACATAAAATCCCAATAAAATTGGTTTAAGTTTGTGGGTGTAACGTGAAAAAATGTGGAAAAGTTCAAGGGGTATCAGTACTTTGTCAATGCACTGTATATAATACCACCATACAGTGAATGAATAATATAACCACACATACAGTGATACAGCTATTAGTACTACTGTACCATAACTGAATAATACAGTCATGCTATGCAATGTCCTTGCGTTAGTCTTTACGAGTGCTGCAGAGATCCGATGAAAGTAGGCCTACTTCCAAACATATAAACACAGTCAAATAGATCTGTGGGGACCCTCATCGAAAGAATACAGATAATGAAGAGTAAAAACTGCAGATCTTGGTGTTGCATTGCGACATGCTGCGACTGCGATGCATCTTGAATGGATTTTTTGTGACTATCGTGTCACCATAGACTACCATTATAAAAATTGTCGCGCGACAAATGTTGTTGTGTAGACCTAGCCTTAAAGGAGTTGCTCATTAGCTGTTCGCCCCAGATCCCAATACACTCACGCCTGGCAAATAGCTGATTTTACTGGGGAAAGCCTCGGCTAGCCAGGCATTAGTAGTATTGCATGAATGTAATCTACGGACTGCTGAAATACGCCAGAATCAAATCGCTCGTACAGAGTGGCTCTCCATTCCGGCTCATAGAGGGGTTCTCTAGTAGAGGACCCCACAACTCTGCTGTGTTCATATGCTCTAGAGCAGTGTTTCCCAACCAGTGTGCCTCCAGCTGTTGCAAAACTACAACTCCCAGCATGCCTGCACAGCAAAAGGCTGTCCGGGCATGCTGGGAGTTGTAGTTTTGCAACAGCTGGAGGTACACTGGTTGGGAAACACTGCTCTAGAGGACATATGGGTGGAAGTTGTCTTGAGACAACGAGACAACCTTTTTAAGGACCTACTACCATAGAGTCAAAACTGTTATGGGATTCTGGAGAAAGGGCGCCCACTTCTAATTGGTCTCCTTCCCATTTTGATACAATATTATCAACACAGTAGAAACTTGAAAATGGGATGGAAGTACCAGCACCTTATGTTTTGTCACAGGTGATCAGGTGTGTTGTGGTGTCAGGCAGCTCCTAAAAGGGGCCTCATTTTTATCTTTGCCATCCCCAACCTCTATGTACACCGCTGAGACTAATTAATAAGGAGATCCTATAGATGTAATCACTTTGACCATTTACATAGGGTAATTATTGATTCAGTATCTTCAGGCAGATTGTGGCTGGAATCTCTACATGTAGAGCCTACCTGAGGCTTTCTTTATTACACGTTTACACGGTTTAAATTTCTACTAGAAACAAGTTGTTCTCACTGGTCTCACTTCAATTAAACTTCTGCCCTACCTTTCTTTAACACTCACTTCAACAGTGTAAAACTCCTGGTGCTCGTGCTTAATTGCTTTGTTCTCCTGTTGTCTAACCTCTATAAACCCGATTCTGAAATCAGCCGCCTGGGACAATCCCACGGAACGCTGAAGAGAATCCAGCTCATTCTTCCAACACGGTTATATATTTGTCATTTCCTTAGACACTGCAGTTGAATTTCTTTTATATTGAATTCCCTGCTACAGTCGCTTTCCTGAGACTTCACAGTGTCTTATAAAACCAACAAAGTCATGATACATTCATTGAGAAAAAAATATATATAACGCACCTAGATAGAAATGTTCTTTAGCTTCAAAACTCAGCATGCAGTCTGAGGCAGATACGTAAATGATTACATGTGTGGTCAGATTAGATGATGGGTCTTGCCACAAGAGGGCGCAAAAGTTTTTCCCCTGCTGTCCTATAAAAAGGCTCTCAGAGACTACTTTTGGGTAGTGTACATTGGTGAGAGATTGTTGATTGCTAGACATGCTATGATGCGCTTAACTTTTTCCCCAATTAGCAGACTTTGAGAGGGGTGGCATCACTGGACTGAGAGAAGCAAGATATCTGTTTTGACGAATTAGCCGCCATCTAGGCCGTTCTGACCTAGCTGTTAGGAGGTGTTTGGAGCAATGGTTATGTCAGAGCACACACATGGTGAAAAGGCTCCAGATGGCTCAGACATACCACAAGTAAGGAAGGTCATTTGATCTGCCTACAAGCACAAGCAGCTCCCACAGTTTTGTCCACCATCCAAACACAGGTGGCATTACACACCCCATTGAACACCTGTGGAGAGATCTTAAAATTGCTGTTGGGAAAACGCACCCTTCCAATAAGAGAGACCTGGAGCAGTTTGCAAGAGAAGAGTGGTCCATAATTCCGGGTGAGAGGTGTAAGAAGCTTATTGATGGTTATAGGAAGCGACTGATTTCAGTTATTTTTTCCAAAGGGTGTGCAACCAAATATTAAGTTAAAGGTGCCAATAATTTTGTCCAGCCCATTTTTGAAGTTTGGTGTGACATTATGTCCAATTTGCTTTTTTTCCTCTCTTTTTTGGTTTTGTTCCAATACACACAAAGGGAATAAACATGTGTATAGCAAAACATGTGTTACTGCAATACTTTTTTGTGAGAAATACTTAATTTTCTTGAAAAATTTCAGGGGTGCCAACATTTACGGCCATGACTGTATAAGGTCTTGTTTTTTTTATCAGACAAGAAGTACTTTCTAATGGCACAATTTAATATTCCATATGTTGTATTAAGAGGCTGGAAATTCTAAATGCCAGATGGAGAGTACGTGAAAGCAAGAAACACAATTGCGTCATTGCTTTACAGGTTTTGTTTTTACGGTGTTCAATATGCGGTAATAATGGCACATGATCTTTGTTCTCCATAGGATCACAATGATACAGTATATATTTACCAATACTTTATGCTATGTTAAATTATGTTCAGTTTTATTGATACCATTTTGAGGTATGTACGAGTTTTCGATCAATTTTTTTTAGGGAGACAGGGTAACCAAAAAATTTGGTCATTTTGATTATTTTCTGTTATGGGGTTTACCATACGGGATAAATGCTTTTATATTGTGATAGTTTTATCTTTTTGGATGCGGAAATTACAATGATGTTTATTTTTTTGTTTATTTTTTATGGAAAGGGTGTAATTGGAACTTTTAAAAATTTTTAACTTTATTTTAAGGTTCCTATAGGAGACTTGAACATGTGATAGAACGGTCATTCTGTCAGTCACTCCAATCCTCCACCAATTATGTGGATTACCTCACAGTTAAAGGGGTTTGTGCAGGCAGTATTTATTGATGACCTATACTTTGGATAGGTCATCAATATTTGATCGGCAGGGGTCCAACACACGCCACCTCCCTTATCAGCTGTTTGAAGAGGAGTCGCCACTGCAACGGACAGAACGTGCAGTTTAATGAAGAGGAAGTTGCTGTTACACGGAGCGCCACCTCCTCTTCATATAGCTGATTGGCGGGGGGGGGGGGGGAGTGTCGGATCCCCGCAGATCAGATATTGATGACCTATCCTGAGGACACGGTAGGTCATCAATAAATACTGGCTGCACAGCTATTTTAAAACCCTTCTCTGCAGCAATAAACTAATATTAGTCTGTTTTCCTGTGAAGAAAATTTTATTTCTCTATAATCACTGGGACAAAAGGACATTTTTTTGTAAAATTTTAATGACCCAGTCTTGCCAAGATTGTAAAAGTTATGGCTAAAAAAATTTTGTTTCCTCTGAATATTGAGTTTAACAAAAACCCTTTTCTGCTTTGTATAAACCCCATGAAGGCATATGGATGTCAGAATGAAAAACATTGCAAAGACCTTTTATCACTCTTCAGGACTAATCTCATCCAAGCATTACATAGCTGCCCCATTGATTCGAAAGAAGACAGCTGGCGGGACTTGGGGGTTCTCAGTACTGAAGCATTTCCACCAATATCAGAACATTTGTTATTTGGATAACCCTATTAATGTCTTGATGTGAACCCAATAGAGATGCTGTGGTTTGACCTAAAATGGGCAATTCATGCCCATCACCTACTTAAAGGGGTTTTTATGAGATTTTAATACTGATGACCTCTCCTCTGGTCATCAGTATCTGATTTGTGGGGGTCCGACACCCAGGACAACCACCGATCAGCTGTTTGAGAAAGCCGTGGCTCTCTTGTGAGCGTCGTGGCCTTCTTGCAGCTTTTCCTAGGCTATGTAATGTCACGTTCATCTGTCACGTGGCCTTACATTGTATAACGTCTGTGCTTGGTATCGCTCTCTGCCCCATTCCCTTCAATGGGGCTTAGCTGCTCCTAGGCCACGTGACAGATGAACATAACATCACATGGCCTAGGAGCAGCTCAGTCCCATTGAAGTGAATGGGACAAATCGCGATACCAAGCACAGACGTTACACAATGTACGGCACTATGCTTGGAAAGCGGCAAGAAGGCAGCAGCGCTCACAGGAGCACCCTGGTCTTTCCAAACAGCTAATTAACTTGGGTCCCGGGTGTCGTACCCCCACCGATTAGATACTGATGACCTATTCTATAAAAATCTTGAAAGCCCCTTTTTAAAAGGATTACCAGTGATGTGAGACTAATATCACCTTCTAGGAAACGTTTGGCAATTATCGCTGCTAAGATAATTAATGGTAATGGAATTACTTGTGTTTCTCAAAGGCAAGAAAAATACAATCCGTATGTAGAAGTGGGTTGTATTGCAAGATATGCCACTTTAAAATGTGGAAACTCTAGAGAAGATCTTAAAGCTAATGCCAGAAATCATAAAGAGCACAAATCACTAATGCTTCCAAAAACCCAATGAGCCAGGTTAAGAGGATTTACAAGTATTTTACAAAAATCGGCAGAGCTAATAAAGCATAAAATAGGCAGGAAACGGCAAGTTGGAGGGAGAAGTAAGAAGGGGGCCTTCCCGCTAATTGCAGGGATGCCGCGTATGGCTGTGTAGGCCTCTGCCGTAGGCCTCTATGGGACAGGAAAGTTCTACAGTTAGAGAAGCAGCAGCTGGGATGTCAAATTGCAATTAGCTATGCCTTCCAAAATCATATTACTCTGATTTCCTCAATTAGGAATTCATGCTAACCAAAAAGAGAAATGTGTTTCATCCGAGCACTCTGAGCGAACCCAAGTCAGGTCTTCTCTCCCGTGTATACAGTCATTGCTTATCAGTTCTAGGCAGCCATTGATTTGACAAGCGTGGAGAAATATTGACTGCTCTTTTCCTTCTCCAGCTGTAGCAAGGCTTTCTGGAAAAAAGAGTATTTTTTTACAACGTGGTGACTTTCTAAGGGAATATGTATAAGTTAAGTGGGTAAAATACAAACAGGAGATGTGGGTAATAGGAAATCCAGCACATTGTTTTCCTGAGAGCTATTTTTTGGTCCAAGTACATTTTTGATTATCATTGATAATATTTAGTTATTTTTATACTGTAGCTCTGTTTGAAGGGGTTTTCTAATCTGCATCCGCATCCTTTAAATAAATCATTTAGGAAGGTAGCTGTAATTTTGTAATGTATTTCTTGTACCTTTATTGCTAATATCTCCCATTTTGGGCTGGGTCACATGACCATGTCCATGCAGCTTTCTTATTTCCTGTGATATTATGTCCATGGGCGGGGCAGTGATAGGGGTGTGTCTATGTAACTAGCTGGGTGGGAGGAGCTATAAACTAGCTGCGTGTTGTTAGGGGCGGTGCTATGGCAGTGTCTAGGTAACTAACTGTGAGGGAGGAACCATAAACTTGCTGGGTGCTATTAGGGGCGGTGCTAGAGCTGTGGCAGAGAAATAAGAAGTGCATCATGGGTTTTATTGGATATAGGAGCAGGAAGTGCTACATACGGGATGGAAACCAACCAGAGTGATTAATTTACATGATGAAAACAGGTTAGGAGAGTCCAAATTGCAAAAAAATTGCAAAAAAAAAAAAAAAAATTAGGGACGTACGTGAGGTGGGCATATTTGTTCAAAAAACCATACTGATGCTGGAAAAAACTAGAGATGAGCGTGGTGTTTGAAAATTTGATTCAGCTGCTTCGCCGAATATATAAAAAAAAATCCTTTGTCACAAAGCACATTTTTTTTGTAAGTAGTGGGTGCGATGACAGGGAGCGGCGATTGTGCTGCTCCCCATCATTGTACCCCTCAGATGCACACGATCATGTATGAAAGCAATAACACAGTATAAAATAAAAAATAAATAAATAAAATCATACTTACCCTCATCCATTTGATCGCGAAGAGCCAGCTGCTGCCATCTTGATTGAAGATCTAGCGCACAATTTTATGCAGCCCGTGATGTCGTCATCACGTCGGCCAGTGTCGCAACGTGCAAGATCTTCAATCGAGATGGCAGCAGTCGGCTTAAGTGGATGAAGTAAGTATGATTTTTTTTTGTTTTTTACACCATTTCAGGTAAAATTAATTTGTTACCATGATGCACAAGGAAATTCAGCTTCACACCAAATCAAATTTTCCCTGAAATTCTGATAGAATTCCACTTTGTGGAGTTTGATTCGCTCAACACTAGAAAAAACCTTTAAGGTGGAGATAGAATATGTGAGAGAAAGCAGCTGTGTCTTTGTGATCCCAGTAAAGTTCTTAGTAAGATGAGTTAGAAATAGTTAAAGCCGCTGGATGGGATTACCCTATGATGGCCGCGTTCCTCTAGTAGTAGCGCCACAGCTGTGTGGGTTTTGTGTGGCATTGTAGTTCAACTCTATTCAATTGAATGGGACTGAGCTATAATACCAAACCGCGCACAACCTGTGGACAAGTGTAGTGCTGTTTTTGGAAGAAGGTGCAATACCCAAGATTGGGGTTACCACTACTGCACCCTGCTACTATCTGTAATGGGCTAATATAATGTCATCTTATGTATGTCTTTCCAGGTCCTCCACAATGTGCATTCATAATCTTGTTATGTAACTGTTTATTATTACATGTAATTTGCCTGGTTCACCAGCAGGTGGCAGCGTAAATGGTAGAGCTATCCTTAGAGAGAATGGAACTTACCATTCCATTCTCCCCCTTTGGGCAGAAGTTGGCCACTCCTGCTTGCTACCAGAAGGAGATGGGGCAGTTCTGTTTTGTTCTGCTTAAGACTCCATGTTCGAGCTGCCAGGATTCTAACCTACTTTTTGGCTGAACATTTATTCAAGTAAAGCTGCCACTGAACTTCATCTCAAGGTCTGGACGCAAGTTATTCCTTCAAATCCCTCAATTATTCCACCTTTTTATTGCTTCCACAATGTCCACAGGTTGTGCGCGGTTTGGTATTATAGCTCAGTCCCATTCAATTGAATAGAGTTGAACAAAACCCTCAATTATTCCACCTTTTTATTGCTTCGGAGCCAGAGCCTGGGGTCCAGCAGTATCCAGCTAGGAGCACCGTGACACACACAAAGAGACATTTAGGCCGCACTACACCACTCGGTATTCCTACTATTTTTTTGCAGATCATATGCGGACCCGTTCATCTCAATGGGGCCACTGACTGCTTACAACGGCTAAACTACATCACAGGATAAATATTAAATCTGTCCTTTTCTTGTCCATTTTGCGAACAAGAATATTACATTTTTACAGAACTATAAATAAAAATGGTGCTTTGCACTCGGTGCCTTATATTGCGTAAAATGTAATTACCTTGCAGACGTGTGCTGTCCATATCAGCACGTCTTTTTCGCGGCGCCACAAATAATAGAACATCTTGTCTTCTTGTCCATTTGGTGGACAAGGATGTGAAATTTTTACAGACGTAAAAAAAATGATTCCTTGCACTCGGTACCTTATATTGTGTAAAATGTAATTACCTTGCAGACGTTATGAAGGTGGAAGAGTTGCTTGGCAGAAAAGTTATGGTGGCCAGGCCTTAAATACAACCAGTCCTGCTTGATTGACTTCCTTGAGGACAGATAAGTCATCTCAAACCTGTTCTAAGTCTTATGTTTGCACATTGACTTTCTGTTCTCACACATGCTCAGTAAAGCTAGGTTTGCTTGTACTGGGAATCCTCTTCCAATAGGCTGGTGGCTTATAACTCATGAGCAGTATGCTAATAAACCCAGTGCAAGGAAACTCAGTTTTACATCACATGTGCTAATACCAGAAGAGAACGGCGCATGTGTAGGATATTGAGATGGTGTATCCTATCCTCAGTAATGGCAGTTAAACCAAATTAGTCGTGTTTTGGACCTGGCACCTTGACTCTTCTGTTGAATGGTTCTACCACCATGACTCCTGCAAGGTCATATACATATAGTGTATGTGGGGATTAAACTACATAATGCAGCTACTAAACATTAAGTTTTTTAGTTGTAGAAAGCTGAAAAGCTACAGTAAAAGCAAGTGGTGGTGGCTTAGCAACAAAAAACCTACTGGGATTTGGACTTCTGTATCAGAAAAAATCAGAGCTTCGACCCTAGACACGTACATTCAAAAATAAATCAGCGGGGAACATTGGACCGACAAGTTGGTGATTCTTTGTAAGGTATTAATATCCACTCAGGTATTGAGTCCCAATGATACCACATTAAAGGAACTGCACTGTCAGATTTTATTCTGTCAGCTCTTTTTGTAATATGCCTTTTGTTTTATCTAGGCTTGGTGAGTAAAAGGGCAACTGAGAATAAATTAAAGGAAGATAGCTCTGATGTTTTATTCCCTGAAAATGGCTTAGGGCCACTGACTGCTTACAACGGCTAAACTACTTAACAGGATAAATATTCAGTTTATTTTTTCACTTTTGCCCTTCTGTGCTCCAATACGTTCTAGATTATATGGACGAGTTGGAAATGGTTGATTTAGTGGGTACTGTACATATACAACTGTGTTCCTTGTATTAAATATAGATGCATACAGTATATTACAAAATATTAACAAATAATTGTCAAAAAAAGGAAATGCTAGGACTAGGGCTTTTTAGGTGGATTTTAGATAAAGGTGGTCTCTATTGAAAACAGTCTACACGGGGACAGTATATGTTTATGCCTAAAGAGTAGATCAGCATATCACTGCTCCAGATGGTTATACAATGAAGATCAAATAGATTTGTTTGGATATACGGTAACAGGGGAAAACTTTTATATAAAAACACTCGTTTGGCTGTACATTTGAAGACCACATAATCATGATCTTACCTTAAAGAAGTTGTCCCATGAAAGATCTACATTTACTCTACATTTTTGAAAACAGACCCTGGAACTGAATACTTTTCTATTTGCATGTAATTACAAATTTAGCATAGTAGCTGAATGATTAAATGAAATATATCTTTATAGCTGTTTGTTCCTTTCCTTATTTATCTGTCCTCCTATTTATCTCGCTTAGATGGACGCACATGCTCAGTTCCTACCCTTTAACTACCACCAGCTAGATCTTCTGTTAGAACTTAGCTATGATAGTTACAGGACATACATTAAATAATGAACCAGGAGGAGGGGGTCTACACAGGGGTGGACTGGCCATAAGCCCTACAGCGAAACTTCCTGGTGGGCCAATGCCCAGGGGGCCACCTGATCCCTCCTCACGGACTTCAGCCAGGTAAGTAATGATCTGACACTCCTTTCCTGATCCTGAATTCAACTGTATTGCCATCCTGAGGCAACTGGAGTAGGAGAACAGAACATGGCAGCTGGTGCTGGCCACAACACATTGGTAGTTTTTAGGGAGGTATTTTGTGCGCTGTGGCAGTATTTTGTGATGCTCTATTGCAGGGATGGGCACACTGCAGCTCCCCAGCTGTTGTAAAACTACAATTCCCACCATGTCCTGCTATAGGCTGATAGCTGTAAGCAGTCTTTGCATGCTGGGAGTTGTAGTTTTTCAACAGCTGGAGAGCCGCATTTTGTCCACCACTGCTCTATTGTATTTGGCTCTGCTGGGGTGGTATAATGTGCTGCAATATGGTATTGTTGGCCCCATCTACTTGTGTCGGCCCTGCCTTCTGCCAGTGTGGACCCGACTACAAAATGTGTACACTTTTAGTTTTTTCCAGGGCTACATTAAGTTCCCAGGAAGAGCTGATCCCTCAGCAAGCTTGGAGAGAGAGAATGTGCAGTCTCAAAAGACTGAAGGATGGAATAACGCCCAAAATAACAGGTTAACATGTAATTTCTATCTGCACTGTATCTCATATTCCTCTACAAGCTGTCTAAATAGGAATTTTTTTTCTAGTAACTAGTCTATAGGTACTTTTTAACTAATCTCTGAGGTCTGGAGAACATAGACCTATTGAGATCAGCTAATCACCACTCTGGCTTCAGTTTAAAAAGTAATTGCTTTTGTTGGACAATCCCTTTAAGTACAACTATTCAAGTTCTCATCTATGACTAGTAACTTAGGGAGAGCTTTATCATTCCTTGTACTCCTGAAAACCAGCAACAAAAAGTATTTTTGGAAGGTTTCATCTTTGCTTACCACTTTTAATAAAATTTGGCATGGTGGGGAGTGGCTGGTGTGCAGCTAGGAATAGTTGGTATGGCATATTTATCATAATCTACACCAGCTACGTCAGCTCCGTAAGGCTACTTTCACATCTGCAGGATAGATACGATTGGCATTCAACCATCCAGGGTAAGCATAAAACAAAAATTTATTTACACAATGAGTAGATAAACAATAAAAGTAAGTTAAAACAAATAATCAATATAAAATAATTGATAATCTATGATGAATCAATAAAACACCGTCTAGATACTCTAGCAGATAGATACCACTCAATACACATTATGATCCCGTACTATAGAATTGTGCCGTAACTAAGACTGCATTATTGGAAAGGTTAAGCAGCTCAAATTATTCCTAAATTATATAAATATCATTGCGCCATCCCGGACATTTAGATGTAAAATATAGCGAATGGAATGATGGAATTTATTAGCAAATATCATATGTCTCTCTACTTCAGATCAATATCCAGAGGTTGATTACATTTACTCCAGTGTATATTAAGAGATCTACGAGTTCAATCCAGTGTATCTTTTAGGCTAATAGTGTTCCACTAATTCCAAATGACTGTAAGGGTTAATGCTGTAGGTACAGTCTTTTTGATGTGGAACACACTCCTGCTGGAATATAAGAGATGTTTTTCGCTTACATACCCCCTCACTGAAGGTATAGAATCAATAGATATATAAACAATCAGAATCTTCCCAGGAGTACTCACATTTCAGTGGGTTATTACAGAGTTCCGTGTTCCTAGTGGCGTCCCACGTGTCATGTAACACTGAATTTGTCTTACCTCCGATCAATTCCCACTACTGATTCACTCCTGCCTTCGCTTTCGTCTCGGCATCCCACGTGTACACCCAGACTCCTCGATCTTGCGTCCAATGTCGGTGTCTCACACGTGTATCGTGCACCTTCAGGGCCACAATCCCGGCAGGGGTAAGGAAATAGATTAACAGTCTCTGCAGTCCAATTTCTGCCAGCAGAATATTTACTTTCCGATATTATCCATTTGGAGCGTGATATGTACAGGTACTTAGAAGCTGTGATTAATTCCCAGACGCCTTTCGAAGTCTCATTGTTTGGGACTTCTTCCTCAATGGTTGTCCAGCTTCTAGATCAGTACCCTTATATACTTTTTTCATTGTTTTGGTATAATTAACATCAATGTCAGATCTATCCTTTCTATGTTTTATTTTTTAAATAAATGAAATAGAAGTAAAAATGGAAATAAAAATAAAAACACTGGACTATCGGCACACATTAAAATATGGCAAAAAACTAGAATAAAATAATCATTGCAGTATGTATGCGGTAGCAATGCATTTTTTTTTTGTATAGTTGCGTTCACAAGATAAGGGAAGATAACAAGATTGATTGAATTGACAAAGTGTCAGGGACCCAGGGGTGCCGTTCCTCATCGGGTTCGCAGGCGCGGGCATCGGGTGCAGGTAGCTCCTCCTCCTCCTCCTGGCAGGGCATCTGGCGCTGGTATGGCCAGTGTGCGTGCGCGGGTCGAGCGCCGTGTGCAGGTGCACGGTACGCAAGCCGCGCGCACGTACACGGAAATACGAGCGTAGTGCGCACACGCCCTTCCAGGCCACAGGTGCTACTCAGGCTGGGGGAGGGCTTCAGCTGTCACCACTAGCCCTCAGCCCTATGATTGGCCTCTGACTAAGGAAGCTTCCTGGTTGCCTGCAGCCAGTGGGCGGTCCTGGGTTCCCTGTGTATTTAAAGCTGGTCAGAGCCTTGACTCATTGCTGAGTTATTCTACCTCATGGTGAACACCCAGCTCCCTCCTGTGAACCTGTTGTTTAAACTGACTTCCCGGCTACCGACCCTTTGCTTGAACCTTCAACTACGATTCCTGCTGCCCGCCACGACCCGGAACTGGACCTGACTACCCAATTGGATTATCCTTTTTGTACTACGCTATTTCTGGACTTTATTCGTCCCTGCCAAGGGGTTCCACACCTGGCCGCTACTCCGGCCCTGACACAAAGCTACTTTTGGATGGAGACACCCCAAGGGATATTTTAATGTGTGCCGATAGTCCAGTGTTTTTATTTTTATTTGCATTTTTACTTCTATTTCATTTATTTAAAAAATAAAACATAGAAAGGATCGATCTGACATTGATGTTAAGTATAGGTGAAAAACGCAACTATACAAAAAAAAGCATTGCTACCGCATACATACCGCAAAGATTATTTTATTCTAGTTTTTTTGCTATTTTATTACATATATATATACTTCTCCACATATATATCTGTGTATTGTTGGGTATATCGCCCTCCATGTAGGTTAAAGGTACCCCACAACATATATGTTGGGTGTTTAACATAGCAATCTAATGGAATAGTAAGATTCCTATCCATGTTTTGATTAATTCCGAAACAATGAAAAAAGTATATAAGGGTACTGATCTAGAAGCTGGATAACCACTGAGGAAGAAGTTAGATACAATGAGACTTCGAAACGCGTCTGGGAATTAATCACACCTTCTAAGTACCTGTATATCATGCCCCAAATGGTTAATATTGGAAAGTAAATATTCTGCCTGCAGAAATTCGACTAACCCTCACTTCAGAGACTGTTAATCTATTTCCTTACCGCTCCGGGGTTGTGGCCCCAAAGGTGCATGATGCACGTGTTAGACACCGACATTGGACGCAAGATCGAGGAGTCCGGGTGTACACGTGGGATGCCGAGACTAAAGCGAAGGGAGGAGTGAATCAGCAGTGGAAATTGATTGGAGGTAAGACAAATTCAGTGTTACATGACACGTGGGACGCCACTAGGAACACGGAACTCTGTAATGACCCACTGAAACGTGAGTACTCCTGAGAAGATTCTGATCGTCTATATATCTATTGAGTTTATATCTGCAGTGAGGGGGTATGTAAGTGAAAACATTCCATGAACATCTCTTATATTCCAGCAGGAGTGTGTTCCAAATGGGACACCAAATAGACTGTACCTACAGCATTAACCCTTATAGTCATTTGGAATTAGTGGAACACTATTAGCCTAAAAGATACACCGGATTGAACTCGGAGATCTCTTAATATACACTGGAGTAAATGTAATCAACCTCTGGATATTGATCTGAAGTAGAGAGACATATGATATTTGCTAATAAATTCCATCATTCCATTCGCTATATTTTACATCTAAATGTCCGGGATGGCGCAATGATATTTATATAATTTAGGAATAATTTGAGCTGCTTAACCTTTGCTATAATGCAGTTTTAGTTACAGCACAAGTCTATAGTACGCGATCATGAATGGTATCTATGTTTCTATGTCTATCTATGTATTGAGTGGTATCTATCTGCTAGAGTATCTAGACGGTGTTTTATTGATTGATCATCAATTATCAATTATTTTATATTGATTACTTGTTTTAACTTACTTTTTTCTTGTTTATCTATTCATTGTGTAAATAAATGTTTGTTTTATGTGACCCTGGATGGTTGAGTGCCTATCTAATCTAAACTACGTATTACATAGTGACTGGGGGCATTTGTCACGATAAGAGCACCATATCCCCCTCAATAAAGAGTGGAACCACCTCACCCCTAAATATTAATGCTTTCACATCTGCGTTTTTGCTGGATCCGTCATGGAACAGCAAAAAAGCTTCTGTTAGGATAATACAACCGGCTGCATCCGTTATGAATGGATCCGGTTGTATTATCTCTAAAATAGCCATGACGGATCCGGCAATAAAACCATTGTAAGTCAATAGGTGGCGTTCTCTTTTGTGTCCAAGAAAACGGATCCGGCACCATTGACTTACATAGGGTCAGATTTATCATTAGCTAAAGTCACTTTAATGAAGTGAAAAAGTCGCAAAAAAATGCGCAATCAGTAAAATTGCGCATTTTTTTGCGACTTTTTCAAGCTCTGCACTAAGCTCTCCAGTTTTGTGAAAGTGGGCGTGTTGTCTTATGTAAATGAATCTCTAGACAGATTTACTATTGCAACCATTTAAAAAGTCGCAAAAAAGTCGCAAAAAAAATGCACAATTTCACTCCAGGGGGGACCATGCTTATCTTATGCGACTTTTTAATAGAACATGCGACTTTTTTGTAAAGACGTGCGACTTTTGTAAAGCCGCTTATTGAAGGATAAACTGCTACCGTCAATCCACATTTATCACAGTATTAAAGGACCATTAATAAATCTGACTATCCGAAAGTGACTTTGGGCATACGTAAAAGTGGAGTAAGATGTAACTGTAATGATAAATCTGGCCCATAGTGTTTTATGCCGGATCCGTCTTGGCCCGCATCCCAGGACACACTCAAAAACTCTGCTGTCGTTTTTTTGGTGGAATTAAAGAAGATAACTGAAGATTAAGGAGTGCTGGTATTTTTTCTATATTTTGTTGCATGAATCTGAGTCCCTGAGGCCGGAGACTGACAATACAAGCACCGCCACTAATTGGAAGTCTGCTGGTAAGCAGTGAGTAGTGCTACCCATCCATATACTTTTCTATACACTCAAAAACTCAGCGTTTTTCTGTCCGGCATAGGAACACAATCAAGCGAAACTAAATGCATTCTGGTGTACTCCGTTCCCTTCAGTTTTGTCCCTATTGACAATCAATGGGGACAAAACTGAAGCGTTTTCCTCTGGTATTGAGATCCTATGGCAGATCTCAATACCAGAAAGGAAAATTGTGGCTTATATGATGTCAGTGGGGGTTAGATAAAGACCGGCATGTAAAACGCTGGTTTTGTTAAATGTCTCCCTTAATTTTTTTGTAATAATTTTTAGATTTTAACTATTTACAAAAACACGTAAGACTGGTTTCACATTAGAATTAAAATTGTCCGGCAGAGGAACAGCCTGCGAGAGTTCATCGCATTTGACATAGCCGGATAATGCCCTGGCCTTCTGGAGCCCATTGACTATAAAGGGATCCAGCGGGGACTTGGCCTATTTCCGGCATTAGGGCCAGGATTTGGCAGGACCAAAACCGCTGCATGCCGGAAGATTTTAAAGCTAGTGTGAAACTAGCCTAAGCAGTGTAAAAAGAAGCCAAATAGCATGAAATCCTTGTATACTAAGTGAGGAAATAATTGTGGTGTAACATATGTTTTTCTAATGGACAGATCAGGTTTACTAAACTTTCCATCTGCTCTTCTGTTTTAGTAAATGAAATCTGCACATTATTGACTACAGCCGTGAATCAAAATAGAGGAAGAGGTGTTAAATCCCCCTGAACATTGCATGTGAAGTCTACGGCACAGCTGTTACAATATTTCAATGTTAAGGGCACGCATTATGTGACAGTGACATTGCTGCAGTGATACAATCACAAGTGACTTGGCTTTGCTTAATGCCGAGAATATTAAATGAGAATACTGCATATCTAGGAATCTGAATGTCAATTATGATGCACGCTACATGGATGATAGGTAACATCTGGCAGTATTATATGTGTCCCATCAGGCCCCAGCTATAGGGTACAGCAAGAGTCATCAAGCTAAAAGTGTGCACATTACTGGCTTATTTTCTTAGTTTCTTATTGTCAAATAGTAGATGCAGGCAAGTGTTGGGCTAGGAATATACAGCATCATGTCATCACTATTCTGTCACAGTAAAATTAATGTTCTTTCTAAAATATAATAGATAATACCATATTTTTCACTCCAGGATATAAAGTAGGAAAATAAGAAACAAATATTTTTCATCAGACCTTAGATGTCATGGTCTCTAACGTGACAGGTGTCAGAAGATCTAAGAGACTGGCTGCACGTGATGTGATCTGACAGCCTCTTTTGGTTTCACTTGTTTTAGTGTTGTTGCTGGTAATGACCACACCTCTTGTCTCAGGTGTACCTTAGTGGTCATTCCAACTCTTCTATTTAATCTGGCTTCACCCATCATGCTATGAGGTTGATAGCTTCAGTTTGGTATTGGAAGTGCTGATGTGTGGTCCTCTTCTGAGTTTCTGCTCGTCCATTTACTTTATATTTTGTTGTTTCCCCTCTGTCTTTTATTACTAGGCCTCAGGGAGACACTGCTTCTTTCATATTGGAAGGAATAGGTCATCTCAAGCCCTGGCACTATTCCAGGGCAATTCAGGGTTTCCAGGGTCATAGGTTCCAGTGTATGAACATTCCTACCCTCAAGGTCTGTTCATACAGATAGGAGTCAGCGCTAGGATTAGGGTTTCTATAGGTGGTATCCGTTTCCCTTTCCCTAGCTTTGAGGCCTAGTTTCTTTTCCCTTCCCTCCTGTTGTCGGTGTGGTGTTCCCTCCTACATCACTAACGTGACATTAGATCAGACATAAAACAATAAATCAACTTACCGCTCCTGCTTCGGGTAGTGCTGCCACTCTGCAGATCCAGCGGTCTCTCCTGTACTCTCGTCACTCTGGTCTTCTTACGGCCAGCACTGCACTATGACCTGATGTCGCTTTGTAGGCAGTCAGGACATGTGCAGCACAGCTCCCAGAAGAAGACCAGCAGTAAGTACAGCCAGCACTAACAGCACTACACTCACCGCTCCCTGTGCCTCTTGCATACTAATGACTGCTTCTCTTTTAAAAAATGTTTCTGTTCTTCTGACAGATTTGATTGGATTGGAAAAACAGAAAACTGTATGTTTCGGGAGATTGTCCTGCTGCAGAATAAATTTAAACAATTAATATTCCATTTTTTGAAAGCTCACTTACATTGCAGCATTTTTTTCCACACCTGCCTAAAACTTTTGTACAGTACTGTATGTTTTATAGCAATTACTTGAAAATTGCATTTATACAGAAGCCATGTAAACAAAAATGTGTTTCTGTGTAAAACTGGATTCATATGGATGTACAGTATAGGTCTATGGCAGATTATGGGGCTATATTTGGTGAAATATGGATGCATACTATCGCTATAATCATTACAATAAATTATTTTAGCATATTTTTCTTTTTGCAAAAGAGTAACTCTATGGCTAACAAAATGGATTAGCTGTGACTCTTGGTGCACTGCACAGTTAAGTACATGGCACAGTTACAGTAAGTCTCCTATGCTCTCCCTGCACTCTCCCTGCACTCTCTCTGCCCTCTCCAATATTGTCCTACATGCTTTGTTAAGAGTTTGCAGCAACACTGTCCCTAATGCATGGTCTTGTCACCTCTCTCCCTATGCTCAGTTCACAGGAAAATGGCGGCGGCCGCGTGGGATCAGGGTTTTATAGGGCTCTTCCTAACTCTGATATCACAGTGACCTGCGTGTTGGCTGGCTGCACGACATTATGGGTGATCTTGCATTCCTGGATTTGTCTCCTCTACACTTATTCTCACTTTCTAACACTTGCAGCCGCCATTTTAGGAAAACTGATTGGTTACCACGAAGCGAGAGGAAATTCGTATTTGTTTACTTCAGACCAAATTCCACTTCGGATACTTCGCTTCACTCCTTTATTTTGATGTAATTTATTATGTATTATGTGTGCCAGTAGAATAAAGCCTATAAACACCCATCCGATGGCTGTGTTGGCAGATCCCCTTTTTGGTAGACCTCCAAATGGAAGCATATTTACCTGCTTCTCAGTGCTGGCTCCTTCTCTTCCCAGCCTTAGCTTCTCCACTCAGCTCCCAGGATGTAGATTTCTGTTTTGACACTGCTGCAGCCAGTCGCTGGCCACAGTGCTAACCTTCTCCCCTTGCATCATGTCATTTGACGCAAGAGGGGAAGGTAAAACTGAAGTTTTCAATCTGAAAGCTGAGCGGAGAAGCCAAGACCAGGTTGAGAAGGAGCTGGGGGCCAGCACCAGGAAACAGGTAATTGTGCTTCCCTTTGCACGTCTCCCAAAGAAGGAGGATTTGCCAAAACCCCCACAAAGGTGCACAACCCCTTTAACTGGTATTATACAGTGAGCATGTTCTCTGCCACCGATACTACCTTTAATGAGAGTTTTAACAGCTTTTCTAATGGATCTAGTAAACAGAATACAGAGGAAATACCATAAAACTGAAATTCTGGCTTCGCTTTGCTGTGTTCTCTACCTTAAGTTAAATGTGTTAAAGAGAACAGACAAGGCCACTGAATTCGATATGAAAATACTTGTGTTGGTAAGTGAGCTCCATAATGCTTCAGGCATTTCTTGTTTGTAGAATGAAAAATAAAATGCAATCCAGAAATCATTATAACATTTCATCTGGATGTGTAGCTTATATGCCGCTTATCTGTTGGTTCTCGGCAGAATCTTTGTAATCCTGGTAAGTATTCTAAAAATACAAATTTAAAATCTTTGCTTGGGTTTAGACTCTTTTTCCGTTTGGATCACAAATAAATTATAAGGCAAGGGGTGTCTTTGTATCAAGAGTGTGCACATAGATGAAAGAGCCCATACCAAAAAAAAAAATGGGTAACCTTTCTGCTCTTGATTCAAACATTTCAACCCTGGCCAACTCATAAATGCCTCATTTCATCTGAGCAATCCCTCCCTGAGGTTAGGGCTCTGTAACACTGCCGACATGTGGCAGTAACATTGGTGGTTCCTTATGGTTGCTAGTTGGTTTGTAAGGTTGCACGTTTTTCTCCTAAGAGATGCAATACTACTGTTGACCTCTAGCCTTGGCGAGGATGGACTGGCAGCTAAAATATCTCTGCCAAGGGATGGACACGAACAAAAGGTGGTTCCTGACCAAGAGCAGTATATGGGACTCCTTGATTTTTCACTTTCACTTTGATGGTTCATATAGTAAGTCTAACGGTCTGCTTACCTGATTAAAATGAGTTATGACTAAACTAGATGTGATGTCATGATATCTTATCTGGCAGAAAAAGATGTGATGTCACAGATGCTTAACTAAATTAAACTCTCTTGTGATATCACAAGTTCACAACAGCTTACCTCACACAAATGAGCTAATGATGTCATCATGGGCCTTGAAAGATACACATTCATGATGTCATGCCATGTTTCCTGTCTGGAACACATTTGTGATGTCATACAACTAACATTTCAAGGATCAATTCTGAGTATTGTGGAAGGAGTCTGAAGATATACGGTTATGGATTATCTACTGTACCAGTTCCTTTATATTTTAGAAAATAGTAATTTTAGCTAAAGTCAGGATAACAGTGAAAATTGGAAACAATCATTCTTACACTGTCATTAGAAAAAAGGTAGTGACTGACTTCAGTATCGTGCTGGATGGATTATTGGAACGTTTTATGGCAGTTTAGGGATTCTTGCCAGAAGTGTAAGTGATTTTTTATTATCATCATCTAATCTAGTGCTATTAATAGATGGGAACATTTCCAAATCTTTATGAAGGTATGAACGAGAGCAATGCACGGTGGCTAAATTCTTCACTGACTGTAATGTGAAAGTCTTATTCCTAATGTCAGTATAAAAAGCTGTATCAGACACACAAAATAACGATGGATATAAAGTACTTGCGCTGCTGCTGGTTCTTCTAGTGTCGTGGGGGAAGGCACTTTAAAAGAACAATTTCAAAAAAAGAACCGCGCTACTTCCATGGAAAATTCTCAAGTGCACAGGAGAAATCTTCTTCAACGCAGGTTGTAGGTGTCTTCCTTATCAGGGTCCAATAGACAAAAGCAATGGTCCCCTCTTAAAGATCTAAAAAAAAAACACACCATAGTGCAACACCTCCGAAGTAGGAAATATTAAAAGATTTATTGCACTTACAAACGGTAGTAAAAATCAAGCGTATCAAGCGTATTTCATAAATATCCGCATCCACAATATCCTTCTGGCTCTTATTCCTAATGTGCTCTTGTGAGAAGATGACCTACTAGATAGACATCACTGTCAAACACTTGCAACTACTAGCAAAAGAGAGTGCAGAAGTAGCGTTCTTATCCAGGCCTTGGTGCCAAATGCCCCTCTACCCCTTCAGAAGACCCTACAGCACATGACCGTTGGTAATTTTGCATTGGAGCCTAGGGTAACTAGTTACACCTTTGAGCAGCACAATTTTCTATAGTCCTTATGATTTCAGACATGAGACTAGCTGAATATATATGTTCCCAGGGACGCTTAAACAAGTGCACAGAAAAAAGAGAGCTCTAATTTTGCAATTGTACTGGAAAAATTATTTTGTTACTTTTTGTCTGCATTACTGCTTCTTGACTTGAACAATGTATTTTGTGCAGCAAGCCCTTGAGGATCAGGAACGAAGGATGGCAGTGGTAGTGGCTCACGTTTTTACACAGTGTATAACAGTGGATGTCCTCTTACCGTTGCTCCCTAGGGCCAGTGCAGGACAATGAGGGGGCACTCTTTCTTCCCTAGGGGCACAACCTCATTCTGGGGCTTCCTGTCTGATGGTAGCTGGGGTGCAGTGATGTTAGGTATATGGATGGGAGCAAGGCAGGGCATGATGAATGCAAAATGCAATGGCCAGCGTATAGTGCAAGATTCAATAACAAGGCCAGAGATAGTAGAATAAAAGTCTCTCTTTACTGTAATGCAAATAGAAGTAGCAGGACATGCAATTATAGCAAAACACAGTTCCAATTTTACACTGTGCAATTCTTTCCCAGATAAAGAGGTATGGAGTCTGGTAAAGTGTTAAATGATAGCACTATTGGTATGCTATCTTATTAAAGTCTCTCCCACTAGAATCTCAGGCTGTAATCTTGCAATTATGGCTGTAGTGTCCACTGTGGGATACAGGTTTTAGAGGCAAGCATGGCTGTGATATGGTTAAGTGTGAAGGGTGTCTTAACTGTAATCCCTCACAAGCAGCAAAGTCTGGTTAGCTGTGGTCACAGGTTATCTTGCTGATCCCTATGCTTGGCCTTGCAGATTCTAAGTTCTTCTTTTATTCCCTTTTTCTTGCTGTAGCAGAACCAGTAACTTTTAGAGAGATCTGTCTCTAGATCCTGAGCACTAAGGATAAGGAGCACATGGACTTGCTTTCTCCCTCACACTACTCATGTCCCTTCTGAGATTGGTGGAACATTATGACTAACCCTGTCCCTGTTAATCATACCAGGCCATACTGGGTTTACATTACATTACACTGTATAACATTACATACCATCACAAACCATTGGCAGACACCACCAGTACTGGGATACTGCACTTTCTATTAGTGTTTATGCATTGCATAGTTAAAGGGTTTGTCTCACCTCAGCAAATTGCATTTATCATGTAGACACATTTAATACAAGGCATTTATTTCAATTCTTTATTTTATGCACTTATATAGCGCTGCTATACTCTGCAGCGCTTTACAGACATTAGCATCACACTGCCCCCAATGGGGCTCACAATCTAAGTTCCCTATCAGTAGTGATGTCGCGAACATAAATTTTTCAGTTCACGAACGGCGAACCCGAACTTCCGCAAATGTTCACAAACATGCGAACAGGGCGAACCGCCATAGACTTCAATAGACAGGCGATTTTTAAAACCCACAGGGACTCTTTCTGGCCACAATAGTGATGGAGAATTTGTTTTTAAGGGGACTAACACCTGGACTGTGGCATGCCGGAGAGGGATCCATGGCAAAACTCCCATGGAAAATTACGTAGTTGACGCAGAGTGTGGTAAGTTGAATTCGCAATGCGATTAATATAACCTGTATTAATTGCATTGCGAATTCAACTTAGAGCTGGGTTCCTAATGGTTGTATTGCTAGAATATAACAAAGATTGAGAATATAGTGCTATATTCTCGATGTTCGTTATATTCTAGCAATACAACCATTAGGAACCCAGCTCTAAGTTGAATTCGCAATGCAATTAATACAGGTTATATTAATCGCATTGTGATTACAACTACTAACACTGCAGCTTCAGAATGAATCTAAGATGGATGCTGTCCTTGCTTTTTGATAGGAGGGAGGGTCTGGGAGGGAGACTGATGTACTAGCCCTAAAAAGAGATCTGATGAGTCTTTCAGGACTGGAGTGGACACTGAATACACTAGCCTAGCAATCGATTTCCCTATTAAATCAGCAGCAGCTACACTGTCCCTCCTCTCACTAAGTCTGCAGCTTCAGAATGAATCTAAAATGGATGCTGTCCAGGAGATGGGAGGGTCTGGGAGGGAGGGTATGCTGATTGGCTGGAATGTGTCTGCTGACTGTGAGGTACAGGGTCAAAGTTTACTCAATTATAGGGGGTGAACCGAACATCACATATGTTCACCCGCCGCAACGAACGCGCACAAGCAATGTTCGCCGGGAACGGTCCGCGGGTGAATAGTTTGGGACATCTTATTTGCGAATTCAACTTAGAGCTGGGCTCCTAATGGTTGTATTGCTAGAATATAATGAAGATTGAGAATTTAGCACTATATTCTCAATCTTTGTTATATTCTAGCAATACAACAACCATTAGAAACTCAGATCTAAGTATAATTCGCAATGCGATTAATGTAACCTGCATTAATCGCATTGCGAATTCAACTTAGAGCTGAGTTCCTAATGGTTGTTGTATTGCTAGAATATACGTTATATTCTAGCAATACAACCATTAGGGAACTCAGCTCTAAGTTGTAATCGCAATGCGAATAATACTTACAATTATTAATCACTTTGCGAATCCATTTGATGCCTCTATTTGATTGTATATGACGGTTGACTATGACTACCACCAACGTTCTGCTGCCTCCGAGGCAAGATATCTGAACCCCTGAGGGGACATTTGGGTGTTTTTGATAGAAAACGCATCAAAAACGCATCTGCGTTTTTATCATTTTTTTATTTTATTTTTTTTGTGTATTTTGCCACATTTGGTTGCATATTTACATTTGGTATAGGCAAATATGGTAGTCTAGAATTCAGTGTTTCCCAACCAGTGTGCCTCCAGCTTTTGCAAAACTACAACTCCCAGCATGCCCGGACAGCCTTTGGCTGTGCAGGCATGCTGGGAGTTGTAGTTTCGCAACAGCTGGAGGCACACTGGTTGGGAAACACAAGTCTAGATCATTACTCTGCCCAAATCTATATTCAGCTATATGGCTTAGAAAATATGCTGTCAAACAATGATCCTAGGTTTTGGTATAGACACATGATCTAGACTACCAGATTTGCCTATACCAAATGTAAATATGCAACCAAATGTGGCAAAATACACAAAAAAATAAACTAGAAAATGAAAAAATTATAAAAACGCAGATGCGTTTTTGATGAGGGTTCAGATATCTTGCTTTGGAGGCAGCAGCACGTTGGTGGTAGTCATAGTCAACCGTCATATACAATCAAATAGAGGCATCAAATGGATTCGGAAAGCGATTAATAATTGTAAGTATTATTCGCATTGCGATTACAACTTAGAGCTGAGTTCCTAATGGTTGTATTGCTAGAATATAACGTATACTTTAGCAATACAACAACCATTAGGAACTCAGCTCTAAGTTGTAATCGCAATGCGATTAATGCAGGTTATATTAATCGCATTGCGAATTAAACTTAGATCTGAGTTCCTAATGGTTGTTGTATTGTTAGAATATAACGTAGATTGAGAATATAGCGCTATATTCGTTATCTTCGTTATATTCTAGCAATACAACCATTAGGAACTCAGATCTAAGTTGTAATCGCAATGCGAATAATACAGGTTATATTAATCGCATTGCGATTTACAATTACTAACACTGCATCTTCAGAATGAATCTAAGATGGATGCTGTCCTTGCGTTTAGATAGGAGGTGGGAGGGTCTGGGAGGGAGGGTATGCTGATTGGCTGGAATGTGTCTGCTGACTGTGAGGTACAGGGTCAAAGTTTACTCAATGATAAAGTATAGGGGCGAACGCGAACATCGAATATGTTCGCCCGCCGTGGCGGACGCAAACAAGCTATGTTCGCCGGGAACTGTTCACCGGCGAATAGTTCGAGCCATCTTTACCTATCAGTATGTCTATGGAGTGTGAGAGGAAACCGCAGTACCCGGAGGAAACCGGAGAACCCGGAGGAAACCCATGTAAACACAGGGAGAACATACAAACTGCAGATGTTGTCCTTGGTTGGATTCAAACCCACTGCAAGTGCTAACCACTGAGCCATCATGCTGCGCATATGTATTGTTGCCATTTACTGCTGCCATGTAGCGCTGCCATTCGTATTGTATTGTGATTGTCCATATTGCCTCCTTTGCTGGCTTGATTCATTTTTCAGGCTCATTATCAGCTGCTTGCACACTATAGGAAAAAGCGTCATCCTCTCTGGGCCCCGAGTCCGCAAGATAGTGCCTAGGCAGACATGCATAGCAGCTCCGGTCCTGGCCACCTTGTATCTACACTGCAGTGGTGATCGCGTGAATCAAGCCATAAAAGGAGGCAATATGGACAATCACAATACATTAGTAAGTGCCTTGTATTAACTTTGTCTACATGAAAAATGCCATTTTTTGAATTGAGGCAACCCCTTTAAGCAGGTTAGGAAAGAGAGTTAGAAACCTGTGGGTATAAAAATAATCAAATTGCAGCGCTCACCTGCGTATCGAGGCACGGATATGGCCCGGACAAAGCAAACATGAACTGTATAAAAAGTAGAAAGGTCTAGCTTCTGATAAAACGATATCCTTTATTTGATGCGGTAAAATCCATACAACACAAGACAGGTTCAAAATCGATTTTTACCTGTCTTGTGTTGCATGGATTTTACTGCATCAAATAAGGAATATTGTTTTATCGGAAGCTGGACCTTTCTACTTTTTATATAGAAAACTGTGGGTGCAACCTTTGCCTTCTACATGGTACCCTACTCGAGGATGGCACAGTGACTCACAAACTAGGCATGGTTTCTCTTGAACAGTGGTTTACTCAAGCTGAGTATGATCTATCAAAGAGGCACAAACTTATTGGTTGCACACAAATTTGTGGCACAAAGCTTGGTGGTTACACACACAGAATTATAAGGCACAGGGCTTGGTGGTTACTGAAAGCAGCAAGACAGTCAGTTAGCAGGACACTCTCTTTACTCCACTTTACCAGGAGGTTGTCTCTAGCAAATGGACAGAAACTCTCCGCATTTACAATGTTCTCACAACAGCTTCAAAGGCGTTTGCCACTAATAACAAGGTAGCCTCTTTACTCAGACCACAGTGTGTCTCTCAGCATACTTGTCAGAGCCACTACTCACAGTCCTCTTTACACACAGCCATTACCAGCAGGGGTGCACCACCAATGAGGCCAGGTGAGGAGATCGCCTCAGGTAGCACCAGGTAGGGGCAAGAGGGGGGACAGCCGAAGGGCCATGGGGGTAGTTTAAGAAATTGGCATTCGGGATCCTTTTCAGTTTTCGTCTCAGGCAGCAGAAAGGCTAGGTGCACCCCTGATTACCAGGACCAAAAAAACTAAATTATGAGACTCAGAAAAGTCTTGAAAATGTACTCTCTACAGGCAGAGAAATTTGGGTTTGGGCATCAGACATACCTTTCATTTAAATACATGAAATACAGAGTGCAATTTTTAAGAATTGAGAAAACATTTGAAGAAACAGCTGTGCCTCACTGTTCCTTTTACTTCAGCTCACTAGATGGCACTGCTGACGAAAGCATAAACTGGTAATACAACCTGGAAATAGCTAGGACTCCAAATCCAAAAATCTATGATGTAGATTAAATTCTTGTCTCATATGTTTTGTAATCCCCACAAAAAAGGAAATCTACCAGATTTTCACCTTTCTTTATACTCTTACTATTACAATTAGAGATGAGCGAATTTCCTATTTTGAAATCTGTTCACGCTTCCTTTGGTGGTAAAAGCAGAATTGTGTTATAGATTCCGTTACCACGGACCATAATGCTGTTCTATGACGGAATGCATAACGGAATGCCTTTAGAGGCATTCCGTTATTCATTCCGTCATAATAGAAGTCTGTTGGCTGCAAAACGGATACGTCCCATTTCCGTTATGCAGGGAAGTGTACAAATACACTGGTTTTATGCAGCTGATTAGGGGATAAGTTTTACAACCTATATCCACACTGCAGGATGATATGGTATATGTTGGTGTCATTATTTTTTACATTTTTGTGTTAATTCATCTTTAAAGGGCATCTGTCAGCAGATTTGTACCTATGAAACTGGCTGACCTGTTACGTGTGCGCTTGACAGCTGAAGGCATCTGTGTTGGTCCCATGTTCATATGTGTTTGAGAAAATGATGCTTAAATATGTAAAAATAAGCCTCTAGGAGCAATCTGGGAGTTTTTGTTACACCTAGAGGCTCTGCTCTCTCTGCAACTGCCGCCCCCTCTCCTATTTGATTGACAGGGGAGTAGTGATGAGGTATTCGCTACCTGGCCCTGTCACTCAAAGTAGAGAGAGCTGAGCCTCTAGGAGTAATGGAAATGCCCTCATTGTCCCTAGAGGCTCATTTACATATATTTAAATATAATTTTTCTCAGCAATGTGGGCACTTATGGACATTGGACCAATACAGATCCCTTTAATAGGCATCTGGACTTTGCTGCTGGAAACCAACCAGGCTGCTACCTCCTGGATTACACAGTCCAAGGTCAGGGCAGGCTGTGTACGTCCATATTCTAGATAGCAATTCCAAGGTCAGGGAAGGGTAGGCGGCAAGCAGCAGAATCGGTAGTCAGGCTAGGTATGGTAGACGAAGGCTAGGTATGGTACACAAATAGTCAGACAAGAGATCACACCTTCATTGGTTACTAGATACTAGAAAACCCAAAGCTCAGGCAAGGGCTGATCAGCAATTTAGTCAACAGCTGAACATTAGTGACCTAAGAGTAATAACCTCCATAATTCGGACCTCTCACTCCCATCTTCAAGACTTTTCTGTAGCTGCACCTACTCTCTGGAATACTCTGCCCCGGAATATTAGGTCAATTCACAACTTCTCCACCTTCAAACTGCCTTAAAAACACATCTTTTCAGGCAGGCTTATCAAGCCTCCTAAAATGACTTTTCTAGGACTAAACCTCTCCCCCACCAGCTCTTCTGGCCTAAACTCGATCCTCTAGTAGTCCCAAACCAGAAGCAGATCGGCAGGCACCACTCCTGTCAGTTCTCTAATGGCTCGAATCCTACTTATCACAATCAACTACCTTATGTGCCACCCCCATTCCTCATAGATTGTAAGCTCTTGCGAGCAGGGCCCTGACTCCTAGTGTTTCAGTTGTATATTAGCCAGTTACTTTTGTTTTGTACATGAACCCTATGAATTTGTAAAGTGCTGCAGAATATGGTGGAGCTATATAAATAAATGTTATTATTATTATTATTAAAGGAGAAAGATTAATTCCTGCAGTGCTGAATAGTTGCGCAACGACTGCGCCCACCAGAGAAAGTGAGACATCGGCAGACACGGGCTGCCAGTGTAACAGCTATGCTGTTTGTATGGCTCCTATTCACTGCTGTTGGAGTTATGGAAACAGAGGAGCATTGGTAGCTCAGGCCACCCCAATCTGGTCCTTACTGTAGTTATTCCTATTTTGGCCATGAAAGGCCAGGATGGGACAACCCCTCTAACAAATGGCAACTATGTGGAAGAGAGCTGCCATGCTATTATTAGTGTTGGGCGTGAATATTCGAATTGTGAATATTTATTGCGAATATCGCAACTTCGAGAATTAGCGAATATTTAGAATATAGTGCTATATATTCGTAATTTCGAATATTCTACTTTTTTTTTCATCAGTATCCTCCCTGTTGCTTGTGGGGCCAATGAGAAGGCTGCAATTTCTTTGTCTGAGCTTAGCAACATCCCTAGTAACCAATAGGAAAGTTGCCTACCCCTTACTATATAAGGAACCTCCCCAGCAGCCATTTTCTGTAGTGTAATGGAGTTCTGAGAGAGAGACAGCAGTGTGATTGCTGTGCTCTGTGCTTTGCTGTATAATTAGACAGTTAACTTAGATATATAATTCAGATAGTTAGGGGGAGATAGTCAGTGTAGGTTACATTGATTTATAGTGTAGCTGATAGGTTCGAGTGCAGGGTGTTAGGAAGGGTTCTGCAGTCCATACATAAATAGTGCTGTGATGTTACCCAGTTGCACGTATTGCGCAAAAATATGCGCATCATTAATTGCCGATTTTTGCAATCGCGAATATATATTGGAGCACTCTACCTGCAAATAAAGCTATTGTAATGTTCTGCCATGCCAAACATTATCTCGAGTCTCAGTAAACTTCAAGCAGCGGGAAAATGTACCCAAAGTGATCCACGCCTGTATTGCGCGCATTACGCAAATATTACATTGCCGCAATCAAGAAAATAACCGTGAATTCGCCCATATATTCGTGAAATATGGCGAAATAGAATATAGCCCCTGATGCTCATCACTAGCTATTATTATTTATGAAGCACACAAATACTTCTAGAGTATTGTAATGCATTGATTATCATATAAAAAAATTAAGAAAAAAAAGTTAAATGGGGACCATAAGCTGGACATACGTTTTAACATTTAACGATAAAACTGACAATTCAGATTTATCCTACAGATCTCTAAGGGCTCATGCACACAAGCGTATATTCTTTCCGTGTCTGTTCCATTTTTTCGCGGACCATATACAGAGCCATTCATTTCAATGGGTCCGCAAAAAAAACGGAAGTTAGTCTGTGTGCATTCGGTTTCCGTATGTCTGTATTTCCGTTCCAGAAAAATTAGAACATGTCCTATTATTGTTCACATTACGGACAAGGATAGGACTGTTCTATCAGAGGCCAGTTGTTCCGTTCCGCAAAATACGGAATGCAAATGGCCGTCATCCATATTTTTTGCGGATCCGATTTTTGCAGACTGCAAAAGACATACGGTCGTGTGCATGAGGCCTAAGTCTAATTTGTTAAGCACTCCATTGGTAAGCCATACTTAGGCCTCTTTCACACTTGCGTTATGAGGATCTGGCGGGCACTTCCGTCCCGCCGGATCCGTCAGAACGCATAAGTGACTAGAAGACATTTGAAGACTGATCAGTTTCCTGATCAGTCTTCAACATCTTTCACTGTTACCATGGTAGCCAGGGCGCTACTGGAGTCCTGGCTGCCATGTACTCAGCTAGCAGTGTGCTTACCTGCGCTGCGGCGGCGGGGGCTCCTTAATGGCGTCACAGGTCCGGGCGGCGCGCAGATCAATGCGCCGCCCGGACCTGTGATGTCATAATGTAGCGCCCGGCGGCCTAGCGTAATCTACTGCTGAGTTGCACACCATGGCAGCCAGGACTCCAGTAGCGTCCTGGCTGCGATGGTAACCGATCGGAGCCCCAGCTTACACTGGGGCCCCGATTGGAACGGCTGCTGTGCATGCGCAGCGCTAAACGTTGGATCCGGCAATGCGCCGCATCGACGTTTAGCTTAATGACGGATCCAGAATAATGCTCTTTAATGGGCATTCATTCCGGATCCGGCATTGCGGCATGTCTTCCAGCTTTTTGGACGGAGACAAATCCGCCGCATGCTACGGTTTTGTCAACGTCCAAAAAACGTTGACATACTGAACGGATGACATCCTGATGCATCCTGAACGGATTTCTCTCCATTCAGGATGCATTAGGATTATCCTGATCAGTTTCTTTCCGTCCTAGAGCCCCGAGGACGGATCTCTAGGACGGAAAGAAACAACACTAGTGTGAAAGAGCCCTTAGAAGTACCTTATTAGGGACCTCGCCTTCTTCTGTTGGGGGCCATTCTTGGATCTGTGACTACCTCTTGTGGCACAAATGTGGCACAAATGATGGTGCTGGGGTGCTGGAATATTGACAGTTATTATGACAACCATCTAGTAGGATGCAGAAGGTATTAGATCCCACAAAAGCATCTTCTGAGAAATTTTTTTTTTTTGCTTTGCTTTAACACAAATAGACTAAAATAACTATGCTCAGAACTTTGTAAGTACAATCTGTACTAAATGCCATAACTGTTAAACTGCCTGAGTCGTAATTTCATTAAATTGCAAATGATTATTCTTTTGGTGCAAATTGTTTTGCTGCGCACGGCCAACGCTGCCCTTCAATTCAGTTGTATTGAATTTAGTCCTTACTTCTTTGTCCCCTTTTGTGATTGCAGTTACAGGTAACAGCGTGGATGGCAATTCAGCTCAGAAATATAATCTTTCATTAGCCACTTATCATGAGTGACAAGCCTTTGCCAGGAATGCAGAAAATAAAACCTTCTCCTTATATTACAGGAGCTAAAATCATCCCTTCCTGAGTAAATTACACTTATTATTTGTCTCCATTGGCCTTGCCTTTCCTGGAAACGTATGCAGGTGCTTTAACCGGTGCACTGCATATTGTCCAGACAAGTGCCACTAAAAATAAAATAATGGGGATAGTTTTTCTCTTGGCTTTGATGAGAACAATCAAATTTGAACAGGTCCCTTGTATAGATTGCACGGAGCTAATGATGTCTCTTGGTTAACGATCACTTGAGGGTAGTACGTTTTATACTCCAGTAATAGTCCGCTTCTACAGTGCTGCAGAAAATATTCAGCTTTATTTTTATGAACACATTTTCAACTGTATGATATTAAAGAGGTTGTCCACAATTTTTTAAATCCCCTATCCCCACCCACCGGGCCTGTGTGTCTTCTTGTGCACTTCCGATCCCTACATATGATCTAAACTTCATGCATGGACAGGGTCACAGGCACAGCTGCAACTAATGACTGGCATCAGCACTGATGTGTCCCAAAGTTGCATGTAACCCAGCAGTGACGTGCCACTTGGTGACATGTGAGATGGGAAAACAGCTCTCATTTGTCTGAACACTGTTTGTGTAAATTAAGTTAAATATCTGGACTGACATTCTGCTGTTTGGCCACAAGATGCCGCTGTTTCCTAAACACAGCTAACAGACTGCATATTTTCCATATTCATGGACAGGTGGAGTTACAAAGCCGGCGGAAGAAAGGGAGCAGCCATCCTAGAGGAAGCTGAGACTGAGGACCTGTGTGAGCAGAGGATCCGTCAACATCCAGGTGTGGGAGCATCCCTCAGTGACCAGAGCTGCAGCTAAGTGAAGCTGATCTTGTTAAAGACCCTGATCCTGTCCAGAGGAACAAGGATTGTTTTCAGGAACGCTGATGAGAGCTAGGGAGCAAAGCAACATACACTGTGGTACCCTGTGGTACACGCTTGTTGGAGAGGCACTTGTTTGGTTCACAGTCACCAGCGGATGCAGAGCAGACCCGGGTCAGTAAGATCGTGCACGCACCTCATTACAGTGTTGGGGCCTAGGATCCTAGAGACTGAGACCAGGCCTGTAGTTAGATAAGATTTCTGTTTGTGTCAGGCCACGAGTATTGCTGGCTGTTCATTGCAAGAACTCCACAATTTAAAGTGACATTTCACACTGGAGAGCTGATAAACTTCCCCACAAACTCAAGCCAGGCTGGCATTTTGGCTCAAAAGAAATACTAAGGCACATGCTACAAGACCAGTTATGGGAGGGGTAGTTCTGTAGAGCACTGTAAGATTGTAAGCTGTTGTGCTGCACCGCAGGCTAGCCCATACCACGCACCCAAACAGATGTTCTTGATTTTTTTAGGGTAATAACAGGTAAGACATGGCTGTTTAGTTGTGCCCTCCAGTAGGTAAATTACCGCACTTTCCTCCGGCATCCATCGGATGGCGCCACGCTGTGTAGCACAAGGGTCTCAGCCGTCTGGCTTGATGTATTTAAATTTATTGTGTGTTCCCAGCATTTGTGGTTGTGCTCATTGCTAAGTTTAAGTAAAATACTGTTTTGGTAAAAGCTGGTGTTGGGGTTGCTTTCCTCGTTCGTGACTTTGCTGTATCCTGGGGAGCCCACCCCAGTACACAGCTTACAGACATGTAACGGTTGAGACCAGTCCTGTGCGCTCAGGCGCCGGCTTCATGTGTGTGAATTAGGGCTTATCACTGTACCTGTCTTCAGCACTGCTAGTGTTAATCTTCTCCTGCTCTGTGAGCTGCTGCATGGCTATCCATTTGCTAATTAGCTTCTCCTATATACTGTATACCTGGCTGTTTTCTTTAGTCCTTGCCTGTGCAATTGGTCTCTAGCCTGTGAAAGAACCGTTATCCATTTGGCTGTCTGATTCCTGGTTCCTGACTCTCTCTGCCTATCTCTCATCTTACTGATCCTGTGCCGCCTGACCTGACTTTTGGATTGTTTCACAGATTTGCATGAACTCTGCCAGTTCTGACCTGAGCTTGTCTCTTGACTAGGTGTATTGCCTGATCTCCCAGTGCACTGGTGTCTCTGATCCCTATGGGTTAGCAGCAAACTATAGCAGGACTATTCTAAAAGGTAATGGCCTGGTGGCTCCCCTGCAGTGAAGGCCAGATCCCTGCATAGGGGTTTACGGGTGAATTCCAAAGGACTTCCAGTATAATGCCCTCAGGGCTAGCCTAAAGTCACACTGGTTGGTTGGCACAGTGATTCCACAACCATTACACACCATACTTCGGTTCCTTGCATTTCTATGTACGGTATTTCTCAATCAACAAGATAGTATCTATAATATGTGTAGAGGTAGCAACCTCACTTCAGCTCAGGTACCTGAGGAGCCCAAAGATTCTTCTGCCCAATGAAAAGGCACCAATGCTATAAATATGCTCTGTTAAAGATTCAGCATTGGGGTTTAGGAGCTTCATGTTATGTCATCTGTTCTATCCTTAGGACAATCAGAATCTTTGGAACTTGGTCACGGTTTCCCATAACTCCATTCCAGCATCAGCAAGAGATGTCCCCTAGAAAGTTTTGGTGGCAAACTGAATTCAGCCTGTTGAAAGACGTTCAACGTTGATACAGGTTTATCTGTACCAAATTCTGGTCAAGTTTTATCACTGGTAAGTAAGCTTCACTCATGCCCACATCGAACTTAATTGACATAGTGGTTTTGAAGAAGTGGCAATGTTTTCAGCAGTTCCCTGTATTAAAGGAATTACAGAGCAAGCTGGAAATACAGTACCTGAAGATATAAGTCTTGACATTCACTGACAGGAATAAGAGATGTAGGAATGGCAAAAAGCCCATTAAACATTCTGATTAGAGATGGGCGAATCAAAGTGATGAAGTGGAATTCGATCCGAATTTCAGGAAAACTTTGATTCGCAGCGAATCCGAATTTCCTCACACTTTGTGGTAACTAATCGCATTTTTTCCTAAAATGGCTGCTGCCCGTGTTAGGACATGGAGCAAGGATCTCTGGGAACGAGGGATCACCCACAATGCCATGCATCAGCAGCCAGCCAGCCCTGTGATGTCACAGCCCTATAAATAGCCTCAGCCATCTTGGATTCAGCCATTTTCCAGTGTACTTAGTGCAGGGACAGACGTCAGCAGGCGCTAGGGACAGTGGTAGAAAAGACTTTAAAACTTTTATTTTGCTGTATAGAAGATCAGGGAAAGGATAGGGAGGAATCATTCCACAGTATTGAAGCAGAACAGGGCTCAGTAGGGGAGTTTACAGCCTGGGTAATAGGAACAATCCTATTACACCTTGCTGCACTGACTGTGGATCCAAATTGCCATTATACAGCTCTGTAATTCCAGCAAACCGTGCTTGTTATTGGGGTGCAAGTGCTGTTTGATACAGCCATTAACAGGGTTTATTACAAGGAAATATTTCTACGTCTTATTTGCCCTTGTGCAGTGCAGTTATATGTTCTGAAGCATATATTTGTCTTTCAGCTGTGCAGTTATATGTTCTAAAGCCTTTTTGGCGTGTATTAGTGGCAAAAGAATATATATTTGCCGTTCAGCGGTGCAGTTATATGCTCTAAAGTCTATTGTGGCATGTATAAGTGGAAAAAAATAAGGGCCTATTTGCCGTTCAGCGGTGCAGTTATATGTTCTAAAGCCCTTTTTAGCGTGTATTAGTGGGGGAAAAAAGGGCTTATTAGTCGTTGTGTGGTGAAGTGAGAAAATTACAGACTTTTTTGGGGTGTTTTAATTTTTTTTTATTTATTTATTTGATCTAATAGCATGTCAGACAGAAAAGTGCCAGGCCCTGCACAGGGTAGTGGCAAAGGCCTAAATGTTTTTGGCGCAGGCACAGGTCGCAGCAGAGTAAGGGGGCGTGGCATCAGAAGTCGCAGCCAGAGGCCTGAGCTCCCGGTGTCATCTAGCGGTCATGTCTTGACCAGCAACCCAGCGGTTCTTGAATGGTTGACTCGGTCATCCACTTCCTCCCAAGTGACATCAGACACCCCCAGCCAAGAGTCGGTGGGTTTGTCAGACACAACCCTTAGTTGGCATGACCCAGGAGTAAGCCCTGTGCCCTTACCTGTCCTCAACCTGCCTCTGTCCTTTTCTGTTCCCTCAGCCAGAGAAGTATTATATGCTGTGGGCTCAGCTCCACTATACAGTGAGGACGAGCTACTAGAGGACAGTCAGCAACTAATGGCCAACCAAGATGTGGAGGAGACATCCGCTGCTTCCTCCAGTAGGCGAGCAAGTAGTGATGAGGAGAGTGGCGTGGAAGCTGGTGTTGCGAGCGGTCAGGCTCCTGACCCAGAGACCGTTGGGTAGGATATCAGTGACGTGCAGACAGTATTCAATGATGATGATGTAGCTGATTGCACTTGTGAGCCGGGTGAATTAGCAGCTTCCTCATCATTAGGAGAAGAGGGTGGCAGCTTGCCCGTGAGCCAGCAAGTTGCTAGCGTGGCCGGGAGTCAGCAGGGTGGTAGCAGTGGGAGGTCGGGAGCCAAATGTGCCTGGGGTAGACCACCCGCTCTGCAGAAGCCTACCTACCAGGAAAGTAGTGGTGCAGGGGTTCACGGAAGCAGCGGCGGTCAGTGCAGAGTATTAGGGGTAAAATCACCTACTCTGCGGTGTGGCAATTTTTATTAAGCCGCTAGTGGAGGTGAACATGGCCATTTGTAGAATCTGTGGGCAGAATGTGAAGCGTGACCAGGGTGCCAATGTTGGCACCACAGCCCTACACCAACATATACAGCGTCACCATAAAGTGGCCTTGGAGAACCGTGGCTCTGATGTGGTGGTCCAGCCTGCTGCAGCAACCGCTGCATCACACAGAGGCACGCACCCGATTTCAGGCAGTCAAAGCTCCACCACCTCAGCCGAAGGGAGCTGTCTGTCCTTCCTATCATCTGCTGGTCCTGATGCTCCTACTCCTCCTTCTACTCCTCGTCAGTCAATCCGTCAGCAATCGATCACTGAAACGATTGCCAAGAGACAACAGTATGCATTCACTCATCCAACGGCACAGAAGCTGAATGTGCTCCTGGCCAAGTTGCTGGTGCTGCAGTCCCTCCCTTTCCAAGTGGTGGACTCTGCACCTTTCAGAGAACTAATGGCTTGTGCCGAGGTGGAGAGCCCCAAGCCATAATTTCTTTGCCAAAAAGGCAGTACCAGCCCTGCACATGTATGTATAACAGAAGGTGGGCCACTCCTTGAGCCTGTCGGTGTCTGTCAAAGTTCACGGCAGTGCCAACGTGTGGAGCTGTAACTACAGTCAGGGACAATACATGTCCTTTATGGTCCACTGGGTGAATGTGGTTCCTGCACAGCCACTCCAGCAACTTGGCCAGGTGACTCTGCTTCCACCTCCACATTCTCACTCTGTTGGTCCTGCAACAATGTCCGCCTCTGTCTCCTCATTCTCTACTGTGTCCTCAGCCTTCACTGCAGGGACAATTCACAGTGCTTCTCCAGCATACCACATGTACAGGGCACGGCGGTGTCATGCTATTCTGCACCTCATTTGCCTGGGCGAACGGAGTCACACAGGGGAGGAACTTAATCAAGAAATCGAATCCTGGCTTTCTCCGCAACAATTCAAAATCGTAACCATGGTGACCGACAATGGGAATAACATGGTGTTGGGGCTGCCTCAAGGAGGGCTGAGCCATGCATCCTGCATGGCACACGTGTTCAATCTGGTTGTCAAGTGGTTTCTAAAGTCTTCCACCCATCTGCAAGACATCCTAAAAATGACCAGGAAACTTTGCATGCACTTCAGCCACCCTCGTACACCACAAAGCACACCTTCCTTGAGCTGCAATGGCAGAACGGCATCCCCCCACATAGGCTGATATGCAACGTTTCCACCCGTAGGAATTCCACCCTCCATATGTTGGACCGACTATACGAACAGAGAAAGGCCATAAACGATTTCTTGATGATCCAAGCGGACAGCACCTGCTGTTTGCTCAGGCCCTTTGAGGAAGCCAAGTTATTTGTCAGTCGCCAGGACTACGGGATGAACAACATCATTCCACTGCTTCATGTTCTGGAACAGATTTATCTGGCTGGTCAGGGGACTTGAGACGTGGCACCTAGATCTCATGGCCACATGAGCCCTGTGGGGGCTGAACTGGAGGAGGAGGACATTGGAGCAAAAGCAATATGTAGCGAAATGGGTGTTTTTTTTACATAGGTGACAGGAGAGGAAGAGCAGGAGCAGCCAGAGGAGCTAGAGGAAGATGAGGCAGAGGACCCAGACACATCTTGGCAGTATGCAGTGGAGATGGAGGCAGGGAGTTCCTCTGAGTCACTTGCACAAATGGCCTGATGCATGCTCACTTGCTTGCGTAGTGACAGCCAAATTGTCACCATTCGGCAGAGGGATGACTTCTGGCTCTCCACCTTGTTGGACCCTCGCTATCGGTCCAAAATGGGGAGTTAAAACTGAACTACTATAGAGACATCCTATGCAGTTAGTTGGCCGCTGCCTATTTGCGCCATTGTCTATCCTCTTGCAGGTCTGACCGGGGGGGCCCTCTGCGCTCACGTTCCTCTGACATGGCTGCTGTGGCAGGTTGGGGGGGGGAGGTAGTTGCAGTTCCAGCTCCATTAGCAGCAACTTGAGTCTAGAGTCGCTGATGAGCAGCTTTCTTCACCCACCTAGTGAAGAAACTACTCACCAGCAGCAGCAGCTAGACCTGAAGCAGGACCTAAACCAGCAGGTGGTGGCATACTTGGACAGCACCCTGCCACCCCACATTGAAGATCCGCTGGACTACTGGGCCGCGAAACTGGATTTGTGGCCACAACTGGCAGAGTTTGCCCTGGAAAGCTGTCCTGCCCGTCCAGTAGTGTGGCATCAGAGCGGGTGTTTAGTGCGGCGGGGGCCATAGTTACCCTAAGAAGAACTCGCTTGTCCATCCAAAATGTGGAGAGACTGACCTTTATCAAGATGAATCAGGCGTGGATCAGCAGAGATTTCCACCCACCAAAGCCTGATGCATCAGACTAGATCATCCATGGTGGCACACCAACACTTTGACAAAAGATACCTATAATGAAATGGGACAATTTAGCGTATCCAAGCAAGGTCCCTTCACAATATGCACCAAAAGAGGCAATACCAATTCTTATGAATATCAAATCTTTATTATACATATGAATAAAAATTCATAAAAGACAGGTAAAGTGGTGAAGACTATACACTAGGCATAAACTGCCCAAAAATAGGATCACCAAATATATTGTAAATCGCAAAAGAGGGTATTGGTCTCACACATTAGGTATATGCGATGTAATACTGCCCAAACAATTATTTGAATGGTAAAGTACTTTACATCTTTACATCAACATACAAAAATTCATTGAACATTTCCCTAAAAAGACAAGTGAGTGGTATTGTTTACTTATATCTTTTTGGGTTTTTGGGAAATGTGCAATGAATTTTTGTATGTTGATGTAAAGATGTAAGGTACTTTACCATTCTAACAATTGTTTGGGTAGTATTACATACCATATACCTAATGTGTGAGACCAATACCCTCTTTTGCGATTTACAATATATTTGGTGCTCCTCTTTTTGGGCAGTTTATGCCTAGTGTGTAGTCTTCACCACTTTACCTGTCTTTAATGAATTTTTGATCATATGTATAATAACGATTTGATATTATCATGAGAATTGGTATTGCCTCTTTTGGTGTATATTGTGAAGGGACTTTGACAAACGAGACCGGTTTCTTCTGGCTACCTGCCTCAGCTACTATTCTGATGCTGCCACCCGTCTGATGCCACACATCTGATGCCAAGTGCTCCTTCTTTTACCCACCATCTTCAGCTGGTACTGGTATTGCCATCTATCTCCCCACTCTGTCACTGGGTCACTCTGTGGTCTCCTGATGCTGCTGCCACCTCCACACTATGTCACCTTGCCACTCTGTGGTCTCCTGATGCTGCTGCCACCTCAACACTGTCACCTCGCCACTCTGTAGTCTCCTGATGCTGCTGCCACCTCCACACTATGTCACCTTGCCACTCTGTGGTCTCCGGATGCTGCTGCCACCTCCACACTATGTCACCTTGCCACTCTGTGGTCTCCTGATGCTGCTGCCACCTCAACACTGTCACCTTGCCACTCTGTGGTCTCCTGATGCTGCTGCCACCTCCACACTATGTCACCTTGCCACTCTGTGGTCTCCTGATGCTGCTGCCACCTCCACACTATGTCACCTTGCCACTCTGTGGTCTCCGAGTGCTGCTGCCACCTCCATACTATGTCACCTTGCCACTCTGTGGCCTCCTCCTGATGCTGCTGCTTTCACCTCAACACTCTGTTATTTTACCACTTTGTGGCCTCCTGATGCTGCTGCCACCTCCATGATCTGTCATTGTACCACTCTGTGGCCTCCTAATACTGCTGCTGCCACCTCCACACTGTCATTGTGCCACCCTGTGGCCTCCTCCTGATGCTGCTTCTGCCGCCACCTCCACTCTGTCATTGTGCCACCCTGTGGCCTCCTCCTGATGCCGCTGCCGCCACCTCCATGCTGTCATTGTGCCACCCTGCGGCCTCCTCCTGATCCTGCTGCTGCCACCTCCACACTGTCATTGTGCCATCCTGTGGCCTCCTTCTGATGCTGCTGCCGCTTCCTCCACACTGTCATTGTACCACTCTGTGGCCTCCTAATGCTGCTGCTGCCACTTCCACACTGTCATTGTGCCACCCTGTGGCCTCCTCCTGATGCTGCTGCAACCTTCATACTCTGTCATTGTGCCACTCTGTGGTCTCCTCATGCTGCTTCCGACCCCACCACTATGTCATAGGGCCACTCTGTGGACTACTCATGCTGTTCCCACCTGCCCCGCTTCATGACTGGGCCATTATTTTGCCTTTCGGCCTGGCTGACATCATCATTTATTTGACCCTTCTTCAGATCTGTCAGAAGTAAGAAAAAATGAGACGCACAACGGATCCTGCCTATGTCACAGCTGTAAGGCCTGCATGACATGGTCCCTATTTTGCATCAGAATTGGCTTATGATTTGGTAGCCAAAAGCAAGAGTGCGTACAAAACAAAGAAGACATGCAAATATTCCATTCACGTGTAATCTCTGTTTTGGTTCCACTCCTGTTTTTTTTGGCTTTAGCAATACTGATGGATTGCTGACCATATGCTGACCGAGTGAAGGTGGATGCTCCACAGACAGGATCCGGTTTTTGGGGTTATTGTTCTGATGGATCAAAAGAAGGGCTAAATAATCAGTGACGTCAACTAATACTTACTGCTGACACCCTCTCCACTCTGTCAAGGGGGCTCTACTTGTATAAGCGTTTAATAGAACAGGTTTTGTAGATATCTATGGGGAATCAGCTGAGTTCACACTTCAGTTATTTGGTCAGTTTTGGCCCCGTAACTGCCCAAATAAGTGAAGTGTGCAGTGATTCTAAGAGTGACGCCTGTCATCTGCATGTTATACTGACTCACAGTATTGTTTTACTACCACAGCAGACCTCTGAGTCCCGCCAATATCTTCAGAACAGAGCCTCCTAAGTTAAGCAGTTAAGCATGCATGACCACCCACTATTCACCACTATGGTACTTCCAAAAATAGCTGAGTGCTGGCTCGGCTATTTCCAACAGTCCCATAGCGATGAAGAATAGAGAGCACAGTACGCATATGCAGTGTGCTCTCCTTTATTTTGGGGCCCACCTCTGAAGATAGGAATGGGTCCCTGAAGTGCAGAAGTGGGATCTGCACCTTTCTAACATTGATGGCATATCCTAACTATATGCATAGAATGTGTGAGAAAAGGGAATCCCTTTGAAAGCATTGCGCCATTATTTGCAAAGAAAATTTCTGCAATTTTCTACTTTTTATCGGAAATGGGAACATTTACATAGAGAGGCTGAAAACCAGAACATATATATATATATATATATATATATATATACATGCTCACTGGATAATACCACCATTTTCATTTTTTTTGCTTAATTCTGTGCAGCTTAGTTCTGCCAGGCATGACAAACTGCAAATCTGCGACAGAAACCAGAGGTGTTATTTGGTCAGTTTTGGCCCCGTAACTGCCCAAATAAGTGAAGTGTGCAGTGATTCTAAGAGCGACGCCTGTCATCTGCATGTCATACTGACTTGCAGTATTGTTTCACTACCACAGCAGACTCCCTATGCGTGTGACTGCATGGCACAGTGTTCTACGCCACTGTAAAGGCTCTCTGCAGCCAGGAAATAGCCGTTTTTTAACGCGATTTGCCACAAATAAATTCGTATCGAACCAAATTTCTTCGAAAAATTCGGTAAATGGGCTGAATTGAATTTTTGAGAAATTCACCTATCTTTAATTCTGATGTAACAACAAAGTGTTGGAGGCTGAGAAGAAGACTAGGAGAACCAATGCTGCAGCCCCAATAAGGTATCAGAAGTGACACGTTTCTTGGTCTTGAATGAGTAGACATTGATTGGTATGGAGTTAAAGCAGTTTTTTGAGGAAAAAGACTTCATATACCTACTACCTTTTAATGTATGTAACAGCAAGATATTTCATAGCTTTCACGGAAACATTCCCCAAAGAAATAAAGAGCATGGTCAGAAAACACTTTACACTAGTTCTATACATAACGTGTACCTAAACTGTCACATAAACTTTATTAAAACCTATTCTATTTGTGTAATAGGCAACTAAGTTTAAGGCCTCTTTCACACGGGCGTTGCGGGTGCACTCCGTCAAACAGTGCGGGTGCGTTGCGGGAATCGCCGCGATTTTTCCCTGCGAGTGCAAAGCGCTGTCATGCGTTTTGCACGCGCGGGAGAAAAATCTGCACTTTTGGTACCCAGACCCGAACCTGCACTTCTTCACAGAAGTGCATGTTTGGGTCAGAAATTGTCCCGCTGGTGTTATTTCACATTATAACATAGTTATAATGTAAAATAATACCCTTGGCCATCTTCCTAATGTTGAACCCGGTGCAGAATGGGTTAAAAATAATAAACAATCATAACTTACCTGGTCCATTTGATCGCGAAGCCCGGCATCCTCTCCGTTAGCTTGCTACTAGGAAAGGACCTGTGATGATGTCACATGGTCACATGGCCCAATCACATGCTCCATCACCATAGTGATGGAGCATGTGATTGGGCCATGTGACCATGTGACATCATCACAGGTCCTTTCTAGTAGCACGCTAACGGAGAGGATGCCGGGCTTCGCGATCAAATGGACCAGGTAAGTTATGATTAGTTTATTATTTTTAACCCATTCTGCACCGGGTTCAACATTAGGAAGATGGCCAAGGTATATTTTACATTATAACTATGTTATAATGTGAAATAATTCTGAACCGTTATACATCCCGATGGTTGCATAGTAGCCATGCGGAAAATCATAACGCATCCGCACATGATTGCGGATGATTGCGATTTTCCCGCATCCCCATTCACTTCTATGGGGCCTGCGTTCCGTTAAAAACGCAGAAACTGGAGCATGCTGCGATTTTCACGCAACGCAGAAGTGATGCGTGAAAATCACCGCTCATGTGCACAGCCCCATAGAAATGAATGGGTCTGGATTCAGTGAGGGTGCAATGCGTCCTCCTCACGCATTGCACCCGCGCGGAAAACTCGCCCGTGTGAAAGGGGCCTAAGTGTCTATTGGGCTTTGGAATCTCTACACTCGTATACTGGTGTACAGATTCCATTGGGACAGTGTGCATGCAGGACCCCTGCTGTGCCAGCTCCTGTGCTCCTTCCTGTACCAGCTCTGCTAAAGCCTGGCATAACACATCACCAATGTGCAATGTCAGGCTTTAGTGGAGAGGGGTTGCAGGCATGAGCAGTGATCTACTATGCAGCGCTCCTGCCTGCACCAGCTCTGCTCTGCTAAAAGCCGTCACCGATGTGGTATGCAAGGCATAGATTTTAGCAAGCGGAGCTGGTACAGGCAGGAGCAGTGATGTGCACTCCTGCTTGTACATCACTCACTGCTGCCCCAGTGAAATATGTACACCAGTGCATGTCAGCGATGTATGGATCCCAACCGCTATAGGCACCTAAACTTCAGGTGCCTATTTCGTAAGAAAAACTAAAGAAAAAAAAATTAAGAGGGTAATTTATTAAACAGAAATACGCCTATATTAGGTCCTTTTCGCCGTAATCTGCGACTTTTCACTGCTCATGCCAGTTTTAAAAAAGTGGGTGTGGGTGGGGAAGGAGACAAGCTGGTAGGCCAGTCTCATTTACCATTTTCTACGCATGTTTTAGGCATAGAAAATGGTCTAAATATAAGACAGCTAGGAAGCTGTCTTACATTTAGAAGTGGCAATGGATCCGCCCAAGTTATGTAGAGGCGCCTCTTCATAACTGCAGTGAATCCATCACCATTGCAGGGCCTTAAAATGTCGGTCTTAATAAATGTGCCCCTTATTACACAGAAAGGAGAGTTTGGACTGACGTATACGTACGGCATTTAAGTGAACAATTTAAATTTATTATATGTCGTTGTCAAAACTAGTGACTCAGATTTAGCGGATGGACTGATCTACAGACCCAGCTGATTGGTATTAGCACTTTACAATGATTTTATTGGGACAGTTGCCAGAAACTCATTGAACTGTGATAAGAGACTATGGAGTTATGATGATATATGTAATAAAAAAAAACGCACAGGACCCCAAATTAAATATATTACATAATTATAAAAATTAGCTTAAATTGAAAAAAGAAGGGAATACAAAACATTAAGTGCAGAGTGTTAAAGGGGTTGGCTCATCTCACACAATGATGGCATCTAGCTAGGATATGCTTTTAATGTCAGATAGGTGCAGATCTCACCTCTGGGTCCTGCCAATATCTTCAGAACAGAGCCTCCTAAGTGAACGGAGAGCAGTTAAGCATGCATGACCACCCTCTATTCACCACTATGGTACTTCCAAAAATAGCTGAGTGCTGGCTCAGCTATTTCCAGCACTCCCATAGCGATGAATAGAAAGCACAGTGCGCATATGCAGTGTGCTCTCCTTTATTTTGGGGGCCCACCTCTGAAGATAGGAATGGGTCCCAGAAGTGCAGAAGTGGGATCTGCACCTTTCTAACATTGATGGCATATCCTAACTATATGCTATGAATGTGTGAGAGAAGGCAATCCCTTTGAAAGCATTGCGCCATTATTTGCAAAGAAAATTTCTGCAATTTTCTACTTTTTATTGGAAATGGGAACATTTACATAGAGAGGCTGAAAAACAGAATATATATATATATATATATATATATATATATACATATATATACACACACATACATGCTCACTGGATAATACCACAATTTTTTCATTTTTTTTGCTTAGTTCTATGCAGCTTAGTTCTGCCAGGCATGACAAACTGCAAATCTGCGACAGAAACCAGAGATGTTAACTGCAGAATTGTTGCCACAGGTTCCTTACTATATGTAAACTATCGTGTGAACTTACCCTTGAGCTGGATTTACATGACTTGATATTTGGGCCGATTATTGGGAACAAACGTTCCTATGAACACTCATTCCCATACAACTTACCTTTACTGTATGTAAACGATTGTGTGAACTTACCCTTACTGTATGTAAACTATTGTGTGAACTGACCCTTACTGTATGTAAACTATTGTGTGAACATAGCCTTACTGTATGTAAACTATTGTGTGAACATAGCCTTACTGTATGTAAACTATTGTGTGAATATACCCTATGTATGTAACTATTGTGTGAACATACCCTTTCTGTATGTAACTATTGTGTTAACATACCCTTTCTGTGTGAATTTATGTGTGAACATATCTACTGTATGTAACCTATTGTGTGAAGTTTCCTTTACTGTATGTAAACTATTATGTGAACATACCCTTACCGTATGTAACTTATTGTGTGATTATACCCTTTCTGAATGTAAACCACTTGTGTGCAATTTAAGCTTGAACACAACAGGCTTGATACTGATTGTACAAAACTATTAGGAATGTACAAAAAGTAGAAGCAGATGTATAAAAACTCTTCACAGGGTTGTACAGGACTTTAAAAAACATGGCAGCTTTCGTCCATAAACAGTGCCACACCTGTCCATGAGTTGTGCCTAGAACTGCATCTTATCTCCACTGAATTGAATGTAGATGGGCTGCAATACCACACACAACCTGTAGACTTGTGTGGTGCTGTTTATAGAAAAGAAAACATCAGTGTTTTTCTGCACAATCCATTTGAAGATGTCCAGGTCGCTTCATAATCCACTGTTACTTCTTGAGGGACAGTGCTCTGCGAATGGCATACATGGTTGGGTTTTATTTTAGGTCCTTTGGCAGCAAAATATTTCTCCTATAGATACAAATTTTGGGGGCGCTTGGAACTATCTTGTAAATAGAACATACTATTAAAACTACATAACAAGGTTCCACTACTTTCTGGAAACTGAATTGCCTTACAGCTCACCAAGATACTGTTTGGGGCATAATTAATATTTTATGTGTGTGGTTTGATACAGTGTTTTATGACTTTATTAGTCTACTGTTTTATTAGCTTTATCGTTTTCTGATACTGCAGACTGAATATATTGTGGTTTTTAACAACACGACTTTCAAATACTATTAAACTGAAGCAAAAAAAAATCTAAAGAGCTTATTTTGTTTTAGCTCAATAAGAGGATATCTTATTAAGAACAAGAGAACAAATGTATTTCACTTGTCACTTTATGTTAAGAAATATAACAGTAATAAAGTTAGAATAAAAGGATGATAAAAGCCTTTGCAGGTATAGCTTAGAGTTCCTCGGGGATCTTAATATTATATTACGTAAATAGATATGGATAAAGCAAATTAGTAATTTATTAGTCATAGTGGCACAATAAACCTGTTTTGTGCACGGTAGGAGTAATGGCAGTGGAATGTCTGCAGATGGTGGAGCAAGCCCAGGAGGAGTGGAGGATGGGAGTGGTAGTGGCTCTGGCTGCAATAATTATTCACAATGGCAATCCTCACACCGATGCTCTCCTAGCGCCATGCAGTGGCACACCCTTTCTTCCTTCGGGGCACACGCTGATGTTGGGGTTCCTGCCCTATGGTAGTTGGGGTGCCCTTGGTGTTGTAGGTTCAATATGGATGCAAGGAAGGAGATGTAGGTGCTGTGCATGGCGAATGTGCAATATACCGCCCCCCAGGGCACATTGGGGTCCCAGTGTGTAGGAATGCTGAGTGGTCATGTGGCCTGATAATTTTGTGTCACGGTGGGAATACCTGGATACTGTCGCTCCCCAGGGTTAAGCTCCATAGCATTCAAGGAGTTATAGTTGGAGGAATAAATTGAGTCCAGACTTGGTGAAGTTTAACAGTTTTACTTGAATCAACTTGTGTCATCCAAACAATGCTAGATTTTTCTCTTGGGTCCAACAGGCTAAGGGTAAACTGGCAGGCCAACCTAAATACATTGCTTTCTCTTTCTCTGCTGTGCTAATCTCTGGCTTCCATCTGGTTACTGGACTTTCTGACAGTTCTGGTACCTTTGATTGGGGTGCCTTTGGCCGCTGACCCCCTCGTAATACTCCGTCTATGAACTGCCTGGAGTCGGGGTGCTCTACGAACTGCTTCCTCTGGAAGGCTCCTGCTGCAGGAGGGGGGAATGCTCCCCTCACTGCGCCAAGTTGTCTTGTTTCCTTCCAACATCAAATCTCTCTGGCTTCCTGCAACCCCTCACCTGGTAGGAAGCAGCACTAGCCCACTTCTGCCCAAAAGGGGGAGAATAGAATGGTAAATTCCATTCTATCTAAACATCTCTCTCTTCTCTGCCAGATACACCAGACACATTATATGTAATTCAATAAATAAGAGTTACATAGCGCCTAATGAACAGACCTGGAAACATAAGGCATGGTGGTGTCACACATTGGTTAGGCATTTAAGACAGTAGCAGGTTGTAGGAATGGTAGTGCCCGCTCTGGGGTACTAGAAATGGTGCTGGAGTCAGTAACCAGGCCAGGTGTAGAAAATGATCTCTATTTACTAAAGTGCAGAATGGAGTTGTAGCACATCCAACAGTGTCAAAGAACAATTCCAAACAATTCATAGTGTAAATCTTCCCTGTTAGTGATATAAAGATGTAAGCAAGGTCAGGGGTTGTACTACACATTCCCTCTTTCTCTCTAAAGTGTTTTTCTGCAGAATCTAAGGCTGGTAATAAGTTTCTTGCAAACTTGTCTTTAATTCCCAGCTGTGGAATACAGAATTGAGATAAAGTTGGCCAAATTGTGTCAAAGTATAAAAGGGTGTATTAGCAATGTCCCTCCTCACTGCAGTAAAGTCTTTATCAGCAAATAACTTACTGACTGACTCCAATGCTCGGCCTTGCAGATTCTGGACCTTCTAGTTATTTCTTTTTCTGTATTACTGTAAAGTAGAGATGACTTTCCTGATGCAAAGCTCTAAAGAGTGAGCACCTGTAGCTCCTCTCAATTCCTCAGCTAACATACTACTCTAAACTGAACTAGGGGTGGACCTAAGTCCCTCTCCTAGCTTCCTACAGGGGCAGAGTCTGGATTGTTAACCCTGACTGATCCATACAGAGTTATACTGGGTATGCAATACATCAGAACATTATACAACAAGAAACAATTTGCAAGTACCCTAATCTGGGGTACTGCATCGTCCTCAAATATTGCCGCTTAAAGGGCTTGCATGAGATTAATAAAAACAGTGCTACTTTCTTCTGCAAATATAGCCACACTTGTCCAAGGGCTATTTGTTGTATTGCATCTCACTTAAAGAGGACCTTTCATCACTTCTAAAGATATTAACTAATGATGCTCACATATAGAGCGGCGCCAGGGATCTCCCTGCACTTACTATTATCCCTGGGCGCCGCTCCGTTCTCCCAGTATAGGCTCCGGTCTCTGTGCTTACAAAGTTATAGTAGGCGGGGACTTGGTTATAGTAGGCGGAGCCTGCCCTTCATCTCCTTCTCCCAGGCTATAGCGCTGGCCAATCGCAGCGCAGAGCTCATAGCCTGGGAGTTTTTTTTTCTCCCAGGCTATGAGCTCTGCGCTGCGATTGGCCAGCGCTATAGCCTGGGAGAAGGAGATGAAGGGCAGGCTCCGCCTACTATAACTTTGTGAGCACAAAGACCAGAGCCTATACCGGGAGAACGGAGCGGCGCCCAGAGATAATAGTAAGTGCAGGGAGATCCCTGGGCGCCACTCTACATGTGAGCATCGTTAGTTAATATCTTTAGAAGTGATGAAAGGTCCTCTTTAAGTGGGTAGGGCTGAGCTGCAATACCTCCTGTAGCCCATAGATAAAAGTGGCACTATTTGTGGAAGAATGCAGTCTTTTTCAATCATGAAAATCATGGACACATTGGATTCTGTCTGCTCAGTCCAGGAAAAATAAGATTTTTTTCATGACAGTATGGTGGCTCAGTGGTTACAGCTTTGGGGGCTTGGGATTGAATTTATCCAGTACAAATTGAATAGTTGTATTCTTATGCTAATGGACGTAGTGTGTCTGATACAGGAGATACATTTGTGACTTCCATTCGGGACAAGCCAGAGACCCATGTAAATAGTGGCAATCTCTGTATAGAACTGTGGAATATGTTGGCGCTATGTAAGTAACAGGAGATAAATTGGACAAGTAAAGCAACTCTATAGTATCCCACCATGCAACTCATATCTGATTCTCTTGTACCCATGATGAGATCATGTAAAGGACACCAAAATGAAATCTTTCAAGCTTTGAGTAGAAGCAAAAGAGAGGAAGAAGGAGGCAATGCCTCATGTGCAGTATGGCAACCACAACTGGGAGGACATAGAAGCAAGTAGCCTACTCACCTATAGGTGTTTTGTGACAGGCACAACACCTTCAGAAACAACATACAGTATAATGGAGCCCTTGACTGCAGCCTTAGATCAGGACCAATGGGATGTTGGAGAAGTTCAGAGAAATAAGTATAAAATTAACCTCATATATCCCATAAAAAAATAATTTCTGTCATTCCTGTTCAAGGAAATGATTCAGAAGCAGGTTCTTGCGTATAAGGTATATTGTGATTATGTCTATAACACACACTTCGAGGGTGGATTGCCCTCTTCATCAGCTTGTGATATTGTAATGTGTTGAATAGTAAATAATGTTCTTTATTTGTCAGAACCTTGTTCGGAATGATCTCCTTGACCCCGAATGACAGCACCCAGCTAAGTATTGAATGGAGTTAGACCTCGAAACTTTAATCTATTACATATTATGTCTCTTTATCAGAATTAGCCATTGGACTATAACATCACGGCAAATACTGATCGAGGCATCAACTGATTGGTATTAGCACTGCGTAATGATTTTATTGGGACAGTTTCCAGGAACTCATTGGACTGTGACAAGAGACTATGGGAATCATGCTACGTCCTAAAACACTTTGAATTCACGCAGCCCTTGTTATTTTTCCTCTAATCCCTTGAAATCTATAATGTAATCATCCATCACTCTTACAGACATTCTAGCTTTATTCATGTTTCACATTTTTTTACCAAGTGAAGGAGTTTTGTCATAAATTGTACTGAAATGATTAGTTTTCAAAATGTTATTTTCAGGAAATGTTCAAAAAAGCAGAAAAAAATGAAAATTCACGGCAGTAACCTGCAATTATTATGTTCTAAAGATACATTTATTTTCATACAAACGGAATACAGACAGCTTCATAGCAGAAAGCTGCGCTTTGTCTCCTCGCCGACAGACGTTTCGCATAGACGTCCCGGGGAGTTTTATGTAGAACCAGTAGGGATGGAAAAAACTAATCTCAATAGTGAACCAATCTCAGACTAAATCTAGCACTTGCATCGAATTGATAATATTTTATCTGCCTCTACACCAAGCTTCTTTGAGGTTTCCTGGGAGTGGAAATATTTTTCAGGGGTTCTCCCACAACGATAGAGTTAGGAATCCCTAGATTGGTTCATAGAGTGATGCCTATCGGCTAAAACTACAGGAACTACTGGCAGGAAACACAAAATACCTTTTTTGATGCTATGGGAGTTCTGAAAATAGTCAAGATGGCAGTTTCTTAGTTGTGAATGTAGCGGTGGCCATGCTTGAGCGGGGTGTTCTCCATTCACCGCTTTGGGACTTCCAAAAACAGCTGATCGCGTTCCTTCGGCTATTTTTGGAACTCCCATAGCGATTAATGAAGAGCGAGGTGTGCTCTCCTTCACTTTGGCTGCACCTATCTGACATTGATTCCATATCCTAGAGCAGTGTTTCCCAACCAGTGTGCCTCCAGCTGTTGCAAAACTACAACTCCCAGCATGCCCGGACAGCCTTTGGCTGTGCGGGCATGCTGGGAGTTGTAGTTTTGCAACAGCTGGAGGCACACTGGTTGGGAAACACTGTCCTAGAGATATGCCATCAATTTCTGACATGGAAAAACACTTAAGGTTGGTGCCACACATACGTTTTTGGGTGTTTTTTTGGCATTTTGTATTGTTTAGTGGTTTTTCTTTTCTGGTATTATGTATGCAAAAATGCCAGCTTCAGATGTTACCTAGAAGCCTATGGGAATCTTTAAAAGCAGGACAAAAATTTTTCTTGAAATCACAGCATGCAGTGAATCTGACATTTTTTTCCCAACATTAGGGTCTTCCTCCCATACACCTAATTTATTATTTTTTGGTTCTGCTTAAAAAAACCATGTATAATTGCTCGTTTTGTTGTTTTTTTCATGGTATTTTTGCAAGGCTTTCCTTTACCAATGCTTTTTTTTTTTTCACGTAAAGAGCTCTCCAGAAAAAGTATGACATCTGCTTAAAAAAAACATGTATAATTGCTCGTGTTGGTGTTTTTTTCATGGTGTTTTTGCAAGGCTTTCCTTTACCAATGCTTTTTTTTTCCACATAAAGAGCTCTCCAGAGAAAGTATGACACATACTTTCCTAAAAAAAAAAAAATATTCTAGACATACATAAAACCCTGGGAGTGGGGTGGAGGTTATGGCAAATTGTGATCCCAGCAGGATCTCCTGTCATTCCTGGTCAAGGAGATGATTCATAAGCAGGTTCTTGCGTATAAGGTATATTTTTATTATGTCTAAAACACGCTTCAAGGGTGGATTTCCCTCTTCATCAAGTAGGGACATTGTAACGCGTTGTATAGACATAATAAATAAAGTTCCTTATTGGTAAGAACCTGGTTCTCAATCATGTCCTGAATGACAGCAACCCGCTAGGTTTTGAATGGAGTTAGAGCTTGAAACTTTAATTTATTATATGTCGCTTTAGCAGAATTAGCCAATGGGCTAAGACCTCATGGCAAATACTGATCGAGACATCAACTGATTGGTATTAGCACTGGGTAATGATTTTATTGGGACAGTTTCCATGCAGTGAATCTGGCATTTTTTTCCCAACATTAACGTCTTCCTCCCATACACCTAAATTCTTATTTTTTGGTTCTGCTTAAAAAAAAACCATGTATAATCGCTGGTGGTGGTGTTTTTTTCATGCAGTTTTTGCAAGGTTTTAATTTACCAATGCTTTCCTAAAAAAAAAAAATTCTAGGCATTCATAAAACACTGGGGGTGGGGTGAATTTATAATGAGGGGAATATTTCAAGTCAATTTTGCTTGAGTCTGCATTTGAGTACTTTATGCTTTATTTATGAAATGTCGCATGTTTGATACATTTGTCTTATCCTTACCACCTTTGTCTTGAAAAGCTTCTCCAGTTTTCCTACTTCACCCTCCTACTGGAGTGAGATTGAGACTTTTTTGCCACTTTTTAAAAAAGTCTCAGTGATAAATCTGGAGTGAATCTCCAACTTTTTTGACTAAGGCCCCTTTCACACGGGCGAGAATTCCGCGAGGGTGCAATGCGTGAGGTGAACGCATTGCACCCGCACTGAATCCGGACCCATTTACTTCAATGGGCCTGTGTACATGAGCGGTGATTTTCACGCATCGATTGTGCGTTGCGTGAAAATCGCAGCATGCTCTATATTCTGCGTTTTTCACGCAACGCCGGCCTCATAGAAATAAATGGTGCTACGTGAAAATCGCATCTGCAAGCAAGTGCGGATGAGGTGCGACTTTCACGCATGGTTGCTACGGAGATGAGAGATGAGTTACCCGGGACTCAATTTTCTTTATTATTTTCCATTATAACATGGTTATAATGGAAAATAATGGCATTCTTTAATTCAGAATGCTAAGTAAAATATCCATTGTGGGGTTAAAAAAAAAAAAAGATTCTTCTATCTTCATTCAGCAGGACCTGATCTGACGTCACCGCGCTCACCACATGTTGAGCGTGCTGACGTCACCGAAGGTCTTTTTCCAGCCAGGTCCTGAAAGAAGATGAAGAAAGAAGACGAGTCCGGCAGCGCGATCAAGTGGATGAGGTGAGTTAAATCTATTTATTTTTTTAACCCCAAAATGGATCTTTTACTTAGCATTCTGAATTATAGAATGCTATTATTTTCCATTATAACCATGTTATAATGGATATTAATAAAATCTACAGAACACCGATCCCAAACCCAAACTTCAATGAAGAAGTCCGGGTTCGGGTCTGGGTACCACATTCCGTTTTTTCTCACGTGCGTGCAAAATGCATTGCACTCACGTGGAAAAAACTGAACACCGCAACGCAGTCGCAGTCAAAACTGACTGAAATTGTGTGCGCACTGGCACGATTTCCCCGCCACGCACCTGCATCCTATACGGCCCTCACACGTGATGCCCGTGTGAAAGAGGCCTTAACAAAACAGAGAGAAAACAGTGTGTGAACGAACCCGAATGCAGGGTGACAGATCATGACTTGTACTGCTATCCACATGGCGCTGTACATACAAGCAGTTTTTATCCCTAGGTGTTGTAGCCAACTATTCAATAACTTTTTATAAATGCTGTGTTCCTTTAGATGCAGGACAAGTTTGGAAAAAAAAGGTCCTGGGAAATATGCAAATAAGGTTTCATCCCCATTTTTCATTTTTAGACATTTTTTTGTTGTAATTTCAGCTCAAAGAATACTGCCATGTTGTACCAAGAAAATACTGCCATATACATATAGCCCACATAATGCCACATAATGGTGTCATATAGTTCTTACTCTACACAAATTGCTCAAGGTGCCCTAATAAAATGGGCTTTTGGCAGTTGCCCAGTTCACCGCCCCTAAAACTAGCCCTGTTAAAAAGGAGAACATAAGAAATGTTCTTCAGGACAAATAATTTGAATGAGTATTATCATTCATGTGTGTAACTACCAGGACAACAGACAAAGTCCTGAAACAAAGGAAGCCTATCTTCACTCAGGGGTGGGCTGCAATTTGTGATTGTCGTGGATGATGAAAAGCGAGAGGAAGAAAAAAAAAAGGCAGAAAACTGGACAACCAAAAAATGGAGGAAAGATCACAAGGGACCGCAACAATCATAAGCCCCCCCCCCCATGGATTGGGGCCCATTTCATGAATGCCATGGGGTCTCCTGGTTACTTGTTACACATATGTTCTTACCCATTATGTGATGATATAGACATTGAAAATATTCATGTTAGAGATAGAAATTCAAAAATGCGTGTTAAATTATTTTCCTTTCTTATTTGCATCGGATGCCATTGGCAACAAAAAGTCTTGCGAGGAGAGGAAGGAATGGTTTACATAATATGGACATAGATTAATGGTAAAAGTCTGAACGCTGCACAGAGCTTTATAAATTTTGCAGAGAAATGCAAATCCAAAATCCCCCATTTGACCTTTGTAGACGGTAACCTTCTATGTGGCCCTCGGCATTAATTATACATACATGGCTGTACAGACTTGCAGATTTGTTATTTAATATTTTAATTGTGATGTTAATACTGACTTTAATTAACCTTTTTGTTTTTTATTGCTGCAGTGACCCACTGGTTCACTGCTAAAGGGTTAATGCAATGGTTCGCTGCCAATGTTATCAAATGTGTAACTGTTAAGATTGTTAGGCTGTTTACTGAAATGTTAACTATGTTAACTATGCACCATCTGTCATAAAAGTGGTTAATGTAACTTCGCTATGCACTGTGTATTCCAAAAAGCTAAATATGGGAAGGAAATAGTTAATTGGCAGTTCTAAGTATAGGTAGTGGGCTGGTCCTAATTCCCAGGTTAGTGAGCCTGATAAGTAAGCAAGCAAAAGTGAAGACCTGTCTGGTATGTGCTGCTGCCAAGCATGCCAAGAAAGAGGCCTTCTTTAGGAAGACATCAATCGTGTGAGTGAAAGCTGACAGAAAAGCAACTTTACTAGGAACCTACCTATGAGGTAAGGTAGCATTGAGTTACTGCAGAAGGTTGAGGACCATTTAAGGGCTGTGCTTGGACTGAGTCAGTAAGAGTAAGGCATGCACATGGCTCACTTAACCTCAGGGGCACCTCAGCCGCCGGCCACCACCAATCCCTTTAACCTCTTAAGGACGAAGGGCGTACATGTACGCCCTTCGTCCGCACTTTAAAGATGGCGCCCGCTCCCGCACGGAGCGGGCGCATGAGCTGCGGGTAAACGCTTGATTCATCAAGCTGACACCCGCAGCTCATGTCCGTGACCGGCAGCGATGCCGATCGCGGACATTTAACCCCTCAGATGCCGTGGTCAATCCTGACCACGGCATCTGATCGCGCAAAAACCGAAAGTTTCACTTTCGGTTTGTGCTCCGGCTCCCCTGATGGCCACAAGGGGGAGCCGGAGCATGCATGTAGTAGCATGTAGGTTACTACATAGTATTCCTATGGAGCCTATGACTGTAATAGCATTTTAGCTGTAATAGCTATTGCATTGGAATATATGAGAATAGCAATCTGATGATTGCATCTTATAGTTCCCTGTGGGAACTATAAGAAAGTGGTAAAAAAAAAAAAAAAAGTTAAAAAATAAAAAAAAATTAAAAAAATATAAAAATTCAAATCACCCCCCTTTCCCCAAAATGAAAATAAAATAAATAAAAAAATAAAAAAATTACACATAATGGGTGTCGCAATGTGCGAAAACGCCCATACTATAATAATGTTAAAAAATATTCACCATACGGTAAACATAAAAACGAAAAAAAAGCGTCCAAATGGCTAATTCGCCATTTTTGGACGCTTCATTTCCTAAAAAAAATGAATAAAAAGTGATCAAAACATCATACGCACCCCATAATGGTATCAATTAAAAGTTCAGATTGCCCCGCAAAAAATGAGCCCCTACACTGCTCCGTACGCATAATTACAAAAAAGTTATAGGGGTCAAAACATGGCGACAAAAAAATAAAATAAAAAAATTCCCACTTTTAATTTTTTTTCACTATCAAAACGCAAGAAAAACTATACATATTAGGTATTGCGGATTCATACTGACCTGAAGAATAAAATTAACCAGTCAGTTTTATCGCAAATCGAACGTTGTAATTTAAAAACCCGTAAAACTGTGGTGAAATTGCTTTTTTTTTGCAATTTTACCCCATTTGGAATTTTTTTCAACTTGTCCCGCAAAAAACAAGCCGTCATATGGCTATGTGAGCGGAAATATAAAAATGTTATGGCTTTTGGAAGGCAGGGAGCGCAAAACAAAAACGCAAAAATCCCAAAACCCCGGTCCTTAAGGGGTTAACTTTTCTTCGCTTCTTCAAGTGAATAGGATTATGCTGAAGTTCACTGCATGGTGGGTAGCCAGGATCGCTGATGTGCAGGGAAAACAGGGATTTGGAAAAGGTTATTTCTGTTAAAGGGGTTGTCCAGTTTTGGTACTTTGATACTTACCTGCTCCCCGCTGCTAAGCTCTGACTTTTTTGTTTCACCACTGCCATGGACCTGCTCTTGTCTTCACTCCTAAACATCAGGTTTAATTGGGGTCGCTTGTGCCACTGTAGCAAATAACTGGCTGCAGCAGTGATGTGTCCCCCATGCTTTACATCACTGGGACAACATACCTATATAAACTCATTGCCAGCATTTAATCTGAGCTGTAAAATGATGAGAATTATTGAATCACAGTGATCTGTCCAAGTACCACCAGCCTCAAAAAAATCACGGACACATCTTTTTTGTTCACTGTTACTATAAAAACTGTTCCAACAGTTTTTATTTGACAAGTTTGCAATGTTTATCAGACAGCACTAATTCATACATACAGTATTTCATGTGTTAAATGTATTACATGGATGGCCAGAACTGAAGACTTTCTTGCTCGTAAAGAAGGGTGATGGGTCTTCCTCTATGATGTCCTTATGCCATATTAAAGGTAATATTACTTGCAAACATCTTTTGGAAATTTTCTACCATGTTCTGAATGACAGATTAATTTACCCTATTAGACAGTACAAATTTCCACTCAAACGAGCAACATTTGATGTTAAAAAGAACCCGTCACCAGGCATAATGTTATAGAACAGAAAAAGCTGAGCAGATTGATATATAGTTTTCTGGGAAAAGATTAAAGAGGACCTTTCAGCAAAAAAATATTGTTGGGATACTTATAGCATCTTACTGGGCTGCTGCCGCTGATGTCCGCACACAGTTTTTTTTTTTTAAAACGGCCCCCTGTTCGCCCGCTGCGCTCCCGTTATCTTCTGCGCCTCTTCTGCTAATGACGCGACTTGGTTATAGTAGGGGGTTTCTTTTAGTTCTGGTGGGCGGTGTTTCTTCTCCCTAGCAGCGAACGCATCCAATCGCAGCGCTCCGCTCTTAGCCAGGAGCAGCCCAGTAAGATGTTATAAGTATCCCAACAATATTTTTTTGCTAAAAGGTCCTCTTTAAGTAAAACTTGTAATTTATACAAATCTCTGCTCTTTGTGCTCTGTTGTACACGGGGCCGTGTTATAAGTGACTGACAGCTATATCTGACTGAGGAAGAGGTGCTTTGGCGTGGCATAATCACAGATGGCCCCTGGATAAAGACCGGACATCGTACACGAACCCAGCCATCATACACATGGTTCCAGCTTTCGAATTCTAAGTCCCTTTTGTGGAAAAATACAGCAACCTGCCGTAGCTCCTGCTCACGTGGGACGCCGCGTTCAGAGCAGGTAGAGCCCGGCCAGGTAACGTGAATATACCACAGAAGGACCCCTAGACCGGTAATATGAAAGACATCTTATTTATACTAATATACTATACTAATTATTTATACAGGTAATCCCTGACGAAGAACGACGCTAATCGTTCGAAACGCGTTGGATCAAAGGCACAGGTGTTTTGCCTCTCCTCTAACCCCGTAGCTCCTCGGTAGTGACGTCACTCGCTCCTAGCCGGAGCGTGAGCACAGGGGATCGGAGTTTATGCCACCGGCCGGGGCACACTCCAGAGCTTAATAGGAACCCTTGCATGTCTAGTGTACCACAGGACCGCTGATACTGCAAGAAATACAAAGACTGGGAAGATAGAGAAGGTAGGCAACTCTACCGTCTTATTTGAAACACTGGTACTGGATTGGCAGAATTTAGTGTGTATTCACAGTCTGAACAGGTACAAAATAGCGCGATATCAACCATTTTATATATACTGATTTGCTTCACCTGATGCGGGCACGGCCGCCTCAAGATATCGCAGCTTGTAATTAAGGTTTAGCGCCAGTGAAGAAAGTTTTTGTATACATTGTTGCATTTGATAATATTCTATCATATATATGTGTTTATATGGTAGAATTAGCCAACTCACATATATCTTAAATAATTTTAATTTAGCATTTTTTTGATACTGTTAATAAATTGCCAATATTTAACTACCATTCACATTGTCATCTATCCACACCACCCCATGTGTATTGAGTGCCTCCCAGACCTTTATACTCTTCATATTTTCTCCTTATGTGGTATTAGGGTGAACCGCAGGGTAGAGCACCTAGCCAAAAGTCTCCAGATTGGTGTAGCCACTGACCCAATATCCAATTTGTGTAGTTATATCTGTATACACACTTACACACAGAGTGCTATCAATCTCAGATAAGACAGCCTGTGTGTACAACTGCTATTGACAACTTACAATCAAACACTGATAAAATGCCCCCGTGTACAACTGAGCTCAGAAAGAGCAGAGATGTAAAAATATTAAATTACAAGTTTTACTGAATCTTTTCACATAAAACTATATATCAATCTGCTCAACTCTTCCTGCAACATGATACCTGCAGATTGAAGTGCATTTTTATGGTGACATGTTCTCTTTAAAGAGAGTAATGTAAAAAATTGAAATCAGTCATCATACAGTACATGACAGCTTCTTATCTCACATGAATCCAAAGCCCATTTATTGCTCCAATTGCTCTGCTAGATGTATTTCAAGCTGGCAGCTCAGGGGGCATGCACTCTCAGGGGGATATGTCCTTTCTGTTGCAGCTGGTGGCAGTTGAAGGCTAGAACTGAGCATGTATATTAACCTCAGTGAGCTTGACAGAAAATGTAGGAAAAGGGTCAACAGCAGGTGGCGCTATACAGATCGATTTCAGTCAATAACTTAGTAGCTATACTTAATTTTTAATGACATGCAATGACAAAATTATTCAGATCCAGGTGCTGATTTTAAAAATGTAGAATTATTTTTTGTGGGGCAACCCCTTTAAGTTTTCCAAAGATATAATTGACACAAGTTTACATTTACGTTTTTTCAAAGGATTTAAACTACTCTGCAACCACTCATTTCTTATTCTGACAACTCTCTTCAGGTTGTATTCGTCTTACAAAGTGCTCCCTTTAAATTTATAGCCGTGCTTACACTAGACTTTTTTCTCTCTAATAATTACAGGGTGCATCAATTATTCCTAATAGCCTGGAAATGCAACACAGGGACAATGAAGAACATCTTCTAAATGTCTCTTTGAGAAATGAAAGTACTTAGATTTTATGGTCCCGTGTTGGGGCCTCTGCAGAACATTATCAGATCATATTAATTATAGGATGTCTGCAGTTGTGCCGTTCTCCTCACTACAATACTTTAGAAAAGGATCACCTATAACTTTGCTACCAAAGTGGCAGTCAGAAAATCAATTAATAAGTAGCTCCCATTTTTTTGACTCAGTACCATCAAACAGAATATTTTACAGAGCAATTTTACATAAAAATGGCATTTGTTCTAGAAGATAAGAGCCGCGAGATATTCAAAGTGCGCAGTATAAATGTTATATGCGCTGCAGTTTCTTGACTGGACTGTGGATTATCCTGGCGAACGGCTTTGGTGCGAGGGATGAAAGAATTTACTGAAGCTATGCACAAAATGGCACGTCACAGGAGCTGTCACTTCCCTGCCTAAACACAGCAGTCAGAGGAACAGTGTTTTTTTACCCAGAGATTCTCAAAATTTTAATTGATGTTTTTCTCAGGGTACAGCCAGACATTCTGGGTTCTTGATGCAGTTTTGGATGCCAAAATCAGGAGTAGATCATAATTGGAGAGAACATACCATATAAAGGATAGGTACGACTGGCGCAGCCTGCTGGTGAAAGTCAGTATAGCACTCACATTAAAATGCATTGCATAAACAAATTGCCTGTTATAGTCCCCTTGTGGGACTAATAAATGGTTAAAAAAGTAAAAAAAACAAAAAACTAATTACATTCTAAAAATCTAATTTGGTATCACTGTTATCGTCCTGTCCTAGAGAATAAACTTATCATGTTACTGATGCAGAAAAATTAACACCACAAAATTTATAACAGAAAAACTCAGTGGCAGTATTGCTGTTTTTTTTGGCCCTTCTCAGAAAGAGTTAATAAAAGTTAACCAGTAAGTTATGTGTACCCCAAAATGGTACCATTAAAAAAAAAGCCCTCATATGCCTACATAGGCAGAACAGTTTAAAAAGTTATAGCTCTTGAAAGGTGACAATGAAAAAATAAAAAAAATTGCTTGGTGAGTAAAGCCCAAAAGGTGAGTGAGTGAGGCTGGTCACTAAGGGGTTAAACGTCTCAAGCATATATAATGGAGGAGATTTATCAAACTGGTGTAAAAAAAACAAAAAACGAAGTTTCCCATAGCAACCAATCAGATTCCACCTTTCATTTTCCAAAGGAGCTGTGAAAAATGAAAAGTGGGATCTGATTGGTTGTTATGGGCAACTAAGCCAGTTCTACTTTACACCAGTTGTGATAAATATACCTCAATATGTTGTCTTGAGGTAACTTAGTGCTCACCTAATCTGATCCTTTTGGACCGCTCAGATCAGGTTATAGACTCCTGTGCCCTGATTCCAATGGTACCTTTATTTGTGCAGTCCCTCGATGTGATGTTCCAAAAAAGACTTTTAAAACTTATGCTAATTAGGTCCGGAAGGTGCCCAGGGGCAGCGTTACTGACGATGTGCCCAGAATGCCACACCTCTTTCACCTCTCTGGCCAACCCTCCATTCCTATTATTACCTCCTTCTCTCCGTCACAAATCTCGTGCCTACTGGAGGAAAGACGATGCTGCGCTGACCCGCCCTTATTTTGGCTTCACTGCAGTCCTCTGCGCATGCGCCGGTTACTTCTGCCCGCACCACTGGATTTCAAACTACGGACCGGCGCATGCGCAGAGGACTGCAGTGAAGCCAAAAAAGGGGCGGGTCAGCGCAGCATCGCCTTTTCTCCAGCAGACTATTCTTCATGGGATAACCCCTTTAAGGTATTTTGTACCTTAAGCGGGTTCTTATGGTTTGCTTTGAATGTAGCTGGTGAGACGACGGTCTAATCTTTACACTAGGTTGTCATATGTAATTAGAGACTGATGAATTATTATTGGGTCTGGAACATTTATGGATAAAAGTCATCTTGGGTAATGCGGTTTGAAATTAATGAGCAGTCTTCCTATCTATATTCACAGCAAATAATTCAATATTTAAGTTAGATTAAAATTGCAATGATAAGATGTTTATCTGCCCTAATGCAGAATGTAGAACGCATTCTCAGCACTTGAGCACACCATGAAAATTTTTATTAAATATCTAATTAAGTCCATTATTATTCATATGATTCAGCAATAGCCTGCAAACTTCAGTAAGTTTTATTGTCCAGTTGGTAAACATCCCTGAAATCTTCTTTTCATGATTATTTGCACACATATTAAAGTAGTATGTGATCGGACTATCAATATTCCCAGATCGCTAGCGCCGAGTGCAATCCGAAAACGTGTTTTTCTTGGACTCAGCAATAGACTTGTTTGGGTTTCTTAATGGTAAATGTGAAGATTTCCAGGCTTTGAAGATGTGGTTAATGTGCGTGACCAAATGGGATTACATTACTAATCCCATAGGCCACATTTATGGAGACAATTTCTTATAGCAACCCTTTTAAGATTTTATTTTATGCACTTATATAACACTGACATATTCCACAGCGCTTTAAAGATATTAGCATCAAGCTGTCTCCAGTGGAGCTTACAATCTAAGTTCCCTATCAGTATGTCTTTGGAGTGTGGGAGGAAACCGGAGAACCTGGAGGAAACCCACGCAAACATGGGGAGAAAATACAAACTCCATGCAGAGCATGAGCAGATTCAAACCTGGGACCCCAGAGCTGCAAGGGACCAGTGCTAACCACTGAGCCACCAAACTTCAAAAAAGCAAAATTTAGCCAACTAAGCGAGGCCATAGGCCTAACTAACTGGGACAAAGTCCTCAAAAATAAAAACACAACCACAAAATGGGAGATTTTCAAAAGCATTGTAAGATCTAATTGTGAGAGGTACATACTTTATAGGAATAAAAGGCTAGGAAAACAATGTGGATAAATAGAACCGTAAAGGAAGCAATAAATGACAAAAAGAAAGCATATAAATCACCAAAACAGGAGGGGAGCCAGGAAGCACTGATAAACTATAAGGAAAAAAATAGAATATGTAAAAAACTAATAAAAATTGCCAAACTAGAGACCGAGAGATTAATTGCCAAAGAGAGTAAAACTAACACTAAAATGTTCTTCAATTATATAAATGGTAAAAAAATATAAATCTGAAGGAGTCGGCCCTCTACATAACAATGAGGGGGGTGTTGCAGAGATCGACGAGGATATAGCAAAACTATTAAATATTTTTTTCTCCACTATATTCACTGAGGAAAATAAACTTTCAGATGAAATGCAGAATGTAAAAGTAAATTCCCCATTAAAAGTGCCCTGTCTGACCCAGGAAGAAGTACAGCAGGGACTTAACAAGATTAAAATAGACAACTCGCCAGGACTGGATGGCATACACCCCCGTATCCTAAGGGAATTATGTGATGTCATAGCCAGACCCTTATTTCTGATATTTAAGGACTATATACTGACAGGGAATGTTCCACAGGATTGGCGCATAGCAAATGTGGTGCCAATATTCAAAAAGGGTTCGAAAACAGAGCCTGGAAATTTTAGGCCGGTAAGTTTAACATCTATTGTTGGTAAACTGTTTGAAGGGTTTCTAAGAGATGCTATCTTGGAGTATCTCAATGAAAATAAGCAAATAACGCCATATCAGCATGGCTTCATGAGGGATCGGTCATGCCAAACAAATTTAATCAGCTTCTATGAGGAAGTAAGTTCTAGACTTGACAGCGGCGAATCAATGGATGTCGTATATCTGGACTTCTCCAAAGCATTTGACGCTGTACCACATAAAAGGTTAGTATATAAAATGAGGATGCTCGGACTGGGAGAAAATGTCTGTATGTGGGTAAGTAACTGGCTGAGTAATAGAAAACAGAGGGTGGTTATTAACGGTACACACTCAGATTGGGTCACTGTCACTAGTGGGGTACCTCAGGGGTCAGTATTGGGCCCTATTCTCCAATATATTTATTAATGATCTTGTAGAAGGCCTGCACAGTAAAATATTAATTTTTGCAAATGACACTAAACTGTGAAAAGTAATTAATACTGAAGAGAACAGTTTTCTGCTACAGAGGGATCTGGATACATTGAAGGCTTGGGCAGAGAAATGGCAGATGAGGTTTAACACTGACAAATGTAAAGTTATGCACATGGGAAGGAATAATACAAGTCACCCATACATACTAAATGGTAAAACACTCAGTAACACTGACATGGAAAAGGATCTAGGAATTTTAATAAGAAGCAAACTAAGCTGTAAAAACCAGTGTCAGGCAGCTCCTACCAAGGCCAATAATATAATGGGTTAATGGGATGCCCGTGATGAGAACATAGTCCTACCACTTTACAAATCACTGGTCAGACCACACATGGAGGACTGTGTACAGTTCTGGGCTCCTGTGAACAAGGCAGACATAGCAGAGCTGGAGAGGGTTCAGAGGAGGGCAACTAAAGTAATAACTGGAATGGGGGGACTACAGTACCCGAAAAGATTATCAAAATTAGGGTTATTCACCTTAGAAAAAAGACGACTGAGGGGAGATCTAATAACTATGTATAAATATATCAGGGGTCAGTACAGAGATCTGTCCCATCATCTATTTATCCCCAGGACTGTGACTGTGACGAGGGGACATCCTCTGCGTCTGGAGGAAAGAAGGTTTGTACACAAACATAGGTAAGAGCAGTGAGACTATGGAACTCTCTGCCTGAGGAGGTGGTGATGGTGAGTACAATAAAGGAATTCAAGAGGGGACTGGATGTATTTCTGGAGTGCATTAATATTACAGGTTATAGCTACTAGAGAGGGGTCGTTGATCCAGGGAGTTATTCTGATTGCCTGATTGGAGTCGGGAAGGAATTTTTTCCCCTTAAGTGGGGAAAATTGGCTTCTATAAATCACAGAAAAAAATGCACCAAACAGATATTCCACTGACTATACTAGCTAGTCAAACAAGCAGATATTAAAAGCTGAGACTGTTTGCCAATATATTCCTTTCAGGAACACATCGGAGCCCCTCATGCACCACGTCACGGTCACTCAGCATGGCATGGGGTCCTACCACTACGCTAACTATGGTGTGAACACGGTCTGAAGGTGATGGAATACTGCTCACATCCAAGCTTCCACACAACCGCATAGCAGGACAACTAATGCAATGTGAATAAAGCAAGACTGGAAGCCACACCCATATCAGACCGCGTGATGGAGGCTACCAGGTGCTAAAAAATGTTAAATGCCAGGTGAAGGCACATTCAATACATATGGAACAAGATCACAGAAATATAGTGGCCATTATGGGGGAACTGGTGGTGCAGTCCCACCGCATGTGGACCGCAGCAAACGATCATCCCCAGCAAATAATGCGTACAATGGAGGATGTTGGCGCGGACCACATGCACCACAAAGGCATCCTACACAAAACGGAGCATTGTACGGATGAAATATATAAATATATAAATCACAGAAAAAATGCACCAAACGGATATGCCACTGACTATACTAGCTAGTCAAACAAGCAGATATTAAAAGCTAAGACTTTTGCCAATATATTCCTGTCATGCACACATCAGAGCCCCTCATGCACCACATCACGGTCGCTCAGTATGGCATATTCTTTTGCACCTGGTAGCCTCCATCACGCGGTCTGATATGGGTGTGGCTTACAGTCTTGCTTTATTCACATTGCATTAGTTGTCCTGCTGTTGTGTGGAAGCTTTGCTGTGAGCAGTATTCCATCACATTCAGGCCGTGTTCACACCATAGTTAGCGTAGTGGTAGGACCCCATGCCATGCTGAGTGACCGTGACATGGTGCATGAGGGGCTCCGATGTGTTTCTGACAGGAATATATTGCCAAAAGTCTCAGCTTTTAATATCTGCTTGTTTGACTAGCTAGTATAGTCAGTGGCATATCCGTTTGGTGCATTTTTTTCTGTGATTTATATATTTATATATTTCATCCGCACAATGCTCCATTTTGTGTAGGATGCCTTTGTGGTGCATGTGGTCCGTGTTGGCATCCTCCATTGTATGCATTTTTTGCTGGGGATGGCCGTTTGCTGCGGTCCACATGCAGTGGGACTGCTCCCCCAATGAGAAACACGCTACAGTGTTTGGGATCTGAGCAGTTCCCCCATATTGGCCACTATATTTCTGTGATCTTGAAAATTGGCTTCTGCCTCACAGGGGTTTTTTGCCTTCCTCTGGATCAACCTGTAGGAAACAGGCCGAACTGGATGGACAAATATCTTTTTTTGGTCTTATATACTATGTTATCAATTGATCTGTGATCCTCGTCATTCAGTAGAAGAAAGTGGCAAGAGGATGAGGAGTGCTCCAATTCTTGTGTGTTTCCAGATGGCTCTGCCCAACTTTCTTTGGAGGCCTTGTGGTTGACGTAATGTAGTCAATGGCTCACATTAGGCCCCATTTAGACGACCCACAAACTATCGACTTGAGTGGATCCATGATCCGCAACATACGGCAAAAGATTGGACATGTTCTATCTTTTGCGGTGTGGAGGCATGGATCGGAAGCCTACTGAAACACTCGGAAGTCCTTCCATGGTCTTTCGGGTCCATGCTTCACAGCAAATGATAGAACACATCCTATCTTTTGCCGTATGTAGCGGATCGCGGAATCATTCAAGTCAATGGTTCAGATGGGCGATGGCGGTGTATTTGCAGTCCGCAACATGGGCACGGCGGCCACACGGTCGTCTGAATGGGGCCTTATAGTCCATGGCTGGCCATGTGGCTGCTCATAAATTACCGAGTGAAGCAATCAGAACATGGATTGGCATGGCACTTCCCTATGCCTCTCCCATTTTTTTTGCATCTTTCAGCGCTAGAGACGTGTTTTTAGCCTCTTCAAGATCGGGCAATTTTCCATTCTTGCACTTCCAGTTTTTACTTTCGGCCTTCCATATAGGAGAAATTGCAATGTCATCAGAAATCTGGGGCATTACGCTTTGTGTTTTGCGATGTCTGGGAGTGTCCGATACATGTGGAACACTAGGTGGAACCTACTAAGGTTTCCTATAGGGCCTGTCAGATCTGTGTACACCCCTGCTGGTTCATACTCACATGCCATAGTAAAGTATTGTACAGGGTGGGCCATTTATATGGATACACCTTAATAAAATGGGAATGGTTGGTGATATTAACTTCCTGTTTGTGGCACATTAGTATATGTGAAGGGGGAAACTTTTCAAGATGGGTGGTGACCATGGCGGCCATTTTGAAGTCGGACATTTTGAATCTAACTTTTGTGTTTTCAATAGGAAGAGGGTCATGTGACACATCAAACTTATTGGGAATTTCACAAGAACAATAATGGTGTGCTTGGTTTTAATGTAACTTTATTCTTTCATGAGTTATTTACAAGTTTCTCTTTGTTTACAGCCATTGACATGTCGCCAAGTTTAACACGTGAGGAGCGGATAGAAATTGTGTTGATGTCTGGTGAACGCAGTAACCGGGTCATTGCAGCAGATTTCAATGCAAGACACCCTACAAGACCACCCATCTCCCATGCTACAGTTAGCAAACTGCTTGCTAAGTTTCGTGAAACTGGTTCAGTGTTGGATTTGCCAAAATGTGGACGCATGAAATCTGTCACTAATGAAGAAACATCAGTGGCTGTGCTAGCTTCATTCAGCAAGAGCCCACAGCGTAGCACTCGCCGCATGTCACTGGAGAGTGGCATTAGTCTAACATCCCTTCAGAGGATATTAGCTACTCACAAATGGCACCCTTACAAACTCAGCTACTGCAGCATCTCAACGAGGATGACCCAGATCGGCGCACTGAATTTGCAGAATGGGCAAAACAAAAATTGGAACAGGACCCTTAGTTTACGCAGAAGATTTTGTTCAGTGATGAGGCAAACTTTTATGTGAATGGTGAAGTTAACAAACAAAACCACCGCTATTGGTCTGACACTAACCCACATTGGATAGATCCCGCCAAGACTGTTGGAACAAAAAAATTGATGGTATGGTGTGGTATATGGGGTACAAAGATAGTGGGGCCATTCTTCATCAATGGAAACCTCAAGGCCACTGGATATGCGAAATTGCTACATGATGATGTGTTTCCCTCTTTATGCACTGAAGCTGTTACGTTCCCTGCGTTTTCCAGCAAGATGGTGCACCACCACATTATGGGTGTCAGGTCCGAGCATTCCTAGATGAAAAGTTTCCTGGAAAGTGGATTGGTCATCGTGGGCCAGTTGAATGGTCCCCAAGGTCTCCCGATCTGACCCCCTTAGACTTTTATCTTTGGGGTCATCTGAAGGCAATTGTCTGTGCTGTGAAGATACGAGATGTGCAGCACCTGAAACTATGGATGCTGGAAGCCTGTGCTAGCATTTCTCCTGCGGTGTTGCTATCAGTGTGTGAAGAGTGGGAGAAGAGGGTTGCATTGACAATCCAACACAAAGGGCAGCACATTGAACACATTTTATAAGTGGTCAGAAACTTGTAAAAAACTCATGAAAGTATAAAGTTACGTTAAAACCAAGCACACTATTGTTTTTCTTGGGAAATTTCCATAGGTTTGATGTGTCACATGACCCTCTTCCTATTGAAAAAACAAAAGTTGGATTCAAAATGGCCGACTTCAAAATGGCCGCCATGGTCACCACCCATCTTGAAAAGTTTCCCCCCTCACATATACTAATGTGCCACAAACAGGAAGTTAATATCACCAACCATTTCTATTTCATTAAGGTGTATCCATATTAATGGCCCATCCTGTATTGTGGTCGCCATCAATAACAGCAGAAAGTGTAGTCAATATATCACTTTATCTACAGACCATCTAATAAAATGATATTGATGGGTTAATCTACCAATAATATGGGCCCTAAAGTGTGTGCACCTTTGATAAGATTATAACAGAACAACACTATGGGAGGAGATTTATCAAAACTGGTGTAAAGCAAAACTGGCTTAGTTGTCCATAGCAACCAGTCAAATTCTACCTCTCATTTGTCAGAGCTCCTTTGAAAAATGTATGATGAAATTTGATTGGTTGCTATGGGTAACTAGGCCAGTTCTTCTCTACACCAGTTTTGATAATTCTTCCCCTTTGTCTGTCAATCCCATAAAGTTGAATGGAGCGGCAGCATCCATGCCCCACGCTTCTCCTCTGTAGGGACAAGGAAAGGGGGGTTATAATCTTGTGATTGGTGGGAGTCCCAGTTGTGAAACCTCCAGCAATCAGATATTTATCATCTGTTCTGTGGATAAGTGAGGAATGTCGTATCTGGGAATAACTCTTTTATTTGAAAGCGTAACGGGGAGGCGGCGACGCGCTACCTCTTTGCTGTGCTGTCGGCACCCCACATCTGTGCAGGAGCAAGGACGCGTCCTGCGTCCTCATCTCCATGGGGACCAGGGGACGGGGAGGGCCTGGACGCTCGCGCCTCCTCAGTGCGGCCGGCATGCTCCTAGCAGAAAGAGGTAACTGAGCGCCGATCGCAAGGAATCGGCGCTCAGATGGTTTGGGCTGGACTTGGTGAGCTGTGAGAAGGTTGCGGCGCTTACAGGAGTCGCCGTGCCTTCTTTTATAAATTCTTTATTTATTTGTGCCTAGAAAAGGCAAGGATAAATGTCTCATCATCGAAATAAAACATGTCAATCACATAAATGTGTGGAGAGTAATCTTTGACGTGTCTAAAACAGCGGAAATATGTTCAGTCTACTAGACAAGGTCTGACGGTGTAGGTCAGCATAATAAAGCGGAGCAATTCAAAGGAAATCAAAGCACGAAGATCCTAAGGATGTTCATGCCTGAATGGCAAAGAACAATCATTATCGGATTACATAGACTTTAAGTGCAACAAGTGAAGGATCTGCTCCCCTATATATATATGCACAACTGCATCTTGGGTTGAGCACATTCTGCTTCATGCCACCTTTTAGTTGTTTTGTCTTTTCTTTTACCCCAAAACAAAGGTCCCTTTAGGCTAGAAGAGCTTGGTATTTCGGTGTATTCTGGAACATAAACCATGGGGTCCATGCCGAAATACATGCCTCATGGGAGTTTTTCAGAAGAGCCGTCAGTTCCTCCATTCTCTGGATATATGGGGAAGGGGATTTCTATCTGGTTGGGATGCAGGCTCTCGCTGCGTTAACTAGGTGATGCAAAATTGATTTTTTAAGCAAGCGGCTGGGTAGGTCAGAGAGAAGTAACAAAAAGAAGCCCGGGGTATTTGGTATAGGAAAGGAGAAGATTGAGGTTCTGGTCTCATGTACCGACTTTCAGAAATGTCTGAGTTTACTACCGTGCCAGAAAGTATGGATCAATGTACCCTTCACCGACTCATATCTCCAACATAATGGAGATACTGAGTGAAAAATTTTCTGGAAACGAGTCGGAATATAGTACCAACTAGACAGAATTTTGTAGCTTGCTTCTTGGATTTTACTGGCAATGGATAATTTGTGTGTGAAATGGTATAGTTTTGGCTATTGCTCAGGGGGAATGTCAACTCCAAGATCAGAGCTCTATATGTGAATGTATGGAGGGCGGAAGTCTGGATGGGGCATTACTAATGCCCTATAAAACTGAGATAAAGAGTGTCGGTACACACCTGAGCCTACGCACACCTTTTCGAGTAAGAGGCCTATCAAAGCCTGGGGACGAAAGGATCTAGGAAAGGAAATGCGATATTTGTCTAGCTCTCCATGGTCCTAGGGCACAAGGATCCGCCAGATTCTGTAGTTCGGAGTATATGAGCCATCTCCCTGTAGTTCTAAAGAAGGGAGCCCGACATTTACCACTCAAACGCCATTGCATAAAGGGGCCTGAAGAGCAACGGACTAGGAAATAATGGGGAAGGTGTGGGCGATAATGTGCTCCTCTCCCAGTGTATTTGTGGAATTGGAGTAGGGTAGGGCCTATGATAGGGTGGACAGAGAGTGCGGTTGGAGTCCGCACCCTTGCCCAAGGCAAGAGCACGAGAGAGGTCCAGGAGCTCCGATATTCGATGGTCACCCATTGCTTAAAAGGAGTGCGGCAACACCAGTCCATTACACGCTGAAGCATGGTAGCGGCATATTATTTTCGGAGATCCAGAATCCCTAGGCCCCCGCTCCTTCTGGATATGAAGCAGAGAGCGAGGCAGCCTCGGACTCCCACCTGCCCAGATAAATTTAAAAAGGTCACGCTGTATTGTATCAAAGAAGCTGGGGGATAGTTTTATTGGGAGTGTCTGAAAAAGGTATAGCAGACGAGGGAGAACATTCATCTTAAAAATAGCGTAACGGCCAAACCATGTGTACATGCCCTTTTCCCATTTATTATGGTCTCCCCGTATTCGACCTAACAGAGGGGCATAATTCCTGCTGGATATTTCCTTTGGGTCTCTTGGGATCCATGTTCCCAAATATTTGACCGCTCCAGCTGTCCACCGAAATGGGAAAGAGGTTGCTAGATTAGATTTCAATGAGCTAGTCAGCGAAATATTTAAAGCCTCCGATTTTTGAAAGGTACATTTTAGATTGGACATAGTCTGGTACTTATTAAATTCAGAGATCAGGTTCTGGAAAGAGGTCAGAGGCCTAGTAATTATGAACATCAGTTCGTCTGCGTATGTCGCAATTTTATATTCCTGCCCGTAATATTAGGGTTCATCCGAACCTTTGGGAGTAGAGGTTAAAGTTAGAGTATGAAAATTAAGGGGGAGAGAGGACAACCCTGTCGGGTACCGTTTCTAATTTCAAAGGGAGGCGAAAACCCCATTCTCTTTCGTCGCAGCAGAGGGGCTGGTATAAAGGGAATGGATCCAGGTCAACATTGAGCCAGCTATGCCCACATGGTTTAAGACTTCAAATAACCACTGCCAGTTCACCCTATCAAATGCCTTTTCGGCATCTGTTGACAAAAGGCAGAAAGGTGTGTGCTGTAATTTAGCTTGATGAATCAAGTTCAGCACTTTGGTAGTGCTGTCTCGAGCTTCTCTGGATGGTATGAAACCAACTTAGTCAGAATGAATCAAGTTTGATAGTAGAGGAACTAGGTGCGTGGCTAGGATTTTGGTGAACAACTTAAGGTCTACATTGAGCTATAAGATTGGGTGATAGCTTGCACAGGCCGCTGGATCCTTTCCCTCTTTATGTATGACTGTAATGTGCGCATGCGTCATATCTCTAGGGAAAGGAGTCCCTGTTGCTACTGCATTCAGAGCCTTAGTAAGTGGGGTCTGTAGAAGAGGCAGATATTTCTTATAATAGGATGCTGGTAGTCCATCCGATACAGGGGATTTACTGGGTTGCATAGATTTTAGGGCTTCCGTGAGTTCCTCTACCAATATGGGCTTGTCTAAGTCTGTGAGAGCCTCTAGTGGGATTTTCGTGTAACCCGAGTCAGGTAAGTACTTGCGCATAGTTAGGGGTAAATAGGGGCTGGTTGAGTTACGGCATGGGAGGTTATACAGGGATTTGTAGTATTGGGCAAAGGCTTGAGTTATCTTATATGGGTTGTTTAGGTTGGGGCCCTTGGAATTGGCAATCAGCGGGACATAGTTTCTCACTCTTTGTTCCCGCAATGACCGAGCACGAGTCCTACTACATTTATAACCATATTCAAAAAAGTGCCGTCCCCCCCTGTTTAGTACAGTTTTGGTGCATAAATCGAATTTTTCCTTAAGCTTCCCTCGAGCTATTAATAAGGCTGCTCGAGCAGTCTTTGCATGAGATTGTTTATGAGCAAGCTTTAGGTCGGCAGATCTCCGCCAGAAATTGAGAAATTTCCTCTGCTTTCTTTTTTTTTCCCACCGGGCTCCATGTTTAATAAACGCCCCCCAAGCCACACATTTGTGAGCAGCCCAAACTGTAAGGGGAGATGCGTTATCCACCTGGTTTTCCTCAAAGTAACAGGACAGAACCTTGGGGATATCCTGAGAGATCACAACATCCTATATCAGTGACTTGCCAATGCCAGCAGTTGAGTGCTGGCAGGGGAAATCTCAGAGAGGCATGGAGCATAGCATGGTCAGAGAAGGTCATTGAATCGATTGAGGAGGAAGCAAGGAGAGATACCGCTGAATTCCATATCAGGAAATAGTCTATTCGGGAGTATACATCTCTTGCAGCAGAGTAATTAGTATAGTCTTGGACATCCGGATTGACTGCCTTCCACACATCCACCAACTGGTGGGAGTGTAGGAGACGTTTGATACGATGGAGATAAGAGTAGGCCAGGTGCGAGGCCCCCCTAGAAAGATCTACCAAAGGGTCCATAGCAACTTTGAAATCTCCCGCGACCAAGAGAACTCCCTCTGCAAAACCGTCTAGTCTCGATAGGATTCCCGCTAAAGCCTTGTATTGATTGGTGTTTGGAAGGTATACATTGGCTAAAGTATAGAGATGTCCCGCTAGACGGCCCTTTCTACCATTATCATCTGTCTGGGTATCTACCAATTCCCAGAGGTGGTTCTAGAGAGAGATTAGTATGCTTACTCCCCTTGACTTCGATACTGAGTAGCAACTATGGTGGGAGTCCGTGTACCTGGGTGATTTGAAAAGAGGTAATGCTCCCTTGCGGAAATGTGTTTCCTGTATGAATGCAATTTGTACCTTCTTACTCTATAGGAGCTGGAGAATGGAGGACTATTTTTCTGGTGTGTTCAGCCCATTGGCATTGATAGATGCAACGTTGATGGTAGACATTCCTCTGAGAGAAGAAAAAAAAAAGGGGAGGGGGAAGAGGGGAGAAGGAAAAAAACCAGAGGACGGGGCAGACGACACACAAAAGTGAACTTAGTAGAAGAACACTATAGGGTAGCTTTGTAAGCCAAATACCCGATCCAGCTAACCCGGAGTGGGTAAAATAACAGTAACCAAAACTTGTGGAATAAACACCACTTAGCAAATCTCAGAGAGCCCACGGATGAGCCAACCAAGAGTTGCGTTACTATGTGAAGAAAGGAAGAGCAACTAGAGTTGCTATCCCTTCCCTGGGCCAGATATATTGAAACAGTGTGAAACCCCTGGGTGAGGTCATGACATCTATGAGGACAAATTCCAGCAAGACGAGAGGGGGGACAGATAATTCCCCACTCTTTTAGTGAGTGAAGAAATTCCCAGTTTAACTGGGATCTTTTCTAGGGGGGACATCTTGGTTCAAGGCGAAACTAATCAGCCACAGTCCCCTGTTGCCAATACAATCTCCATGTGTGACTCCTAGTCAGAGGACTATATCCATGGAGAGAGTCTGCATGAAGACCTGTAAATGGGTCGTATGGAAGAGACAGCCATCTGAGGCATGAAAATAGGGACATCCAGCCAGTTCGGCAGAGAGAGAGAGTGGTAATTTCCAAGAACTGAGCCAAATCCTCTGATTGGTCTGGAGAATGTAAAGCAAAGGAGAGTTCATTTTTGCGGATGATTAGATGAGAAGGGTGTCCCCATCGATAAGTGGCTCCAGCTTTAGTGCGTCTCATTATCAGGGTGCGCCTCGAGACATATGGTAAGAGTTGAATTTGGGCCCCCACAAACGTTGTAAAATCTCCTCTTTTTCCCTGAACCATGCATACGACATCTCACTAGGAGCCGGGTAATTTTGGCATCTGGAACCCAGCACTCTGTGTACTTTGTCCAATCGCTGCATCTGGTGGTTTGGAGAGAAGGGTGTTGAAGATACAGGTTACCGATTTAAGTAGGTCAGAAGCGGGCACCTCCTCTGGTATCCCACGTTGTTTGATATTGTTGCATTGACCTCTGTTTTCTTGGTCATCTACTTGTAGAAGTATGTGTCTGTTCAACTCCCTCTGTGTAGCCATATTTTCTTCAACTGTGGTAAGGCTAGATTCTAAAGCAGAAGTGACCTGCACTTGCGTAGATAATTGAGTAGAAATATTGCTCAGGTCTGTCTTGACGGCCGCAATGTCCTGGTCTTGCTTGGATTCAACCCGTAAAATAATAGCTTCCATGTCTTGTTTAGTAGGCAGATTACTAGGGAAGGTCTAGATAGCCTTTAATTTTGGGTAATTGGAGCGTCTACTGCCCAAGGAGGAGGCCGAGGACGAGGTCTCAGAACCATCAGAGCATGTAGGGGTCTGAAAGATTGCAGGGGTAGACGGGGGGTCTAAAATGGAGTCCGACACAGAATAAGGCCTGCGGCAGATATCAGGAACGAAGTCCCTTGCAGTAGGGGAGAGGGTGCACTGCTGGGCCGACTATGTGGGCGCCCCATCCTTAGGCTGTGAGGTCATGTCACCATGATTATCCATGGGGGTCGATGGCATGGGAGTTTTGGGCACAGGAGGGTCTGAGAGGTGCACGGGTGGCGCGTCACTGACCATGCCCAGTGAGGCGGCAGTGTCCTCCGTCACTGAGTCTTCTTGGGGCGTGCAGGAGAGAGGCATCGGCGTCGGTGTAACTGAAGCTGGGAGCCGAGGAATCGTCCGCTCTGGAGGTGAGGAGCTGCAGTGGAGAGCAGGGCTTGGTGTGGTGGCACGCTTACCAGATGGCACCATCTTGGAATCCGCCGCCGGACAAGCAGGAGCCAGAGTTTGGCTGAAGTACCGCGCGATATGTGGTTCTGAGGAGCCCCGATGACCGGAGTATCTGACCATCCTCCCTCAGGTTTGAAAATCTGGGTGGAAACGACCAAAGGTGAGATTAAAAAGCCCAGGGTCTGGGAGCTCAGCAGTGTGCGTACTCACGGCAGCATGCTTAGGCCACGACCCCTCCCTGTGCCTTCTCAAACAGCTGATCGTCGGGGGTCCCCTGTGACAGACCCCCACCGATCAGATACTAATAACCTATCCATAGGAAAAGTGATCAACAATAAAATTTCGGAAAACCAACTAAGACAACTAAACATAGCGATCTGCCTAAACTGATATGCATTCTCATATATATGTCCAGTAGCACAAAATATTGAGTCTTTGATTCAAATTTTACCTGCAAATTTAAAGAGAAATTACAATTTCCCCAAATTTGCCTATTGTTTAAAGAGGACCTTTCATCACTTCTAAAGATATTAACTAGCGATGCTCACATGTAGAGCGGCGCCCAGGGATCTCCCTGCACTTACTATTATCCCTGGGCGCCGCTCCGTTCTCCTGGTATAGGCTCCGGTATCTTTGGGGACTTGGTTATAGTGGGCGGAGCCTGCCCTTCATTCCCTTCTCCCAGGCTGTAGCACTGGCCAATCGCAGCGCAGAGCTCATAGCCTGGGAGGTTTTTTTTTCTCCCAGGCTATGAGCTCTGCGCTGCGATTGGCCAGCGCTACAGCCTGGGAGAAGGAGATGAAGGGCAGGCTCCGCCTACTATTACAAAGTCCCCGCCTACTATAACTTTGTGAGCACAGAGACCGGAGCCTATACCGGGAGAACGGAGCGGCGCCCAGGGATAATAGTAAGTGCAGGGAGATCCCTGGGCGCCGCTCTACATGTAAGCATCGCTAGTTAATATCTTTAGAAGTGATGAAAGATCCTCTTTAATTTCAAATATACTTTCTATATGAATTCCTTGCATTTTTCTAGATTTTTCTAGGTTTTGCTTTCTCAACGGGAACTTTCATTGTTTTCTTTGAGAAGTATAAAATTCTGCCTGCCTGTACCAACCACTAGAGGGAGCTTACTGGGGTCAACATTATTTTTGCTTTTAACCATAGGTTTATAAGGTCCCTTTCACACGGGCGAGTTTTCTGTGCGGGTGCAATGCGTGAGGAGGACGCATTGCACCCGCACTGAATCCGGACCCATTCATTTCTATGGGGCTGTGCACATGAGCGGTGATTTTCACGCATCACTTCTGCGTTAGCGTGAAAATCGCAGCATGTTCTATATTCTGCGTTTTCACGCAACGCTAGGCCCCATAGAAGTGAATGGGGATGCGGAAAATCGCAAGCATCCGCAACCAAGTGCGGATGCGTTGCGATTTTCCCGCATTGTTGCTTAGCAACGGGACCCAATCTCTATTATTTCCCCTTATAACATGGTTATAAGGGGAAATAATAGCATTCTTAATAAAGAATGCATTGTTAAATGATGAGGAAGGGGTTAAAAATAATAAAAGTAAACTTACCATAGTGATGGAGCAGGTGATTGGGCCATGTGATGCTGTGACATCATCACAAGTCCTTTACATCTTTCAAGCTAACGGAGAGGAGGCCGGGCTTCGCGATCAAATGGAACAGGTAAGTAATTATTAGTTTATTATTTTAACTCATTCTGCACCAGTTTAAACATTAGGGAGATGGCCAAGGGTATTATTTTACATTATAACTATGTTATAATGTGAAATAATACCAGCGGGACAATTTCTGACCCAAACATGCACTTCTGTGAAGAAGTGCAGGTTCGGGTCTGGGTACCAAAAGTGCCGATTTTTCTCCCGCGCGTGCAAAACGCATGACAGCGCTTTGCACTCGCAGGGAAAAATCGCGGCGATTCCCGCAACGCACCCGCACTGTTTGACGGAGTGCACCCGCAACGCCCGTCTGAAAGAGGCCTAAGTCCCACGGAAATCTATGGTTTTGTTCAAGGGCCTCAATTGGGTTGTACAAAAAATGTACACAAAGAGGATGAGTTATCAAAACCGGCAAAGTAATCAGGGTGCAGGTTTTAATTTGGAAAGGACGTCTCCAAAACAGGAGGTGGAATCTGAATAGTTGCCATGGAAAACGACCACACTTTTCCACATTTGATATATAATTTCCTAAGAAACTTGAAATGTGGGTGGATCAGTATCTGTAAAAGCCAAACACAGTCTACAATGTCCAGAGTTGCAAATCGAAGGGAAGAGAACTTGAAGTAAGCAATTTGAAGGAGATGTCCAGGATTAAAAAAACATGGCTTCTTTTTTCCAAAAACAGCTTCACACTTCTCCATGGGTTGTGTGTGGTATTGCATTTCAGCCCTATTCACTACGTTGAGATGAGCTACTATAGTAGACACAACCCGTGAACAGGTGTGGAGCTACTTTTTAAAGAAAACAGTCATGTTTGTGTAATGTTGAACAACTCCTTTAAAGATCCATGAAGACCCTCTACATACAAGATGTTTGACCCAATTCATAGTTTAGAACTGGTTTAGCCCTACTTTCAGTCTTAATAGGTGTATTTCCCTGCTTGCAGCTGAGCGGTTGAAGTGAGTAGGTGGAAATTAAAAAGTAAATGAATCTTCTGGTTAAAAACAGAAGAAATATAATTTAATGCATCTTTATAGTTTGCAGCCCCTGCTGAGATGTACAGATGCAGCTCGTTAGGAACCGGCAGTAAACTTTAATTAAAACAAAAAGGAACCCAAGGTGATACTTATGGAAGGTTACAGGAGGGTGAACTCTTAAGCACAACGGGTATAATCATACATCACCAGGCTTAGGTCCCTTTCATGTCACGTATTTTGGTTTCTACTAAATGTACCATTTTTACTCTTACCCTTTTCTCTAAACCTTAGGAAAATGAATTCATCAGAAAATGTGTCATCGGAAAATGACCTACTGTTAAATCATGTTTTTATGTTTAACATATTTTTAAAGAGTTTTTGATGATGTTATTTTTAATTTTCCAGGTCAATTTTCTACAAAAACCATAAAATCCTGCAGTTTTCGCACTGGCCACTAAGCCTAATAGTAGATGCCACTTCTTGGTCTGTACAGATCACTTGACTGCAGTTACCTGCTTATCTGCCATTCTAATCCTGCCTGTAATGAAAATACCTCTGTGTATAGATAAGGCAGGATCCTCCATTCACAATAGGTGATTGTCACAGTTTATCTATACTTTCCTTGTACAATGACCTCTGCAAGTCACAGACCCTGCCTAGAAAACTCTCCTATAAAAGTCAATAGGATCCCCCCCTGTCCATTGTGTCTATGGACCATGTCGCTGCCGTAAGGCAAGATGGCCGCCCCCCATAATCATGTTCAGGAAACAGAATTAATAAATCTGTAATTAGAAAATAAAAACAGAGTAGAAAAAAAGGAGACATGTCGTTATCTGGTTTTAATTGGCAGATTACATTTTTGGTGACACATTTATTTTAGGGCCTCATGCACACGACCGTATGTATTTTGCGATCCGCAAAAAATACGGATGCTGTCCATGTGCATTCCGTATTTTGCGGAACGGAACACCTGGCCCCTAATAGAACAGTACTATCCTTGTCCGTAATGTGGACAATAATAGGACATGTTCTATTTTTTTGCGGAACAGAAATACGGAAACGGAATGCACGCGGAATACCTTCCGCAAAAAAAAACTGTACGGACACTGAATGAAAATATGTTCGTGTGCATGAGACCTAAGGCTGGGGCTACTGTACATGGAGATCTTGCCTATGACAAATGCCGCATGACCAAAGATCGCTGTGGTTGCACTACAACTTGCAAGTTGCCACAATCCCATCCTAACAATCACAAAAAAATCACTGCTGGATTTTCTGAGATTCTGGGGTTGCAGCAACTTACAGGTTCTGGGGCTGCGGCAACTTGTTAATCACACAGTGACCCCATTCAGTTCACTAGTTGCACCATGTAGCCCCAGTCTAATGGATAAATAAGCTTCAATTAAAAAAACGGAATGCCAAAAAGTCATACGTTTTCTCTACTTTGGGTTCCTGTCTTTTTTTTAAACTGGATTTCAACACAGATGTCTGCGCTATTCCATCCAACAGAAAAACAGATTTATTTGTTTATTTGTTTGTTTTTTTTCCAAGTAAAAGCATTGAATCCTTTTTTTGCTGGTTCCATCATAAAAATTGACATCACTTTGCATCGTTTTTTGGGACTGATCCAATTCCTCTAAAAAAAAATGATTTGCCTGAAACAAAAATGTGGTGTGAAATAAGCCTTGCCGTGGTTATGAGAAGGTTGCATTAAGGCCTCTTTCACACGGGCGTCACGTTTGACACTCGGATAAAAGGCAGGAGCGTTGCGGGAAAATGTGCAATTTTTCCGCGCCAGTGCAAAGCGTTTTAATGCGTTTTGCACGCGCTTGTGAAAAATCGGCATGTTTGGTACCCAGACCCGAAGCCGGACTTCATCACTGAAGTGCCGTTTCGGGTTGAGTATTCTGTATATTTTATTATTTTCCCTTATAGCATAGTTATAAAGGAAGATAATAGCATTCTCAATAGAGAATGCAAAGTAAAAAGGGCAATAGAGGGTTAAAAATAATAAAAAAACAAACTCACCTACTCCATTTGATTGCATAGCTGTCGGTCTCCTGTTCGGTCTTAAGCTAGGCGGAGGGTGAAGGACCTTCAGTGATGTCACTGGGTCACATGGTCCAATCATCTGCTTCCATCATGGTCATGAGTAAGTATCGCTATTGTCTCTGATCCGAAACGCGTAGACTGGACTGTAACTGGCTCTTAACCGCACTGAATAAATAAAGGTAACTATTTTAACCTAGCTGGACCTTTTCCTTTTTCTTCTCCAGTAACGCTGTGGTTCTCGGCGTGGTCCATGCTGGGTGAGGTGGGGTTGAGCACACCTACAACCCATTTTTGCTCACCATAGAAACGAATGGGTCCGGATTCAGTGCAGGTGCAATGCGTTCACCTCACGCATTGCACCCATGCGGAAATCACGCCTGTGTGAAAGGGGCCTAAGGCAGCCATATGAGCCACAGTGAGCTCGAGTTAAAGGGATGGTGTCATGAAACATATTCTACATTTTTTAAACCAGCACCTGGATCTGAATACTTTTAGAATTGCATGTAATTTAAAAATTTAGCACAGCCAGTGAGCTATTCAATAACATGGATCTGTATAGCGCCACCTGCTGTTTGTTCTTTTCCTGTTTTTTTGTCCGTCTCACTGAGCCGGTCAGTTTAAATCTTCAACTGTCATCAGTCATATGTTCTGTTAGAAGCTGTGGCAGTTACAGGGGGAGAGCTTCAGCGGAAAGGTCGCGCCCCCTGAGCTGCAGGCGGAAGATAATCTAGCAGCAGAACAATTGGAGCAATGAATGGGGAGATCTCTGGATCCATGTGAGGTACAGGGCTGGTTCTAGCTTTGGTAGAAAGGCATTGTTATGTATATGATGTCTGATTTTCATTTTTTATTGCTGCAATTTGATTGGTTGCTATGGGTAACACCACTACTTGAGATAAATATCCCCTATTTTTGAGTCTTCAAAAAAGCAACACAAGTCGTGAATTTCAATTCTCAATCATAACAGCTGTCTAAAAGAAAAAAAACTTTTTCTTTTTGTTGCCCATAGCAACCAATCTGTGCTCTTATTTCATTTTTTCAACTGCTCTGGTAAACTGAAAGCTGCTCTGTGATTGGTTGCTATGGGCAACAAAGACAGTTTTCGACAAAGATGGCCTACAGCAGTCATGCTCAACCTGCGGCCCTCCAGCTGTTGCAAAACTACAACTCCCAGCATGCTCGAACAGCCTACAGCTATCAGCCTACAGCAGGGCATTGTGGGAGTTGTAGTTTTATAACAGCTGGAGTGCCGCAGGTTGAGCATGCCTGGCCTACAGGATTCAATCTTTTATTAAAAAAACACTGTATTAGAAATTGAGTTTATGTTAGCTAACTATGATTTTTTTTTTACAGTTATCTGGAAAATATGACTTCCAACAGTTAGAAAAGGAGTTTGTACTCGTAGATTCAAGTGGGGATTTCATATACTGGGTAATTCCACAGACATACTAGGCGGGGGGTGTTACTGGAGACGCTCTTTGATATCTCTTCTGCTGCCGGAGGATGCGGTAAACCCAGGGGAGTAACTACCATAGTGGCAGACCATGCGACTGCTATGGGGCCCAGGGCAAGAGGGGGCCCAGTCTTAGTTGAGATCATCTCCTCTTCTACTGGAGGTGAAAACTTGGTCACGACTCTACCCTCTAACCCTGGGTTCACACCTGAGCGTTTTACAGCGCGTTCAAACGAGCTGTAAAACGCTCAACAGATTAAAACCAATGCATCCCTATGGGAGTGGTTCACACTTGAGCGTTTTACAGCGCGTTCGAGCGCTGTAAAACGCCCAACGTATAAACAAGTACTTGAGCTTCTTTTGGGGGCGTTTGACGCTGCGTTTTGTGATTGACACCACAGTAGTCAATCACAAGAACGCAGCGCTTTACGTAGCGTTCCTATTTGCAAAAACGCGCTGAAATACGCGCGACAAAAACGCGCGTAAAACGCGCGTTTTTAGGACGCTCAGGTCTGAACCCAGGGTAAAAGAACAACTTTTAGCAATTGAGGCCGTGGAAAAATGGCCCAAGGGTCATTGAAAAGGGTTTAGGCGGAAACCCTTCTGTCCTGTGTGGGGGGCCTTACTTCTCTATGTACGCCACGGGTTTAACCCCCTACATACCGGGCCATAACATTTTTCTTTTTCCATTCATGTAACCATATGAGAGCTTTTTTTTTGTGGGATAAGTTGTATTTTTAATTGCACCATTTAATTTGCCATGTCTTGCATTGGAAAACAGGAAAACAATTCTTTGAGGTGGAAGTTAAAAAAACTCAATTCTGACAAAGATTTTTGTGGGTTTTGATATAGGTGTTCACTATATGTTAAAAATTACATGACATTCTCATTTTGTGGCGCAATACGATTACAGCAATACCAAATTTGTATATTTTTTCGTTTTATTACAAATAAAAAAAAAAAAAACTTTGAAAAAATAAACATTTTGTTTGCATTGCAATTTTCAGATTTTTTATGTTTCCGTCCACAGAACTGTATGAGGGTTTATTTTTTTGCTGGTCAAACTGTAGGTTTTATTGGTACCATTTTTGAGGCACATACAACTTTTTGATTAGTGTTAGGCCCCTTTCACACGGGCGAGTTTTCCACGCGGGTGCAATGCGTGAGGAGGACGCATTGCACCCGCACTGAATCCGGACCCATTAATTTCTATGGGGCTGTGCACATGAGCGGTGATTTTCACGCATCACCTTTGCGTTGCGTGAAAATCGCAGCATGCTCTATATTGTGCGTTTTTCACGCAACGCAGGCCCCATAGAAGTGAATGGGGCTGCGGGAAAATCGCAAGCATCCGCAAGCAAGTGCGGATGCGTTGCGATTTTCCCGCATGGTTGCTTAGCAACGGGACCCGATCTTTATTATTTTCCCTTATAACATGGTTATAAGGAAAATAATAGCATTCTTAATAAAGAATGCATAGTAAAATGAAGAGAAGGGTTAAAAATAATAAAGTTAACTTACCTTAGCCACTTGATCAGCGTAGTTGCGATCTGTCCTCTCGTTCCCAGCATCAGCTAACAACTAAAGGACGTCACGTCACATCACATGGTCCAATCACATGGTCCATCTTACCATGGTGATGGACCATGTGATTGGACCATGTGATGTGACGTCATCACAGGTCCTTTAGATCTTAGCTGATGCAGGGAAAGAGAGGAGAGATCGCAACTACGGGATCAAGTGGCTAAGGTAAGTTAACTTTTATTATTTTTAACCCCTTCATCTTTATTTTACTATGCATTCTTTATTAAGAATGATATTATTTCCCCTTACTTATAACCATGTTATAAGGGAAAATAATCAATTCTCCAGAAGACCCGAAACCGGACTTCAGTGATGAAATCCGGCTTCGGGTCTGGGTACCAAACATGGCGATTTTTCTCACGCGCATTACAAACTTTTGCACCCGCGCGGGAAAATCGCGCATATTCCATCAAACATGATGCCCGTGTGAAAGAGGCCTTATTCAATTTTCTTGGGGAGGGGGATAAGGTGGCCAAACATGGCAAATCACATCTTCCTATTTTTTTTTATTACTGCATATACTGCAAGGAAAAATATTTTTATAGTTTAAAAGTTCAGACAGCAATACCAGTTATGTTTATTTTTTTATTGTTTATATATTTTTATATGTAAGATAGGGAAAGATAGGGGACTTGAACTTTTAAGTTTTTTTTTCCACAATAACTTACCCCTTTAGGCCTCATGCACACGACCATATGAGTTTTGCGGTCCGCAAAAAAAACGGAATGCATCCGTATGGCATCCGTTTTTTTTGCTGATCCATTGTAATAATGCCTATCCTTGTCCGGAAACTAGAAAAAAATAGGACATGCTCCATTTTGTTTGCGGAGCTACGGAACAGACACACTGATGCGGACGGGACATGGTGTGCTGTCTGCATTTTTTGCGGACCCATTGAATTGAATTGGGTCTTCATCCTATCAGCAAAAAAACGGAACGGACAAGGAAACAAAATGCGGTCGTGTGCATGAGGCCTTAGGGGGCTAGAACTTGGGATCTTATGATCCCTTGTTCCATTCACCATAATAGAGATCTATTATGATGAATGAGATTCTGACGTGCTCCCTGCTGATCTGTGTCTCATGCACAGTATAGCAGGCAGATTACCATGACAGGCCTGGAAACCTTCAGCAGGCTATCATGGTAACCGATCAGAGACCCGCAATTTCACTGCGGGAGCTTCGATCGGAAGGTAGAGGGAGCCGCCTCCCTCTGCCTAATTCCACAGATACATCTGAAGGGTTAAATAACCGATTTTGGCATCATCGCCGATCCCTGTCATTACGGCTTGGTGCCTTTTGTATTATACAGCTGGCACCTGCCGCGTATGAAGCAGGCTCAGTGCAGCATCCTGCTACATACATTCCCTCAGCCACTATGACATACAGGTACATCACGGTGGCTGAAGGGTTTAATTTATGACAAGGTGCAGGCTTTGTCATAAATTACAGTAGGTGTATTCTTGGACAGTCCATGCGCATAGATTGGGAGTAGAGATTGGGAGCTGGAGTAGATTTAAATTGTCATTTATGCCCTGTTCACACCACACCCCCACCCATGCCCACCATTCCTTAGTGGCGAGGTTGGCATAGAAATGCCATGTGCACCTAAATCCTTAAAAAGCTGCAAAATACGGGCGTGCAAATTTTGACGGTCATTTTGAAGTTGGCCATTTTGAATCCAACTTTTGTTTTTTCAATAGGAAGAGGGTCATGTGACACATCAAACTTATTGGGAATTTCATGAGAAAAACAATGGTTTTTAACGTAACTTTATTCTTTCATGAGTTATTTACAAGTTTCTGACCACTTATAAAATGTGTTCAATGTGCTTCCCATTGTGTTGGATTGTCAATGCAACCCTCTTCTCCCACTCTTCACACACTGATAGCAACACCGCAGGAGAAACGCTAGACAGGCTTCCAGTATCCGTAGTTTCAGGTGCTGCACATCTCGTATCTTCACAGCACAGACAATTGCCTTCAGATGACCCCAAAGATAAAAGTCTAAGGGGGTCAGATCGGGAGACCTTGGGGGCCATTCAACTGGCCCACGACGACCAATCCACTTTCCAGGAAACTGTTTATCTAGGAATGCTCGGACCTGACACCCATAATGTGGTGGTGCACCATCATCATGTAGCAATTTCGCATATCCAGTGGCCTTGGGGTTTCCATTGATGAAGAATGGCCCCACTATCTTTGTACCCCATATACCACACCATACCATCAATTATTTTGTTCCAATAGTCTTGGAGGGATCTATCCAATGTGGGTTAGTGTCAGACCAATAGCGGTGGTTTTGTTTGTTAACTTCACCATTCACATAAAAGTTTGCCTCGTCATCACTGAACAAAATCTTCTGCGTAAACTGAGGGTCCTGTTCCAATTTTTGTTTTGCCCATTCTGCAAATTCAGTGCGCCGATCTGGGTCATCCTCGTTAAGATGCTGCAGTAGCTGGAGTTTGTAAGGGTGCCATTTGTGAGTAGCTAATATCTGCCGAAGGGATGTTCAACTAATGCCACTCTCCAGTGACATGCGGCGAGTGCTACGCTGTGGGCTCTTGCTGAATGAAGCTAGGACAGCCACTGATGTTTCTTCATTAGTGACAGATTTCATGCGTCCACATTTTGGCAAATCCAACACTGAACCAGTTTCACGAAACTTAGCAAGCAGTTTGCTAACTGTAGCACGGGAGATGGGTGGTCTCGTAGGGTGTCTTGCGTTGAAATCTGCTGCAATGACTCGGTTACTGCGTTCACCAGACATCAACACAATTTCTATCCGCTCCTCACGTGTTAACCTCGGCGACATGTCAATGGCTGTAAACAAAGAGAAACTTGTAAATAACTCATGAACGAATAAAGTTACGTTAAAACCAAGCACACCATTGTTTTTCTTGTGAAATTCCCAATAAGTTTGATGTGTCACATGACCTTCTTCCTATTGAAAAAACAAAAGTTGGATTCAAAATGGCCAACTTCAAAATGGCTGCCATGGTCACCACTAGAGATGAGCGAACTTTGAAAAAAAGTCCGGTGTTCGGCGTTCGGGTTGTGGTAATTCGCGCATCCCGTTATGGATTCCACTATAGCGGCATATGGAATCCATAAGGGGCGGCTGCCACCAACCCGAACTGTTGAACAGCCGAAGGACCTGGGGTGACGTCACTGTCATGTGATCAGTGCAGGGGGCGTGGCTCAGCACAGGATCAAATCCAGCCCCCTGCACTGATCACATGACAGTGACGTCACCCCAGGTCCTTCGGCTGTTCAACAGTTCGGGTTGGTGGCAGCCGCCCCTTATGGATTCCATATGCCGCTATAGTGGAATCCATAACGGGATGCGCGACTTACCACAACCCGAACGCCAAACACCGGACTTTTTTTTAAAGTTCGCTCATCTCTAGTCACCACCCATCTTGAAAAGTTTCCCCTCTCACATATACTAATGTGCCATAAACAGGAAGTTAATATCACCAACCATTCCCATTTTTTAAGGTGTATCCATATAAATGGCCCACCCTGTAGAATGGACTCCAAAACAATCCATATGATGTCCAGTCAATGGCGTTAAAAATATACAGCTGTATAGGCAAAAGGCATAGACCTGTTCAGTAGGAACATAGGGGGAATTCATCATGCCCCTGCACTCCAAAATTTGGTCTTCAAAAGGTTGTAAAATAGGTTGGTAATGTGACTTTTTAGTCAAAAATTTAGCGACTTTTTTCATTTTGACTCCACTTACTCCATTCTTGGAAAGTCGACGTAGTTAGCTATGTTAATATGTTTTATTCAAGGTTTATCACTTTACCCCAAAAAGTCCCAAACTTACTCCAGGAAGAGCGCGTTGTAGAAAAACTGGATTTGCTTTTCTAACAAAAGGTTTAAAGATGCTCAAAATTTAACAAACAATGTGTGGTGTCTGATAAATTGGATGCAAAGTACGCCAACGCAGACTGAAGGAAAACTTAAAATAATACCCTCATGATAAATTTCCCCATAAACTTCAAATCTGATATGACTTTATGGAGAGACATGAAGATGAGAAAGTGTGAGTCCAGAGGAAGATATATCTGACTATACGTGCCCTGTGCATATTACTGCATGGTTTTCCTTTTCTTTTTTTTCTTTTTTTTTTATACTTTGTAGAAAAAATATTATTTATATGTGAAGTCTCAAGAATCATCAGAAGCATAAATACGTATTTCTTGTAGAGCTGTATTAATTACAAATTGATTGCATTTCACAACAGCTATTGTATTCCTGATGTGCGCACCTTACTAATCAGAATGTGAAAAACCTGCACATAAGATCTGATTAACATCCGTAAGTGCATCTTCTAAGGCATTTCCAAATATAAAAATACCTCATCTCCCTGCATATAACCAGCTCTTATAGGCCGCGGATCCACAAAAACAGGTGCTTGCTACCATTTCCCGTCTCCTTTCTATAGCAATAACCTATCTTTGGCCTTTTTTGCAGGTTGGAAACACGGATGTGGACAGCACACGGTTGCAGCTCCATAGAAATCAATGGGTCTGCATCTGATCAGATACATACAGAAATATGGTCGTTATTGGACCTTAACAGCAACCAGTCTTCAAAATCCCTCCCTTCATAAAGAGAAACAATCAGCTAAAATAAAGATGTCATACATGCGCTCTGCTGCTCCTTTCAACTTGATAGGACTACCCCATATAGGGTCTGCCGGAGATTGCCAAGCACTACCTCCAGCAGACCCATAGTGATTAATGGAGTGGCAGCATGTAGCCATGACTGGTGCTCAGTCCAGATGGGGAACACTAGGTCCTCATTCTCAGGTTTGGTTAAAACACTTATCCCCTGTCCTGTGGACAGGGAATAAGTCTGTACAGTGGAACAACCCCTTTAAGGGCTATGTTTCTTACTATACAGTTGCAGGTAGATTAACATTCCTGTGAGTAGAGATGAGCGAATTTCATATTTTGAAATTTGTTCACACTTCGTTTGGTGGTAAAAGCAGAATTGCGTTATGGATTCTGTTACCATAACGCAATTCTATGATGGAATGTATAACGGAATGCCTTTAGAGTCCTCTCTAGCATAATGTTAACGGGACGGATCTGTTATGCAGGCCATAGACTTCTATAATAATGGAATGAATAACAGAATGCCTCTAAAGTCATTCTGTTATGCATTCCGTCATAGAATTGCGTTATGGTCCGTGGTAACAGAATCCATAATGCAATTCTGCTTTTACCACCAAACGAAGCGTGAACGAATTTCATAACATGAGGGATTTTCGGAAATACCATGAATGATTTGGTATATGGCCAGCTCTTGGCTGTCCCAACGAGTAGCGTGCTAAGGGGGTGGGGGTGGGGGGAGGGGCTTGCAGTCTGCCCCAGGTGCCGACTCCCAGGGAGGTGCCAGAAGCAAATAGCGCTTCCATCAATTCAGATGGAAGCGCTCATTGCTGGAGCACAGGGAGCTGCGGTCCTGTCACTCACCGCTCAGCTCCCAGCACTCCTCCCCTCCTTCAGGCCGGCGGCGCTCTGAATGGTAAAGCAAGGAAGACTTCTCCTACTCCACCATTTAGCCTGCAGACACAGATCACGCTGCCAGCCTGTGTGGGCAGAGCATGCAGCCGGGAAATCTTATACCTAATGTTATACTTAAATTTTACCACATATAAGTGCACCGCTTAACGCAGAATACAAGATTTTTTCCACCGACATAAATCAAAAAAGATTTTATTGCATATAACTGCAGCGCTGAACGCCGAATATCTATTTCTTTTTCTAATGATATACGCCACTAAAGGCTTTTCAACAGAGGGTTATAGGCTGTCAGTTTCAAAAAGACAACGGCGCCTGAGGCGGAGTGATCTGAAGTGAACAGGACGTAGCTGAGGAAGTAGGTCCACGCTGGAAGAGCGAGCCGCGGTCTTTACGTGGTTTCTGTGCAGCAAAAAAGTCCCCGTAGTGTCCAGTAAGGAATACCGCAGATAGATGCAGGCTGGTGTGAATTAGTTTGCATTTTTGTGCAGGGTTAGGGCATAGTGTATTCACTTGTATTGGTGCGCCGCTCTTATAGACGTCGTCGCGTAAAAGCGCACTGTGTGAAACGTAAATACAAAATTTCACCACAACGTCATTCGGTCCATACTGCAAAAAGGACTTTCCCACATATAACTGCAGCGCTGAACGCTGATTATATCTTGATTTTTCTACAGAAATACACCACTAAAGGCTTTACCACATATAACTGCAACAGTGAAATGCGTATATATTTTTCTTTTTTGACTGTAATACGCCCCTGCATCTGCATACACGTCTATCCCTGAACAAAGTACGATTTTGAATGGCAGCACCTGAGATGGCCGCCGTATTTATTGGGCTGTGACATCACCGGGCTGGCTGCTGATTTGCTGCATGCTTGGCATTATGGGTCATTCCGCCTTTCCAGAGTTCCTTGCCCCATGTCCTCACACGTGTAGGCACCATTTTAGCTGCCATTGTAACCGCCACATTAGGAAAAATTATGATTCGTTACCACGAAGCAGGAGGAAATTCGCATTCGTTGCCAATGGAATTTTTCCTGAAATTCTAAACAAATTCCACTTTGTCAGCTTCGATTCGCTCATCTCTAAATACAACCTGTCCCTTTTTTAACAGATGCAGCCGGTTGCATTATCATAACAGAAGCGTTTTTGCTGATCCAGTCAATGGTGCTACACCCTGTTTTTTTGCTACAGAAAAAAAAAACATATCAGACGCCCATTGAATGATTTTCATGCCTGATTTAATACAACCAAATAAGGCCGAAACGGAGCCATCAGGTTGTAATAAATGGAACGGATCCTTTTAATTAAGGTTTTGAGATCCTCCACCGGCTCTCAAAACCTGAATTAAAAACACAGATGTAAAAGTAGCCTAATAGTGTTTCCACTAGGTAAGCAGCTGTGACATCACAACTGGTTTAGTGAGGTAAGGCTACTTTCACACTAGCATTAATATTTTCCGGTATTGAGATCCGTCATAGGGTCTCAATAACGGAAAAAAACGCTTCCGTTTTGTCCCCATTCATTGTCAATGAGGACAACACATAACTGAACAGAACAGAATAATCCAAAATACATTCCGTTCCGTTTTCATACCGGAGAGCAAACCCCGCTATGCTGCGGTTTTCTTTCCGTCCTGGGATGCGGAGACGGATCTGTTTTCTCTGACCAAGTCTGACACAATAGAAAACAGATCCGTCCCCCATTGACTTTCAATGGAGTTCATGAAGGATCCGTCCGTTTATGTTAAAGATAATACAACCGGATCCGTTCATAACGGATGCAGATGGCTGTATTATCAGTAACGGAAGCTTTTTGCTGAACCCTGCCGGATCCAGCAAAAATGCTAGTGTAAAAGTAGCCTAAGGTCAGGGAAGGACATACTATCTGTACCATCAAATTCACGGTTGAAAGTCAAGTAGACCATATACTATTGTTGACACTACTTTCCACCCTTTCATAGCTACCCAGCTACATTGGTTTTACTGTTGGTTACATTACAATAGTCAAGTTTCCTACCCACATGAGATATTTCTGACCTTTGAAATGAGGTCCTATGTAGTCTAGATTAGATGCCACCCTTTGGAGAAGCCATCTGTATTATTAAAAAAAAAAATAGGCTTTTCAAACAAATGTCTTTAAAGGGAACCTGTCATCAACTTTATGCTTCACATACTTATGGCAGTATAAATTAGAGAGAGGTGAGTTGATTTCAGCGGTCTGTCATTTAAAAGTTAAAAGTGGTTGCCGAGAACCAACATCACAATCATTGCAGATTAGGTCTGGAAAAGAGTCACGGCCACCTGAGAAGAGTCATGGTTATTCATAAATTCCTGCTCTCCTGCCCACCTACTGATGACTGACAGGCTTCTACCTAGTTTTATCCCTTTCTCTCTAGGAGAGAACTGCCAATAATCAGCAGATGGGTGAGAGAGCAGGAGATTATAATAACCAGGACTCTTCTCAAGTAGATTTGACTCTTTTCCTGCTGCAATCATTATGATGCTGGTTCTCGGCAAGCACTTACTTTTAGCTCATAAATGACACACCGCTGAAATCAGCATTTCTTTCACTATTTTATGCTGCCCTCAGTGAGGTCAGCATAAAGTTGATGACAGGTTCCCTTAAACCTTAAAACTTTGTTTGATGGTGATTATTTGACCTAGGTGAGATCTAAGTATGTTCTGAGGTCTAGGTTGTTAAATTTTAGGTAGATTTTGGAGGGAATTTTTTTTTAATTATTGCATTGTACTCATTATGGGTAAAATCATTTTTCAATTGGTCTTTATTAAAAATATAGAGTCGTTTTTTCTGTACAGAGCTGGCATGCTCTAGTAGCACCATTTGGATTTTCTTTTCCTTCAGACAGGAGCTGACAGGCTCCTTCTCTGCTCTCTGACCTTATAAAATAAATTTCTGATAAGAATGTGGCTTAAATAAAGTGTTTATGACCTCTTAGTAATTTAGAGATGAGGGTTATTAGATGACCAGCATAAAGTGAAAGTACGGTTCATAATAAAGACAAATTGAAAAAAAGATTTTTAGCCCAAAATAAGTAAAATGCTAAAAAAAAAATTGCCCCTGAAGGTTTACATAGTCTTTAAGTATTCCCCGACCACCTACCATGATACACTTTAGGTTAGTCAATTGAATTTGAGGTGCACTTATGACTTTTTGCATGCCATGAACTTAGGAGTATCATACTAAATGGTCATTGACGTTCACCGGCTAAGTCCTCAAGTACTACCCTAATATCCAAACATTGGTTGGCCATCAGAAGGGTTTAGCAATTTTACTTGGGTTACGTGATCTATCACAGACGAACAAAAAAAAAAAATAATCACACATTCCTGGTTTTCCAATCAATATTCTCATCTTCCTGTCTTAGAAACATGAAGAACGTCATGCGATGTACAAAAGGAAAATTTGACAAAAGCTTTATGTGTGGATGATGTTGGAGAAAGATCAGTGTGTTATTTAATGTTGACAGGGGTATTGTATGGGAGTCAATGCATAGGTCAGAAATGCCGCGGGCGTGTCAATTTCCTGCAAAATTGACCCACACGATTTAGAAGCATACCAAGAAAGGCATGTCACAGACATTTATGATCTAAGATAAAAGTGGAAGCACCACCTGAAGTCCAATAGTTTCATTAGGAACCAAACAAAGCAGTCTTTATACATGACACATTCATTTAAAGATAAAGCAGAGTCATCATGATAACCTTTAGACTTTAATTGCATTTTGCTAGCCCATGCCTATTTGATCAATACCTTGCAGGGGGATTTCATTGCTTTCTAATAAGTGTGGCTAATCGTTGTTTCATGACAGCTTAGTTGGGTTGAACTAATCATAAATTGTCATTATAGTCCGTGTTGGTCGATGTGTGTGTGTTCAGGATACAGATGTGAAGGGTTTTCTAAAATTTTATATATATTGTGGTAAGGTGCAAGGTGTCATTTGCGATGGCAGGTACGTGTCACCGAGGTTGCTGGCCTCGGTGAGGTGAGAGCCGGGTTTTTGTCTGCAGCAGCTAGTGCTGTTTGACTCTTTTAAATAGCATGGCTGCAAAGCCGATCCGGGCCGGCTCTTACTGGGAGCAGCTAAAGAGTAGGGTGGGTGGCTGCTCCCCACGGTCCAGTCCGAGTTTTGGGCTGGGTATAAAACACAGCCATCAGCTGTGTCTGGGGATGATTATCCTGGAGCCTGCTAACAGGGCTGAGGAGTTCTCTGTGCTGGAGGACGGAGCTCAGCAAGGTGGTGTTTCCCTGCAAACTGAAGGAGGAATCGCCTGCGGCTGAACCGACTGCTAGGTGTGAACCGCACTTAAACCATCCAAGGTGACTGGACCCTGTGTTGGCCTGTTTTTGGTTTTGCCACATGATTTCTGTTGTGTGTGAACTGTCACCAAGAGACTGTTTTCATTTCTGGTGTGCAAGTGTGAATAAAACACTGTTTGATGCACAATCTGGACTCCTTGTTTTGCCTCTAAACTGCACCCGCACCGCTGTCTACCAGAGCGACTCCCACATTTGGTGTCGGATGCGGGCATGCGCAGTGAGGCTGGCGTGAGCGCCGAACTTTGTTTTTGCTGAGCAGAAGTGAATGTCCTATATTAAGCCGGCAAAGTTGCAGCCTGTGATCCCCGACAAAATGGAGGCGGCTGTGAAAGCCCTCATAGAGGCTAACGTGCAGCAGCGGGAGACCAACCAGCTACTGCTACAGCACGTGATGGCGTTGCAAGCGGCAGGAGCGTCCCACCGCGTCCACGATGCCCGGAAAGCTGTCCGTGCCGCGATCCCTAAGATGACCCCCTCGGATGATGTGGAGACCTATCTGGCGGTGTTCGAGAAGGTGGCCGTGAGGAGAAATTACCCGAGAACAGTGGGCAGAGGTCGTCGCTCCGTTCCTGGCGTCTGGACCCCAGCAAGTATTTTTGACCTCCCAGATGACCAAGCCGCTGACTACCCGACCGTGAAAGGTGAGATCCTGGCAAGACTGGGGGTGAGCGTGTTAGTCCGGGCTCAGCGGGTCCACCAGTGGAACTTTAATACGGCTGAACCCGCCAGGCCGCAGTATTATGAGTTGCTGCACAGGTTGCAAAAGTGGCTGCAGCCTGAGGTTCTAAGTCCGGCTGCTATGCTGGACCGTCTGCTGGCTGACATCTTCTGGAGGGCCTTGCCGTACCCCCTGCAGCACTGGATCGGCCAGGTGTCACCCACTAATGCCTTGGACATGGTCGACCTGGTCGAGCGCTATGAGGCCACAAAAACCTTGAAAGGAGGTGTTGTTGGGAGGGCCGGTCAAACCCGGAGGTCTCCCATCCAGTCCCGGCGACTGGTACCCGAGAAACCTGCTCGGGGTGTACCCCTGTAGACCCGGCCCCGATAGTCTGCTGGCGGTGTCACGAGCCTGGCCATGTGAGGGCCGACTGTCCACAGTGGGGAGAACCCATGGAGACCAATTATGGGTACCGGGCTTCCATGTATGCCCGGAGACTGTGTGCGACCGGCACCCCGAGACCCTAGACAATCGTCATCTGTGCCAGGTGCAAGTCGGTGATAATCTTGCAGTGGCGCTGCTGGACTCAGGGAGCCTAGTAACCCTGGTAAGTGCTGCCCTGGTACAGCCCTCCCAGTATACGGGCCGGAAAGTTGGGGTGGTGTGCATACACGGAGACTTAAAGGACTATCCCACGGCTGTAATGTCTCTGTCCACGGCGGCCGGCACATGGACTTGTGAAGTGGCGATCTCCGCCAAGCTACCGTATGAACTAATAATTGGAAGAGACTTCCCTGGTTTTCCGTCACTATGGCCTGAGGTGAAAGTGACTAATAGCCCTGAGACAGGGGTAACCCTAGCAGAGTGGCCTGGTTCCTGTGGGAGGCCAGAGCCCTGGGAGCCCGAGTCCGAAGGGCCTGCGGTAGGGGTGACCACCACTTCTGTGATAGAGGGAGACAACCCCACTGAGTGTAATGGTGGGAGACACGGAGGACTTGCCACCGGGACCTGAGTTGGCAGACCTCAATGTCTCTGGGGAAAATTTTGGGACCGCACAACACCGGGACCAAACCCTAACCAGAGCCTGGGAAAGTGTCATAATAATTGATGGTAAACCCCAGAAACCTGGGGCTGAATTAATGTTTCCGCGATTCATTGTCCTTCAGGATATGTTGTATCGGGTGAACCAAATCCGAGGTGAGCCTGTTGAACAGTTGGTGGTGCCCACAGCGTATCGCAGGCTTGTCATGGAGCTTGCCCACCAACATGTTCTTGGGGGACACCTGGGGTGGCAGAAAACCCAGGACCGCATACTGCAGCGGTTTTATTGGCCCAGTGTGTTCAAGGAGGTAGAGAATTGTTGTAAGTCCTGTCCCACCTGTCAGATAACTAGCCCCCAGCCACATTTCCGTAGTCCTCTGGTACCGCTTCCAATTATTGAGGTCCCGTTTGAGCGAATCGCTATGGATCTAGTTGGGCCTGTACCAAAAATCTGCCAGGGGCCACCAACACATTCTGGTAGTTCTCGACTATGCCACTCGGTATCCGGAGGCGGTGCCTCTGCGACATACCTCAGCTAAACTCATTGCCAAAGAGTTAATGGAAATGTTTTCCGTGTGGGCCTGCCAAAAGAGGTTCTGACAGACCAAGGGACCCCTTTTATGTCCAAAGTTATGAGGGAACTGTGTAAATTATTGCGTATAAAGCAGTTACGGACGTCCGTTTACCATCCACAAACGGACGGTCTTGTCGAGAGGTTTAACCAAACTTTAAAAAATATGTTAAAGAGGGTGGTGTCTAGAGATGGGAAGGACTGGGACCTGCTTCTGCCCTATCTCATGTTCGCAGTGCGAGAGGTGCCCCAGGCCTCTACTGGGTTCTCGCCCTTCGAACTGCTTTATAGCAGACACCCTCGGGGCCTGTTGGATATCGCCAAGGAAGCGTGGGAACAACAGCCTGTCCCCCACAAAAGTGTCATTGAGTATGTCACCCAGATGCAGGAACGGATGGAAAAGGTGTTGCCGCTGGTCCGGGAGCATATGGAGGCAGCGCAACAAGCCCAGAGTAGGGTGTACAATCGTCAGGCTCGGGTACGGGGCTTCAAGCCGGGAGATCGGGTGTTGGTTCTGGTACCCACCCTTGACAGCAAGTTCCTAGCTAGGTGGCAGGGCCCCTATGAGGTGATCGAGAAGTAGGGAAGTAAATTACAAAGTACACCAGCCAGGGCGGCGCAAGCCGGAGCAGGTGTACCACGTGAATTTACTAAAGCCGTGGAAAGATAGGGACACGGCCGACGACCACAGCCCCCGGCCAGGGCTTCTAGGTGAAAGGGTCCAGCCCCACAGTTCGAGGCCTGTGAAGCAGTAACCACGGTAAAAATTGCAGACAGCCTGTCTTCCAAACAAGTTCAGGAAGTCAGGGAGTTCATCAGTCGGAACACGGATGTGTTCTCGGACCTCCCTGGCCGCACGTCTCTCATCCAACATGACATCGTCACTGAGCCTCAGGCCAAGATCCGGTTAAAACCATACCGGGTACCCGAGGCTCGGCGACGGACCATCGCGGAGGAAGTACAGTTAATGTTGAAGCTCGAGGTCATTGAGGAGTCGAAAAGTGAGTGGGCCAGTCCCATAGTCCTAATACCCAAGCCGGATGGGACGTTGCGGTTCTGCAACGACTTTCGCAAGTTAAATGAAGTATCCAAGTTTGGCGCGTATCCCATGCCCCGAGTAGACGAGCTGGTTGAAAGTTTAGGACAAGCCCGTTATTTTCTGTGCTGGACCTCACTAAAGGGTACTGGCAGGTACCCTTAACGGAGTCGGCTAAGGAAAAAACCGCATTTGTTACCCCGCAGGGCCTGTATCACTACAAGGTGTTACCCTTTGGCCTGCATGGCGCCCCGCCACTTTCCAAGGTTAATGGACATAGTGCTGCGACCACATCGTCGGTGCGCCTCGGCCTACTTAGATGATGTAGTCATCCACAGCACCGACTGGGAAAGCCATTTACCCAAGGTGCAGGCGGTAGTGGATGCCCTGAGGAAAGCCGGACTGACCGCTAACCCAAAGAAGTGCTCCATAGGGTTAGAGGAGACAAAATATCTGGGATATGTAATTGGGCGGGAGTCATCAAACCTCAGGTAACTAAGGTAGAGGCCATTCGTAACTGGCCCCGACCGGTCACCACCAGGCAGGTAAAGTCGTTCCTGGGGATTGTAGGTTACTACATGAGGTTTGTGCCCCACTTTGCCACAATAGCAGCGCCATTGACAGACCTGTTGAAGGGCGAAAGTCTGGGAGGGTTAGCTGGAGTGAGAAGGCGGAGGAGGCTTTCTCCGCGTTGAAGTCGGCCCTGTGTGGGTCCCCGGTTTTGGTGACACCCGACTTCAACAAGGAGTTTGTCGTACAAACCGACGCCTCGGAGGTAGGCCTCGGTGCGGTACTGTCGCAGGAGGTCAACGGGGAAGAACATCCCGTTGTCTTCCTGAGCCGTAAGCTCAGTCCCGCCGAGTCCAGATATAGTATAGTGGAGAGGAGTGCCTGGCTATCAAGTGGGCACTCGAATCTCTCCGCTACTACCTGTTAGGGAGGAGGTTCCGTCTGGTGACCGACCATTCCCCCTCAAATGGATGAGTCAGGCCAAGGAGAGGAATGCTCGGGTCACCAGGTGGTTCCTATCTCTTCAAAATTTCAAGTTTTCCGTGGAACACAGGGCAGGCCGCTTGCAGGGCAACGCAGATGCCCTGTCCCGCGTCCACTGCCTCACGTGTGTTCACCCCTCAGGGTTGAACAAAGGGGGGTATGTGGTAAGGTGCAAGGTGTCATTTGCGATGGCAGGTGCGTGTCACCGAGGTTGCTGGCCTCGGTGAGGTGAGAGCCGGGTTTTTGTCTGCAGCAGCTAGTGCTGTTTGACTCTTTTAAATAGCATGGCTGCAAAGCCGATCCGGGCCGGCTCTTACTGGGAGCAGCTAAAGAGTAGGGTGGGTGGCTGCTCCCCACGGTCCAGTCCGAGTTTTGGGCTGGGTATAAAACACAGCCATCAGCTGTGTCTGGGGGTGATTATCCTGGAGCCTGCTAACAGGGCTGAGGAGTTCTCTGTGCTGGAGGACGGAGCTCAGCAAGGTGGTGTTTCCCTGCAAACTGAAGGAGGAATCGCCTGCGGCTGAACCGACTGCTAGGTGTGAACCGCACTTAAACCACCCAAGGTGACTGGACCCTGTGTTGGCCTGTTTTTGGTTTTGCCACATGATTTCTGTTGTGTGTGAACTGTCACCAAGAGACTGTTTTCATTTCTGGTGTGCAAGTGTGAATAAAACACTGTTTGATGCACAATCTGGACTCCTTGTTTTGCCTCTAAACTGCACCCGCACCGCTGTCTACCAGAGCGACTCCCCACAATATATATATATATATATATATATATATATATATATATATATATATATATATTAAGATTGGAGTTACTGCATATTAAAGGGAATCTGTCACCGGGTAATTCATCGATGAACCACAAAGCCCTGTAAGGGAAACTCAACAGAATGTAATCATACTTTTCACTAAGTGATCCATTGCTTCGTTCTGGAGCAAAATGACTTTTAATCCATATGCAAATTAGCAGTTAAGTGCACTGAGGATGGATCAAAGCCACTCTGTGCATTTCTCCTTCTTCTGTTTCCTCTGTTAGCCCCTCCCTTTCATTCTGGATAGACGGGGCTGGTCGATATGACTATGTGAGAACCTGGCCATGAAGAAGAAGGGAGAGATGAGCTGTCAGAGTAAGGCCTCTTGCACACGACGGTATGCCCTCCGAGACACACGGTTCATGAGTGGGCCATATGAGTGCGGGACAACAGTCCCGCGGGCGGCCCGACGTGCACAGCATCATTGTAATCTATGATGCTGTGTGCTCCCGTGCGCACGATCAATGGCGCTCCGGGACATATGGCCTGCTCATAGACCGTATGTCTCGGAGGGCATACAGTCGTGTGCAAGAGGCCTAAGCAGGAAGAGCAGGGTGCACAGGTTGGCCAGGGCCTCAATATACTGAACTCCTCGTTTCTAAATGGATCAAAAGTACTTTTTCTCCAGGATGAAGCAATAAATTGCTAAGTGAAAGGAATCGTAACATTCATCTGAGCTAGTACTACAAGGCATTGTGCCTGGTTTAACAGATGTTTGAATGTAATGATGCATATGATGGATCCATTGCATACCAGATCCTACTGGATCAAAATGGGTTCCATTGATATATAATTGGTTCGGCAGAAGTTACTCTGTGTGCATTTTATTTCTGTATGTCCGTATATCTGGTCCGCAAAAAAATAGAACATGTCCTATTATTGTCCGCATTAAGGAAAAGGATAGTCCTGTTCTATTAGGAGCATGCTCGTTACGCAAAATACAGAATGCACACGGACGACATCTGTATTTTTTGTGGATCCTCTTTTTCAGACCGCAAAATACATACGGTCGTGTGCATAAGGCCTAAATCGTAACCAATTATAAGAGCGGAGGTGACTTTGTCCTCCCATATGAATGAAGCAGTGGTAGAACTTGTGCACTGCCACTCTCTTCACTCTCTATGGGTCTGTCCGAAGTATCCTAGTACAGCGCTCAGCAATCTCCAGCAGTCCCATAGAGATCGATGGAGTGGCAGTGTGCATGCCCACAGGTTTTGAATGGTGAGGGTCCAAGTGCTAAAACCCCTACAGATCACTAGAATGAGGAGAAAGAAGCACTCAAATAGCAGTGTCACATCACTGCTTAAGACGGACTTGTAGAAAGTCTTTGAGCCCTTTTTGAGTCCATCTTCAGAAGCGAAGAGAGAGAACGTCTTGTTTTAGCTATTAGTGAGGGTCTCAGCCCTTGGACCCCCACTGATGTCATTATGGCATATCAAAAGTTTTTTTCTGTTAACTTAGCTACTTTTCTTCAAACCTTGTCCAGAAGCTTCTGGGTTAATTTACTGTATTTCTGAATCTTTTGTCTATTTGACCTTGATTAATTGTGAGTGGGAAGTTAATGAAGCACTGTGGAATTCTTACAAAAAAACATAGGCTATCTACATTTGAACTTACTGATTGGTGTGAATTTCCAGAGCACTTGACTTCATCAAGACAGTGTGCTATGAATTATTCTGAAAAATTCCCTGCAGAGGCAGGTCGTGCAAATATTTATTGCCTGCATTAAATAATAAATGGAACCGTCTGCATATTAGTAAATCTGTCATGTTACATTTCAGCTGGCAGGGCGGATGGTTTAGGTTATAGTTCGTTTTTCTGCATGTGCCCTCTAGAGAACAAGAGCTGATAAGCTGATGTCTCTATATCACTAGACATCTGAATGAACTGTAGTGAATAGAACTTTATCTAGACTAGAAAATAGGCAACTGTGGCAGACAGAGCGGCTGCAATGGGGCCCTTCTACATACAATGGGAATGGTTCATGACTATGGATGATGGAAGCAGTGAATGGAAAAATGAATGGATTTATGATGGAGCCTTATGGTTTCATGGTATGCCACTGTGTGCACTACCCCTCTTGTATGACATCCGAGTTTCCCTTATCCCCATACTGTGACATATAGTTCATTATAGTGTTCATTATACTTATGTGTTTTTTGTGCTGTGATATCACTGTGTGCACAGTAACATTTTTGTGTGCATTATTCCTGTTCAATGTATCTTTGTGTGGAATATCCTTCTACTATGGCATCACTGTGTGCATTATAAAGTTTTCCAGCATCCTAATTTTTGGAATCCTATTTGCTTCTCTATATCAAACCATGTATCTACCCATACAGGGGTCTTTCTCAAAATGCATGCATATGTACCCATACCTTAGGTCAGAACATACATCTGCTTGGACCTGAAGAAGGAGTAAATATGCTTGAAGGCATTGTCTGTGAAAATTTTAAAGGGGTTATGCAATGATTGATGTAAAAATGAAAATCAGACATCATATCATACATGATGATAACTTTTTAACAAAGCTAGAAACAGCCCTGTACCTCACATGGATCCAGAGATCTCCCCTGATACATTGCTCCAACTGTTCTTCTTAATGTATTTCAAGCTGGCACCTCGGGGGTGTGTTCTTTCTCAGGGTGTGAGTCCTTTCTTCTGTAGCTCTTTACCTGGAACTACCAAAGCTTCTAACAGAAGGCAGGGTTGGTGACAGTTGATGATTTAAACTGAGCGTGAGCGACCACCTCAGTGAGGTGGACAAGAGATAAGGAAAAGAACAAACAGCAGGTGGCACTACACAGATACATTTTATCATCAATTTTATTTTACATTTTATAGAATAGCTCAATGGCTATACTAAATTTTTAATTATATTCAATTACAAAAGTATTCAGATCGAGTTGCTGGTTTGAAAAATGAATGATGTTTATTGAGGCACAACCCTTTCAAAGAAGGAATTATTACACTATATCATCTCTTCAGATGTGATTTTCACAGCAAAAAGTGGATAGTGAAGTATCCTGGTATCTTATTTTTTACCAATAAGGCACACTTTTTCCCCCGTCTTATGGGGTGAATACTAATGAGCGCTTCCATTATGTACATTAGTACTGGGAAAACCGGGAAGCGGTGAATGCAGCCCTCCCCAAGAACTGTACTCACCACTTCCTGGTCATCTGTCGTTGGCTGTGCAATGACTGCGCACAGCGTGAGGGCGCTCTGTGACCTCACGCTGTGCATGTTGGCTCACAGTACAGCCACGGCAGGGAGAACAAAAAGAGCGCTGGAGATGAGAAGCGGTGGCGGCTGAAGCAGGAGAGGTAAGTTGATTTTTTTTTTTAATGTGCTCTCTGGCATGGGGGTCTGATCTGAGGCATGGGGGGTCTGATCTGAGGCATGGGGGTCTCACTTAAGGCATGGTGGTCTCATCTGAGGTCTGATTGAGGGTCTTATTAACATTGGGGGTCTGATTTGGGCTGTGAGCTGAGGTCTGATTAACATTGGGAGTTTGATTGCTGATCTGAGGTCTAATGAAAATAGTTTTTTTCTTATTCTCCTCCTCTAAAACCTAGCTGCATCTTATAGGGTTAAAACTACATTATATATTCAGCTTGGAGGTCCGTGAGTGACCAGTCCTATAGTGTATGAAGTACCCTAGACAGATTACTATATGCATGACATAGCTGTTCTGTCTATAACAGCTAAATAGGAGCACCTTTCAACTTGTGTCATTAAATCAAACCTTATCAAGAAGTACTGTGCAAGGACTCTGTCTTTTTTGTGTTCTAGAATTTATCCCTCTTCTGTACTGACATCTGCAACAATTATCTTCCACATGTAAAGAATGACCCCTGGTCATTTGTACAGATCTTGGAATGAATAAATCATGTAGCAGTTAAATTTTTTATTATTGCATTTATACATGTGTGTATAGAATATATATATATATATATATATATATATATATATATATATATCCTAAGTCCTCTTATTCTGCTATCCCTATATTGTTAACAATATTTATGCAAAATATTTATTTATTATAGTTATATTGATTGAAATATTCCTAGAAACATATCCCCTGTCCTATTACCACTGTTTGTTCTCATGTTTATTAATAGAAGGTTATAGGAAGGTTTAGTTTTATGTGACTGTTTGGGGTATGTGAAGCAAATAAGTTCTCTTTGGTTTTCTATAACTCATCTATCACTGGTAGCAAGTTTGTTCCTTCTTACTTTATCTGTACCTTTTATACATCAGATTCTCATTAATGCAAAATCCCAGCTGGTAGAACAGAATGCATTTTGCATTTCAGGGTAAAAGATGTGCTAGAAGCAGTAGATAGACAGCATGGACCGCCTGACTCCATATGCCTATTTAAATTAAATGCATACACAAATTTTGGTTTTCAAATTTTAATTGGATATTGGCATTGGTTACTAACTAATCATCATGACTATGCAGACAACGATGTGAAGAAATGTCCAAAGCAAAACTTTTTTTTGCAAAACTTCAATTTCTTTGTACATTTTGTGTCCACTTGATTGGTATAAGCACTGTATGTATGTATGTATGTATGTTCTGCCTCGAGGTTTATGAATGTTCAATGTTTAAACAAATTGGGGAAAATAAGCATCCACTTTTGCCAGAAGACTGGCGTTAAAAAATTACAAACCCTGGGTTTGCGACCTTTTGAATGTCGTTTGTGCAATTTTTACACAAATTTTTTTTTAAAACAGTTTCCTGCTGTAAATAATGGATAAAATATATGCTGGCTATGAGCTGGCATAGATTTCATTTTAGGCACATGGACAGCATGAGGATGCACTTTGTTTACATGTGCCTCATCATAAATTTGGTGCATCTTCGTGTGATGCAGGTAATATCAAGAGCGTCGTTGAAAACACCGGTCTTGATAAATCTCCCCCCAATGTTGTTTATAGGTCCACCATTCTGTGATTGATTCATTTCATGATACTGTGTATCTTCCCAAACACAGCAGCATTTGTATGTTATGGAGCTAAATGGTAAATTACTGGCTGCCACCAAAAGGTTAACTTAGTGCATATTGTTTTATTATTACAATATACCTAAACTTTTCAGAATAAGGTACCATATGTGTACATATAAGTGATAGTGCTATATCTGACCATTATTATAATTATTTACTATTAGAGCGCCATTCATTCCATAGCGCTGTACATATGAAGAGGGGTATACATACATAATACAGACAATTGCATTAAGCATAAACAAGACGAGTTACAAACTGGTACAGAAGGTGAGAGCGCCCTGCCCGTGAGGGCTTACAATCTACATGGTATGGGGGAAGGAGACAGTAGGTGAGGGTGAAGCTGGTCATGGCGATATAGAGGCAGCAGGGTCCCTGGTTGTAGGCTTATCTGAAGAGGTGGGTTTTCAGTCATTATATGACTTGTATCTTCCATTTTTAGCTGTTAATTCTCAGTTGTGTCTAAGTTGGTTGGTTGAGACCAAGTAATAGCTGTAATGATGTCTGCTCATAGACTCACATAAATACACCTAGAGACAGCAACATTACAGAGAAGTACTGAACAGTAGTGATGTGAATAAAGCACTTATGCCTCTTTTACAAGGCTGTTGCGGGTGCGTTGCTGGCAAACATGTGGGTGCGTTGCAGGAAAATATGTGATTTTTTCAGCGCAAGTGCAAAGCATTTTAATGCGTTTTGCACGTGCGGGAAAAATTGGCATCTTTGTTACCCAGACCCAAACCCGGACTTCTTCACTGAAGTTCAGGTTTGGGTTGAGTATTTTGTAGATCTTATTATTTTCCTTTATAACATGGTTATAAGGGAAAATAATAGCATTCTCAATACAGAATGCTTAGTAAAATGTGGATGGAGGGGTTAAAAAAATAAAATTTTCTCACCTTATCCACTTGATCGCGTAGTTGCAATCTCTTCTTTCTTCTTTAATCATGTAAACTGCCCGCTAAAAGACCTGTGGTGACGTCACTGCGCTCATGACATGGTCCAATCACATGGTCCATCACCATGGTAATAGACCATGTGATGTGACGTCACCACAGGTCCTTTAGCTGGTAGCTCACATGATTAAAGAAAACAAAGAGATCGCAACTAGTGGATAAGGTGAGTAATTTTTTTTTAAACCCCTCTATACACATTTTACTAAGTATTCTGTACTGAGAATGCTATTACTTCCCTTATAACCATGTTATAAGGGAAAATAATAAAGATCGGGTCCCCATCCCGATCGTCTCCTAGCAACCATGCGTGAAAATCGCAGCACATCAGCACTTGCTTGCGGAGGCTTGCGATTTTCACGCAGCCCTATTCACTTCTATGGGGCCTACATTGCGTGAAAAATGCACACTATAGAGCTTGCTGCGATTTTCGCGCAACGCACAAGTGATGCATGAAAATCACCGCTCATGTACACAACCCCATAGAAATGAATGGGTCCGCATTCAGTGTGGGTGCAATGCGTTCACATCACGCATTGCACCCGCACGGAAAACTTGCCCGTGTGAAAGCGGCTTTAGGGTAAGATGTAACATTTACTTTAGCTGCTGAATCTTCTGTATTGTGTCTGTCTCTCTGTTTTTCTCTGCACTTTCTTCCTTCTCTCTCCATAGACTTCGATAGGAGGATGTAATCTGATCCTTCAGTGAGCGGGCAGCTCGTCTTGGTTTCAACAAGAGAAATATAGCACATATTTCAGACCAAGGCAGTTTTACCTGATAAAATATATTTTGCTTCTTATATTTGCTTGTACAATTGATTTATCAAAGTCATGTGAAAGTACAGTGGCCGTTTAGGTTCGAAATGCACTAAGCTTAAAAGCCTTCCTCAGTGGTGACTATAGGCAGGTAGAATTTGATCCAATAACTCTATGACTATACAGGATATTTTCTATAAAAATACAGTATGAAATTATTCAGGACAGAAATTTGGACCTATTTAAATAAAAGCAAGATTGTGGACAATCCATTTAAGGCTCCATCTAGAGCCTCAGCATTAGTGTTATGCATTCATGACAATCATGTCAATCATTAAAAGATGTTTCTAGGTTTGAGAACAATGTCACAGTAACATTTGGCAGAACAATCGGGGCTAATAAAACACTTGGATCACAGCTTGAAAGGCTTTGGCACCACCCACTTCAAAACACCTCCAACGGGACAAATATCTTGCTTACATTCCAGTAAAGCATTAGCTATTAAATAAAGCCTTCTGCTGCTTATCTTGGTTGCCAGTTTACAAGGTTGAACACCAGTATTTATTTTATTGATGTTAAACAGGTGCAACATGCATCGCTAAAGTAAGCTCCTAAAGACATAGATTTAATTTGGCAATAAAAAATAATATTTACTATGCACAGAGCAGTCGATCTTGTTTTCTTGTAAATTACTCTGGCCTCTCTCCAAAACACATTGCTAGCAAAGAACCGTTGTGAAGGATAAATCATTCCAATGGCGTTTCAAGGTGTCTAGTGTAACTGAAATGCCGGGAATCTTAGTCACAGTCACTGATGCATATGTTATAATGCTGAATCTTGGTGACTACACAGAAACAAAATAATCTGCATTCTAAACACTTACAAAGTGTTCATATAATATATATATATATATATATATTTATATAAATAAATTTATGTTTGTCAGTTCTTTATGCACTGCCAAACGACTGGACCGATCTGCACCACATTTGGCACATAGGTACATCAGGTTTTATTTTCAGCTCTCTAGGATGTGATGTTTCTGAGATATTCCCAAAAAATGTATTAGCCAATAGGAGTGCGCAGCTTCACTCACATTCTAACTGCCATTCCCACAGTCACATGACCCTTATCCAATAGAAACTCTCAGGTCCTTCAGTCTGGACATACACAGTTACACCAGGTTTCCTTAACAACTCAGCCATTTTTCTTCACTGTTAGAGGTCACTGTTAAGGGGGTGCTGTGGAAGTCATATATTAAGGGGATGGGGTGCTGTGGCGGTCTTCTACTAAGCGTGCTTAGTGCAGTGGGGGGGGGGGAACTGTTAAAGGTGAGGGGTACTGTTCAGGTAAATGTTAAGGGGGCAGGACACTGTGCAGGACCCTGTATGGGGGTCACTGTTAAGGGGGCAGGCTGCTGTGTCGGTCACTGTTAAGGTGGCGGGGCGCTGTGGGGGGTCACTGCTAAGGGGGCAGGCTGCTCAGGAGGTCACTGTTAAGGGGGTGGGGCACTGTGGAGGTCACTGTTAAGGGGTAGATCATTGTAGAGGCTCACTGTAAAGGGTGCGTACGGGCCACTGTAGAGGTCAGTGTTAAGGGGGCAGGGTATTGTGATCAATATGAAGGGGCGAGGTGCTGTAGAGGTCAATATTAAGGGGATGGGCGCTGCGAAGGTCACTGTTAAGGGGATGGGCCACTTTGCAGGTCACTGTTAAGTTGGCGGGGTTTTGTGGAGGTCACTGTTAAGGGGGTGGGTCACTGTGAAGGTCAAAGTTAAGGGGGTGGGCTGCTGTGGAAGTCATTGTTAAGGGGCAGGGTGCGGTGAAGGTCACTGTTAAGGGGATGGGCTACTTTGCAGGTCACTGTTAAAGGAGCGGGATTCTGTGGAGATCACTCTTAAGGGGGCGGGTCACTGTGGAGGTCAATGTTAAGGAGCAGGGTGCTGTAGATGTCACTGTTATGGGGAACACTGTGGATATCTATTAACCTCACACATATACAGGTGTCCCTCAAGATACAATGGCCTCAGAAATAGTAGAAATATACACGTGGTAAGCCGGGTCATCCTGCTAGTCTCTTATACAATGTTTCCTCAAGTTACAATATTAATTGGTTCCAGGATTACCATTGTATGTTAAAACCATTGTAACTTGAGTAATTGGTTCCAAAGCCTCAAAATGTCATCCAAGATAAGAGAAAAGAATGAAGATTTAAGAAAAACAAGCAGATAACTAAGACAGATAAAATAAGTCCTTACACAGTCAGGAATAGATGCTAACTAGTAACTAATACAGCTACTTTACCAGAGAGGTGACCTTGATTGGTTGGATGTGAGTCTGAAGTATTGTATATTGAGTCTAGTTTCAACTTATGATGGGTCAGAAAAGACCATTGTATGTTGAAAATATTGTATGCTGGGCCATTGTATCTATATATATAAAATGAACTTCTGTCTGTTCTTTATGCACACTCAAAGAACTGGACCGATCTGCACTAAATTTGGCACATAGGTTCATCAGGTGTCCGGGAAGGTTTTAGACCGGGTCTCAGTTCTTTAGATCCTACCATTTTTGAGATATTCCCAAAAATACAAATATGGCACCATCACATGACCTGCATTAGCCAATAGAAGCCCACTCATATCCCAACTACCATACACACCCAGCCATTTTTCTTCACACCTTTAAAGGGGCAAGGTACTGTCGATGACACTGTGGAGTGCTGTGCAGGTCACATTTAATGGGACAAGCTGAGGTGGAGGTCACAGTTAAGGGGGCAGACTGCTGTGGAGGTCACAGTTAAGCACCAGGGCACTATGGCAGTCACTGTTAAGGGGGTGGGCTGCTGTGGAAGTCACTGTTAAAGGGGCAGGCACTGTGGAGGTTACTGTTAAGGCAGCGGGATACTATAGAGGTCACTTTTAAGGGAGCGGGGTACTGTGGAGTTCACTGTTAAGGGCGCAGGGGGCTGTAGAGGTTACTGTTAGGCCTCTTTTACACAGGAGTCACGGATGCGTGGCGGGTGCATTGCGGGAAACAAGGACTCTCAAGGTCTCGGTCTGTTAAGGCTGCCAGTAACTGCTGAAAGACACGAACAGGGCATGCTGAATGGAATGTCGGAAAGAAATTGATTATGTTGGGGTCAAAAAAATGACAACAAAACCAGTGCCAGCGAAAACACAAGAAAAACCAAATGGTTGAAACCGCCGTGGCCTGAGTGACATGTCAGGTCTGATGTGATACCGCAACCAGATGAAAATGTGACTTACCCAACACTCTGAACCTATAACAACCTTTGAAGAAACGTCAAGTAGCGAAGCCTGTAACCTAATGGGAAATCCACCCCTAACGTGACTTGTTGTATGCTAATAACATTTTTTTTTTTTTTCCTTTTCATCCTACTACCTGAGCAAAAGATGTAATTGACCACACAAACTGAGAATGGCGAGCTGTGACGTGACCTGAAAAGCAAAAATGATGTGCAATGACGATCCTGGCTGTGGTAGTATGCTGACACTGACATGAGGCATGCAGTAATATAGACCACCTGCCACACACCACGCTGCTATAGATGAGTACATATAAACAATGCAACCATCAGCATGTACCCCCTGTTGAGATGTGGGTGTATATGCCGTTAAAACAGTCTAAACTCAGTTCTTGGCAAAAGCAACACACATATCTATTTTGAGCAAAAATAAAGCAACAAAACAAGGCAAAATAACAGCAAAATAAATGGTCCTCATGGGTCTTTGCAATTACCTTTGTAGCAAGTAGCTTCCCCCGTGTCCAGATAACATTCTGAACTGTAGATGGATCCTCAGCACCTTGCACAGGTGCTTTTTAAGTACACAAACTTTTTACATTTCCAAAAACAAATGTTACAAATGAAACATACCTCAACACAGAGGAGCTTACAGTCTACTTAATATACATATCACAAAATAGCAGTTATACTAAAGAAACAAAAACACTCTGTTAACAGCAGCTCTGCCTCACCTGGATTAATCAGCTGCCTGCATCTCACACTCTATAATGCAAGTAAGAGGATAATGCTGTAAGTCAGTGGGAACAATGCCTTAATCTGTCTGCAGAAATAATAGCAGACAGAGAGAGAGGTTTGCTGGCAAGCAAGAAAGTGAAAGCATACAAGAAAGACATGCTGATATATACAGACAAACTAATGAAATATTCACCCCGTGCCTATGACGTAACCAAGGTTCATGCCGCCAAATACAAAAATGCAGCTGGTGCTACTTCCCATGTGCTGCTGGCATGAATGTGTGAAACATCATTGTAGTAATGGCACGTATCCTACCATCCTGCCCCTCTCCTCCTGCCCCTTGCGAAGCACGGCAGTCCTGTGCAAGACATAGAAACATGCGAGAAAAAGAGACGGAGTCACGCTGACCCCTGCTGCCTAACTATACTGCCGTGTGAGCGCCAAGCGTGGGCTGCCAGGCAGATCGCTCCAGTGCGGTGCTGCTCCTTCTCACCAAAGGAGTCGACACACCGCCAACCGGACTGTAATAGGACTGTGCTGAGTGAGCTTGCAGCAAACCCTCACCCGATCAGAAGGACCTCAGCTTGGTTCCTGAACGCCGACTGGGTGCAGAATCTGCTGATTCAGCCCATGTGCTGCATCAGATGGCTCAGACTGCACACAACTACGTAACACCGTCGACACACCCAAGGGAGGCGCCTGCGTGGTATAAATGTGCTACTGACACCCCTCCCACAAATACAGGCCAATAAATCGGCCTTAATACATATATATATATATATTTATATATACACACAGTATACAGTATATATACAGTATATATACAATGGGGGATATCTATTAAATCAGATATGCAGATGTCAGTTTTTTTGGCTTAAAAAAATTGCAAGTCATGGCCATTGCCCAGTTTTCTCAGACATTTATCCTTTTTTTTGCGACATATCGTTCCTCGCCATTTTTCAAAGAGGTCTATGTTTAAAGACTAAAAGTGGGATTAGAAATGGATTATGGCTCAATTACCATGTGCGACTTTTGCAAAAGTCATAAAAATGTCCCATCTCCTGGTGTACCTTTACACATTAAGGTGAAACGCAACATATATTGAGGTGCACCATTTCATAAACTTGGTGCAGGCACACAATGCAAAGACAAACTGACACAAAAACAACCACAGATGATAAATGTCCTCCAGTGTGTGTGTGTGCGTATAGAAATATACAGTGTATATACAGTATATATATATATATATATATATATGAAAGTGTGTGTGTATGTGTGTAAATAAATGCTCATTAGCAAAAGAAGTTAATGCACAAAGAAGCAGTTGTTGGAATTGAATGAATCTTTCTATGTGTGAATGTAATGAGTATATATGTAAGTGATCACAATATTAGAGGGAAAAAATAAGTTGATTTGGGAAAACTGTACAACTGAAAGGAGGCTCTAGTAGTCTAGTACCTGTTGAGCCGCCTCTAATCTGGATACAAGATGAGATATAGTTGGGCACAGAGGTATACAGGTTCTGTATTGTAACAGAAGATCAAAACTGGACATTTAGATCCTGCTCACTTATAGATTGCTGAAGCTGGCGTACCTGTTCCATAAATGCTCAATTGTCGATAAATGTGACTACAGGGCAGGCCAAGGAATTGTTGCAAACTTGGAAACGCTTGCGGTGTGTGGACGAGCGTTGTCCTGCTGAAAAAGGCCAGTTGGAAGCCCTGCCATAAGAAGCAACACATGAAGCCGCAGGATGTCCTGCAGATACCACTGAACTGTTAGTGTGCCTCGTATCACTACTAGGGGTGACTGACTGTCGTACACAATGTCTCACCAGATCATCACACCAGCAGTTGCGGCAGTATGTTGCTCCACAGCAAAGGCAGCATTGAGGCGCTCCCCACTAGTCCTCCATACTCGAACCGGACCTTTTTCAGACCCCAAATAAAACCTTGATTCGTCACTAAAGATAACATGGTTCCAGTCCGTAGCAGTCCAGCTTTCTCGTCCATGAAGCCACTAAAAGTGAAGGCAATGGTGCCAGGATATGTAATTGGTGCCATAACACCAATTTTTTTTTCCAGTGCCTGGAAAAGGTCTGAGCAGAGACAGGGATGTGTAGTAGTCAAAGGTGCCTCCTGTGTCTGTGTAACATCTGTTCAACCATGTGGTCTGTTATCAGGCTCGGACTGGCCCACAGGGGTACAGGGGAATCCCCTGGTGGGCTCCTGAGCAAGGTGGGCCCCTAGTCTCCCACCCCCTGCACAAATGGCACATAGGGCCTCTTTCACACTTGCGTTCTGAGGATCCGGCAGGCACTTCCGCCCCGCCAGATCCGTCAGAACGCAAGTCGCCTGAAAGCATTAGAAGACTGATCAGGATCCTGATCAGTCTTCGAAATGCTTTGAGGTTACTACGGCAGCCAGGATGCTATTAAAGTCCTGGTTGCCATAGTAGTAGTGGGGAGCGGGGGAGCAGTATACTTACAGTCCGTGCGGCTTCCGGGGCGCTCCAGAATGACATCAGAGCGCCCCATGCGCATGGATCACGTGATCCATGCGCGTGAGGCGCCCTGACGTCACTCTGGAGCACCTTGGGAGCCGCACGGACTGTAAGTATACTGCTCCCCCGCTCCCCACTGCACTTTACCATGGCAGCCGGGACTTTAGCGTCCTGGCTGCCATGGTAACCATTGAGAAAAAGCTAAACGTCAGATCTGGCGACGCCGAAACGACGTTTAGCTTAAGGCTGGATCTGGATTAATGCCTTTCAATGGGCATTAATTCCGGATCCGGTCTTGTGGCAAGTGTTCAGGATTTTTGGCCGGAGCAAAAAGCGCAGCATGCTGCGGTATTTTTACCGGCCAAGAAACTTTCCGGTCCTGAACTGAAGACATCCTGATGCATCCTGAATGGATTTCTCTCCATTCAGAATGCATTGGGATAATCCTGATCAGGATTTTTCCGGCATAGAGCCTCGACGACGGAACTCTATGCCGGAAAACAAAAAGCAAGTGTGAGAGAGCCCTAACACATTAGATTTACTGCACTACATACATATATTCAATGTACAGCAACTCAACCAGCCTATGTTTATATAAAAAACTTGTTAAATTATTTATTATATTTGAATGTATCCATACGGTGGGCCCCCAAAATAAATTTTACTGGTGGGCCCTAGGTACACCAGTCCGACACTGTCTGTTATCATTCTATAAGGGGAACCCCTCTCCACTTTTAGACAATCATAGCAGGGAAGTACGACTTAGGTCCTACAGGAAGCAGGTGAACTGTCACCCAGTTGCTGACAGATTGGTGGCCTGCATCCAGAAGGGATTTGAAAAAGCTCAGTGAGGGCTGAAGTATGTAAGAGGAAACACTGTGTATTAAATATTTTCTCACAGAGATTAGATAGAGTGAATTATGGTAGTACCCTATGCAGGGGTGGATTGGCCATATACCCTACAGTAAAATTTCCTGGTAAGCCAATGCCCAGGGGCCCACTGAGCCCGACTCAGTGCCACTGGCCAGATATGTAGCAATCTGATGCTCTCAGCATTAATTAAAGCTAGGAGCATCAAGTACTTATGCACCTGGCCAGTGGCCGCAGGGGCCTCCTGAATTCAACTGTATCACCTCACTATGGTGATAGGGCAGTATTTTATGCTGCACTGTGGTATTTGGTTTTGCTGAGGTGGTATTTTGTGCTGCACTAGGGTATTGCTGCTCCCATCTACTTCTGTTCTACCTGCCTACTTGTGTTGCCCTGCCTTCTGTGAATCTGGACTCGCCTACAATTTGGGGCCACTTTTAGTTTTTCCCCAGGACCACTATAAGTTCCCAGTCCGCCCCTGGCCCTGTGTGTGGGCCTGGCTATTTATTATTTCTAAAACCTTTTATTTTCAGCAGACAATGGAATTTGTGAAAATTTAAATCAATTTCTTTGCGCTTCAAGAAAGTATTTAGAGCCAGGTGTTTCTAATCAAGTGAAGTGCTTCTTATTCACATGCCTGTCTCTATCTGATGCCAGTGAAAAACAGTGTTTCATCCATAACGATGTCCATGAAAGGAGGGTTTTTAGCTCGTCTGTCTGTTTTGTGCTCTCCATGTTGCAGCCCTATTCCAAGTGCACTGCTAACTTGAAAGGGGCATCTTCTACCAATGGTCAGTGAAAACAAATGATAGAATAATAGAACATAGTCAGTGTTTTTCATGGACCCATAGACTTTAATGGTCATGTTTGGTCCACACCATGGACCAAAGTAGTACATACTTTTATTGTTTTTCTAAAAATGTGTGAATAAACATATGAAAACCAATGTATGCATGTGCTATCAGAGGAGAACATGGACAACACGTTTGTGATTCACTGAAGAGTGACTAGGGCCTCTTTTATACATCAATGAATCACAGATGTGTGCTGTCCATGTTTTCCATGGGCAGTACACGTATCTATTGATTTTAATGTGTTTATTCACACATGGTCAGTGGAAAAACAGTGGAGACATGCACTACTTTGTTCCGTGATGTAGAACAAACATGTTCATTGAAGTCTATAGGTCTTTCAAAACCACTGACAGAAAGTGGAGGAAATCCGTATTCTGTCAGTGGTAACCATTGGTAGGAGATGACCTGGAAATTCCTTTTCAGCCTAGTAGTGCACATGGAATACGGATCACACACAAAACGCAGGAAGCAGACACGTGTTCCAACCTCGGACCCTTCACAGATGTGTTCATGGATGAAACACTGACCGTCTTGTCACAGACATTATCTCTGACACAGCATATGCAATACCCCAGGGAGGGCATTTGCAATTGTTCTGTTTTATGTGTATTGTTATTGTAGTGTACGGGAGTTGTACTACCCGTCACTACAGAAGGGTCACTTGGATGCTGTCGTTCCTCTCATTTATGGGGAGGCTGGTAAAAGTCCTATTTGTAAAATGTAATGTAATTTATGGTATTTTATTCCCTGTTACTGTGAAATGTGCCATGTGCAGGCCGGCTAGGGACGTAATTCCAGTTCTAGTCACTAGAGGGAGCTAGGTAGCCCTAGTCTATATAAGGCCCAGTCAGGGAAGGTAGCTCAGTTCAGTCTACTCCAGGCCATGAGCCTGTGAAGTCTACACCAGGCCCTGGGCCTGGGAAGGAGTGCAGACCCTGGAGTCTGTGAGGGCCACATGTCTCGGGCCTAAGCAAGTCAGCAGAAGTCAAGCAGAGGCAATCCCTAGAGCAAGAGGTACTAAATGTCAAGAGGAGGTACACTGTCAACTGGAGATTCAAGGATATAAGCCAGAAGTAGGGCATTGGGGCCTTGAAGCATCAATTCCAGTCAGGACAAGTCAGGAAGAAAGTAAGGTTCACCTGCAACTCTAAGTCCTGTTTATTTTACCCTCTGTTATACCTTGCTGGATGTAAGCCTGCTGTGACTGCGACTATACAAAAGTCTATTTTCTGCAACAAGAACTGTGTTAAGAGGTTGCCTGCTGTATTTTCCACTGTTTCAGTAAAGTTGGAATTCTGTTTTCAAGTTACAAGTCTGCACCTCTGTTATTCCTACTATAAATACGGTGTGCCACCGTTTACTGGCACTGGCGTCACGACACATCAGGGACTTAGCCAGAGGCACGTTAAACTACAACACCAAGGGCACCTCACATTCCACCTGGCGGTGTCCCTCAAGAACCCAGAGAGTGCCCCAGAGGAACCGCGTGCCGGCCTCTCCATCACTGGCATTCCCCAGGTTAGTCACACACATTGCTCTGACTTGGGGATGCTACATTTTGGCGTCACGAACAGGATACGCACGTTTTACGGACTGTGAACAAAAACGTGAACTTTGTGCCTTAACCAGTTTGCCAAGTGACAAAACGCCTGTTTATTTGAAGGGAACTTTGTGGACTGAAAAACATACAAAAAGTGTCCCTAAAGTCTCCAGAAAGCGCTGTGCAGTGTTGCGCTATCAAGAGGAAGAAAATCGCCACTTCAAAGTGTGTTTTTGTGAACTTTTTACAATCCTGCTTGCTGTCACTGAATAGATGCATCATGGCGCCCAAGATGGCCGCCGGCGCCATAGGACTTCTTCTTGCGCCATCACTGTCTGCTGTGGCGCGAAAATTTGGCGCCAAAACCCTCCAAGAGGGAGGAGAAGACGACCTGGAGGTAACGCCTTCCTTTGAGGATTATAATATGGACACCGCCTACCCTATACTGAAATACCTAGGGGGCGTGCAAGAAACGACGGGGTGGAGCCTGCAGGAACAGTGGCTCACCCTGCTACGGGGCTTCCTACCTGAATCAGAGGGATCCGGAGCCGTAGTTGGAGCAATGGAGGCAACCCCAGGAGCAACTAAGGAGCGCCCTGCGCCCCCAGCGTATACTCCCAGCGACATGGCCCAGACCTGTCCATGGCCACAAGCCGAGCCCTGCCGTTTTCACCCGCAGCGAGAAGGCTTCCTCCCGCGGAACCCCGCGTGGTCGGCCCTGATGGCCGAGATCCGAGTGGCGGCAACTTTAAAAACTACCACTCAGAAAAAGTACTTTGAGGAAGTCACCAAGCGGATTTATGAGGATTCCAGGGACAGCAAGCCCCAGCTTGAACGCCGCACTGGAGTAGTACTGGAGTTTGACAAGGTCAGAGGATTTGGATTCATCCAAGAAACCGGCACCAATCGGGACTATTATGTGAATCGCCGGTCCGTCAAGCGCAGCTATCTCCCAGGGCGACTGCATAATCTAGCGGTCGGGGAGAGAGTAGAGTTTACTCCCGCGGAGGGCCTGCGAGGCCCATATGCCACTGCGGTGACCCGTCCCGGACCAGTACCGGAGGACTGGGAAGAAACAGAAGATCCGGTGGAGGCAGAGGACCCGCCGGGACCCATCCGGAATACGTACCAGGAGAAGAGTTCCTTTCTCGGCCCGAACATCTTCTGGCAGCCGACGATCCTGGACAAGCCTCCCAGTCCTTACCCCTCTCCAGAGCTGCCGCGACGAGAGAAGACAGCCGCTGATTGGGCGCGGATGGCCCAGTTTAGTGAAGCCATGGATGACCTGCGGAGGAACCGCCATGAAAGAACCTCGTCTGAGCCTGCTGCAAGTGTGCCGGAATCCAGCAGTGAGATCTCCGCCCTGGAGGAGCGGATCACTTCCTTGCAAGTTTACCTGGATGGCCTGCGGCAGGTGGCAGATGCCAAGAAGACAGCGCAGCAGTCCAGCGGTGGTGAGTTACCTGTGACCCCTGTACCACCCGAACCTGTAGTCCAAGGTCCTACCGCTAGCGCTGAGCCACCCAAGGTCCGTGTAAAAGCGGATAAATTGACTTATGCCAGGAGCCGAGTCCGCCTTGACGGGAGCGTTATGTCCCGGCCAGAGGAAGCACCTACCCCAGCGCCGGCCCGTGTCCCGAGACCAGCAGCTCCTATGTGTCCGCAACTCAGCGGGCCAGTGAGGTGGGTAGGCCCAATACCGGTGATGTTTCCAGCCCATTCTGTTTGGTGGGCACCCCCTCCATGTGGCCCTGGTGCATGGCCCAGACTACCAGCAGCACAGGGCTGCACTACCTCTGATGAACAGGGATCCTTTGACACGTACCTGTGAGCAGGCCTGCTAGGCCATTTTTGCTCATCCTCACAGGGACATCATCTTTGTTGCAGGAACTGTCCCTTTTAGTTTGTCAGGCTGGTGGAGCTTGCTGCCACTTCCCCACGGCCGGTGGCGTTGTTGTGAAGCTAAGTAGCCACTGTGAACCACTGCTCCCAGCCTGCCTCTTTCTGTTCCGGGACATCCTGCCTGCTGCTACCATTTTGGCGTCAAGTACTTTAACAAATCCCAGTTGTGCTTTTATTTGCACCTTATCCCCTTTTAACCCCCATTTCAGGTTGAAAAGGGCTTTTATGTCAGCACTTTAAAAATACGCAGGACTTGCCAGGAAGGTGTTACCCTGGTATTGTCAGAGTCCTGTATTGTGATTTTATGTATGTGCTGCTGACCGTATTTATTACTTTAAAAATTTTATCCAAGTCTATGTGCCCAGATATGGACTCCCTATGTGCGAGCCTCTGAGATGTCGCTTTTATTATGGACTCATTCATTGTCATGGACTATCCTGGTATTCCCTAACATCCGCTGTGCCAGGTCAGCGCCCCAGTTCCATTCACTATCCTGAAGAAAGAGAGCGACGCCCCTTGTCACCGCACTTCTCCGTCAGCCAGCTGGACCTGATAATAATTGTCAATGCAGATGGAATTGATTACTGATGTGTATGTATGCCTGCATGTTTTTCTTGTCTCTTTCAGGTGAAAATTCCAGCCGGGCGGTACCCTGTTAGAGTACGAGGTCGTACTCAGCTTAAAGCAGCGGGGTATGTAGTGTACGGGAGTTGTACTACCCGTCACTACAGAAGGGTCACTTGGATGCTGTCGTTCCTCTCATTTATGGGGAGGCTGGTAAAAGTCCTATTTGTAAAATGTAATGTAATTTATGGTATTTAATTCCCTGTTACTGTGAAATGTGCCATGTGCAGGCCGGCTAGGGATGTAATTCCAGCTCTAGTCACTAGAGGGAGCTAGGTAGCCCTAGTCTATATAAGGCCCAGTCAGGGAAGGTAGTAGCTCAGTTCAGTCTACTCCAGGCCATGAGCCTGTGAAGTCTACACCAGGCCCTGGGCCTGGGAAGGAGTGCAGACCCTGGAGTCTGTGAGGGCCACATGTCTCGGGCCTAAGCAAGTCAGCAGAAGTCAAGCAGAGGCAATCCCTAGAGCAAGAGGTACTAAATGTCAAGAGGAGGTACACTGTCAACTGGAGATTCAAGGATATAAGCCAGAAGTAGGGCATTGGGGCCTTGAAGCATCAATTCCAGTCAGGACAAGTCAGGAAGAAAGTAAGGTTCACCTGCAACTCTAAGTCCTGTTTATTTTACCCTCTGTTATACCTTGCTGGATGTAAGCCTGCTGTGACTGCGACTATACAAAAGTCTATTTTCTGCAACAAGAACTGTGTTAAGAGGTTGCCTGCTGTATTTTCCACTGTTTCAGTAAAGTTGGAATTCTGTTTTCAAGTTACAAGTCTGCACCTCTGTTATTCCTACTATAAATACGGTGTGCCACCGTTTACTGGCACTGGCGTCACGACACATCAGGGACTTAGCCAGAGGCACGTTAAACTACAACACCAAGGGCACCTCACATTCCACCTGGCGGTGTCCCTCAAGAACCCAGAGAGTGCCCCAGAGGAACCGCGTGCCGGCCTCTCCATCACTGGCATTCCCCAGGTTAGTCACACACATTGCTCTGACTTGGGGATGCTACATTATGTACCCAAATGTATTTGCCATGTATTCCACCAAGAGGAGCAAATGGTTGGCAATGTTAGACAGGGTCAGGGCTAATCACCCTGTTTTTCCCCTCTTGGTAAGGGTGGGCTGGTGCTTCTTCCTGCCAGGAGGGGGAGTTCTAGTTCAGCTAGAAAAAGGAGAGGGGAGTTCCTGTTCAGATTGTGGGGGAGTGGGAAGCACATTCAAAGCTCCCCAAACCGTATTTAATTCCCTCATTGAGACGAACACTGTAGAGGGATTCTCAGGAACCAGATCTTATTCTCTTATGAGACCAACACTCCAGAGAGATCAGCAAAATTCAAAAGCACAGAGAAATACAGCTTTAAAGACACTGCTGCAGGGACTACAGTTCAGACACCAACACCTACCATAATTTGGAGTCACGAACAGGCTTCTCTTACTACTATTGACCTAAATTGATGTGCAAAACCCCCTACAAGTGACTTTATTATCTAAGATTTGCTGCTGAATAGTGTGAAAATAGTTTTATTCTTTCTGAAAATGAGTGCACCGAGGCATGGGGCTTAGTCCCACAGTGCACCGAGGCATGGGGCTTAGCCCCTTAGTGCACCGAGGCAGGAGTCTTAGCCTCTCAGTGCACCTCAGCTTTCCAGTGCCAGCCACTCCTCTTGGTACATTGAAGCCATCATTTCAATAAAGAATTAAAGGGGTTTCCCAAGATGAAAACAGAATTCCAGATGTAGCAGACCTGCAATGGTGATGATACTCGCCTGGTGCTGGAGCCACACAGACCGAATCCAGTGCTGGGGACCAGATGAGTATCATCAGTAGACTTGAGCGTAGTTTAGAAAAATTCGATTGAGCAACTTCGCTGAACTTCATCAAGAAACTTGATTCGTAACAAATTCCTTCATCACAAATCGCTTTTCATCATGCCACTCCCTGTCATTTAACCCCTCAGATTCCGCATTCAACGTTGAAGAGACTTACGTTGAGATTCAACGTTGAGACTTTTATTCAGGTGCTCATAGGGTTAATCAGGGGTTAAAATGTATATATATATATATATATATATATATATATATATATATATATTAATATACGCATCTCATCCACTTTATTGCAGAGAGGCAGTCCTCTCCTATCTTGATTGAATAAAACCGCCACAGGACCTGCGGTGCGCAGGAAGACGTCACCACGTGATCAAGCTGGCCGTGTGCAGTGACGTCATCTGTGATGATGTCACCATGCGTGGCCAGCGTGATGATTCTAATCAGCAGGATTAGTCCCAGCAGAGAGTATGCCTGGTTTAATAGGGATGATCCTGCTGACAGATGTACTTTAAGTGTAGCACTTGGTTCTATTACTAGACAAAAATATGAATGTTTACTTTCTGCACATAGATTTTCTATAGAGACATGATAAAACCTTCCCAGTTATCAACATAGTATTTCCTGACATGAATTTTGAGAGGCTTCAGGGACTACAGTTTGCAGGCTTCTGCCCTAGACTCTGCAGCTTTCAGATAAATGTGATGTTATCCTAAGTAATAAAGGCAGTCTACGCTGGTAAGAGATAAGCTGCTTGCGAAAGAACGAAGGGAAGTAAAAAAAAATTAAAAAATTACCAGAATGATTTAATTAGAAAATTAGAATGGTTGCAATAGCAATTAGAAAGTCAGTGGTTCCGGTAAAGGAAGTTTCATTATACAAACCCCAAGAAATGATATTCATTCAGCAATTTGCTAGTAATCTTCCTAACGCTTATCGTGTCTTCTGTTTGGTATGAATTTTTATATTTTCTAGAGCAACCAAGACAAATCTGCAATGCTCTTGAGTAATAACCCGCACTGAGGATTTATCCAGAATTTTCTTGTTGTAATTATTAAAGTCTTTCTTTTTATCTCCTATTAAGACGCAGATAAGAACAAAATGGTAGCTGGGTCACGGTGTTTAATTTAGATAAGCCATGGGCACCAATTTGCCTCTTGAATATGGCGCTGGCTCTTGGTACTGAAGTAAGACACAACTGCTTCATATGCCACTGATATTCTCAGCATTGGCACTATTAAGCAAAAGGACGTAAAGAGGTCACAGAAAGGAATTGCTACCTCAATTTTCTCTGCAGTTTTAATGAATATGTAAATTGAGACTTGCTTTATGTAGTATACTTCCTGGCGAACAGAAGGAAAATCTAATATAAAAAGCCTAGCGATTATCTATTTTTAAAACAGGTTTTTCTTTATAAAATAGAGTATTAAGCATATACCTTTTCTTTAAGGCTCCCCAAATTTGTTTCACTCCATTAGTCCCAAACAATTTTCTTATCAGGATTAAAACAGTTGTCCCATTATGACAACTTATCCCCTATGCACAGACAAGGGGATAAGTGTCTGATCGGCAGGAGTCTGCTTGCTGGGTGACAAGAACTGGGCCCTGTGAGTAAGCCGGCCTGACTGCTTCCCGGCTCCACAGCTAGAGCCGCAGTTGAAGAAGCAAAGAGCTGCATGTTGCTCAAGAGCCACGGGTTGGCCACCCCTGATCTATGCATTTGCTGGTTGTTTCATTTATCTGCTAAGTGTAACTTACCGTATGTGACCTGATCTGATCAATGGACCTTGCAGCTTAGTTATTCAAGGCATTCGATGCTGGTGTGGTTGTAGGAGGAGGAGGGGGATGTAGTGGGAGGAATGAAGAGGTGCTGAGGGGTGGAGATACAGCAGATGACAGTCTTCCTTCAGACTCGCTTGTAGTTTCCATCTGCACAGGAAGGAGAGAAACTGGCTTCCTCGGGAAGACATAAGTATAAGGACAGAATAGTTAGTTCATGGTATGTCACATGATGCAGTAACTGAAAGCGAAGATGTAAATTTCTGTATAAAATAAGCATCTAAGATGTAACTTTATTAGTAACGGAGGTTTAATTTGTATTTGAAATTCAAGTCTGAAAAAAACCCATAGGATTTATTATTGTGACTTTTCAAAGTTTGGAATTTACTATTTTTGTCACACACCAGTACATGTCAGTGAAAATCTACCACAACATTTACATTGATTTCTATTAAATTGCAACTCAAAAGACAGAAAATTGTGTTACTTGAACCATGCAAGACAGCATTCATTGACTCAACTCAAAGAACACTCCTACTCTGGGAAACGTATGGCATATGTAACTGTTTAGGTAATCTCCCCAGAGTTTACAGCCTGATGGGAGACAACAGGCCAGGTGAAAGGAGATTGATGGTCTAAAAATAAAGTTAATGATTTCTGGCTATAATTTGTTTATATATATATATATATATATATATATACACACAGTTTTACTTTGTACTACATTGTGTTCTGTATGTTTTTGAAGAGGTACATGCATACTGGCAATACTGTAGGGCTGTGGCTTTCCTTTTATCCCTTTTCACAGACAGTTTAATGATGATTGCCTCATTGTGATATGTGTAAAGGACCTGTAGTCACATGACCAGGTTTTCAGGTCCTCAAGATGCTGATGAGGAGAGATGCTTCTATAAGCCAGAGTGGTGGGAGAGTACTCGTGTAAGGATTCCGCACTACTCCTACTAGGTGGAACTTAAAGGGAGTCTGTCACCAGCCACCTCCCTATTCAACTGCATAGACGCCTGATTAAATCGCTGTTTTTCTTTTGTTCATCCGAGGCTCCGTTCCCGTGTTCTCCTTTTGCTACTATACAAATTAGGCATTTAGTACAACAGGAGCATCACCATTGCTCTCATTGCACCTAAACTGGGTTTCTTTCTTTGGCCAGTCCCTTCTTCCCTTTGATTGACAGGGCTGGGAAGTGGCAAAGCATGGTGACTCAATGGTTAGCACTGGTGCCTCGCAGGCCTGGGGTTCTAGGTTTAAATACAACCGAGGACAACTACATGAAGTTTGTATGCTGTATGTTCTTCCTGTGTTTGTGTGGGTTTCCTCCCACAAGCCAAAGAAATACTGATAGGGAATGTAGATTGTGAACCCCACTAGGGACAACAGGTGATGATAATGTCTGTAAACACGCTATATAGGAAAAAAATAAAAAATAAAATAAAATGTGCTCTTCTTTTGACTTGAGGACCTGCATAATTAGAGCATGTGACCAAAAAAGGTCCTGTGCACACAACATATTATCTAATAGTAATGAGATAACTGCCCACTAGTGCCATCACCAGATTTTAGTATACAGCAATAAACATCGCTTTACTTCTGCTATTATATACGTGGCATTTCACCCACACTTCTCCACTTACAATTTACTCTTTCTTCTCTTTTGTCTCACAGTGGCATAAGCCACAATTTATGTAGTATCATAAACATGTGCAAGTTACATGACACTTATGTGCTGGGAGATATAATAGGTAGAGATGAGCGAATCGAAGCTAATGAAGTAGAATTTGATCCGAATTTCAGGAAACATTCGATTCGCACCGAATCCGAATTTCCTCGCGATTCGTGGTAATGAATCACATTTTTTCATACAATGGCTGCTGCACGTGTGAGGACATGGAGCAAGGATCTCTGGGAAGGCGGGATCACCCATAATGCCATGCATACAGCCAATCAGCAGCCACCCAACCCTGTGATGTCACAGCCCTATAAATAGTCTCAGCCATCTTGGATTCTGCCATTTACCAGTGTACTTAGTGCAGGGAGAGACGTCAGCAGGCACTAGGGACAGTGTTCGAAAAAACTTCATTGTGCTAAAAAAATGATTTATAAGTGCAAGGAAAGATTATTCGAGGTGTAGGGAAAGGATAGGGAGGAATCGTACCACAGCATTTCTGTTGAACAGGGTTCAGTAGGGGAGGTTACAGCCTGGGTAATAGGAACAATCCTATTACACCTTGCTGCACTGACTGGGGACCCAAATTGCCATTATACAGCTCTGTAATTCCAGCAAACCATTCTAGGTATTGGGGTGCAAGTGCTGTTTGATAACAAGTGCTGTTTGATACAGCCATTAACAGAGTTTAATACAAGGAAATATTTTGTGTAGTGAAGTGCGAAAATTACAGCCCTTTTTGTCGTGTATTAGTGGCAAAAGAAATATTTGTCGTTCAGCGGTGCAGTTATATGTTCTAAGGCCTTTTGTGTCATGTATAAGTGGAAAAAGAAAAATATATTTGCCGATCAGCGGTGCAGTTATATGTTCTACAGCCTTTTGTTTCGTTTTTTTTGCAGGAAGAGTTGACGTTTTTAATGGTACCATTTTTGGGTACATATGATTTTTTGATTATTCACGATTACACTTTATGGGGCAAGGTGATAAAAAAATTTGTTGCTTTGGCACAGTTTTTATTTATTTATTTTACAGAGTTCACCTGAGGGGTTAGGTCATGTCATATTTTTATAGAGCAGGATGTTACAGACGTGGCGATACCTAATATGTCTACTTTTTCTTTATTTATTTCACTTTAACACAATAATAGCAGTTTTGAAGCGAAAAAAAAATCATAGTTTTTTTTATTTTTTGACCGATTGTCTTAGGCAGGGTCTCATTTTTTGTGGGATGAGGTGACGGTTTGATTGGTACTATTTTGGGGGGCATATGCCTTTCTTATTGCCTGGTGTTGAAATTTTTGTGATGTAAGGTGACAAAAATTTTTTGTCGCTGTTTTTATTTTAATTTTTTACGGTGTTCAGCTGAAGGGTTAGGTCATGTGATAATTTTATAGAGCTGGTTGTTACGGACGCGGCAATACATAATATGTATATTTTTTTATTTCACTTTAACGCAATAATACGATATATGAAACAAAAAAATTACGTTTTAATGTCTCCATGTTCTGAGAGCTATGTTTTTTTTTATTTTTTCTTATGTAGGGGCTCATTTGAGGTGAGGTGACGGGTTTATTGGTACCATTTTGTGGGACATATGCCTTTTTGATCGCCTGGTGTTGCACTTTTTGTGATGTAAGGTGACAAAAATGTCTTTTTTTGACACATTTTTTTATTTTTTATTTTTCATGGTGTTTATCGGATGGGGTGGATCATGTGTCCGCGTTACGGACGCTGTTATACCTAATATGTGTGTTTTTTCCTTTTTTTCTATTTTTTATTATAAAATTAGGGGAAAGGGGAGTTTTTTTCTTTTTTTACTTGCAATGTTATTTTTTTTATTAAAAACATATTCTTAGCTTTTTTTTTTTTTTTACTTTTTTTCTGTCCCATTCTGGAACTTCAAATTTTGAGGGTCTGATCCCCTCTGCAATGTATTACAATACATCTGTATTGTAATGCATTGCCTGTTAGTGTATGACACTGAGTCATAGGCCTCTTTCACACAGAGGCAGGTGCGTTGCGGGAAAAAAATGCGCGATTTTTCCACGCGAGTGCAAAGCATTTTAATGCGTTTTGCACGTGCGTGTGAAAAATCGGCATGTTTGGTACCCAGACCTGAACCCGGACTTCATCAATGAAGTCCAGTTTTAACTCACCATATCCACTTGATCGCGTAGTTGCGATCTCTTCTTCATTCATTAGCTGTCTGCTAAAGGACCTGTGATGAGGTCACTGAGCTCATCACATGGTCCAATCACATGGTGATGGACCATGTGATTGGACCATGTGATGTGACGTCATCACAGGTCCTTCAGACGGCAGCTTATGCTTGAAGAAGAGAGAAGAGATCGGCAACTACGCGATCAAGTGGATAAGATGAGTTAATTTTTTTTATTTTTAACCCCTTAATCCACATTTTACTAAGCATTAATAGGGTGGTATTATAAACACAGCATGTGAAAACACATTAGTCATACTGGGTATACAGAAGAAAATTAAGATAAAGTGTAATACAAAATATATAGGCAAATAATTAATAGCTAGCAAGAAATATAGTCCCAGCCTCAGGTTAGACCACCACCACTCCCCGACTCGCGTTTCTCAGTCAGCTTTCTCAAGGTTTAGTGGTTGGTGGGAACATAGCATATATCTATAGTGCTGGAGATGGTAAATTACTGGGTGGGAGTAATCGATTGATTACAAGTAAACCAATACTCAGCATCGCTCAATTGTAAGATCATCCAAATCCCATTTATAGGACATAGGTTTGGTGTTTATGTCTCATGGTGGTGAACCCTGCTCCAGCGCTTCCCCAGGCAATGTGTGCAGTGAGTGGAGAGATGCAACACTTCTTCCCCTTGGGTCACACCCTGGTCTTTAGGCTCTCCTGCCCAGTGGTGGCTGGGGTGCCTTTGGCATTAGATCAGAGCAGAGGGGGGGGCAGTGAAACAGGTGGTTGCTTGTGGAGACAAATGACCAGGCAGGCTTGGTAATAGTAAAATAGAGTCTCTCCTCACTGAGTAGATGATGGGTGCCACAGTACAATGTCAAGTAGTAAGCACAGTTCAAAGATATCTCACAGGGTAAGCTGTTTCCAGTGGCCGTGTATAAGGGAAGGCTACTATGATGTCCTTCCTCTGTCTCTTTCTCTATAGATACAAGAAATCTTCCCAAATGACCAAAGTTTTGCAAACACTTAATATTCCTCTGTAATGCCCTACTGCAGGATACAGTCCTAGAATGGATGGCCTATCTATCTCAGTAGTGTGAAGGGTGCCAGAAGCAATATTACCCAAACTATGTGCAGTAAAGCCTACAACTTTATAAGTGATTTACCTTTACTGTCTTTATTGTTCAAGCACTGTCCCTTTTAACTGGTCCGCAACCTTCTGCAAAAAGTCTGTTCTGCTCTCCCTCAGAGGTTGGTCCTTAGCATAGTGTCTTTAATGTCAGCTTGAAATAAGGCAGAGATGGTGTCGCCTTGGACAAATTCTACTTTAGCTACACAAATTCTTCTGTCCTAGGTTACTTGTTAGCAGCACACATAAAACATCAAACAGTTCCTCTCACGTGGCCTGTTTACCATAAACTCTCACACGTCTTTACTCTTGGCCTTCTTGCCAACAACTCACTAGCCAGACAAAAGTGGGGCCACCCCACCACCTGACTACTTCCACTAAGGACTGCTAGTTAACTATTGTCTTCCCATATATAGCTTTTTGAGATAGATAGTACATAGTAAAGTCATATTAGCCTTTTGTACCACTAAAAGTGCATAGTTAGCACAAATTTAGCAGTAAACCATAGTATTAATCCTTTTAGCACTGAATCAATGGGTCATTCCACCAGTTCACTGTTTGCAATGTGGTACATGTATAGTGTCATGCTGAGCCCACACTTGAACAAAACCTACTGTATCCACCATTTGGTCCTCCCTGTTTTACTGTAAACACTTTTTGCTCCTAGAAAAGGAAGGTCTTCGCCTAATAACAAATGTTATAAAAAATGTAAAAAAGCGCTTTAAATGTGCCATATACTTTATGTTATGTTATAATCCCTTATCCCAGTGGTAAATTAAAAGCACTTGCTTAAACCCCTCAATGACCCCCGCCGTACATGTACGGCAGTGGTGGGCATGACTTAAGAACCAGCTCCTGCAAGCGCTCGATCAGCGGCACGGACCTGGCAGTCACTGTGTACCGTGGTCAAAGCTAACAGCGGAATGCAGAGGGTTTGCGGAGGGTACGGGTGCCCTCTGCATCTCCATCGGTTCCCTGCGCTGCAGTGGCAGGGACCCGATGGCAGAGAAGGCAAGCCCGATGCTTTCCATAGGCATCGGGGCTTGCCTTCTACGGAAGCCTGTGAGATCCAGCCCTTAGGCTGGGTCTCATAAACAGGCTGTCAGCATACAAGCTGACATGCAATGTATTACAAATTTCATGATTGGTTGAAGGTTGAAGTCCCAGTGTGAGACAAAACAAACAAAAAAGTTAAAAAAGTTTTTTTCATAAAAAAATAATTAAGTTTCAAGTAAAAAAAAAAAAATTTTACATTTCCGAAAATAAAACACATAAAATAGTAAAAAAATAAATAAAAAGAAAGCCAGACATATTGGATATTGCGGCATCAGTAACGACCGGCTCTATGAAAATATTACATGATCCACCCCTCACCATAACACCGTAAAAAAATTAAAATGAAAAATGTGCTAAAACATTCATTTTTTTGTCTCCTTACATCACACAAAGTGCAAGACCAAGCGATCAAAAAGGCATATGCCCCCCTAAATTGTACCAATCAAACTGTCACCTCACCCCGCAAAAAATGCATTGGGTGTCTTATTTTGGTAGTCTAATTTGGAAGTCTGATGAGGATTGGGGATCTGATTTAGAAATCTGGTCTGAGGTCTGATGAAAAAGATATTTTTTCTTTTTTACTCTGCTAATAAAAAATTTTCAGACCTCAGATCAGATGAAAAATATTTTTTCTCCTATTTTTCTTTGTTAAAACATAGGTGCACATTGTAGGGCAAAAAATAGAGTGACTCATGTGTTAATGTCTAGCTTGTGGCTCCTGGTAGTCATACATATTTTTTGGGGGGGCTCTTTGTGTTTGGTTGGCCACCCCTGACCTAAAGGGTTAACAAAGTTTGTAAAATCAGTTTTGAATACCTTGAGGAGAGTAGTTTCTAAAATGGGACATTTATGGGTGGTTTCTATTATGTAAGCCCCACAAAGTGACTTCAGATCTGAACTGATTCTTAAAAATTGGGTTTTGGAAGTACAATATGTGACGAGAAAACAATCTCAGAATGGCCTGGATAATTTAAAGCATTCCAAAGTTATCACCACATAAAGTGACACATGTCAGATTTGCAAAAAATGGCCTGGTCCTTAAGGTGAAAAATGGCAGGGTCCTGAAGGCATTAATTTATTTTGATACTTTAAATTGGGAAAATGCATTCTTTTGTTGTGGGCTAACTGTGTTTACAACCAGACAGATTGGTTCATTATGGCAATAGGTTCTCTTTAAAGGGAACCTATTACCAATCCAAACAGCTCCAGCTCATGCCAATGAGTCCTGATGTTCATGATCTCCCTGTTCTCCCTGTCCCATGCCACTAATTGATACCCTTTTTCCTACTGCAATCAGCAGCAGATGGGCTGGGAGAGCAGTAAGCTCATGAATATCAGGACTTATCGGCATGCTCTGCCACTAGTGGACTTTTAACCTTTTAGATTCCATGGTCAAACGTGAGCATGGCGTCTGTACTAGCAAAAACCCGGAAACACGCTCCGGCTCCCCAAGAGGCTGCCACACATTGGTTCCTATGGAGTTCCTGCCTACCTGCATTGGAGTGTACGAGAGAAGCTATCTTATAATTGCTTGTTATAGTTCTAAATGGGAACTATAAAAAAGTGTTAAAAAAAATAAAATGTTATAAATGAAAAGTACAGATCACCCTGCAAAAAATGAGCCCTTACACAGCTCCATACACATAACTACAAAAAAAGAAGAAAAAAAAAATATTCACTTTCTTTTTCAGTATTAGAATGCAAGAAAAACTATACATGTGGAACTTTTGTAATCGTACTGACCTGGAGAATGAAAGTTACATGTATAAGGATTGGAACACTGTAAAAACAAAACCCATAAAACTGTTGTGAAATTGTGTTTTTTTTCCAATTTTACCCCATTTGGAATTTTTTCCAACTCACAACTACATTGTATGCAATATTAAGTGGTAGAATTAGAAAGGGCAACTTGTCGCAAATAAAAAACAAGCCCTCATACGGCTATGGGAATGGAAAAATAAAAAAGTTATGGCCCCCTGAAAGGCAGGGTGTGAAAAATGAAAATGCAAAAATGAAAAAGCCTGCGAGCTGAAAGGGTTAAAATAGGTGATAGATCCCGTTTTAATGCATGGAGGCTGAGCATTTTAAAAGTCAGGTGCAGTGTGCATCTGTTTGTGCAGAATAAGCCGTGGTGCCAGGGAGCAGAGTGGGACAGAGGCCAAGAAGATTAGGTAAGTGGCCAAGATCGGGTTATATCATCCTTCATCTATAGATTATTGGTATATAATTTGATGTTGATAATATTGTAGCATGGGGAATCCAAATCAACAGGTAGCTTGATCCACCACATGGAGTCCCACCTGCTGAGAACTGGTATAGCAGTGATCCTGTTGGGCCATCCTATTAGCAGATACATAATCCTGATTTATATTGATAAATTCTACTTTAGGATTTCACCACCATCTTATTCAGTAGACACATTCTGTATGTCTAGAAAATATGAAATAAAATCTAAATTTCCATTCCAGGATAAACAGAGTAACCTTGATTATCCTAATTTCTTTTCCAACGCTCCATTTACTCCTTCATTAGTGATTAAATAGGGTTAATGCTTTTGTGCCTCATCAATTGTCTTTGAACTCTAGTGTCCTGCTGTTGACATTCCTAATTATACACTTTTTAATTTTGTGATATACTGAATTTTAACCCCTACAAAAAGTATCTATTTTGCTACTGTTTATGTGGAGTAGAGAAATCAGAAAGAAAGCAGATGACATTTAATTGCTACACGCCTTTGCATGAGCTTGCTGTACGGTATATTAGGTTTTTGTGCATTGTCCATATTGTGATTGTAAAGAATCAAGTATACACAAACGTGTGCTTTAAATATAATTTTAATATGTGTCATGTGATGATTGCAAATACATTCTACCTTTTGCTTGAGAATAAACAGAAAAGTTCATTTTACATGGTACATGGAATTGTAGTTTACAATATACTGCTATACTGACCTGACTGTCACTTTATTTTCTTAAAGGCATTTCCAATATTTTACGATTGATGGTCAATCCTCAGGATAGACCATCAATATCTGATTGACAGGGTTCTGACCTCCCACACTCCGACTAATCAGCTATTCTGCTGTAGCCCTGGCTGCAGCACTGTTCCCATTTATTTTAGTGGGCTTTCTATCTTCCTTTTTCCCAAAACTGTGTACCCCATTCTTCCTGCATTTGCTTTACTGCCTTTAACTGTCTAATTTATTACATCATTTTTATCCAGTCCTGAGACCTAAATTATTTATTTGTACACTGTAGAAGGGAAAGAACAAATTTTCGACTGGCGATTACTGAAACATTAAAAAGGTGATGTAAACACTGAAATATCAATTCGCTCTCAATATACAAATATTCACACGTATCATCAATATATGTTGATATGGATTCTCGGTGGTTGGCACTCCCTTAGGAATGACTCCTCTCCTTTGCAGTTTTTATTTCACTGCCATAGATAACATAGAGCCTAGGTCCTGAAAAGACTCACAGAGGAATACATTAAGTTGCCATTTTATAAATTCTAAACTTCTCTTCTATACAAAAGTTAAGGAATGTGCAATACTTCAAAAGTCTTTCCATGAAATACTGCATACTACCGGGAGAGCCTAGTCAACAGCCCCAGCTTTGATCTTCTGTAAATCCAACAGCTAGCTGCAATCAATTGCCCTGCCAAGAAAGAATCAATGATATTTTACTGTCTCTGCAGGGAAGCTATTAAATATAAATGCAAAAAATGTACTTATACTATAAATAAATAAAACACTACAGGGACCCTATTTCCATGCAAGACATGTTTGCGGACTGATTCAGAGAGTTTCACACATGTAAATAAAAGGATATATTGTACCTGGAGGCTTAATTAAAACATAGAGATGCTGGGAAACTAAAGACAGGATTTATGTGTGGACGTTCATTAAAACGGCAGCTATTTTTGGATGGGATACACAGTGCTGGGCTTAATTAGCGAAGGAAAAACAAGTTGTTTCAGTTCTATGTAACGGGCTGGTTGGTGGAAGAGGAAAGTAGTTTAAAATGCATAGTGAATGTGTTACAGTCACTTGCATATGACATTGTTTACAGCTGGAAATTGGGTAGAGTGGCATTGGGAAGGTAGACTGGATGGTTGGTAATGAACATGTGGATTAGCAAGCAAAAGCAGGAATCACATGATAATTATTTGTGTTGCACACCATTTGAATAGTGCTAAGGGCCCTTTACACTGCCTGATGTTTGGGCTGATTATTATTAATGAGCATTCGTCCCGATGCCTGTTAGAGATAATCTTCCTAAGTAAAAGAGCTGCCAATTACCCGATAAGCGGGTCAACGAGTATACAGCAAATACATTGCACTATGGGGGACATTATTTTAGCTGAGAAGCCTATGTGGGGGCATTATAAAAGATGGGAGCAGTAAAAAAAGTAGCTACACTCTGGGGGACATTATTTTAACTGGGGCCCTACCTAGTGACATTATTAAAGCTGGTGGCAGTAAAAAAAAAAAAAAAATTACACTACAGGGGACATTATTTTAGCTGGGGGCCTACATGGGGGGCATTATTAAAGCTGGGGGCGGTAAAAAACAAAAAACTACACTACGTGGGAAATTATTTTAGCTGGGGTCCTACATGAGGGGCATTATTAAAGCTGGGGGAAGTAAAAAAAATTGCTACACTATGGAGGACATTATTTTAGCTGGGGGCCTACATGGGTGACATTATTAAAGCTGGGGGCGATAAAAAAAATAGCTACACTATGGGGGACATTATTTTAGCTGGGGTCCTACATGCGGGCCCATTATTAAATCTGGCGGCAGTAAAAAAAATTGCTACACTATGGAGGACATTATTTTAGCTGGGGGCCTACCATTCTGTGGGTCCAAAAATAACTGCCAATCAAATTCATCTGTTTTTAATGTCCTTTTTTAATGGACATAAAAAACTGATGCAAAACGGACATTAAAAATGAACACACGGCCAGAATATGGATGCACACACTGATGCAAAATGGCCATGAAAAACTGACAGTGTGTCAGTTTTAACAGACATTTTTTTTCATGTGCATGTGTGCAATATGATAACTGTTCATACCGTCACAGCAAAAAAGCCCCCCCCCCCCATCCCGGTGTGGTTGTCTGTCCTTGTTCATTGGCTAAGTTGGACCCCTTCACTATTACAGTTGATGCAATGACCGAGAAGGCATTTGGTTTAGCTTTTGACCTGAGTCAGACAGCCATCCCCTTTCAAGCAGTTCACTAGTCATGTGCCAACACATAAGAAAGCTTTGAAACCCAAAGGGGTTGTGCCAAGTTTTCAAGTTATTACCAATTTACAAGATAGGGAAAACTGAGCAGTAGAGATCTGAATGTGATGCTGTAACCCCCACTAATCGGTAGTTGGGGTCCCGTTCCCCTATTATAACGAAGCAGGAAGGCGTATGCTTGACTTGCCGATCAATTAGGATGGGGGAATGGGACCCCTGTTCTCAGGATTGTTGGGGGTCTGAACACTGAGACCCTCAATAATCCCAAGGATGATGGTCCAGTTCACCCATCATCATGGAGCCTCAGGGCACATGCGTGACCTGCCGCTCTGTTAGGACGTGGGAAAGGGACCCCTGTTCTCCTAATCAGTGTGGGTCTGAACACTGGGACCTCCACTGATCCCTAGAATGATGGGCCTATACCCCCATCATGACAGAGCAGCAAAGCATGCTTAGCAGGTGGAACTGGACCCCCATTCTCAAAATCGGTGGGAGTCTAAGCAGGTGGACTCCCACAGATCAGTTAGTTATCTCCTATCCTGTGGATAGAGGACAACTTTAAAACTTGGCATAACCACATTAATGTATTGGAATTAACCTGAAAGTGGAGTGAACTAAGGCTGATATTGGTGTAGCGATAAAAGTTTATCAGTAAGTTTAATCAGTTTCAATGTTTTTTATCTGTCTGTGCAACCCTTTTAAATCTATATTTCATTCTAGTCAGTTGTCCCATTTGCTCTGCCTTTCTATAATAGTCAGTAGCCCATTGATAGGAGTAGCCTTCTTCGTTTTAAAAGCTGTCTCTGCAAGGCTTGGCAGTCACTTCTTCTCACAGTTGGTTCTGTAGACCAGTGTAACTTTTTCTTAATTACAAGCCACTTTCAGATATAACAAATAATGTTGAGCCACGTGATTCATTAAAATTAAAAGATTTTTAAAGATACGGCTGAGGGTACTGTTTCCCATGTACAATGCTCTGCTTGTTATATTTCAATAAAACGAGTAAAAAAAAAAAAGTTACGGCTGAGTCACTTGGATCTTACCCTAGCGTTAATAACAAATGATATGATTTTGACCCTCGAACCATGTTTCAGTAACATTATGACATCCCTGATGCTACTACTTACTACTTCACAGATGCACCTCCTTGGAAGCCCCATTAGAAAGTTCAGGCAACAGCATTGTATATGGTCAGGGGTTGTCCGGAGACAACTCAAGACTTTATCAACCATGACCAGGGACCTCTAAGAAGGAAAAGTAATTGTGAAGATTAGGAAGACAAAAGCCCATAATCTACCTATAAATTGATAAAGGTGCTTATGATACATCAAGATTGAGATTTTTTTTTTGTAATTAAGAAAATTTCAGAGAGTAAATGACCGCTATTTAGTGTTAGTGGCTTGCTGTTGACTTGTGTACATTTTATGTTCCATGCTTTGAGTGTTGAGAGCTATCATTTATCTTCTCATGGCAGTGACATTTTTCTCAATCTTGCCGAGCACCAAACCTTGCAGACTCTAATTTCAGACTTAGCTGTGTTTCACCTTGCCAAAATCTCTGTTTTTATCAGGATGATTGCACTTTGGATGAGCTGGATACACAATGTAATAAAAAGAAATTATAAAACCTCTTAGGGATTACTTATGTTCATTCAATTAGAGGCACTATTCCCATTTTAATTAAATATGGTTGATAAAATTGTGGCTATGTTTTCTCACATTTGCTTTAAGGTTGTTTTATTAAACCACTGACCTTTTTATATTATATTTGATACACTTAACACGAAGATTATATAGTTAATGGCTGGTATACAAGAAAAAAAATCTTTCTATATCTCATTTTTTAAAAACCCTATTATATAGAGTGGACATTTTCTGCGGACTTACAAAGGGAATTTATATACCGTAGGTACCTTTCTCAATGGAGCTTACGTTCTAGTTTTAATTTCATGGGAAACCAATTAAACCCTATCTGGGAGGGAAATTAATGCTCATGGGAAGGTAATAACAGAAGGAAATAATAGCCCCTTTTAAAAATTCTTCCAGCAATTTAAAGGGTTTGTCCAGGGGGAAAAGTTAGATTAGAAATAGCTGAGAGACTGGATAAAAAAAGGAAAGACATTTCTTTTGAAATACTCATTCAGTATGACAACCCTTTGTATACTGAAATCAGTCTGGTGATCAGTGATGATAACTAGAGATGAGCAAATTTCATGTTCTGAAAATCGTTTTCGCTTCGGGTGTTGGTAAAAGGTGAATTGCGTTATGGATTCCGTTACCACTGACCACCAGCCTCAAAAAAAGCCACGGACACATTTGATTTTTTTTTATGGACAGATAAAACTGTCCCGGAATTTTTGCACAGTTGGGAACTCAGTCTACTGTACACCTTGAAGTGTTGAAGCCTAAAATTCCAGATGGAATACCACATTCCTCTCTGTAGAATAAGGAAATTGAGAACCCCTCTTGGTGCTGTGTAATTTTACATGGGGCAAAGCTTATTGTACTTTCAGGTAGAATTACATTTGAATCTAGACAAAAAATGATTACAGAACTCATACCACATCTTGATGTGCCCCAGATCCCAGATCAGTGAGGCACCAAAATTCTCAATTGATGGGTGATCTGTGTCTTAATTGTAGGTTAATTCCAGAGGGACTATTCTGATTAGCTCTGAGTTTAGCCCTGATAGATTTTGTATTGTATTACTCAGTCAACTGCTGAAATCAATCCAATTCCATTGATTAACGTAGACGAATATAGATTTTATTCAGTCATGCTCTCTTGGGCATGTTTATATAATGCAGGCCCTATAATAACTGCCATATATCTACAGTATCTTGGCTCTCTACACTGGAGGACTATAAGTCTGCACCTTAAGAACGGTGGTTGGCATTATAACATTTGTGATTCACTTTACAGTATTCTTTTGTAGAAATTTTCAGCAGCTGTGTGTAATGCAATGAAAGCATGTTGGGATAAAAAGGATATGGTTCTAATATTCTTTGTATATTACAAATACTGTGTATTAACATAGAACCATTTGGCCCATCTAGTCTGCCCAATATACTGAATACTATCAATAGCCCCTGGCCCTATCTTATATGAAGGATGGCCTTATGCCTATCCCATGCATGCTTAAACTCCTTCACTGTATTTGCAGCTACCACTTCTGCAGGAAGGCTATTCCATGCGTCCACTACTCTCTCAGTAAAGTAATACTTCCTGATATTACTTTTAAACCTTTGCCCCTCTAATTTAAAACTATGTCCTCTTGTAGCAGTTTTTCTTCTTTTAAATATTCTCTCCTCTTTTACTGTGTTGATTCCCTTTATGTATTTAAAAGTTTCTATCATATCCCCTCTGTCTCTTCTTACTTCCAAGCTATACATGTTGAGGTCCTTTAACCTTTCCTGGTAAGTTTTGTCCTGCAATCCATGTACTAGTTTAGTAGATCTTCTCTGAACTCTCTCCAAAGTTTCAATATCCTTCTGCAGATATGGTCTCCAGTACTGCACACAATACTCCAAATGAGGTCTCCCTAGTGCTCTGTAGAGCGGCACGAGCACCTCCCTCTTTCTACTGTTAATGCCTCTCCCTATACACCCAAGCATTCTGCTGGCATTACCTGCTGCTCTATGATATTGTCTGCCCACTGATATAATGACCCCTAAATCCCTTTCCTCAGATACTGAGGTTAGTACAGTATCACTGATTTTATATTGTGCTCTTGGGTTTTTACGCCCCAGGTGCATTATCTTGCACTTATCGACATTACATTTTAGTTGCCGTATTTTTGACCATTCCTCTAATTTTCCTAAATCCTTTTCCATTTGGTGTATCCCTCCAGGAACATCAACCCTGTTACAAATGTTTGTGTCATCAGCAAAAAGACACACCTTACCATTGAGGCCTTCTGCAATTTCGCTGATAAAGATATTAAACAATATGGGTCCCAGAACAGATCCCTGAGGCACCCCACTGGTAACAATACCATGGTCTGAATATACTCCATTGACTACAACCCTCTTTTTTCTGTCCTTCAGCCACTGCCTACTCTATTCAACAATATGTGAGTCCAAGCTCAAAGACTGAAGTTTATTGATAAGCCTTCTATGTGGGACAGTATCAAATGCCTTACTAAAGTCCAGATAAGCGATGTCTACTGCACCTCCGCTATCTATTATTTTAGTCACCCAATCAAAAAAGTCAATAATATTAGTTTGACATGATCTCCCTGAAGTAAACCCATGCTGTTTTTTTTATCAATCAACCCATGGGTTTTTAGATGTTCCACAATCCTCTCCTTGAGTATGGTTTCCATTAATTTCCCCACTATTGATGTCAGGCTTACTGGCCTATAGTTGCCCGATTCCTCTCTACTACCTTTCTTGTGAATTGGCACAACGTTTGCTAATTTCCAATCTTCTGGGACGACCCCTGTTACCAGTGATTGGTTAAATAAATCTGTTACTGGTTTTGCTAGTACACCTCTAAGCTCTTTTAATAGATTTGGGTGTATCCCATCAGGCCCCTGTGATTTATTTGTATTAATTTTAGACAGCTGACTTAGAACCTCTTCCTCTGTAAAGACAAATGCACTAAAGGATTCATTAGTCTTCCTCCCTAACTGAGATACTTCTCTTTCAATTTTCTTTGTAAAAACTGAAAAGAAGTATTCATTGAGGCAGTCAGCTAGTTCGTTATCCTCTTCCATATACCTTCCTTCTTTTGTTTTTAATTTGGTAATTCCTTGTTTTAATTTCCTTTTTTCATTTATGTATCTGAAGAATTTTTTTCACTGACTGAGCTAATTTCTCTTCTGCCTGAGCTTTAGAAGCTCTTATAACTTGCTTGGCCTCTCTATGCCTAATCTTATAGATTTCCCTGTCATCCTCGTTTTGGGTGTTTTTATACTTACTAAATGCCATCTTTTTGTTTTTAATGATTTTGGCCACTTCTTCTGAGTACCACAGTGGTCTCTTCCTTTTTTTGCCTTTACTGACAAGCCTAATGCACTTTTCTGTTGCCTTCAGTAGTGCCAATTTTAAGTAGTCCCATTTCTCTTGGACTCCATTGAAATTGTTCCAGTCTGATAGGGACTCGTATACCACTGACCTAATTTTAGAAAAGTCTGTTTTTCGAAAATCTAAAACTTTTGTTTTTGTGTGAAGTGACTCAGTAACTGAACTTATAGTAAGCCACAATGATTGGTGATCACTAGATCTTAAGCTTTCCCCTACAGTAATATCAGATACCAAATTGCCATTTGTGAATACTAAATCTAAAATGGCCTCCTTCCGGGTTGGCTCCTCAACTACTTGCTGTAGAGATAATCCCAGTAGGCTCTTCCTTTTTTTGCCTTTACTGACAAGCCTAATGCACTTTTCTGTTGCCTTCAGTAGTGCCAATTTTAAGTAGTCCCATTTCTCTTGGACTCCATTGAAATTGTTCCAGTCTGATAGGGACTCGTATACCACTGACCTAATTTTAGAAAAGTCTGTTTTTCGAAAATCTAAAACTTTTGTTTTTGTGTGAAGTGACTCAGTAACTGAACTTATAGTAAGCCACAATGATTGGTGATCACTAGATCTTAAGCTTTCCCCTACAGTAATATCAGATACCAAATTGCCATTTGTGAATACTAAATCTAAAATGGCCTCCTTCCGGGTTGGCTCCTCAACTACTTGCTGTAGAGATAATCCGAGTAGGGAATAAAGAATGTCTGTACTCCTGGCAGAACTAGCTATTTTGGTTTTCCAGTTTATATATGAGAGAATACCCTAACCATGTTGTTATCCTTTGTGATTTTACACTTTTGGCAGAGTCTCATAAATATACTTCTCTTATTTCAGAGATATGTGCAGTATTTCTGTATATTAAATGGGCTGTTCAGTGTGCTGCATGTTTAGTAATAATTACAGGGCTGGACTTCTAATCAGGCAATCCTAGCAGATGCCAGGTGGGCCGGTGATGGAGTAGGCTGCATGGTCATGGTGTATTGCTAGGCCAAAACATCCAAGACTAGAGCCCCGATTATTTTGCCCAGGTTCCTGAACACAGAGGATCAGAACAGTGATACAGTTGAATAATGTTGAATATAGTTAATTAGTGCGTCAAGGCACAGGTTCATGGACCCGCCGTCAGCGGCGAACTGGGAACTTAAAGTGACCCTTGGAAAAAAAACTTAAAAGTGGTCCCAGGTTAAAAAATAAATTAAGATTATTGCTTTTGATTATTACTTTATTATCGGCCTTACAAAGCCTTCCATAAACGTAAACATCCGGAGGCAATATCTTTTCTATACATGCTGCCCTATGCTCATTTATTTATATAATGGTCCATTTATCCGTCCGTGAAACAGTATAAAATATATATACGATTATCACTGTGATGATGGAACTATTGTATAGGCTACGATGTCAAGAATGGATTGTGCGTCCAAAAGACTTGCGCAAATGTTAGTCTCATTTATATTCTGAATTTTTATTGTTGGTACATTCAGTACAGTCTTATCAGGATCATTTTAAAATATGCAATCTATTGTCTGTTTGGGAAGGAGGAGAAGGAAATATGTGTCAGCTTGAAGCCTGTATAGTGTTTTAACTGTAGTCACTGTCATTTTCCATCACAGCGTTTGAGTGACTGGCTGCTTTCTGTCCTCCTCTCATGCGGTGACCTTCCTGTAATGTCACAGAGGTTTTTTTCTCTTTCCCACCCTAACCATCACTTCTCGGCTTGCCTCCTTAAAGACTATCTACACCTTTTGGGGCAATATTTTTATTATTGCATTGTACTAATTTTAAGCAAAATTTTTTTTTAAATTGGTCTTTTAAATTAGTCTAATTTCTCTAGTAGTATCATTTATATTTTCTGTCTTTTCCGTCAGACCAGGAGCTGGCGGATTCCTTATTTCTGCTCTTTGACCTTATAAACACTCATTATAACTCAGTTCTTATCTTACTGATGAGAATGTGGCTTAAATAAGTGTTTATAACCCTCTGTGACAGAACGGCTCAATATTTTTAATAAAGGCCAACTGAAAAAATAATTTTTAGGCAAAAATGAGTAAAATGCAATAAAAAAATTGCTTCAAAGGTGTACATAACCTTTAAAGGAAATACAATGCATAATAAATGTATCACGTGATATTTCTTCCACATGCACCCTAAAGTTTTTTTTTACTTTGGCATGCTATTTGATAGGTTTCATTGAAGAACACGCTGTTACAGTGTTTAAGTTTTTGGAACAGCACTCAACATTGTGGGAGAACAAATTGTTTTGCTTTAATTGAAAAATACAGGAACCGTTATTTGTAACACTATCAAGATGGAGAACACAAGGATACAGGGGCGGACTGAGAGCTTAAAGTAGCCCTGGAAAAAAATACCTATTAGTGGCCCCATGTGGTTGGCAGATCCAAGTTAACAGAAGGCAGTACAACACAAGTAGGCAGGGCCAACAAAAGTAGGGCCAACAACACTATAGTGCAGCACAAAATACCACCCCAGCAAAACCAAATACCACAGTGCAGCACAAAATACTGATGCCCTTGTCACAGTATTCAACTGTATCACTATTCAGAGGATGGCAGTGCAGATGAATTCAGGAAGGCACCAGTGGCTGAGAGCATCAGATCGTTATGTACCAGACTGGTGGCCATAAAGAAGGCTTGGGTGGCCTGCTTGTGCAGTTTCCTGTGGGATCTATGGTTAGTCCACCCCTGCAAGGGTTGTTTCTAAACTCCATACATGGTAAGAACAGTGTTTGGAGTCAGGTGCATGGTCAATTTGAAATTGAGGCTTTGAATGTCATGTGACCCCTGTCAGAAGATCCTTACGGCATATGGAGTTTAGAAACTACAAGAAGAGATAGCATCATAACCAGAGAACTACACATGAATAGACAGTGATAATTAACACAGTGCCATCTACTGTCGGGTCAACATAGTTCCTCCACCATTAAGCTGCAGGTGTTGCTATACTCCAACACATGAGAGATGTCTACAAGGCTCTGGCATTACAGTTAAATGGGGAATAACAAAAGTAATAGACTGATTTTAATTGCTTTGAGCACCAGATCGCTTTTATGTCAATGTAAATACCTGGGGTTATATTTTACATGTAGATTTAGATTTAAAAAAAAACAATGACTTAATGGCAGAACCAATGGTTTAATTGACTTGAATGAACCTTGTCTGTCAGTCACAATGGACTGATATTCGATTGAGACAAAGGTAACATTTATATTTATGTATGCATTAGAATTCTGAATACATGATAGTATCATTAGAATTTTCAGCACCCAGGGCAAAAATTCATTTTGCAGCCCTAGCCCTGAATCTAAATTACTTGGCTAAGGCAGAATGACTGCAGTGGCCGGGTTTGGGGTGGCCACAACACTACGCTGGATTCCCCCGAACACCGTCAAGGTGTCACCATGTTTTGCTGCTCTATGGAGGGGGTGGTAAGATGTGGTACACCCAATTGGGAGATAAGTCCAGAAAGTCAGGGTCAGAAGTACACCACTGTGCTTCTTTACTAGAGGAACTCAAGTAAAAACCTCCTTGACTGTACTGAATTTCTCATGAAATTAAAAAGTACATATCTAAAAAATGCAATATTGTTAATTTTCTCACATTACATGTTTTTGCCGTTTGACTCGATTCTGTTATTATTAGGTCAGTTTATTTAGATTATATCCAACGCTTTACTATAGAAATGATACAATACTACGCAAATAGTACAAGTACACCATGACTCTGATTGTTGACTCCTGAATCTGGTAGGTTGAACGTTATTGACTGGGTATTTGTCCCTGCTTGGTTATCCACCTCCAACCAAACAATGTTCCCGAGGTGAGATCTTATTGGATGCACTTTGATAAACAATGCTGAGATGACAGATTTAAGCTCTGAACGAAATTGTGTTCCATAAACTGTGAAACAAAGACCCATAACTCACTTTCAGTACATACATTTCTGCGAAAATTGTCTATCGTGCTTTGATCTATACTGTATCATTTTACTGAGTGGCCTCGTGTGCAATATCAATCAAACTCACAGAACATGCCTAAGAATCTCATTTCAAATCAAGGGACACAAATCATTGATCCACCTGCAAAAAAGACAGGGAAATGTTCCAAAAAGTCACAGCTTCCATCATCACTGATAATAGCTGACTCATTTTTGGGACGACACTGTAAAGTAGTAGTAGACATAGAATTCCCATAAGAATAGAATACATGAGAAGGTTGTTGGACAGATGTTAGTTGTACAGGATTTCTATATAAGCCAATGAATGGACACTGGATAGTTGACAGTTCTTCAAGTCGGACCTTCAAAAATGATATGACACATAAGGCAATTATTATAATACTCACATACCTCTTACTGGAAGCAAACCCTAAGGCCTCATGCACACAACCATTAGCATTTTGTCATCTGTAAACCACAGATCCACAAAAAACGGAAGAGGTCTGGGTACTGTCCACATTTTTTGTGGACTCATTGACTTCAATACCACTTTCATTTAGTATACTCCCTATTTCCCAGTTTTATGGTTTGTATGTGAAATGTTGTGCTGCCATACCTGTTTTTGTTTGCTTCCTGCATACTAGCTTTATGGATGTGCACCTGCGACTATGAATGTGTTAGTCTAAATTTTCTTGCAGTATATATTGAGGGTAGCTGCCTCTTTTAGATTGAGCACTCCCCGCCCATCTGTCTGGGGCTTCTGAGCAGAGTATAAATGTAGCTGGTTCCTACCCCGCCATGAACATTGTAGGCTTAGGTCAAGCCCAGGAAAGGCAGTTCTGTTAGTGTTAGGGGCCCATCTGCAGAAGCCACCTTGACGCTTGGTAGATGGGCCTGACACATGTTTGATCAAAAATGTGCGCAAAGAGCTTCTATTTTTTTTTATTTATAGAGGGCATAATACCACTTTAATTTAGTATATTCCCTATTTCCCAGTTTTATGGTTTGTATGTGAAATGTTGTGCTGCCATACCTGCTTTTCTTTGCTTCATGCATGCTAGCTTTATGGATGTGCACCTGCGACTAGGAATGTGCTAGTCTAATTTTTCTTGTAGAAAGCACCCATGTCCGTTCTGCAAAAGATAGAACATATCATATACTTGTCTGCAAAATTTGGACGCAGCCCCATTGAAGTCAATGGACCTGCAAAAAATGATCCGTGGTTTGAAGACTACAAAATGCTTACAGTTGTGTGCATGAGGCCTTATCTGCTGAATGAAGTCCTTCGCAGTTGCATCTGATAGTGATCCCCATATTGTCTACTTTTAAATAACCATACCATACAGAATTTGCTTTTTATCTTATTTTGCTCTATTTCTGGAATCTGGATTTGTTTTTTGTTGATTTGTAGTTATTCTCAGTTTCCTTTTATTTTACAAAGCAACCGTTTGTCCTTATGGAATGGTAAAGGGTTAATACTTCACACTATACTCAGAGTAAATTCTCCTTTCTGGTTTCCATGCTAAGAGTGCCTGTGGTTCGGTTTTTCATTGCTTGCCAATCCACAGAGATGGCAACTCTGGAGGATTTGCTTCAATACACTGGCTATCACTTTTCATCTGACAGTTCAGTCTGTACGCCACTGTTTGTATTATTAAAATCTCCTTTCATTGTCTGCTGCAAGGTTTTTTAGACAGTTTTCTACATCCCCAAAGGAGCGTAAATGAAAAAAAGGTGAAAAAAAAAGAAAGAAAAAGAAAAGAAATGTAAGTTTAGGCTTTATGCACAGTGGTAATTAGCTGTCGACTTGATTGCTGATTAATAAAGGCCCAGATTTGAAGGCATCATTTTGTAACTCTACAATATGAAAGGCGGGGGCCCTCCGAGGTTCAACTGGTTTTCTTGTTTTATTTTCTAATATTGGAGACATCTCTTATAAGAGCTCGTGAATATTTCATGCCTCCTTCCCAGCACATGTCAGTTTTGATGGGGAAGCTATTAAAAAGGGATGTCAAAAGAATCTTAATCTAGATCTCACTTCTCGGTGTGGACAGGCGAAGGAATCTTATCTCGGTGTTGACAGAACAGGGCGCAGTTTAGACTCGTTTATTTTTTCATTATACATAACAAAGGGATGTCAATGTTAACTGTTCGCTTAAATTTAGATAAAATATATCCATTGTGCACGTTTTATATAGAGATTTTTTTTAATTAAATCAACTGGAATGTGAACTAAAGTCGAGCTACAAATATGGTGAAAGGTCTTAAAGGGGTTCTCCAGGCTACTTTGAGGGGGAGCCGGCTCAACTTCAGAGCAATTAGGACACCTCATCACATCAGAAGGTTGATTTTGACCACACTACAGATATTAATGACCTTTCCCTCGTACAATGTTGGCTTCTGGCACCTTGGCAGCTGGACCCAACTGATCGGTGGGAGTGCTGGTTGTTGGACCTCCACTAATTTGAGGATAGGCCATCAATTTCTGGAGCCCAAGAACTGTAAGCACAAAAAAGACTTAAAAGGAGTTTTCCGCAATCGTTAAAAATATCAGACAAGCTCTCCAATTGCCTAAAATAACAAATGATATTATACTCAGCCCTTTATCCAGCTCAGTCCTCTGTGGTGCTTGTCACGTCTTCCTGACACTGCTTGTTTGCAAATATTTAAGAAAACGTGGAAAATACACTGTGTGAACATGCCCCTATCTTCCATTGTCCACAGGGCTGCAGAGGAAGCCAGAGGGGGAGGGGGAGGCACAGTGGAGCTGGGCCCAGCGCGTATGTAAACTTCACTAATCAGCACACACACACGGATGTGCACGCACAGGGATTTTATTATATCTATAGAGGATATATATCTACTATAATAAAAGCCCAGTGTGCGTGCTCAGGGCTGCGTGTCTGTGCCGATATTTGAACTGTGCATGTGCAGCGCCCCATCTTGTCAACACACGGCGCTCCACCCGACGCCCGTACCGCCTACACCAGCGTGCCGCCCAATCACCGCCGACCCACTCGCAATCGTGCTACCCACATCAGCGCGCACGGCGCACCGACCAATCATCACACGGCGCTCTGCACGCCGCCCGCACCGCCCACACCTGCACGCTATCCAATCATCGCCGCTCGCAGGTTATGCTGTGCTCTCCACGTCGGAGGGCCGCAATTACTGTTTGTGCATCACACAGCCTAACAGTCCCAGCACTCTCAGCCACAGACAGCAGCCGCTGCCAGCAGTCTCAGCCACCAGTCGCTGCCAGCAGTCTCAGCACCACCAGTCAGTGCCACCAGTCAGTGCCAGCCATCTCAGCCATCAGTCGGTGCCACCAGCCACCAGTCACAGTGCCAGCAGTCTCAGACAGGAGTCAGTGCCAGCAGTCACAGTGCCAGCAGTCTCAGCCACCAGTCAGTGCCAGCCGTCTCAGCCATCAGTCAGTGCCACCAGCCACAGCCACCAGTCAGTGCCAGCCATCTCAGCCATCAGTCAGTGCCACCAGCCACAGACACCAGTCACAGTGCCAGCAGTCTGAACCATCAGTCAGTGCCACTAGCCACAGCCACCAGTCACAGTGCCAGCAGTTTCAGCCACCAGTCAGTGCCAGCCGTCTGAGCCCTCAGTCAGTGCCACCACCCACAGCCACCAGTTACAGTGCCTGCAGTCTCAGCCACAGTCAACAGTCTCGGCCACCAGTCAGTGCCAGTGCCATTTAATATAGACGGTTCCCACTAATGTTTATGCACTAATGTTCTAGCGCCCGTTATTGTAACAGGATTAATGTCTAGTAATGCATAACTGACCACATATAACTGTACACACTGCATCTATTATACCTATCACAGATCTGTATGTATATATATATATATATATATATATATATATATATAAATATATATATTTAAAAAAATAAAATAAAAATATATAAATATATTTATATATGCCACACGCACACACAAACTGCATATATTATATAGCATTATTGATGCAATATGTACAGATATCTAGTATATACAACAGTGTACTGATATGTAAAGTACAAGGTATAATAGATGCAGTGTGCACAGGTATATAGTATATACAGCAGTGCACTGAAGTGTGAGGTATGGGATATAATAGATGCAGTGTGTATAGATATATAGTATATAGAGCAGTGTACTGATATATGAGGTATGAGGTATAATAATAGATGCAGTGTGTACAGATACTGTATATAGTATATATAGCAGTGGGGGCCCAATTTAGATTCTTGCTATGGGGCTCAATGATGTACGCCTCTGCCTCAGTCTCCTCCTTCTTCCAAGCACTGCTTGCTTCCACCTCCCAGACTTCCTGCTTTTCTGGCCAAAGCCCTTACCTTGTGCTCTAGCACCATCTACTGGACAATAGGTCACACTGCAATCCCTTGTTACAGCCTTCCACAGTTACATTTTATTGAATAACTGAATGCTGAAATGCATTTTATTTACATGCAAATACTTTACAATACAAGTATTCAGATCCAGGTGCTGGTTTGAAAACTGTTAAATATTTTTCGGAGTGCAACCCCTCATTTTAGCTCATTTTTTATTGGTCTTAAACAGTTTGAGCCCCTTTCTCTTTACAGCCTTGAGATTCTCTAGTAGCACAATCTGAATTTTCACTCTGTTCTGTCAGCCAGCTCACATGACGGGCTCCTTATCTCTGATCTCTGACCTTATAAACACTCATTATAGCTCAATTCTTGTTTTACGGATGAGAATGTGGCTTAAATAAGTGTTTATGACCTTTTAGTAATTTATAGATAAGGGTCATTAGATAACGGCGCAAAGTGAAAGTACGATTCACACAGCTAGACAGTTAACCCTTTGGGACAGAATGGCTGAATCTATATATATAAAAAAGGACATATATGTATGTATGTATGTGTGTATGTTCCGCGAAAACTTAAAACGCAACCGTCTATTTCAATGAAACTTGGTATACACATCCCTTGCTACCTGGAAACAAATCTTGTGGGGGTCTCAGCTCTCTAGGACAGACCGTTCCTGAGATATTTCCCAAAAATGACCGCATTAGCCAATATAAGCCTGCCAGCCTTTCACTTAGATCCTAACTGCCATACAAGAGGGTCACATGTACCTTATCAGCCAATAGAAGCTTGCAGGTCCTACTTCAGGTTGCCATAACAACTGATCACAGCTTTTACCAGTTCGCAAGTCCTGAAATATTCAGTTGTATGACGGCACAACTACACTGCTATATGCATGGTGTGGTAAGGTGCAAGGTACTGTGGTCGACGGGAGGTACGTGTCACCGAGGTTCCTGGCCTCGGTGAGGTAAGAGCCGGATTTTTGGTGTGTCAGCAGCAGCTAGTGCTGCTTGACACCTTGCTATTTAGTTTGGCTGCAAAGCCAATCCGGGCCGGCTCTTACTGGGAGTAGGCAAAGAGTTGGGTGGGTGCCTACTCCCCACGGTCCAGGCCGGGTTTTCCAGGGCCTTTATAACACAGCCAGCAGCTGGGTGTGGAGGGTGTGATTGTCCTGGAGCTGCTGTTAGACTGTTTCACTTGTGTTTGGAAGTTCTCTGGGCTGGAAGCAAGAACCAAGCAAGGAGGAGGGCAGACGACCTGGAAGCCTGACGGCGACTGTCTTACGGCTGGACTGACAGCCAGGTGTGAACCTGCATCTAAAAACCTCCCAGGTGACTGGAGCCTGTTTTGGACTGTCTTGTTTTTCCGCTTGATTTCTTATGTGTGTGAATTAACACCAAGAGACTGTTTTATTTTGTGCAAGTGTGAATAAAACACTGTTTATTGCACTATCTGGACTCCCTGTTTTGCCTCTATACTGCACCCGCACTGCTATCTACCAGAGCGACTCCCCACAATGGGGACAGGCACCACTATTAAACAAACGGGCGCTGTGGAGTCCACTGTTAAAGGGGCGGGCACTGGGGAGTTAACTGTTAAATGGGCGGGCACCGTGGAGTTCACTGTTAAAGAGGCGATGACTGTTAAAGGGGCGGTCACTGTGAAAGTCACTGTTAAAGGGGTGGCCACTGTGAAAGTCACTGTTAAAGCGGTGGTCACCGTGAAAGTCACTGTTAAAGGGGTGGTCACTGTTAAAGTGGCAGCCATCGTTAAAGGGGCAGCCACCGTGAAAGTCACTGTTAAAGGGGCGGTCACCATTAAAGGGGCGGCCACCGTGAAAGTTCACTGTTAAAGGGGTGGTTACCGTTAAAGGGGTGGCCACCGTGAAAGTCACTGTTAAAGGGGTGGTCACCATTAAAGTCACTGTTGAAGGGGCAGTCACCGTTAAAAGGCCGGCCACTGTGAAAGTCACTGTTAAAGGGGGGACACTATGAAATTCACTGTTAAATGGGCGGTCACCATTAAAGGGGCGGCCACTGTCAAAGTCACTATTAAAGGGACAGTCACCGTTAAAGGGGCGGCCACTGTGAAAGTCACTGTTAAAAGGGCGGTCACTGTTAAAGGGGCAGCCACTGTGAAAGTCAATGTTAAAGGGGCGGTCAATGTTAAAGAGGCAGCCACTGTGAAAGTCACTGTTATTTAATATAAAATTGCAATAAATAAATAACCGTGCAACGCCGGGTCATAAGCTAGTATCTTATATAAAAAGTTTAATGTATGTTATGTGTGTGTATGTATGTCCGCTAAAGAAATTGCGGACAACTAAAGGACATGTTCTATTTTTTTCAGGAGTCGCAGACCAGAAGTACGGAGCCGCAGACCGGAAATGCGGATGTGGACAGCACAATGTGGAAAGGATGGGGACCCATTCTACGGACGTGTGAATGGACCCTTAAGGAGACAGCGTACTGTGGAGGTCACTAATAAAAGGGCCGCTGCTGTGGAGGTCACTGTTAAATGAGCGGGTCACTGTGAGGGTCACTTTTAAGGGGACAGGATGCTGTGGAGGTCACTGTTAAAGAAGCGGGCGCTGTGGAGGTCTCTGTTAAGGGGCAGAGAATGGTGGAGGTCACAGTTAAGGGATGGGTCTGCTATGGAGGTCAGTGTTAATGGGCGGGGTACTTTAGACGTCACTGTTAAGGGGTGGGGTTATTGTCTAAATCACTGTTAAGGAGAAGGCGTACTGTGGAGGTTACTGTTAAAGGGGAGGCAGCTGTGAAGGTCAATGTTAAAAGGGGTGGGCATTGTGGAGGTCACTGTTAAGGGAGGAGGGGACTGTGGAAGCCACTATTAAAGGGGCAGCGGGGTACTGTGAGGTCGCTGTTAAGGCAGCAGGGTACTGTGAGGTCACTGTTAAGGGAGCGGGGTACTGTGGCAGTCACTGTTAAAGGGGCAGGCTGCTGTGAAAGTCAAAGTTAAGGGGGGTGGGGTTTGTGGAGGTCCCATTTTAAGGAGACGGGGCACTGTGGCGGGGGTCAGTGTTAAGGGGTGGGGGGCTGTGGAGGTCACTCTTAAGGCGGCAGGGTACTGTAAATGTCACTGTTATAGTAGATACTGTCGATATCTTTTAACGACACACACAAACATTAAATGAAATAGATTAAATATTCCTGAGCGAAGCCCGGTCCTTCAGCTAGTTTTTAATAAAGATCAATTGAAAAAATATTTTTTAGTTCAAAATGAGTAAAATACAGTCATTAAAAAATGTCCGCCGGAAGTGTAAATAGCCTTTACGAAACTAATTGGTCTGTAAAAGGAGGAGTATTTTACTTGCCTCTGGTAATTGCCCAATGAACTTGAGTCTGACACCAGATTCAATATACTAGTTATATTTTATGTATCATGCCACTTTGGTGCATTTTAGAACCATATAAACATTTGCATAGCTTTTGTTTGACTTTTATATTTTCTGTGGAAAGTGCACAGACTTTATCATGCGTGAAAAATTCTTATTTCAGGTGTAAATCATCTGGAAAGCAGACATCAGTCATACAGAAGTCATGCGGTGCAAACCAGAATCCATATGGGACCAACCCAGCAAGCTATACAGGTTTTCGATCGGCATCTGTGCATGATGTTAACATCTTTTTGATTCTGTATTTTCTTATAGTCGCCTGCATTAGGCCACGGGGTGGGGATTAGATTCAGTGGAGCTGTCTCTAACCAAACCAGGCTGTTGTTGATCGGATGAACTGAATTGATTTTATGTTTCACCTTGCATAAACATCAAATGCATTAATTATGACAAACATTATAATAGTTATAATAGTTGATAGACAGAAGGGAGTAAATATTTTTTACACCACTGCTTTCTACCAGAAGATCACTTATAAAGGTCTGCGCTCAAAATATGAACACAACAACCAGAGCAGCTGGCATACGTATGGGGGTCAATGATGACTATGGATGATGGACGGTGGGGATGTGGAAAAAATGGGGTCCCCATCATAGTTTTATGTGTATACTCAGATGTATGCATGCATTGTGCTTCTTGGTGTGCATGATACTTACATGATGACATCATTATTATTATTATTATTATTTTTTGGTGTACATGGTGTAATTACTGTGTGCATTATTCCTGTGCTTTGACATTGCTGGGTGCATCACTCCAGGTTGTCACATCACTGTTTCACTGTTTGTGCTTTTCTTTCTTGAATAGTGATGAGCGGAAGGGGCAATATTCGAATTCGCGACATTTCACAAATATTTTGGCGAATATTCGTGATAAATTCGAGAATTTGCGATTATTTTCTTGATTGCGAAAATCGGCAATGTAATATTTGCGTAATGTGGGTCACTATTGGTACATTTTTCAAGCTGCTAGAAGTTTCCTAAGACTGGAGAAAATGGTTGGCATGGCAGAACATTGCAATAGCTTTATATGCAGATAGAGTGCTCCGATATATTCGTGATTGCACAAATCAGCAATAAATGATGCGCATATTTTTGTGCAATACGTGCAACTTCACATTTTAGCAGGTCTCACTACATATAAGTGATCGGTGCACTTAGGCTGGGTTCAGACTTGAGCTGTAAAACACCCTACGCCCAAAGAAGTACAGGAGCTTCTTTGGGGCGTTTTGTCGTGCGTATTGTGATTGACGCCAGAGTGGTCAATCACACGAACGCGTGTACAACGCGTGTTTCCTATTTCCAAAAACGCGCTGTGATACGCGCAATCAAATACGCTCAAGTGTGAACCCAGCCTAAGTGTTGTTGTGAACTTGCCTGTATCATGTATATATGGACAGCAGAACCTATCACACTACCTAACACCCTGCACTGGAACCTATCAACTACACTATATCACGATCTAACCTACACTGACTATCTCCCACTAACTATCTGTATTATATATATAAGCTAACTAACTAATTAAAGGGTTCCTCTGCTCACCGCGCCTGCGCCGAATACAGAGCGGCGGCGCAGGCGCGGGATTTCAGAAGAAGACAGTGCAGGAGGATCGCTTCCCCGCACTGTCAATCAAAGTAAGAAGGGGCGTGCCAGCAGGTTGCCGGACGGAGCCGCTAGGAGCAGGGCAACGCCCCCCCTGCTCCTAGGGGCTAATTTACATATTATAAAAGTAAGTTTTTCTGCCTAAATATACATCCGATTTTTATAAAAAAGACATTATTAAGCTGGTCTGACATTAGCACATAGCTAATGTCAGACAGCTTATAATGTCAAAAGTTGATGACAGAAACCCTTTAACTAATGTAATGACACAGTAAAGCAGAGAGCACAGCAATGACACTGCTGTCTCTCTCGGAACTGAAATAAACAGCAGAAAATGGCTGTTGGGGAGGTTCTTATATAGTAAGGGGTAGGAAACTTTCCTATTGGTTGCTGGGGATGTTGCTAAGCTCAGACAAAGATATTGCAGCCTTCTCATTGGCCCACAAGCAAGAAGCAGGGAGGGATCATGGGTTCAGAGGAAAAAGAATCTAGAATATGTTGTGAGCTGTGACATCACTGTCTGCATTATCTCTTTTGTGTGACATCACTGTGTGCATTATCCCAGTGCTTTAGGGTGAGGCACAAGAAATAAAATGGATACAAAAATGCTCATTAGCTTTTCATATTCTATTCTTTCAGCTGACGGCGGTCATGGTGGAAAAGTTTCTAATTTGGCTTTGTTGCTCCACTAGTTACTTTTTACACCCCTGCTGTGTAGTGCATTTTGAGTGTTGAGGGGGCGCTTCCCTAGTTTAAAGAGGACCTTTCACTGGTCCACAGTTTATGAGTTAAAGCTATGTACATTGAGAGCGGCACCCAGGGATGTCCCTGCACTTACTTGTATCCCTGGGTGCCGCTCCGTTCGTCCTCTGTAGCACCCGGTACCGGCGCTCCTGCTGCTGTAATTTTGCCTGGGGCGGAGACTTCTTCTTCTGCCCTGGGCGTCTCCTTCTCCCAGGGCTAGAGAGCTGGCCAATCGCAGCGCTCAGTTTATATTCAGGATATGAGCTGAGCGCTGCGATTGGGCAGCTCTCCAGCCCTGGGAGAAGGAGACGCCCAGGGCAGAAGAAGAAGTCTCCGCCCCAGGCAAAATTACAGCAGTAGGAGCGCCGGTACCGGGGGCTACAGAGGACGAACGGAGCGGCACCCAGGGATACAAGTAAGTGCAGGGACATCCCTGGGTGCCGCTCTCCATGTAAATAGCTTTAACTTATAAACTGTGGACCAGTGAAAGGTCCTCTTTAATATCTCTGGTGCCAAGGGATAGGCCCCTAGAATAAGCTTCTTACCACTGTTGCTCGGCTGTTATGTGCATTGGGGACCACAAGTTGCGGTCCCCAATGCACGGGCACCATCCGTGCGGCTGCGCAGACGGAACCAGACCCATTCAATTTGATTACATACATCCATTCCATGCATCACTTTCCGGATTGCGGACCCATTCAAATGAATGGGTCTGCATCCGTGATGCGGTGTGCACACGGCTGGGGCCCGTATATTGCGGACCGCAATACGGGCACGGCCGACACACATGAGCCCTTTGGTAGAGGGAGACCGGGCTGCGGCACCTTCTTGGTGGACGCATCCACATGAGGCCAGAAGTACAGTTAGGACGAAGAGTGAACAAGAACCGGTATAAACAACGCTCCCGACTGGGATCGCCTCTTAAAAATGTTTTATCAAAATAATTTTTTTATAAAATAAATAAATAAAATTGTTTTATTAAAATAATAATTGCTTGTATATCATTTATTATTGTTTGTTTTAATAAAACATTTTTAAGAGAAGATCCCAGTGCAGAGCACTGCTTATCCGGGTTCTTGTTCACTCTTCATCCTAACATTTAACATGGAGTCTCATCCCTAGATTACAATTTTAACTCTTTTGTTTCCAGAGTACTCGGCTAAGTGGAACCCAGTGGATACAGTAAGTAATAACAAGTATGATCCCAATTTTGTTTCAGTGCCACAGCCTTTTTTTAAAGAAAAAAATGAGTCCTGACATTCCCCCATCGAGTCCCACAGATGTGTTATCACATAGTTTAGAATGTTTGATGAACTCTGCTTCGGTAGCTGATGAGCTTGCTGTTAATTGGGCATAGTTTCCTGTCTAATTACAGCTGATGCTGCATACATTTGACTTCCAGAACAATGAACTCAGGCAGGTATTTAAATTTTATGCAGTAATAAAGCCGGGGTGTTATGGCAGACACGTTCACAGACATTCGACAAGTGGAAAAATTGTCATTTTTGTGCAGTGAAATGAAAATGAGCAGTCTGCTTCAAAGACGGTGGCTGTATTTCTAGAATGAAAACCGCGCCTGATATCTATGCAGAAATATATGGTAATGTAATTTAAGCATTGCTATGTCCACAAGCAATCAATGACTTTTATTATCTCAGGGGGGGGGAACTTTACTACCAGCTTAACATATTACGTGAGCCTCATCAGAATTTCCATTTCATTACACCTTTCACACCATCACACGGATCACATCCTTTGGTGTGAAATCTTTCCTCAGCTTTTTTTGGGGGTAAAGCTTTGCTTGGAGTCACTTTTAGCCCTATACTGTGGAAAGTCAGCAATTCCATAGTTTTGCAGCAGTAATCTGCAACCTGTAGCTCCCATCATAACATGATAGCTGCAGGCTGTGAGGGCAGGATGAAAATTGTGGTTTTGCAGGAGCTGGAGAGCCACCTGTTGGGGGATGTTGGTTTTCAGCATTTCTGCTATGGAAATCGCTCCCTTTGTGAGCCATATGAGTAACACCTTCATAAGTGTTGTGATATGGCAATGCGTGGAGCATGCCACAGGTGCGTAGTGAATACCTGGACAGTTTGCTACAGGGTCATACACAGAGGATGCAGTCCTTGAAATGAGAGGCCCAATCCGGTTGGTCCCATCACCTTTGCTATTAGGAGGCAAGAACTTGTGAAGGCCACCCCTCTCCAGAGGAACTGGAGGGTTAACCAGAGCAGTGGGACACTAGGGTCAAGGAAACAAGGTGGAGGTGAAACAAGAGGTTTATTTACCTTGATAGTCAAAACGGGCATGCGGAGGGTTCATCTTGAGCTTTACTGTGTACATCACTTTTTTGAGCTTTCATTGCCGGTTTAAATTTTCAACTTGAGGAACCATGTTCTCTAATAGAGGCAGTGCTTCTAGGGGAGGAGATCTTCATAATATGGCATGTGATAGCATAGAACTCATGCTCTCATAGACGCACACAGAGGTATACAATGCGCCTGCAAAGCTCTTTAGAACAGAGTCGTCTCATCACATCATCCCCTTTTTCAAATGAAGCCAGTGAACTAATCATCTTTTGGATGCAAGTCCAGGTCCTGAAACTTCCTGCATAGACAGCTTCTATTCTTTGAGAAAGCTGCAGCTGGTTGTTCATTTTCTCTGTAGAGGAAATGTATTACATGCCAATCAATCAACCGAATATCTAAACAAGTAATTCATGGATGAACCAGGTCTTTCAGACCAAGAGGCACTATTTGGATATCGCACAAAACAAATCAGACAATGTAACATAAAAAAATAGTCACGTTAGTCATAAGAACTGAGCAAAGATTGAGACATGAAACTAGAGGCAGCTTTAAGCCTCATTCACACGTCAGTGTTTTGGTCAGTAATTTCCATCAGTGATTGTGAGACAAAACCAGGTGCGGCCACAAACACAGAACAGGAGCAGATCTGTCCCTTATACCTTGTGTCTGTGGAGGCTCCAATACAGGTTTTGGCTCACAATCACTGATGGCAATCACTGACCAAAACCCTGACGTGTAAATGACGCTTTAGACTGAGAAGATATCTCACAAATTTTGCCCCTTCAACTACTAAGGTGTCTGTATCATTGTATACCAGTCGGCCCATCAGTATTTTGATTGATTGCCAGTAAGAATCCCTGGTTAACCAATTATTGTACAAGGAAATGTGTTAAGACTAGGTAAGCGCATAATAGCGTGCCTTGGGACAACCACTATTAATTCTCTTTTCCTCTGCTTCCTCTTCTTCTGCTTGGTAAATACTAATTGTTTAATTGCATTTATCATTCTATGAAAAGTTTATTGTGATTTTAGTGGCTCAAATTTTTATAGTCTGATTGAGTGTCATGCTTTCAGGTTTATATAATTTGGCATTTTCTTTTCTGTTAGACTTATGCTTAGTGAAGATCTATATCATCATGCATAAAAAGGAAAAATAAAATATGTCTCTAGTACGTTGCCTTTCCGCGTCGCAGGTCCCGAAGGTGAAGTGGGTATATTCACATAAATCAATCCTATAATTCCTTGGACCGCGCTGCTCCAAACAGATGTAAAGAACACCACCAAAAGGATCCTTCTGATATATGCCAACGGCACAGGTAAGCACCCAGGTGGCAGTGGGCTGCAAGACAATCCTCTCGCTCCCCTCTGTCCGAAACCAAAGAATAACCGCAATAGTGAAGGACCTTCGTGTCAATCTGTATAAATATAATTTATTATACTCACAAAAGTAAAAGAAGTTCAAACATCGTATAAAAAGTCTCAATGATAAAAAACCCGACCCTGGTTTCGCTGCGTGAGCTTCGTCAGGGGCATCTTTTACCTGTGCCGTTGGAATATCAGAAGGATCCTTTTGCTGGTGTTCGTTACATCTGTTTGGAGCAGCACGGTCCAAGGATTTATATCATCATGCATGTCTAATGATGGTCTAAGGCCCCTTTCACACGGGCATCGCGGGTGAGGGCCCGATGGTTTCAGGGTGCATTGTGGGAAACCCGCACGAGTAAGGACGCAATTTGACTTAGTTTTGTCTGCGATTGCATTTTGTTGTTCGGTTTTGCACGCGCATGATAAAAAACTGAATGTGGTACCCAGACCCAGACTTCTTCACTGAAGTTCGGGTTTGGGTTCGGTGTTGTGCAAATTTCAATATTTTCCTTTATAACATGGTTATAAGGGAAAATAATAACATTCTTAGTACAGAATGCTTACTAAAATGTGGATTGAGGGGTTAAAAAATAAAAAAAATTAACTCACCTCATCCACTTGATCACGCTGCCGGCATGGTCTTCTTTCTTCTTCTTTGAGGACCTGCCAAAGGACCTTTGATGGCGTCATCGCGCTCACCACGTGGTGAGCTTAGTGACATCACCGCAGGTCCTGCTGAATGAAAACGGATCCATCACCATTGACTTACATTGTGAGTCATGACAGATCCGCTTTGCTCCGCACCACATCGCAGACAGAAAAATGCAGTGTTATTCTGTCCTTGATGGGGACGAAGCCAAACGGAATGGAATGCATTCTGGTGCACTCCATTTCATTCTGTTCAGTTTTGTCCCCATTGACAATGAATGGGGACAACACAGAAGCGTTTTTTCTCGCTATTGAGACCCTAGTGATCTCAATAGCGGAAAGGGAAAGCGCAGATGTGAAAGCGGCCTAATACTGATCCAGAATATGGCCATGTTCATAAGGTCTTCACCGTGCCAGCGGTATAATACAAGCGTTTAAAGGGTACAAAATTTAGGATGATTATGGTCCATGAGTGACATGTGCAGATTCCTACTCAAGATGGCGGAAAGGATCAGGTGGAAAGAGTAGTAACTTAAAATAACAGCTTCAATGGTTTTATGTGGGGTAACAAGCTTACTTGGTCTTCTGATATTGCACCCAGCTTTCCAAACCTGCCTAGTATTTCACTCTCATTGGTAGAAATTAAGATGACTGATGCTGCTGGTTAAAGGCCACACCTGTCCTTGACAGGTCATGGTACCTCTCCTCACAACTCGCTCTTTGCACACTGACTGCTACAACACTCTTCACTCAGGCATCCCACTACTGATGGCACACTGACTAGCCTGTTCCTCGAGACCTGGTTAATCACAGGTCCAATGACGTTCAAGGGTGCAGGGGCTATGACATGCAAGTTGGCTACTGTTCTCTTCTGCAAGTGTTACTGCTGCCGCCTCGCTCTTTGGGCCCTGAGGTAGTATGGCAATTTGTGAGTGTCACTCACCTCTACTTGCTCACTGACTACTATGCAGAGAACAGCTGGTTCTCACTGTTCTTCACTGGCTGTAGCATCTCTCAACTCAGCTTCTCTCAGCAGTCTCTCCCTCTCTGAGCACTCTTTCCATGCTCTACTTGATCCTGAGCACACAGTCCTCAGTGGTCCCTTTATGCATCAAACATCAGAGATGTGGGGATGCTCCGGCTGTGAACCCTATGCTGACCCTTGACTCAATCCAGCACTGCCATGTTACCAGGCAGTTAAAGCCCTCCACTGCAACCAATGTACAGGATGTACAGTGCAGTACCTCACAAAGTACAGAACATTTACATTTTACATATGTGCAGCACCCACCGACATCCTGCTCACGAGAACATGACTTAACTAGGCATATCTCTATTTCACCAGCCTTTGTGACATCACCACCATCACTATACATCTTAAGCATGCTGCCAAATGCAGGGCATTTAACCCGCAGTAGGGCCTTAGTCAATCAATGAATCACTGGTGTCTCACAGATTAAAGCCACATTAGCCTGTTATTGTAGTGTGTCATACATGGCACACTCAAGTAGGACACAGTGCAATAAGATGGCATATCACATAGTAATCATCACATTGCTGATGCATTCACATTAAGCAGATATACAACAGTTCAACATGGGTGGTATTGCTACCATAACAGGGTCAGCGGCTACCCATAGCAATGGAAAATTGTAGCAGTGCCTTAGGGGCAAAAAGGATATGTATTTCGTGTAAGAAGGGGTGTGACCGTTTTCAACTCTTTTACAGGCACCATTTGAGCATTTAAAGGGGTTTTCCAGTATTTTGATAATGATGGCCTCTCTTCGAGATAGGCTATTAGCATCAGATCGTGAAATTCCAACACTTTGCACCCCCACCAGTCAGCCATTCAGAAGTAACTCTGGCACCATAAGAAGGCGCCAAACTGACATAGCTCCATCCATTGTGTCGTAGACAGAGCTGGTTACCACAATGCTGTTCCCATTCACGTAAACGCGAGCGGTGCTGCAGTTACCAGCTCCATCCGCTAAACCAAGGATGGTGCTGTGTCATGTTTTTCCCTACTTCCAGCACCAGAGCTACTCTTGAACAGCTCAGTGGTGGTTGTATTAGATTCCTGTAATCTACTATTGATGACCTATCCTGAGGATAGGACATGAATATCAAAATACTGGGAAACCCAACAGAGTTATCCCAGTATCTTGATTGCCTATCCACAGGATAGACACCTGTAGGATGCCCCTAGGTTTTAGAGGAGGAATATAAGAAACAATAATCAGGCCCCTAATTTTCATCAGACCTCAAATCAGACCTCCAATCTTCACCAGACCTTCAATCAGAATGCCTATCTTCATCAGACCTCAGATCAGACCCACCAATCAGATCCCCAATCTTTATCAGACCTCAGAACAAACCACCTAGACCGTACCCCCCTCAGATCATAACCCCCCAAAATGTACAGTATATGACATGTGAGATTATTATTTTAGGCTTAATTTCCCTATGAAAATAAAAAAAATTCTGTAGCTTTTTTAAATTTTTGATAAAACTCGTGTGCACTATGATAGAGGTACTTAGTCTGGTTTAATAGGGCAGGTGCACTACTCATAAACAGCATTAAAATAAATTTTTTATACTCTTCGATGTACCGTAACATGATGGCGCTATACAAGTATAGACTACTGATATCAATTTTAGAAATAAATCTAATGCATATGGAAATTTTCGATTTTAAAGAAAGTTCAAACCCTTTGTTTACCTTGGCGACAGGTTCACTCCGAAATGTTAAAATATTCCGTTCTGCATCTGCTCTTTTGACGACGCTTTGTTTAAAGTTCACTGAAAATCGAAATGTTCCGATCCCGTCAGCCGCCTGCCAATCTCAAGCCATGATTTTTTTTATGCCAGAAGGAAATGTCCTTATCATTTCTGCGGGCCAGTCTATAGCTATGGGGAAGATTCTGTATTAATGTACTTGCAATTTAAACAAATCGGGCACCAGGCAGCTACAAGTGCGGATGAGGAAATAGATCAGCCTTAAGTTTCTTGAGAGATTGCACTGGCACGGAAAGATATTAGGAAAATCCCGCTTTGAGAATGAGAAAAATGACAACGGTGGGAAAATGATTTTTTTTTTCTGCATGAGTTTTTATTACGATCTGTAGCAATAGATCTTTTGGAAATGTTCAAGAAAAAAAAGCGTATGAAAACATTGTGGCCTGATTTCAGATACTCAGCCCTATAAATCATTGCTCTTGAAGCAGATGGAACATTAGCTGGGTCAATTTTTTTTTCTTTTCAGATTGAGAAATATCTTTTTCCCAAGGAGCACTTTCCCTCTAATTCCCCTTAGTAAAGTGCCTAAAATGTAATAACTAGAATTTGATATGTGTTGTAATTATTGTCTGAATTTAGTTTTTACTTTTCCATTTTAATTTTACTGTTGAATTTAGTTCCCAACAAACAGAAGATTTATTACTAGAAGATACTATACCACCCACTAGGATTCTGTAGCCCCTCCTTATGCCACGTGGTATAATTTTTTTTAAACATGGTAGCATATAGGGGGGGTGGATGCTGCAGTACTGCATCTATCACAGGTATCAATTTTTTGTATACGTCAAAAGATTTTCCCAACGTTTATGTTAAATGGAGGCCAAAAATGCAACGCAAAGAGCATAGAACAGAGATCTGAAATGTGCAGCAAGCCCCTGAGGAGCCAGTGCAAAGAATAGGAGTGAAATGGCCCTGGTGAGGCGTTGTGTCACAGTGTTCTCTGTGAGCCTGTCGATGCCTGGAGATCAGTGCAGTGGAAATATATTTTGAAGAATCAGGCCAGAAGTAAATCATAAACAGTCTCTCTTTGCTTAGCACAAAATATAACTTGTGGCACATCCAGCAGTATTAAGTAAATATTGCACTTTCTGACACTAGATGAGGAGGTATGGTCGCTGGTTGCATGGCAATTTATTGGCACTTACAGGCACTTGTGGATATAGGTGTCCACTGTGATAAAGGCTTAATGTTAATCTGGCCTGGTGGTTTGGGTGATGGGTGTCTGAGTCGTAGTCCCTCACCTTGCAGTAGTGCCTGTAAAGCTGTAATTGTGCTGATTACTTTGCTGTCTTGACACACTGATGCTGTAGTTCCTTAATAGTGGCAGTATATGGGGGAGCTGAAATATGCAGGACAACTGCGCCGGGTGAAGGGGATGGCTCATGTACATTGTGGCTCGTGACAACTATGTGGGCCATAAACAGCAGATTTTGTTGCCAGTGAGATCAGTCACTCCACAGTCTCAGAATCTCAGTGGGTGTCATGGGAGACAGGAGGGCCTGGCTGCTGATCTTGCCCTTCTGGAGAGCCTTATAAACATAAATGACAATAAAATGGTCTAAGTTGAGAATATGGTCTAATGACAATAAAATGGTCTAGTTGAGATCAAGAATCTCAGGTGACACCACACACAACATAGGTAGTGTCAGAACTTTACATCCTGGGTGCAGAAGGGTTTGATGTGGCAGGAGCCCTTTGGGTTCCCTTGACTATGGAACCAGGTAACATTCCCTATAGTTATGCCACTGTGATCAAACTATACTGAGTTCTTTATGTAAACGGTCAACGTGAAGATGTATTGGTCTGCAGGCACCAAATTGTATCCAGTGGCGTAGCTAGAGGGTGTGCAGAGGTAGCAGTCGCTACCAGGCCCTGGAGCCTGAGGGCGTCCAAAGACCCTTTTGCCGCATAAGAAGACACCAGTATTATAGAGAGTGCATGCTGCTCAAGTTACACCTCTGGCAGGAGCGAAGGGGTTAGGTCAAGAATTTGGCATGAGGGAGGTGCCGTTTAGATTTTTGCATCAGGCAGCATGAAGGCTACATGCGTCCCTGTCCCCTGGCCACAAAGCACTGAGGGAAGGGGGCCCAAGCTGAACTCTTGCACCAGGGCCCATGAGCCTTTAGCTACGCCCCTGATTGTATCATATTTTGTAAGCTTCAATTTTCATTTTAGATGCATTGCACATTGCCAGTAATGAAAACATAAAATAATTCCATTACAGTTTTCCCGCCTTTAATATTTACAATCGGACAAAATACAAAGCGTAACTGAAAAGACACAAACAGCCAACAACAATCCTTCTTAGAATATTGATTGACAAGATTTATCTTACTTTCAGCTAAAGTTTAGAGAACTCATCTGACGATTCTTAATTGAAAAAGGTGGGCGGGATGTTCTATCAGAGATACGGGGCAACAAACTTATCAATTAAAATAGTCAATACCATTTTCCGCACACAGCATTGTACATTCTGATGGAACATATGAGGCGCTCTGAATTGACTTGTTTAAAACAAATTTATCGGCATGTTCACAGTCATCAGCCTCTGTATTGGTAATTGTCTCAGCTCTCTGGATGTCTGCCATTTCTAATGCACGAGCCCTGCAACAAAACAAACACATTTTTAATGTCAATTTGCAATGATTATACTGTATCTGAAAAGGGAATATGTTTACAAAAAATGTGCTACTTTAACTTAAAGGGATTGTCCAGTTTGGATACTCTTGTAATGTGGTAGTGTATACTATTGTCGGTACCCAGTCGTATGTCGACACATGCCATCTAAATGTACAGTACGATGACACTGTTGTGGCGTACATCTGGTCTGTTATAAGCTATAGATACATTTTGCATATTAAAGGGGAGTAAAATACTGATGATCTATCCTCAGTATAGGTAATCAATATCTGATTGGTTGGGGTCCGCCTCCAGGCGGGACTGAACATGTGATTGATGAATGTGGCATCACCAGTCCATGAAGAAGTCACAGCGAAATTCCTGAATCAGCCAATTTCCTAAAATTAGTTTCTGGTCCAATTAGCGAATTAATGAATGGGATTGAAAATTCAAGTAGGGTACAAATACATTTGAACCAAATCAAAACTATTCCAATTAGCCTGAAAATTGGTATAAACTGGTGAATTGGTAAAACTCTGAGGTCTCATAGGACACATATTTTTTCACCCTTGTCTATTTTTTTTTTTTTACTGTTTTTGGGAATTTCACTCAATTGTCTCTCTTCCCTTTCAAGCTCTTTAACGCAATAACAACAATAGTAAATCTCAGAGTGAGGCCCCATTCACACGTCCGCAAATGGGTCCGCATTCGCAATTCTGCAATTCTGCAGAACGGGTGCGGACCCATTCATTCTCAATGGGGACGGACGTGAAGCGGAGAGCGCACTATGTGCTCTCCGCTTCCGCATTTGCGGAGCTCGGCCCTGAACTTCTGGGTTTCGGCCCCGAACTTCCGGTCCGCGTCTCCGCAAAAGATAGAACATGTCCTACGTGTGAATGGGGCCTGACACTGATATCTGTAGATATGGGTACACAGTCACATTTGGTTGACCGTGTTTAATAACATAATGCACTGTTGTATTTGTTTTGTTTAATAAAAAAAAAATAAACATTAAAAAAATTGTCCCTTATTGAGGGCAGATCCCTGCCTGTATTTATACACACTGTACCCGGCTGACGACTCAGTAAAATACATTTACCCTGGGTTCAGACCTGAGCGTTCTAAAAACGCGCGTTTCAACGCGTTTTTGCAAATAGGAAACGCGCGTTCGTACGCGCGTTCTTGTGATTGACTACTGTGGTGTTAATCACAAAACGCGCGACAAACGCCCCAAAAAAAGCTCAAGTATTTGTTTATGCGTCGGGCGTTTTACAGCGCGTTCAAACGCGCTGTAAAACGCTCAAGTGAGAACCAGGGCCATAGGAAAGCATTGGTTTTCATGTGTTGAGCGTTTTACAACGCTCAGGTGTGAACTTAGGGTTACTTGTGAACTGTAGAAGCTTTGCAGCACGTTTTTGGTAAAATAGGTTCCATTTGGTGCAGCCCACAGAACCACGATATTTGCTGCTGGTGATGCACTAAAATACAATTATTTGCACATTTATCAACAATAGAAGATTTGCGACAGTCTTTTTGGGGAAAAAAGCTGGCTTCTGCACATGAAAAAAAGAGTGCAGTCTCTTTAAAAGCTCATATCTTGTGCAGTGCAACACAGTCTGTATGTGAACAGCTCCAGCTATAACTGTAGCACAACACTAAGGCCTCTTTCACACGGGCGTCATGTTTGAAGCCCAGATACGAGGCGGGGGCGTTGCGGGAAAATACGCAATTTTTCCGCGCATATGCAAACTGTTGTAATGCGTTTTGCACGTGCGTGAGAAAAATCGGCATGTTTGGTACCCAGACCCGAAGCCGGACTTCATCACTGAATGGTGATGGAAGCATGTGATTGGACCATGTGACCCAGTGACGTCACAAAAGGTCCTTTACCCCCCAGCTGAAGACAGAACAGGAGACTGGCAGCTACGCGCTCAATCGGAGGGGGTGAGTTACTTTTTTTTTTTTTTAACCCTCAATCACCCATTTTACTTTGCATTCTATATTTAGAATGCTATTATTTTCCCTTATAACCATGTTATAAGGGAAAATAATAAAGATCGGGTCCCCATCCCGATCGTCTCCTAGCAACCATGCGGGAAAATCGCACCGCATACGCACTTGCTTGCGGATGCTTGCGATTTTCCCGCAGCCCCATTCACTTCTATGGGGCCTGCGTTGCGCGAAAAACGCAGAATATAGAACATGCTGCGATTTTCACGCAATGCAAAAGTGATGCGGGAAATTCACTGCTCATGTACACAGCCCCATTGAAATGCAATTCCGCATTGCACCCGTGCGGAAATCATGCCCATGTGAAAGGGGCCTAACACTCCCTATTCTGTTCCTAACGATAAAGCTAGACTTTCTATCAAGTAATTCGATTTGCCTAACTATATATCTTCCCTATCCCTAACACTGTCCCTGTAAGACCGTAAAATGGTTCACTTGTGTGTCTAATTGCGGTGGCTGAGCTCAGCTTGGGAACTGCCATAGTGCTTCATAGACCAGCCAGTATTCTCCCTCCTGATTGGTAGCCAGGCTAACTGCAAGGCATTAAAGGTAAGCCTGCTGACGCCGATCGGGGTCATGCATCTTTCCTGCCCTTTTTCCTTCAGTAGTGTACTGAATTTGAAATGTAAAATGGCAGGCATCATTTTGCACAATTTATTTTAATCAGATTGCTAAAACTTCGGTCATGTTTGGAAGAAAAACTTTGGTGAAATTCATGACAAATGTAATCCCTTTATATCACTGTTCCACCTGGCTGAAAGGCGTGCTCCACAGTTTTGCAGTGCTACTGCCATCTCTACTTCTTTCCTATTGTAGCCAGCAGGCTCGCTGTCCAGCGAACAGAGTAGCTGGCATCTCGTCGCCATGATAAGCTGGCCAGCCTCCATGTGCTGGAAAGCCAGCCAGTCAGGAGTGACATTGGGAAGTCCAACATCATGGGTCATGTGACTCGGACGTTCCATGTGATCTTCCTATTTAGCAGTCAACTGCTGGCCACAGTTGCCTATGATTAAAATGTTACTCATCATGTACTCTGCTATATTGCATTTTTAACCTCTGGATTTTTGGACCTCGTCATGTTTCTGACTACTATCCCGTTTGCCTAACAATTTGGAACTGACGAGACTTACTAGTTTTGACCTCCTGGCTTGGCATGTTTCTGTTTTTCACTTTGTGATTTGGTTTTAGATAGTATTCTCCTGGTATTGACTTAGGCCTCCACCACTCTGCTATATTCAGTTTGGTTTTGTTCTGGTTATTCGACCCATCGAGTCGGTTACCTGCTCTGTGTATCTGTCACTACGTTTGTTATTTTGTCTTTGTATTTTTCCCTGTAGACCTCTGCACTTGGTAAGAAAGGGACCGTCGTCCAGTTGTGTGCAACCATATAGGATGGAACGTGCAAGAAGTTAGGGACGGTGGGTGCGGGCGAAGTTCAAAGGGCCTCACTGATCCCTATCATGACAATTTAGAATCGGTTCACTCAGCTTACTGACTGCAGTGATAATGACCCATCTTAGCCTATAATTGGTTAAGTAGCAATCCCAGCCATTTCCTGCCATATTGAGACAAACTCCAGCCTCTTCACACAACTGTTCTGCAGGAGTGCTGGATGTCAGACCCCCACGATTTGATATTGAATACCTATCCCGAGGACAAGACACAGAAGGGGAAAAATTAGGTCAATGAGACATCATATCAGATGTGGTCAAAAATCAAGTCTACAGTAGTTCACACAACTTTTTTTAAAGCCAGACAACTCCTATTAGGATAATTTCTAGTACTGAGAGTTACTAAATCAGTTTATGTAACTGCTCTAAGGCCTGTTTGCTCTGCTGTGTGATTGACGTCTTAATGCATTTCCATTAAAATTTTGATTCCTTGTGTTGACAACTATGTTTCATATCCTTACTAAAATTATCCATTGGCAGCAATAGTTATAATGACACCTGCAGTAAAAGCCTAATTAATTGTTTTGCAATCAGTTAGATTGTATGTTCCAATTATATTTGTTACAATATCTAAACTCATGAACTTAGAAACATTCTTATGAAGGCTTCCAGCTCTATCAGATGTACATGGTTTTGAAGGGTTTTATCTTGAATTATGGCTGCATATTTAGCCATAGTTTTGATATCTAGAGCAGAAAAATGTTCATGTCCATAGGAGTCCATGTCCTATCTCTACATCTTCTTCGTAGGCCCAGTATATTGACTTGAATTGACATGCATGACGGTTAACCTATCCGTACTTAACAGAGCTTTTCAGGAGTAAAATATTGATGACCTAGTTCCATGGTAGGCCATCAAGATCTGATTGGCGGGGGTTCAACTCCTGGCCTTTCTGCCGATAAGCTGTTAGTAGATACAATGGCACTCCGGTGAGTGTTGTAGCCTCTTTCTAGGTCAGTGACGCCTCGTTCATCAGTCATATGGCCTATTTGCAGCTCATTAGTTATAATGGCTCGTTTTGTCTAGGGAGTAATCATTAGGGGAAAAAAGGTTGCCGTTCTATTAGGACACACAAAACTTGTCCTAATCACACAGCAGGACAAGTTACTTCACAACTCTGAGCTAAAGAGCTGCCTCATCCTCCTCTCTGCTCTGCTTGTCAGGGATTATCCTGAATACAGCTGATAACATCTTCAGCTGAATCTCTGTGGGAATAGAGTTCATGAGGAGACATGAACTATAGAGAGAACAGACATGTGGTAATGTGTTGCTGTGGTAATGGAGACTGCATACAAGTACTGCTGCTCATTGCCACATTCCCACCTCTTCGCTGTACTTCATGTCTTCTCATGAACTCCATTCCTACAGAGATTCAGCTGATCATAATCCTTGACAGGTACAGCAGGGAGGAGAATGTGGCAGCTATTTACCTCAGTGTTGTGAAGTAACTTGTCCTGCTGTGTGATTAGGATGGGTTTTGTGTGTACTGATAGGACAGCGGCCATTTTATTTCTCCCAATGATTGCTCCCTAGACAAAACAAGCCGGATCATTGCTGCTCTACGGTTCCTGCAGATGTCTCCACACAGCAGGAATGCCGCTCAGCAAATCGCTGGCTGCAGTGATGACCCACCTTAGCCTGTGTTTGACTTAGTACCAATCCCAGACATTTCCTATCATTTTGAGACAGGAACAGGAATTAGAGAGCAGTGAGGACACTGGCTCTGCAGAAGCAGCAGTGGCGAGGATAAGGATGAGTATGAGTTCTCCTATTTTACACCATGTCCAACCCATAGAAATTATTTTATTTGTGCTGGAAAAGATCTTTAACCTCTTACCGAACCCTACCGATTGGTTGGGTCTTTAAAGATGATGCTGGCTCTGGAACATAGCAGGCGCCATAGCCGTGGGGTGCCTGCTGTTTCATACAGCAGACACCCACCGCTCATGTCTGCAACTGGCTATAATACTGGTCGCGGACATTTAATCCTTCAGTATCTGAGCACGCAAAAACACGTAAGCGCTTGCTTCTGGGTATGCTCCGGCTCCCTCTGGCAGCGATCGGAGTAGCCAGAGCATGTATGTAGCAGCCCCTGTCATTAAGAATCCACAGGAAACTAGTAAATGCATTGGAGTCTATGAGAATAGCAATATAATGATTGCTTGCTATTCTTATTGTTTTTAAAAATTTAAATAAAAATAAAAAACTAAAGAAATTAAAAGAAATACACATCATGGGTATCGCCACGTGTGAAAATGCCCATAAAAATATTTTTTCCATAAGGCAAACACCAAAATGGAAAATAATGTCAAAATGGCTGAATCAACACTTTTGGTCGCTTCATTTCCCACAAACAATTAAAAATTGATTAAAAAAATCATACAAACCCCAGAATAAAATAAATCAAAAGTATAGATTGCTCTGCAAAAAATGACTGCAGGGTGAGTGCAGGGAGAATTATTCTGCGTTTGTTGTATTTATTTATTTCTACATTTACTTATTACTACATCAGCCATAAACTAAGATATGTAATTCAATACCCATGAGATGGAAGCCTTTATTATTCCGTTGCCAGCATGCCAACCAATACCACCCAGTCAGCACCACTTAGGTGGGCCAGGTATTAATGATGACTATCCTCATCTTTTGCTGGCTTTACTTCTTCCAAATTATCCTTCAAGTCTTCATGTCCTAGAACAGCAAGATGCAGCGAGAGGAGAAGCGGGATGTTCCTGATGACATATTCTCATCGATATTAGATGATGCGGAAAAGGAGGAAAAGCAGATGGCAGAAGAAGGGCTCCCACCTGTAGGGCACGAGAGCGCTGGGGTTAGAGAGGTGGGTATGTCAGAGCTGATTAATATTCAGTGTTTACTGTCAACCTGCATTAGATTGGAGGCCAGAACAGCAATAATATGCATATTGTGCTCCAAACCTAACCAGCAGCCCCTGTTTAAAGGTGCCTCGCGGCCATTAACAATGAAGGACTATTCAGTGCAGTATTAATTATTAAATGAAAGGCAGCTGTGGTCTAGTTGGCCATGTGGTTCTTCAATACAGCATGGCCGCTCCATGTGCCTGTACCCCACGGCAGTGTGGCCTGGGTATACCTGATTTATAGTGATTCTTGATTTTCTTGGCTAACTCGGGTGAAGTTGCCGAATCAAATTTTTCAAAACTTCGCTTATCTCTAGTTACCTCTTCATGCCCATCTGTTCCAGAGAAGAATTATTCCATCAGAATGCATCCAGAGTTATTAGAGAGAGATTATAAGTGAAGTCTCCATCCAAATTTGAGAGTGCTCTGTAGTATGGGTAGTCCGCAGGGTTACAGGTCAGGATGGGTCTGCAGTAGTTATAGTTTAGTAAAGGATTAAACAAATATGGGTCATGATTAAAGTTTGAAGAATTACTCCAGGAATTCACCACCAGAATTAGTCCAGGAATTCACCACCAAGGACCATAAGCTCATGAAGGCATTTATCACAAACCTCTTAGGCTAGAGGCATAGTTTGAAGCTAATGGACTCCTGTGCAGAATCTGTACCTATGCACTCCTCCTAAACACCAATGACCATATAGCATTTAGATACACTAAAGAAGCAGTATGATTAGATATTTGCCACATAATTGACTGTTGACCTGTAGAGTACTTGCCATTGACTTCCCTAACTTATGGTGTACCATATAGCACCCAAATAATACCCTAATAAAGTGTGCAAACAGCCATAGCATGCATTGCCAAAATAACATTACCTAAGATCCAAATACGTAGCACTTTCCATTCAATAAAGTAGGGAGTGTAGGTGCGTCCAGTACAACAGCTTTCCCATAGGTTTGGGAATCAGCTGTACGATCAGTGGTCCAATCAGATGTCCAGGTTATCATTGCCAGTGGTACCCCTTACAGGTCACAGAAGACAGAACCCTAAGACCTACCATGGGTAGAATAAAAATACTTGACAATCATAGTTGCCGAAGCACAGGGGTGCATCTAGCCTTTCTGCTGCCCGAGGCAAAAACTGAAAGGATGCCCCCCCATGCCAAATTCTTAACCTAACCCCTTCCCTCCAGCCTTACTGTTGAAGGCATACTTTGAAAATATTACATATAGTGCTACAAACATACTGGTAATGTAGCGATACAGTTGAATATGCAGAGATAAATGCATCCATAATGAAAGTACACATTGCCCAAGGCCTTTCCGCTGCCCCCCACTTGTCCTTACCCGGTGATGCCTGGGGCAATCGCCTCACCTCACCTCGTTGGCGAACCATAGTGAGGAATTCTGATGTGCCAGCAACACCCAGAAAGATGGTTTTGTGACTTCTATATACTGTAACTGTGAATTTATTGTGCTTCTAAAATAATCCATTATAGCACTTTGTTAAAATATCTCAGAATTTGCCAGGGGGTTACTCATATAGAGTTTTCTGTAGGAAAGTGTCATAAATTATTTACTGCTAGCTCCATAAATAGAGCACAGGTGCACTGGAATCTGTCACGAGCGGATTAGATTGATTGTGTGAATGGTGCCGACAGCAGACAAGTGATGGCTGAGACTCATATTAATTATTAGCTGTGCTAACATTACAGATGACTGACGGGGGATATTTATTGACTGGCAAAAAAAAATTCTGTGGCTAAAACTTGTATTGAAATAATGGTGGAATAGCACTAAAGGGGTTGTCCCATGATGAAATATGAAATATCTCTGTCAGATCACACATTATTATTTATTTATAAATTTAGAAAATGCTTTTTAAAAATATTGCTCTTTGGAGATGAGTAAATTTCTTAAAATTCCATTTTGGCCCGATTTGGCCGAATTTCCCTTCCCATTCGATTCGGGTATGAATATATTGTATCTGAATCACAAGTGCTCTGATTGCCTGGATATTCTCTATCTCTCTCCTTGATTCACCCCAATTAAATTACACGCAATTCTGATTCTAACTAATCTAATTTTTCTGAAATAATTTTCTCCCTGGCTGTGACGTTCTGCTCTACGATTGGACAGCGCTGCTGTCAGGGAGAAGGAACGCCCAGGGAGAGAGGCTGATGTCTCCTCCCCATTGTTCCAACCGGAGAATGTAACGGGGGCTAGAGCGGACGAACGGAGCCGCGCTCAGGAATAATAGTAAGTGCACTTAGATCCCTGGGCGCCACTCTACACTTCCTGCTATTTAGTTCATATTATTTGGACCCATGAAAGGTCCTCTTTAAACAAGAACAGCCCCTTGAATGGCGTCACATACAGTATGGGCAGAATGAAGATGGTGGCCATATAAACTGCCTCACTGGTATAACAAATGAAAACATATAATAATGACTACACTATAAATAAACATACAGTACATAAGACCAGTTTTCAATTTCAATACATTGTGTTTAATTTTAAGATCTAATAGACTCTCGTGTAAGAAGCTTATTTCTCTAGTCACCTTCCCTAATTGGGCGGTTCACTTTCTATATTGCTGGGACCCTGAGTGAACTCAAGTTGCCACTATGGTAATCCTTGAAGTATTTAGATGCTCCTGACAAATATCTATTACATTGTTGTCCTTGAGGATTGGTCACTTGTAAATGTTCTCTGATACTAACTTTGAGCTTGCACTTTTGTATGTCTTCCTGCCATGTTTCATGTTCATGCTACGATTAAGAGCCATAATCAGCTCGAAACGCGTAAGCCGCTGGGGTGCACTCACCTATCTTTTTAATATGTTTTGAAATAAATATAATTTTTTATTTTTCCACGGAGAGCTGGAATCACCTATCGTACTCTGGACAAAAAAGAATATGCATCGTTATCTGTTTTTAAATAGTAAAAAGAACGAATACATTTCCTTTAAAACAATGGCAAAGCAAACCAGAACAAGCCTATGTTCGTGATTTATTATCCAATTTCCTAAATTCATGTTTGGATGTTTTTAAAATGAAAAAAAAAAAAAAAAAGCACCTGAACTCGTCCCAGAGGAGGAAACAGTTGAAAGACCATATGGTGTTTGGAAATGGCATTGTGTGCTTAGGGGCTAATTTCAATTCTGTTGCCAAAACCTTCCACTTGTATCTGATGTCTGAAATTGGAGGCATCTGTTATCTCTCCCAGAGTATAAACAGTTTGTGGGGGGTGGCTTTGTTTACAAAATTTTCCCTTTAAATGAACAAGACTTAATTAGGGACTCGGAGGCAGATTGCTGTTATTAGCCTATCACATTCTATAATTTCCTTGGTGAATGCAGGAACTGGCAGCGTTTGTTGTGGTGTCTTAGGGCTGTGGAAGTTGTGCCATACTTACAGAGTACATACTGTACATTCTCTGTGTAGTATAATTGTATGTAACGTGTGTATTATCACAGAAATGTATCCAATCATATGTAAGCAAAGCTCAAAGGAAATGTATGCTTTAGGCGGCATTCACATGACCATAAGGGCTCTTTCACAAGAGCGGATGCCATGCGGGTAATCTGCTACGTGAAAGAGTGCCAAGCTCCGCTCTGGACAGCAGAGACACGGAGCATTAACATGATTGATAATGCTCTGTTCCTCACTATGATCTTTTTACTACAAAATTACGGTGACAACTTTATCTCACTGTGATTTTGTAGTAGGTCACAGACAAGGAGCCTTTATCAGAGCAGAGCAGACAGAGTTGCTTTTTTTTTTTTACCTGAGAGGCCTTGCGGAGACTTCTGGGTGGGTACTATATTTAATAGTAGACTGTCTTGGATATGTGAAGTGTATCTTGATTTTTCTCGAAACATATATGTAAATTACTCTCCAATACATATACATATACAAAAATACATATACTACCCCCAGACGAAGGAGTTGCCGAAACGCGCGTCGGGGCCGGCGTCATCCCAGAGGAGACACACATATGGGTAACTGTTGATTGGCATTTGTTATATTTTTGCACATTGCACTTTACTTGTTACACTTATTATTACATGTGTGTTTCCAGTCTGGTGATGTCCCCTCCCTACACCACCATTTGGTATATGTATTTTTACTACAATTTTTATGTATGTTTTAATACATGTGATGTCATTTGCATGTTTTCAATAAAGGATATTTACATTGTATGTGGTCTAGTACATATTTTTTCCATATATGTAAATTAGCATGTCTAACATCTGGTGGCATGAGAAAGGCTTAGCTTGCTTCAGATTGGCTCATCTTTCCCAGAAACCTAAAGATATGAAAAATATAGAATGTTATCCCAAAAGCGCTGCACTATCTATTCCCACCTTACGGCTGCACCTACCCCACTATGCTTCCAATTACTGGTTTACACAATAGATATATGGATACCACGCTCTATGTAATGTATTATGTCGCCAGTGGCTATAAATACACACTCTACTGATGTGAATGTATGCCGTTCCCCCAGAAAACAGACCACCTACAGTACCTGTTGCATGCGTGTATGTGATCCTTGGGGTTCCTTGCAGTACTCTGGGTTTTCAGTAAGCTTTTCTCGCAGGTTCCGATGAATATCTCTTGTCTTTGGGAGTCGCGCCCTGGCCGGTAGCACGACTCCAAGTTCGTGGTTTCGCACTCGCTGGGAGCGGGAGAGACGTCACTGCTGTGCCTACGAATAGTCACAGCTACCACTTGACCGCTTCAATGCATTTCGGTTAATCATGTTCCCCTTCGTCAGGAAGAAAGACCTGGTAGTCACTGCAAGATCGCTCCTACTTATCCCCGCCTGCATTTCCTACGTAGATTTTAACCCTATAGTTCATGGTATGGATTTTCTAATGTGATATCCCTATTCAAATGAAAAGATCTCTATTTCCATTGAGCAAGACGAGACTAATATTTAATATGGATAACTTAGCCCCGGTAGGATTAAATATGGAAATAGAGATCTCCACGAACTTGGAGCCGCGCTACTGGCCGGGGCGCGACTCCCAAAGACAAAAGATTTTCATTGGAACCTGCGAGAAGCTCTTACTGAAAACCCAGAGTACTGCAAGGAACCCCAAGGATCACATGCACGCACGTAACAGGTTCTGTAGGTGGTCTGCGGTCCGAGGGAACGGCATACATTCACATTAGTAGAGTGTGTATTTATAGCCACTGGCGACATAATACATTACATAGAGCACGGTATCCATATATCTAAGATATGAAATTTACCTTCCTAGCAAGTATGCTAATTAGCACATACATTTTTCCAGAAACCAAGAGTAGCGTTGCCTGGTCTACAATACTTCTCACACACACTAGGCACTCTCCATAATGAGAAGGAGTACCCAGCAGACAACACATATTGTAAATATTTCCCTGAATCTTTCTCTCACTCAATCACTGCATGTGTTTTCTCAGAAATATAAACTCCTGAACCCAAAGGCAAAATCTGTAATAAGGTCCCCCAACAATTTTTTATCATTTAAAGTACTGGTCTCCTCATGTAGGTTGAGAAAACTTTTGGACACCATCAGACTCTTGGGCCTGGGTGCAGCTACGATTGTGTCCACATTGTATGATCCATACTGCCTGGTAGACATGATCCTGCTGATTAAAATGATGCCTGTTTTGTGAAAATTGGTTGCAGCGTTCCAGAGCAAAAATACTTTTATTCTTTATACAAATGAGAGCATCAGTGAACCAAGGGGCATGGCCAGCACTGGAAAGCTGAGGGGAATCAGTGCACCAAGGGGCTATGCCCCGCCCCCTGTGCACTGAAGCCCTCATTTCTATCAAGACTTTTTTTTTTCCTCAGGAATGCCACAACCATGTTTCATGAGACAGGTATCGTTTGAATGGGCAAGATCTATGCCAGGGGTGCACAATGTTTTCTGGTTGGGGGCCACATTGTCAGACTGAACCAACAACAAGGGCCGAATAACATTTAAAGGGGTACTGCAATTTATGGCTTATTGCACAGACAGTATATACTATAAATGTGTGGTTACATTTCTGGTACTCCCATCTAATGGGAGAATACATGAAATATATATGTGAGCAGCCACAATACATAGACATACATGTCTGTCACCAGATGGTTGGGGGCCGAACAGAATGGTATTGAGGGCCGCAGGTTGTGCACCCCTGATCTATGCCATCAGGCAGTATGCCTGGTTTGATAGGGTTCATCCTGCTGAGGGTACTCTTTTAAGAGAAAGGTTTTTCATATGTAATCTAACCTGGTCTACTGGTACTGCAAAAAACTCAAATCAATACCACCATAGGTGGGCCCTGGATGTGACCACATGCTCTGCTCCTCCTATAGCCGTGCCCCTGCTGTACTTTATCCCCATAGGTTTACTGTAGGTAGGTTCCGTAGCCAGGAGGCTCTACGTTAATAAGTCACCTCATTAGTTCTGAAGTTGCAAATATTCCTCCGATTCAGCGCCTTGTTCTATTTGTGGTTTGGATGGAAATTTGAGATATTCAATGGCAATTTACATCCCGGTTATAAGGAGAGATTAAAATTTAAGAGAAGACAGCAGCTGCCGTGAGAAAAGCGTTCACCTGTTCAGAGCTGAAGTCAGATGCGCAAGGTTTGGTTTCTGCTGACACAACATTTAGACAGCAGTTCTAAAGGGGACATTGCAGCTCGGAGCAATCATTTTATGGATAATCCTATTCTAAATTCAAGCCGGAAGGAATATCTGGGACATAATGCTGGCGTACACAAAACTCATTAGTTCCGTGAATACCCTTTTCTCCTGGACCATTGTCATACGCCTGACCCATGTTTTCACACGTAAATGAAGAAATATTGTAGTAAAGATAGACTATTAAATCTCTGTCACCAGTTTTTTTTTGTAGCCCTATCTGAGGTCATCATAAACCAGTGACAAATCCCCTTTGCAAACACTGGATCACTTTCTTAAAGGGAATTTGTCAACTCTTTTTTTTTCTGCCAGTTAAAACCAGATAGCGACACATATCCTTTCTTCAAAGCTGTTTTTATTTTCTGATTGTACATTTTTCAAAATTCTATTTCCTGTAAAATGATTATGGAAGCGGCCATCTTGCCTGGGCTGTTGTTACAGCATTTAGAGATATGCTTTACAGCAGCCACCACGGGCCATAGACACAATAGCCTCGATGGGACTTTTATGGGAGAGTTTTCTGGGCATGCTCTGTGACCTGTGCAGAGGTCATTGTACAAGGAAGGAGAGGATAAGCTTTGACATTTGCCTATTGTCAATAGTGAGCCTTGTGCTAGCAAAATATAGAGGCGTTATCTGTTATTGTAATCCTGCCTATGAAAACAATGAGATGATTGCTTTAAAGGAAATGCATCACCAAACTTTTCAAATTTTTTATTTATTTATTTCTGATTGCCCTTTTTTAATTCTTTTTCATGAACACGATTATGGAGGAGGCCATATTGCCTGAGTTATTCTTCACAGCATTTAGAAAGCATTAAGAAAATTGCTTTACGGCAGCCACATGGTCCATAGACACAATGGTCAGGAGGGGACCTCATTGTCTTCTATCGAAGAGTTCTCTAGACATGCTCTGTGACCGGTACAAAAGCCATTGTATAAGGAAAGAGTAGATAAGCTCTGACAATCACCTATTGGGAATGGTGGATCTCGTCTTATCTGTCATTTTAAAGGGGTTCTCCAGGCTGTTAATATTGATGACCTATCCTCAGGCTGTATGAGGAGATGCCGGCCGCAGTGTGCACATGCCGTCTCCCGTCTCTCTTCCTGTTCACAGCTGCTGTCTATGGCAAGGCACCGGTGAGCAGGAAGAGAGACGGGAGATGGCATGTGCGCACTCGTACAGCTGATCGGCAGGGGTGCTGTTTATTAGACCTGAGGATAGGTCATCAATATTAAAAGCCCGGACAACCCCTTTAATCCTGCCTTTTATCAGCTTTGTGTATAGATAAGCAGGTAACTTCAGTAAAGTGATCAGTACAGACCAAGAAATGACGCCAATTATTAGGCTACTGATTTTAGCCTATGAAGATATTCATGGCCATTATCAAATATAATAGGTCATTTACCAAACATAAATTATATGAAAAGGGTTCGCTGGTTGCAGGAGGAAACCGAACAACATGTATAATCCACCTGCAGTAAAGAATATTTGGTTACTTAGGCACACTTCAGTTATTTGGTCAGTTATTTTCAGGGGCGGATTGGCCATAGACCTTAAAGGGAATCTGTCACCTGCATACTAGCAAAAAAAATTTTCATGGATCCATGTTTAATAAATTACCTTATTTCCATATGTGTTCATGTTTTTCTTTTGTGCCGTCATTTCTTCTAAAAATCGCTTTTTCTGATATGCAAATGAAGCTGTACGGCGCCCAGAGGGGCGTTCCTCCTTTACCAAGGTGCCCTGGAACGCCCCCTGATGTGCCGTGCCCGCCTAAATTTTAAAAAGAAGAACGCCTCTAATCTCTAAAATCGCATCCCAGAGGCGAGGCTAAATACTCCGCCCCCCCGCCAGCTCCTCTGTGTGCGGCAAATATCCCCGCTCCGCCTCTCGCCTGCATCCCGACATCCCGCGCAGGCGCAGTGCCGGCGATAGCCTGCACGATCATATGGATACTGAGGGCAACAGCCTCAACAGCGTCACTGGGCATGCGCCGAGCCCAGTGACATGTTCGCTGTTTCCTGAGCCACTGCGCGATCATCTGGATACTGAGGGCAACAGCCTCAACAGCGGAACTGCGCCTGCGCGGGATTTCGGGATGCAGGCGAGAGGCGGAGCGGGGATATTTGCCGCACAGAGAGGAGCTGCGGGGGGAAGGGGGGGGGGGGGTCAGAGTATTTAGCCTCGCCTCTGGGATGCGATTTTAGAGATTAGAGGCGTTCTTCTTTTTAAAATTTTGGCGGGCACGGCATATCAGGGGGGCGTTCCTGGGCACCTTGGTAAAGGAGGAACGCCCCTCTGGGCTCCTTACAGCTTCATTTGCATATCATAAAAAGGGGTTTTTAGAAGAAATGACAAGGCACAAAAGAAAAACATGAACACATATAGAAATAAGGTAATTTATTAAACATGGATTCATGAAAAAAAAATTTTGCTAGTATGCAGGTGACAGGTTCCCTTTAAAGGGAAATTTTCCGGTGGGCCGAAGCATCAGTATTTTTAAAGGACTGTGGTATTTGGCTCTGTTGGGGTGGAGTAATGTGCCACAATATGGTATTGCAGGCCCTGCCTTCCATCAATTTGTATCCGACTACAAAACAGGGCCACTTTTAGTATATTTTCCAGGGCCACTTTAATTTCCCAGTCCGCCCCTGGTTATTTCCATCAGTTATTGTGAGTAGGGATGAGCATAAAACTTTGTTTCAATACTGTACGGAGCGCTCTGTACAGTATTAGAATGTATTGGCTCTGATGAGCCGAAGTTATTACTTTGCAAAATCTCGCGAGACTTCACATAATATCTTCAGAAATTGATTTATACTGTAAAATCCATTTCCCGAACTCAGGTTCGGTTCAAAGTAGTACCTTGGAACCGAACCCGAGTTCGGGAAATGTTTTTTTACTACTTCATCCAGGTAAAAAGAGCCCTGCTTGAAGAACTGAAGTGATGGCACAGGATCTTTCGGGTAAGTAATAATCAGTTCTTTACTGCAGATGAATCATATATGTGCTGTCCAATTTCCTCCTGAGACAAGACCACCCTTTTAGTTTCCAGCTCCAGGCATTCCTACATATATTATGCACTGTGGAAATGTAGCATGCATCTGATAATGCACATTGTAATAGCACTGCCGTCACCTTATTATAGGACCAAATGGTTTTACCGTAGAGCTTACTGTCTATGTTGCTGAGGGGAAGTCATAGGGTAAACCTATTGAGCTGGGAAATTAGGTGATTTTTGAGATGAAATGGTCTGACCTGCAGAAAAGTGTTTAAATCTTAATTGTTGCCATAAAACTATCCATAAAAGAGAAAAGAAATCTGCTGAGTTCAGGGCTATCTGAGGAAACCTCCGTCTAATTATTCAGGCAATTATGAGAGGGCAAAAGTGACATGACTTTTAGTGATGAGCGGGAGGTGCCATATTCGATTTTGCGATATTTCGCGAATATTCGATTGAATATTCGGCATATATTCGTCAGAATCGAATATTCGTCATTATTCTATATATTGCGAATGTTACGCAAATTTATATTCGCATTGCGAATTAAACTTAGAGCTGAGTTCCTAATGGTTGTGACTTGCATTGCTAGAATTGACGAAGATAACGAATATCACGAATATAGCACTATATTCTCAATCTTCGTTATATTCTAGCAATACAATCATTAGGAACTCAGCTCTAAGTTTAATTCGCGAATCGAACATATAATCGCATTGTGACTTGATCTTAGAGCTAAGTTCCTAATGGTTGCATTGCTAGAATATAACGAAGATGAAGAAATTTCACGAATACACGAATATAGCACTATATTTTCAATCTTCGTTATATTCAAGCAATACAACCATTAGCAACTCAGCTCTGTTTAATTTGCGAAACAAACATATAATCGCATTGCGAATTGATCTTAGAGCTAAGTTCCTAATAGTTGTATTGCTAGAATATAACGAAGATGACGAATATCACAAATTCACGAATATAGCACTATATTCTCAATCTTCGTTATATTCTAGCAATACAATCATTAGGAACTCAGCTCTAAGTTTCATTCGTGAAGCGAACATATAATCGCATTGCGAATTGATCTTAGAGCTAAGTTCCTAATGGTTGTATTGCTAGAATATAACAAATATTGCAATGCGAATAATTCAGGTTATATTAATTGCATTGCGATTACAACTTAATCAAATTTGTGAGATCGTGATTCTCACATCCGACAGTACATTCAGTCGGCAGAAGCGGCAACGTGCATTAACTGGAGCGGGCAGGAAGCCAGGAATCCTCCGGACAGGTAAAAACAGCTTTTGGGAAGTGGGAAGACAACCAGAGAGCAACAAGGATTAACAGCGAAAAAAATAAAAAAAATAACGAATATTCAAAATAGCGAATATATACCGCTATATTCACAATATTCACGAATTATCAAAATTGTGATATTTGCGATAAAAATTCGCTATTCGAATATTTGCACTCAACACTAATGACTATCTGTTAAATAGAAAAATGAGCCCTCACAATGTGCAAGACGTACACTATTGCCGCCAATACATTATAATTAGAGATGACCGAATCGAAGTGGAATTCGATCCGAATTTCAGGATAAATTCGATTCACCTCGAAGCCGAATTTCCTCGTGCTTCATGTCAGCGAATCAATTTAACCTGAAATAGTGTAAAAAACAAAAAAATTCATACTTAAATCCCACGCGTGGTGACGTATGACGTCACCATGCCGGCCTGGCATGATTACGTAATCTCACGCTGTGCAAGATTTTGCTCCAGATCTTCTTGCAAGATGGTGGCGACCGGCCTGTCACGAGGCAAATGGAGGCGGTAAGTTTGATCATTTCTTTTTTATTGTTAATTTTACACAGTTTTTACACTCAGATGCCTCGATCATGTATCTAAGGATTACAATGACGGGGGCGGCGCTATCGCAGTTCCTTGTCATTGCACCCGCTACTTACAAAAAATGCGCTTTGTGATGAAGTAATTCATCACGGAGCGAATTTTTTCCCCAGGACCTACCTTCTCAAAGTTGCTGCAGGGACCCCCATAGTCAATCATCTGGTAGCATCTTGCTGCTGTGTGAGCAGGTAGTATTTGAATGTATCTGTACGGTGGGCCCCCAAAATACATTTTATTGGGGGACCCTAGGCATCCCAGTCCGACATTGAGTACAACTACTTTCTCTGCAATGGACCCCAGGGAGTGACGGACTGAGGTAGGACACTGAGACACTACAACACTATATCAGGACCACTCCCATCCTCTACACTGGCTTCCACGGGGGCTCACTGCTAACAGGTCCAATGTAAAGAGCAAATCCGTTTTTTTTGTACATTTAGACGTTTTTAACCTGTTCAATTTATTTTTTCAGAGTTATCATTTCGGGCAATGGTGGATTATAATCAGGGAGTTTGCGTGAGCAGCCCTGGGCCCGACATCTCTGTGGTTCTCAATACCGCCCCAAACACCCATATTAAAGAATACATTCAACAGCTCAAAGTACTGCAGTGTCCCCCTAAACTGTACGGCTGCACAGATTCTGTTCCTGGCTATTCTATAACTGGCTCAGGACCGCTCTGCAGGCCCACTGTATGCTGCAGTCCCTGCCTCTTCCGGGAAGAGTCTTCCCTCTTGCCACACTGCTGGCAAGAAGGAGGAAAGCATGCCAGCTTGGAGCAGCACAGGCTAGAGGTACCATCTACTACATGATTTGTGCCCAGAGAGATATCAGTGTGTTATGTGGGGTGTTACATAGGACTGCAGGGAACATCTACTGCATTATCTGTACTCAGTTATCACTGTGTTATGTGGGGTGTTACATAGGACCGCAGGTATCATCTACTACAGTACATTAACAGTACCAATAGTTTTGTCCATGTGTGTCTATCAGGCATGACTCAGATAACATCCTGAATAACTTGCTGAAAGCAGCGGCACTCTATTGAGACCCCATGTTGGACCATTTAGTCCTGAAAATGGCACCCACTAGTTTAGAAATAATAGAATATGTCCTGATATTCTATTCTTCTTCAAATGTGTCTACATCAACAACATGTACAATTTTTGTAAATTCATCAATTACAACAATCGCTGTTTGCTATGTTCACTTTTCTGATATTTTGTTATCCTGCAACTGTTGCCAATGTAAAGCAGTTGTGCAGCATGAGCAGAACATGGCTTCTCTCTTGGTTGTATGTAGCTCATCTCCCCTTTATTTCAGTAGAGAAGAGCTGCAATACCAGACACAACCTTTGGATATGTGTGGCACTGATTCTGGAAGAAATCAGCCAAGTTTTTCTTATAATGAACAACCCCTTTAAGTAGTCCACACTCTGGTTGTCCACCAGCGCGGCATCATCTTGTTCTGTGAAGTCATCTCTTCTCTGGGAAAGACATTGAATGTAGAGGGCAAGAATTGCTTTACAGCTAATTTGTTAAGAGTGAGGGGCTCATCGTAGTGCTTTTTACAACTTTTTATGTCGTTCTAGTCAATCCTTCATCTGGTCAGATCAGAATCCATCGGCAGTTTTGAGATAATTAAGTCCACCTTGCCTAAAGGACTCCTGTGCAGCAGCACAGACTGTGCCAGTGGCATGTCCACCCCTGTCTTGTCATCTATGCTTGCATACAGTAGTCAGCATGGTGCCTCAGTGGTTAGCACTAGAGCATTGCAGCGCTGGGTTCCTGGGTTCAAATCCGACCTAGGACAACATCTACATGAAGTTTGTATGTTCTCCCTGTGTTTGCGTGGGTTTCCTCTGGGTACTCTGCTTTCCTCCCACACTCCAAAGACATATTGATAGGAAACTTAGATTGTGAGCCCCATTGGGGACAGCCTGATACTGCTGTCTGTTAAGCGCTGCGTAATATAGTAGTGCTATATCAGTGCAATAAATAAAAATTAACTAAAAAAAAAGACAGAAGTGGCAAATTAATTATGGATCAGACTACACACATAATTGTGTTTGTAGTCTATAACAATTGAGACACATAGGTCTCCATAGAAGCTGTATACAGTAATCAATAAGAGATTTTCAAGGCCAATTGCAAAGCTGCTTCATATTCTTATTTTTAGAGTACTTGAAACAATAAAAAAGCAAGGTTGCAAAAGTGCCCACACCTCTTAGTGTTAACAGGATATTCCCATAGGGCAGTTCAATATTAAGTCACCAGTGATTGGTGTTGCCCTGTAAGGTTCACAGTACATCTTACATCACAGACGTATAGCTAAGTGTTAAACTTGAATAAAGTTGCTGCTAATTTGCACTTGAAACTTGACATCTTTTAGTGTCTAGACACAAGCATGATTGAATTATATACTACTTGAAGTCTTTATAACAAGGACACATGACCTGGGAGAAGGAGAATGTAATCATCATACAGCCATAGGTGAGTTTGTTGATTGCATACAGAATGAAGTGGAATATTACTTTGCAAGTAGCTGATACTGATGGAGATTTTTCTTTTAAGCATTTGCTTTTATTATGGTCCACTAGAAATGGTTGATGCCCATGTTGTTAAAATGTGAAAGACGTTGATGAAAAAAGATGAAAATCCATTAATATAATTAATAAACATTTTGAGAAAAAGATTCTGGGGTTCCATTGATGTTGGTGGTTGTTTGGGTGCCTGGTAGGAGGTGTATTTGTGCAATGGCCAGCATACGGTGTGGTAGGAGTCAAGAAACCAGGCTAGAAGTAAAACAATAAACTTCTTTTTTTTACTTAAGTGCAAAATAGGGGTTGTTGTACATCCAACAATCTGTACACAGTGCAATTCCTTTACCCAGATAGCAAGGTATAGAGGCTGTCTCTCTCTATAATCTCTGGCTATTAACTGTAATCTGGCAATTATGGCTGCAGTATCCACTGTTGGATACAGGGTTTTAGAGGCACGTCTGGTCAGGAGCTGGTTAAGTGTGATGGGTGTCTTAACTTTAGTCCCCTACAAGCAGTAAAGTCTGGTTAGCTGAAGTCGCAGGTTACCTTGCTTACTCCTATGCTTGGCCATGCAGATTCTAAGTTCTTGGCTTTCCTTCTTTCTTTCTTGTGTAGAAGATGCAGTAACTTTTACAGAGATATGTTAGTCTTTGGATCCTGATGCCTAAGGAGAAGGAGTACACTGACTAGCTTCCTCTCTTCTCACTCAGTAGACTAGACTCCCAGATCCTGTCAAGAAGTAAGACCAACCCAATCTTACTAAGAGAAGGAATGGGGTGGCTAGCCAAACATTTGAAGATAACCCTTGGACTGGGGTATTCCATGTATACCTCCTGATATACCCACCAATGAACACATGCTCAGCTCAGGACAGCAGACATGTGTTCTTGATAGGTACAGAGAAATAAGCCACTGCCAGAAATGTCTGGCGCTTATCTCCCTTGGGAGTAAAAGTTTTGGATATGTCAAATTCCAACATACCTGACCCTTCTTTAGGTGCTCATACAACTTCAATAGCTGTTCATCTGACAACTGTGTATTTTGACTCCCGCATACACATACATGCTTTGTTCAGCTCAGTGTGTATGTGCTTTCAATCTGGATATAAGAGAAAGCCACTGGCAGACACCGGAAGAAAAAACACTTGGGTGTTAAAATTCAAAGCACTCAATCTTTTTTCCCCAATGTTTATGAGACTGTCAGGTTCGGTCAACAATGTGTAATGTCCAGTGCCTAATGTGTCTGAGGGTTTCCCCCTGACGTGTGCTTTAGGGGAGAGTCAGAAGGTTTCCATACACATTAGATGATTATCCAGTCCCACCAAAACCAGTAAGTTCTAGCAACATTCATATGATGTGTATAACCACCTTTAGATGATAGCCTGATCTTTTGCTTCAAAACATTGGTCCAAAAAAGTAGTCACTGGAAGATGCTACTTGGGACTTTCATTTTGACATAAATACACAAATTGCAATGAATGGGTACGTAAATAGTGCAATTTCAGCCACCAGAGCTTTTTTTTTTTTAAGATATCTTTTTGCTTCTCACCATCCAACCTACTTACGGACAATACAAATAACAGAGAAACAGCTATATCATGGACGTTATCTTTGTTGACCTGGAGTTTCCAAGCTACAAACTGGGGTTGGTCAGAAGATGATACTTTAAAGGATACTACTGGAAATTCTATTAAAGAGGTTGTTCACCTTTTGGAGCATTTGGGCAGACTTCCTCCACCCCCAGCAATGGGAAGCATACTTACCTGTTCCCTGATGCTGGGTCTCGTTTCCTTCATACCCTGCTTCCACTGCCTCACTCAGCTCCCCATGTTGTTAACTTCCACTTTCACCCCCAAAATGTGAACAAACCCTTTAAGTATTTAGAATCCACTAAAGTGAGTAGGACATCAATAAGAGGACATGTCCATGCATCAGATAGGACATACCCGCTTCTTTTGGCTGTGGTCACTGGGCTGGGATAAACATATCATAGGAATGTGATTTTGAAGAAAAACAAAGCACATTATTACTCGACTCTTAGAAAACTGCTATGCCACCAGAATAAGGTAGTGGTACAGTACATTGCTCATATCAATTATAACTAACTTTTACGGTTAAAGAGGTTTTCTTGTTTTATGTGAGTAAGGCTTAATAACTGTCTAAATGACAAGTTCCAGTAGAAAATACATTGTATGTTTTCAGCCAGGCTTTGGGCCCCTAAGAAAGAGTGGTGACCAGATTCATGTATCAAATAGCAAAGATAAACGTTGCATCCATTTACTGAGGAGTTGTAGGAATAGGTTATTGTTTGCATCCTTAAGATCCCATTGATTCCTGCATCTAGTAGCAAGTACTTATCTTTTTCCTACTTTGATTGCACCTAGACAACACAATAGACAACATTGTTAATTACTGAGCAGGTTTTTGTTGGTATAATTATGTTTTCTAGAGGTAGTCCTCATGGCTATAATAGTCTTTTTTGTGTCTTTTGCAAAGGATGGCCCTTTCTTGTAAGTGAACATACTGTATCCTTAGGGCATCTGAGTTGGAAACACGATTTCCAGAATGGAAACCAAAGGGATCCCATTATAGTCATATAGCCTATAACGAAGCAGAAGAATAGAAAATAATAGCGGTGATGTGAATGAGCTACCCTCAAAACCTATTCCTTCAGACTTGGAGCCCTGCTTCCTTGACATCTATCTGTCTATCTGTCGGACTGTCTGTCTATCTGTCTATGTAACTACCTATTTATCTATCTTTCTGTGTACTTTATCAATGTGTCTATCTATTTTTCTCTCTCTCCCTCTCTATGTATCTATTTATCTACCTTTCTGTAAAAAACTTGGTAGGAAAAGGTAGAAAAAACACAAAATGTATAGAGGTTCTAGTCCATTGTATTTGACCACAAAATCCACTCAATAAAAAAAAATTAAGAATGGACAGCACACTCCAAGGTCAAAAGTAAAGTTCTTTTATTCATCCAAAATGGTTTAAATGTTTCAGCTCAATATTAGAGCTTGGCAGTGTACTGTCCATTCTTTATCTATCTATCTATCTATCTATCTATCTATCTATCTATCTATCTATCTACCATTTGTGGAGCAGACTAATGTCATTATTTCTGCATTATGCAGTGAAGAATCAGTAATACTTCATGGTGTGTACTCTACCTGCGTAGCCTATTGACTTCTTTACAATACTTTACAACTGATGAGAGAGTGAAAAAAATAAAAATCTTTCATTCTTGGTAACAAACTTTCTTTCCTTCTTGTCCTGAAGTTTCAAGAAGCAAAGCCTGGTTTTGATGTCTGTGTCAGCTCTTTGAGTCCTTAGGCAATTCATTTTATGTCCTAGTGCTTCAGGCACCAAAATTACATTTTGAGCTCTATCAGGCAGCCAGAGACTTGCTGAGCCTGAAACATCCCTCATGAAATGTCAGCGCTGTTAAAGGACAAATACATTGTTCTTATATTAAGACTAGGCTCATCAAGATACTTCCGTAAGCCAAAGAAGTACTTCACCCATTGAATGAAGAAAAGGATCTGCTGCAGACCCTGGTACTTTATCAATGGCGATATAGTAAGGTTCCTTTACCATGAGCCAATAGAGCCCCAAATGAGTACTGATTGACAATATACAATTCAATCGGTGCTTGTTTAAAGGGTCTTTTCACATGATCCGATGCAAAGTGAATGGGGGCTGCACAATCGATCACAATAACGATCTTTCATCCAGATTCAACTTGCATATTGTTGGCAGTACATCTCTTGTTTACAGAGGGTGTTTCTGCTCCAATTTTCCAACCCTAGACAAACCCTTTAAGCCTTAACTTTAGCCACAAGTTTTACTTGTTGCCCCCCCCCCCCCATTACTAAGTTTCGGCAAAAGACTATGAGAAACCTGGTATCATTGGAGCATTAAAGTATCTGCTAACATCTTGGAGCCATGCTCTAAGTCATATAAAATAATTTAGAATATGTAAGATGGATATGATTTTTAAATAATCCTTTTTTTGTTATCACTGAGCAGAAAAATAACCTACTAATTAAGACTTAACTTTTAATAATTATAGTTAAATCCCACTAGACAAACAAAACAATAAGTATATAGATAATAGTAATAAGGATGTTTGCTACATTAAATCGGGAGGACACGATGTAGGGCACATTTGTGGGAATATACAGCTACCACTAATGTGGTCACTAATGGTTTGGTGTATAGACCCGTAGGTGGAGCAGGTCACTCATCAGATGTTATCTCGGTCTTTTCCTCCTTGGGTAGAGCGCGAGTGTAGCATCTTCATTGAGGCAACACTGATTGAAAATAAGGCTGCTGTTAGACATATAAAGTGTATATGGGACTTTCACCCTAGTGTACTGATAGTCCCTGCCTAAAAGCGGAGTAATTGCCCTGAATGGGGCGGCTCCACTTATCGGTGGCTTACCCTGCGATAAATGTCCCTCCCTAGCAAGTGAAGATGTCGTGAGACGTTTCCCCTATCAAAATAATGGTAGGTTTATCGGGGGACTCATCTATTCTGAGCACAATGGCTGCCAATGATGGATATTTGCACATGCGACCTCTAGATTCTAAAACAAACAAACAAAAAAAAATATATATATAATTTTACTATAAAAGTTATCGAAATTAGAGAAGATTTATTAAAACTTGTACTGAAAGACAAGGTTGCTGCTTTACTTTTTCACAAATACGATGAAATCTAAAAGTTAAAATAAAAGCTGGAATCTGATTGTTTGCTATGGGCAACCCCTCCCCTTTCCATTGTATTGTTTTTAAAAAACAACCCTTCCCCCCTTCCCTGTTATTTGGTATGGCCCTTGATGGTCACCATAAGGTCTTGGTCCTCTTATCCCACATTTTAGGATCCCATGATTTGCTAAAAGTTGCCTCTATTTGTGTCTATTTTTTTTAATAGCCACCAGGTTTGTTAAAAAGTTGGTGAGGAGTTAAGGATGTGTTAAAAAAAAGAACTGGGGTTAATTAGTAGTTAATAAGCAGAGACTATGAATCTGGAGTTTAAATGACTTTACTATTGATCTGCTGCTTGCTCTGTCAGCTCTCCAGGGAGCCTGAACTTCAAGTACTTAATTCAGCTCTAGCCGTATGCAACCAATAATTTTGTTTTTATCCTGCAAAAGAGATCACCTTTGTTTATACTTATTTCTGCAAGTAATAAAATCAATTAGGCCATTTTCCATACCCAGCGCGTTTTGGCTTTTTTTTTTGTAAATAGTCAATATGTTTGAAATGCCAATGCACTCACAGCAAATTCCTTAATATATAGTGGCAGCACCGTGCGATGTGTGCTTTACCTTAAAGATTCTTTGCAAGTAAAAATTGGGGAGCTAATGAAGTGTCTAGAGCTCTAGCTTTCAGTTGGAGAATGTGTTAATTAAGTCAAGTTAAGTACTATGGTTTCTTGTTGTTTTATTGTTCTCCTTGTACAAGTTAGTCACTAATGTATGGCACTTAGAGAAGTACCAATGTCTTTTGAAAGTTGACTGACTATGAGAGACGAAATACAGAATTCTATTGATGTCTGGCCTGCAAGCTTGAAAAATGTTCCAGTTGGAAAAACAATGGTAAAAATGGGATATTTAAAGGGAATGTGTCATCAGAAAATAACCTATTAAATCAACTTTTCAACTTTTTTTGTTAAGTGTATTTTTAAAGAGTTTATGGTGATATAATTTTTAATTTTTCATGCCACTATCTGTATTTTAAAAAAAAAACTAAACTCCTGCTGTTTTTGCACAGACCACTAAGCCTAATAAGCCTAATAATGATAATAAACAACTAGCAATCCAAACAACCACACAGAACCTGCAGGAATCACCTTGACTGTCTCGACTGTCATATTATGCTTTTTGACTAAATTCATTGTGATATTATATTCTGCTATTTATCGGTTAACATATGGCTGTGTATACACAAACCTTATATACAAAATCTGAAAATACTTGCCAGCAAACATTATCTCTTATCTGATACTTAATGTGATGAAACTTATGGGTTGGTTTCACACATAGAGGGTCATTTATTAAGACCGGTGTTTTAGACGTCGGTCTTAATAAAGCCTCAGTGCTAGTTATGAAGAGGCACAGGCCAATACCTAATTTCGGCGCACCCAGAGCTGCTTCTAAATGTAAGATAGCTTCCTAGCTGGCTTATGTTTAGATCCTTTTCTATGCCTAAAATAGGTGAAAAAAATTATGAATTTAGACCTGGTGTGAGTGTGGAGAAGTCACAGATTGTGGCACTACTAACAGCAACCTGCGTCTGATATATAGCTAGTATAGGCGTATTTCAGGTGAGTAAATGACCTCTATAGTCTTTTTTGACTTTTGCATTTTTTGTGCTTTTTCAGGACTTTTTTGTGTGTTTCTAGGAAAAAAAATGCTCCCTCTAGTTTTAGGCCGCTTGTCAATCATTGACTACGCTCTTACCCCTTGGTTTTCCACTGTCTGTCAACATACCTTAAAACAAAATTGGAAATGCAAGAAACCCCTCAAACATTTTTTCATCCCCAGGATCTCTTGTTTAATTAATGATTACAAACCAAAGGGGGCGGGGAGTTATCATTCCATTTTTGCCATAACTGGGGTGAAAATAAATCACAACTTTTGGCACACCATTTTTCTGACTTTTTATAATTTTTACTCCACTTTCATCACTTTGAGAAGTGAGTACAAAAGTGTGACTGATTATCTATGTTAATTAGGTGTATGCCATGACTGAGATTTTCCAAAATTTTTATAAAAAGGTGAAATCTTGCTGCAGCATTAGAGTGCATAAAAACATCTCTAGACAATAATGCTCGGCTTGAAGATACACCATATTTATCACCCAACATGCAATGTTTGATAAATTTGGCACAAATTATAGCAATGCATGCACAAAAAGAAATGCCTTCAAAAATTCCCCTTATGATAAATTTCCCACAACGTGTTGCTTTTAAAAAAAAAAAATCATGTGCTCTCCCTATACAAGTGAATGGGAGCGCACCGCACTTGCATGGTCACTGCTCTGAATTCATTTCTCTGTTCTCGGTGTAGGTGTGGGTCCAAGAGGTGGAGCCCGCACCTCTCAGACAATGGGAGCATATACTAGCAATATGTCCCCATAGTCTGTGATGGGAATACCCCTTTAATAAATTAGCTGCATCTCTGGCACTTGGTATTCCAGAAACTCAAATCTATGCCAACTAGAGGCTGATGTAGACTTAAGCTATAACTTACACCAGCTCCACCCCTTCCGCTAAACCCTAACCTTCTTAAAAAGTCACAAATATGGCCTGCACCATAATTTCTGACTTAAGACCAAAAATTGGGTTTTCTTAACATGGGCATGGGTGACACCTTTAATTGAGTTGTCCCAAAAAGGGAATAGATTTACTGCTTCTTTTATGCAAAATAATTATTCAATTACCAAAAAAACTACTTTCATCCATTTCTCAGACAGAAGCTCGAAAACACTTAATAGGTCTTTGAATGTCTGTTTGTTTTCCTCTAGAAATCTTACCCAACTAGTATAAAGCCTGTGCGCTCTAATGGGACAATGATATTTCCTGATCTTTGCACCCTGCTAAAGTTGGCATGTGGACCGAATTTAATTATTCAACAACAGGATCTATTAGTGAACTGAAAACATTAGAAGTGAAAGGAGATAAATGTTATTAAATTACTATACACATATAGAGATATCATCTGAAAACGTATTCTCCTCTGGATAAAGAGAACAACATGGGACAGTTAATTGAGAGTGAAGCAAAATAGGTAGAATTGAATTAAGTGCTTATTAACGTCGACTTTGAAGAAGTGTCTCACCATCGCACTGTAACAAGATCTGGCCTTGTGTCCCATCTAGAGCTCATACTGATAAACCACACGGATGGATCGGATTGCCGAAATGGAAGTGCCGCAGGCTCCCAGATGTATCTCCACAAAGACCTCTTAGATTCCTTTATTTTATTTATTTTTTCAATTTAAAAGGACATGATAGGATAATAGAGGTGCATGAATAAGATTCATTATAAAGGAATAAAACCTTTCAATTGTTGAAGGTCTGTTGTGGTTAAAAAAAAAGCTCCTGGACCCCAGGGGCAAACCAATGCCAGCACCTACTCTCAACTATCATGTGTAGTATTAGCCTAGGTTGAGACTTGAGTCCACCAGAGGAAATAATTCTATGGGTCCACTATCCATCTATATGCAAGCTTGTTCGTGCATCAAAAATGTTGTGATTATTGCACGCATGAAATGCCATTACAAAGGTGTAACAAATTATTTGTAAATCAAACAATATGACCTTAACCCTAGAGGCACTTAGTTGGCTCCAAATATAGCTCCAAATTAGGTTGTCTTGTGCTGGATTTTGGGTTCCATTATAGCCTCAGATCCTGGGAGCAATGGAAGATCTTCTGGTACCCTGAGCAGACCAGTCTGATCCTGCTAGTGTCTCACTTATTAAAGTCTGGTCTTCTTACATGGGACAGAAAGATCTTTAAGGCCACCTCAGGCTCCAGGGCTTTGGTACAAATGCAACTACTGCATACCCTATAGTAGCCATGATAATTTCTGATAATGATATCAGAAATATTTGTTATAAGGCATCCCAAATATAAAGACATATTTTCTCCTATGAGCCATGAGAAGTACTCAGCTACTGGAAACCTAAACTATATTATTTGTCTTCCAAATCATGTATAGTGATGTGGTATCTGGAATCATTACATATTTGATTTTTTTGGCTGATCACATAAAATTTCATAGGCATGGTGAGTATTATGAAACTAAAGAGGGACTGTCACTATTAGGTGTAGGGTATAAAAAGGTTAATTTCCATGCATTGTATTAAGGCCATAAGATTACCATGTTTTAGTGTCCATAGTTCCCACCCAAACTCCTCTAAAGTTTATATGAATTGAGCTTAGATCACCAAAGGATGAGGATATACAACAGTGCTAGAACATTGGTTAGGTAGTTAGGCTATGTTCAAATCTCCGTTTAAGCCACCCGGTAGTCTTTCCCGACAGAGGAACAGCCTACTGATTTACCTTATTCGGCATAGCGGGACATCTACTGGCACCTTCAGATCCCAGTTGACTATAATGGGATCTGATGGGGATCTTGTAGGTTTCTGGCATAAATACCAGCTTTCTGCTGGACAAATATCTGTGGTATTTGTCTAGAAGAAAGCTGGCATTTATGACGAATTCTTGACGGATCAATGGTCAGCAATAATTTTGCCAGAACAGACATCCTAGAATGCTTAAATGGAGCCTTATATAGTATTTCTTATTGAATTTGTACAAACTCTTCGTCGCCATTGTTGTGCAGATGAGGAGGAATGGAGGACTTGAATCCTTCAACAAGCCTAAAAGGTCCAGGATTAGGATCTTCAGTCATAATAAGAATAACTGTTCCAACATGTCTCTGTACTTTTAACAAATGTTTTAAATGATTTAGCAACATATTAAAGGTTTTGTTCCGTGGCGGTGGGCATGAGTGCCGAGACCTGCACTGATCGCTAAAATAAGAGAAAGAAGTGGTCCCACAGAGCTCTCTCCTTGTTGCTGAACATGGCCTCAATAGAAAGTCTATGAGCCTCTCTCGAGTCAGACTCCGGTAGTGAGGAGACACAGCGCTTCTTTCTCATTTTACCAATCTGTGGGGGTCTCAGCACTCAGACCCCCACTGATCAAAAACTTTGATACGTTTCTATGACATATCAAAAGTTTGATAAAAATACAAGTACACTTTAATGATTTCTGCTTTGTGAATAAGTGATAATTAGTTCCTGGGGCTCTAGGTGGGTAAGAGCGGACTGAGGTTTTAGTGAATATGCAATTATCGAATTGACACTGAAGAGATATTGCCTATGTGTATTTTTCCATTCTATCACATTAATATATATATATGTCTAATATTTATTAAATATTTTTGAACAATTATTTGATACTTTGATTAGGCATTCCATGGAGAATAGGGATTTTTAATGAAATTTATAGAATCAAATAATCATATAAAAATAATAAAAATTCCTGACAAATGTTTACAATGTTGATACACAGAGTAGATTGTACTTTCCATCCTAAGTAATTATTTTTCTAAACCATGTGCTTATTAGCAAGCACATTAAAAGGAAAGTTGTATGTCTAATGCTGCTTAAAGCAAGGGCTCCGGGCAAGTCTTTGTTCTCTTTGATTTCTACATAGCTCTGCAAGACCCATGGGGGATTTGAGGAATGATGTTAGGGAGGAAGAACGTACATGTTCAGCATACTCATTAAAAGTGTACACCTGTAGCTGGAAGGTCAGAGCAACAGAAAATATATAACTGTACCGTCTTCTATTGCTTTTCCTATAAATATTGCCCCATGCCATTTAAGAGTCTTCTCCAAATCAACATAAGTGGCTTATTACAGGGACCCTCACAAAAGTTGTCCTGTGTCCCCCATTTGAATGGGACAGTGGTCAAGCCAAGTGCACTACTGCTCCTTTTAAACTCTTTGGGACTGAGGAGATACCTGAGTATAGTGGTCATCTGGGAATATAACTTTAATAAAGTGCTATAGATCATTTTTACACATGAGCCTAGACATGGTTTTTATGACAAGATAAGATTGACTATTATGCTGTCAATTCTTTTTTTATTTCTTTTTTATTATTCAGTCATGGGGTGAATGTACAAGTTAGTCAGTGCATGGAACTATTATTTAGTCACTTTATGGAGGTGTAATTATTTAGTCGCAATATAATGGTATCTACATTAGGTGGACAAAGGTACACATTACACCTACAGATGCTTTCATGACATCTCATTCTAAAGGGATACGTATTAATAGGTGATTAATCGCCCATTTGCAGCTAAAACAGCTTCTACTCCTCTTAAAAAGGCTTTCTACAAGATTTTGAGGTGTGTCTGTGGGAAAAGAACATTTGTAATGTCAGACAATGATGTTGGATGAGACGACCTGGTTCATATTCTCCATTCTTGTTCACCCCAAAAGGGTATGATAAGGTTAAGTTTAGAGATCTGTGTGGGTCAGTCAAGTTCTTCCACACCAAACTCACCCAACCACGCAAGTGGGCACAGTCATGATGGAAGAGAAAAGAGCTTTTCCCACAAAGTTGGAAGCATATAATTGTCTAAAACATCTTCTATGCTGAAGCATTAAGAATTTCCTTCACTGGAACCAAGGTGCCTAGGCCAACCCCTGAAAATTAATCGCACAGCATTAACCCTCCTTCACCAACTTAACAGTTTGCACAATGCATAAAGGCATGATTCGGTGAGTTTGGTGTGGAAGAACTTGACCAGTCTGCACAGAGCCCTGACCTCAACCCCATCGAACACCTTTGGGATACACTAGAATACAGATTTAATACAGGTCCTCCCATCCAACATTAGAGTCTGACCTCACAAATGTTCTTCTAGATGACTGGGAAAACATTACCACAAACACAATCTAAAAATCTTGTAGAATGCCTTCCCAGAAGAATAGAAACTGTTTTAGCTGCCAAAGTGGGGGGTAACTCCATATTAATACCTATGGGTTCAGAATGGGTTGTCATAATAGCCCAGGTAGGTGTAATGTGTAGGCATCCAAATACTTTTGTCCTCATCAGGTGGTCTCTGTATGGTAGTAACATTTACTGATAGCCTGGAGGTATTATGCAGTCACTACCGCATTATTTGGTCCTTGTGTAGTAGCATACATTAGTCATAAGACCTTTTTTGCGTCTACACAGAATGATACTGTCTCTTTTGCAATTTTCCTGCGATGGATTTTACCTTTGCTTGAATAAAGATTCGAAATTTTATGGATGATGGACTTCCTCCTTACTTTGCTATGATTTAGTCATGTCTTACTATACAACAAATTACAATGATTGTGATGAGATTGATGTGAGATGCATACCACAAGTAACCAGTATTTCTCATTAGGACTCCACAACGGGGAAGTACAAATTTTGCAAATCGAGATGCCTAAATTGGGGGAGAACATTTGAAGTCTCCCTTTTCACTCTACAGAGAGATTTCATTGCTTTTTATAAAGCACATCATACTAGCTGTGAACTCGCTCCCTATCGGTTCAATGGAACATCTAGCAGCTGTGCAGAGGGTTCTTGCCATACATTAGATATTTTATAGATTACTGCTTTTTGTTACATTTTGAGCCTAATTTCCTGATTTCAATATGTTATAGCTCTTAATGACATTCTGCTTTATGAACTCTGTGGTGGGTGTAAGAATCAAGCTCACACTTGTTATACAAAGCTCAACAGATTGGATATAAAACTGCCGCACCTAGCTGGAGATATATATACTTGTTGTAATTCTAGATTTTACGATATCTTTGTAGGCGATATAGGATAACAAATAGAGTACAAAGAGAAGACGTACAAAAGAATAACTGGAAATGATATATGGCATAGCTGGGCTGGGAACATAAGTCAGCGTGTGTCCATGCAAAAGTACGTTGTGAAGACATTGTTCATTTTATCTTTAACTCCACATTTCATATTTGAACCTAATTTGTTATGTAAATTGATTTTAAAAAAACTTAATATTTTCATAGTTTATTATGTCATGAAAATACAAAATTTAATATTTGCATGGAAAAGTTTAAAAAAATCAACAGTAAGGGGTTTTAGAGTGTTAATAACGATACCGATCCTCAGTATAGGTCATCAGTATCAGATTGGTTGAAGTCCAAATCCTGGCACCCTGCCTATCAGCTGTTTGAAGAGGCCACAGTGCTACATTAGTACCGCCACTAAGAAAATTTAGACTAGAACATTGATATACATAATCACAGGTGCATATCCATCAAGCAAACAGGTAGCTATAAATGTAGCTGTTCCTACACTGCCCTGAAAATTGTAGGCTTAGATAGGTCCAAGAGAGGTGGTTTTACTGTTAGGCACCCATCTGCGGAAGCCACCTTGACACTTGGTAGATGACACACGTTTTATCAAAAATGCGCGAAAAGAGCTTCTATTTTTCCATTTATAGTAGGTATAATACCACTTTAATTTAGAATGATCCCCATTTCTCAGCTCTGTTGTTTGTATGTGAAGTGTTGTGCAGCCATTTTATTATAAACCATGCTTGCTTGATGAATATGCACCTGTGATTATGTATATGAATGTGCTAGTCTAAATTTTCTTGTAGGATATATTGAGGGTAGCGCCTCTTTTAGACTGAGCAACGCCCATCTGCCTGGCGCTTCTGAGCATAGTATAAATGTAGCTGGTTCCTACACTGCCCTGAAAATTGGAGGCTTAGGTAAGTCCAAGAGAGGCGGTTTGTTAGTGTTAGGTACCCATCTGCGGAAGCCACCTTGACGCTTGGTAGATGGGCCGACACACGTGTGATCAAAAATATCCGCAAAGAGCTTCTATTTATCCTAGGCCAGTGATGTCACATTTATCGATCACTTGGACTACGTACAGCTTAGTCCCAATTAAAGTGAATGGAGCGGAACTGCAATACGAGGCTCAGCCACTATCCAATGGATGGCGCTGTACTTGGAAATCTGTGATGAGGTCTTAGTGCTCAGTGAAGCATTGTGGCCTCTTCCAAAAGCTTATTGGGTGTTGGGTTTCAGACCCATGCAGATCAGGTATTCATGACCTATCCAGAGGTCATCAATATTAGGCACCCATAAAACCCCTTTAATTCCCCTCTCACTAAGTTTCTTAAAGGTGTTTTACAGTTTTCAGATATTGATCAACTATCCTTGGAATAGGCGCTGAGTTGCAGTACCCCGGCACATCCACTACACAGTGCACAAAGCATTCTGCTTCTGTCTCCAATTACAATTCTTGTTTCCAGCACCGGTGGCTGAAGAAACCAACTGATCATGGGGGTGCTGGGAATACGACTCCCGCTGACTTGAGGAGAGGTCATAAATATCTAGATTCTAGAAAACCTTTTTAAAGCAGTATGCACTGATATTATTGATGTATTGTATGTTATAGCCACCAAGTCTTCAAGTGTAATGAACAGAACTTGAGTTTATTGGTGCCCAAGCTCATCTTCACTGTAAGCTCATTCCAAATGCAATTCCATGTGGTGACACTTTTGTGCTTTTTTAAAATGTTTTATTTTTTATTAAGGAACACTTTGGGCACATCTGGTACAATGTGTCTTGCAGCAGCCACTGAGAGCCTTCACTAGACTTAAAGGGATTGTACAGGATTAGCAAAACATGGCTGTATTCTTCTAAAAACAGTCACACTTGTCCATGGGTCATGTTTGGAATCACAACTATGTAAACCTAGAAAGTAAGCTAGAAATATAAAGGTATTGTTTTATTGTTTGTTAGTCTGTGACATTTTGTGCATCACCCTGACAGTCTTGTATAAATCCTACAGAGATTACAGGGTTAACCTTCTTCTAATTTCTTTCATGTTTACCTGTGGTTTATCCTAGGGAGTAAGGCTTTATAATAACTACTGCAGACAGGTCAGAGGGGGGAGGCTGCTGCTCCAGCCACTTGTCTTACAGCCAAACACAGGACAGTGAGAAGGAGGAGAGGGGACTTGGCCGACAGAGCCACATTCTTTACATATTTTTAAACTTAAATTGTAATATGAGACAAATTAGGATCAATAGAAAGGAGCAGATGAAAGAAGGAAGTGATGGGGTCATTTTTTTTAATGCCGTTTCTGTGCTGTGCATTCCGTTAATAGAGCTAGGCTGCATTGCCAGTCATAGCCCATGGAGAGGTGTAGTGCTGTTTCAGGAAGAACACCGTCACACTCCTATACAACCCCTTAATATAGTTTACTGTGTTCTTTTACATCCTGTCTGCTTACCAATTTAACAAGACCTCTTGCTTTATGTATACATTGATCTTTTCTACTTACTTGCCTTCTATCCCCTAGTTCAAGCACACATTCTCTCAACTTATCCCAGGTGCATAGGTCATCTTTCATTATTTCTTCAGTCTTCATAGATGCAGCCTTTTTGAATTATTGTCTGTGACCACAACAGTTAATGACACTGGACTGGTCACTGAGACAGGATGTCATGTCCTTTGATGACAGGTGAAAATTATTGTTGAAGAAGAGGACGTCATATAGGAAAATTACTGTTATCATGTCACATTGGCTATTGTATCTGTTACATGAGTTACATGATTTTCTGAACTTAGACGTCAATGAAATTTTGGAACTGGAAGACTTTACCTTATACTATTGCTAATAAGAAGAGTTTTTGAATAGTCTAGTCTGGTGGAACCCCACTTCCCCCTATTGCATTGTCTTCCTTCGCCTCCTCAGTATTGGACTGAACTGTACTTGGCACCCTGTCCAGTACCTACCAGTTGATGGGTATAGTGTTACATTGTCATATTGGTCTCAAACTTTCAAAATTCAACCTCTTGCTTGTTGAATTAATGAAACAAATCGATTGAACTAAGAATGGGAAATGAACGGTCCCCAAGGAAAGCCATTTAGAAAAAAATGATTGCTCCACAATTAAAATGGCAAAATCTTGTATACTGTAGGTATAATCCCTCTAAGGGGATATAATCGTATAAAGCTTCCAGTGCAGAAAGAGCATAATTGGATAGAAGGGCTGAGTGCATTACCATGTATATTACCATCTACACAGTTAATGTAATAATTCTACAGCGGTAATTTGCCTTGACTCCTGTGAAGCTTGATGTCCATTTCTCTTGGGTCTAATGTGAGACTAGAAAATGGGTATGTGGGGAGAGGTAGATCAGTATGTTTATCTTCTGCTCCAACCACCATTATTTCATTATGCATTCAATTATGACAAACGCCTCGTTTTCCTTTATGTTGGTTCAGTATGTCCTGTTATTGTCTACAATTTTCTTGGAAGATTCTTTGGATGGGTTTGGATCCCCATGATAGTAAAGCTAAAATCAAACAATCCAATGTTGTGTACTCATATACAGGGGCGTAGCTAACGGCTCATGGGCCCTGGTGCAAGAGTTCAGCTTGGGCCCCCTTCTCTCAGTGCTTTGTGTGTCTTCATATGCGGCACAAGTGTATTTGGGCCCCTCAGGCTCCTGGGCCCGGTAGCGACTGCTACCTCTGCGCCCCTTATAGCTACGCCCCTGCTCATATACATCTTTTCTGTTAAGGGGATTGTTTTATACAGGGGCGTAACTAGAATTTTTTTTTATCCTCCCCCCCCCCCTTTCCTGAGCAATTTCACTGCAACTGCATGTCCGGCGACTTTACAGGAGGATGAGTCAAAAGTTTACTTTACAGTATGCTGCTTAGGCCCTGTATGCCCCTTAGTGAACCCCCCCCCCCCCCCCAAGGTATTCCGGTGAGGCTGCTACGGCTGCTAATTCTGCCACTGGTCTCATAAAACAACCCTGTGGTCCTGCTCTGGTAGATCCAGCCTATCCATATATTTAAAGGGGTTGGTTACTTTCTGGCTACTGTTGACCAATATGTTTGTAAGATGATCATATGGCCCTTGCTAATATCTTTTTTGTTGACATATGCACAATATTTTAAGTTTTTTGTGCTGTCCACAGAGAGGTCTTGTCCAAAAAATGGCTGCGGATGAAGGGTCATGTGACCAGGCAAATCACCTCCATGTGATGTCTCGTCTGTTCAGATCCACTGCACTTGCCATCTGCAATTGCACTGTTTGGAGTTTAGTGCAGGTGTGTGGTGTTTGAATGCAGGAGACATCACACAGAGGTCATTTTTCTGGTCACATGGCTCTCCATCACCGTCCATCTTATGGGCAGGATCTCTATTTGGTCAGCGCAGTAGATTTGCCTGACAAGTGGGTATAGCTTATGAAATATGGAAAAAGGAACAGAATATCAACAAAGGTCGTATTAGCAATTGCCATATAGTCATCTTACATACACAATGGTTACAAGTATCCAAAGAGTAGCCATCCCCTTTAAATAAATTGTCTGGGCTCCAGTACCAGGCACAACCCATGCACTGTGATACTGTTTCTGTGCAAAAAAAATAAAAAATTCCCCCTTTAATTAGAACATGTTGAAATCAAGTGGTAGATTCATATTTCTAAGCCACTATTGAAACACTGGTTTATCAATTTCTTCTTTTGCTGTTCAGGGATTTTGTTTATAACAAATAAAAAGTACCATATGGTGCACAGTGGGAGCTCCATTACTTGAATTAAACAATTGAGATCATTATAAATATTGTCTAAATAACCGTCTAAAAGAGGCACACAGATGATGCATTACTTGACTAACGTAAGAGATTTTCCTGCTCTGCTTAATGTGTAACATATGTTGTTGTAGAAGGGCTCCGTGGTTTTCAATGACTTGTCTAAAACGACTAAAGATGTGGTTATCTCGGTCCTGAAGGTAGATCTCGGGAACCAGTGTGTGTATAAGTGTTCCTCTGGGACAGGGTCCACCACCAACAGAGGCTGAGCTGCCCAAGTGCGCCCCCCCCCCCTCCAACTTGTGGATGACACTGCTATGGGGGATCTGTGATGGATAACAATGTTATTGGGGAATCTGTGGATGACACATATATGTCATCCACAGATCCCCCCTCCCCATAACAGGGTCCGTGTAGGGATGACCCCCAATACAAGGGGTGAGGCTGTGGGGTTGTATCTGCTTTTTTGATGACAGCGCCAGCGGGGCCCATGCAGTGACTGTATTCTACTACACTCCTCCACACTGTATATAATCTTAACTATATAACTGTAGTGATTTACTACAGTTATATAGTTAATAAGATTATATCCAGTGAGCGGGGGATGGAGGTGTAGTAGAATACAGTCACTGCACGGGCCCTGCTGTCATTATGAAATAGCATATGTGACCCCCACCTCTTTTATTGGTGGTCATTCAGTAAAGTAACCCTGTTTTGGGGGGGTGTCTGTGGATGACAAATATGTGTCATCCACAGATTCTCCCCATAATAGGGTTCATTTAGTGAATGACCACCCAAATACTGGTGACCCAATACATGGGAGTTGCATCTGCAGAGCTTTTGTATAATGCCACCCCACACTGTAGTGTCCCCCACACAGTAATGTCCGCCACACTGCCCCCCACACAGTAATGTCCGCCACACTGCCCCCACACAGTAATGTCCGCCACACTGCCCCCCACACAGTAATGTCCGCCACACTGCCCCCACAAAGTAATGTCCGCCACACTGCCCCCACACAGTAATGTCCGCCACACTGCCCCCCACACAGTAATGTCCACCACACTGCCCCCCACACAGTAATGTCCGCCACACTGCCCCCACACAGTAATGTCCGCCACACTGCCCCCACAAAGTAATGTCCGCCACACTGCCCCCACACAGTAATGTCCGCCACACTGCCCCCACACAGTAATGTCCACCACACTGCCCCCCACACAGTAATGTCCGCCACACTGCCCCCACACAGTAATGTCCGCCACACTGCTCCCCCACACAGTAATGTCCGCCACACTGCCCCCCACACAGTAATGTCCGCCACACTGCCCCCACACAGTAATGTCCGCCACACTGCCCCAACACAGTAATGTCCGCCACACTGCCCCCACACAGTAATGTCCGCCACACTGCCCCCCACACAGTAATGTCCGCCACACTGCCCCCCACAAAGTAATGTCCGCCACACTGCACCCCACAAAGTAATGTCCGCCACACTGCCCCCCACACAGTAATGTCCGCCACACTAATAATGTCCGCCACACTGCCCCCACACAGTAATGTCCGCCACACTGCCCCCACACAGTAATGTCCGCCACACTGCCCCCACACAGTAATGTCCGCCACACTGCCCCCACACAGTAATGTCTGCCACACCCCCCTCAACCACACAGCAGTGCCCCCACATAGTAATTTGTCATGCTCTCCCCCTCTTGTCATTCTCCCCCCCTCTTGTCATAATCCCCTCTTCTTGTCATGCTTTTTCTGCTCCCTGTCATTCTCCCCCATCTTTTCATGCTCTTTATACCCCTCCATGTTGTCATGCTCTTTCTGCCCCCCCATGTTGTCACAGACTTCATGTAAGGGGGCATTTTCATTGTACTTAATGCTGGGCCCCATCAGAGCGCTCCTCTCACCTCCATTATGTTCACTGCTCCAGGCTTCCGGGATCAGGCCCCAGCGCTGCCACACATTAAGCAGGTGGGTGGAGCCTAACGGAGGTTCGTTAGGCTCCGCCCACCTGCTTACTGTGTTTCTAGTTAGAGGCAGCGGGGCCTGATGCTGGAGGCCTGAAGCAGTGACCATAATGGAGGTGAGAGGAGCGCTCTGACGGGGCCCAGCTCAGGGAATGACAGGAGGGAGCGCTGAGCGGTTCCCCCCTGTCAGTCCCTCTCCCTCTGGCCGGCCCCTGCCTGCGCCCTGAGGCTGGAGCGCCCTGAGGCTGGAGCCTCCCCAGCCTCTGTGTCGGCCCAGCCCTGGCATCAGCTGAATACAGGGGCGGGGAAGCAGAGGAGAGAGGACACGTGCTGCCTGGCGCCGGGCCCCTTGTCAGCCCGGGCCCCGAAGCAGCTGCTTCCCCTGCTTCCCCGGTAGTTACGCCCCTGGCCATACCTAAAATGAAAGCCGTATGCATCAAAAATTATCATGGTGTGATGGTTACTTCCACTCACCTGGTTAAAGATAAGGGAATTTTTAGAAATGTGTTTTGGGTGTGATTCTAATGAACTGGTTGACAGGTTTGAATTGGTTAGGAATAAATTCAACCCAAATTGAAACTGCTCCGGTTGCCCTAAAAAGTTGCTTAGGATGCTCTGAGGTCTCCTAGGACTGTATCCAACCCATTTCAAGCTCTTTAATGCCAAGACAGCATTAGTAATGTCAAAGTGTCAAAGTGATAGCAACATATGCGGCTATGGTAGCAGCACAGTTGGATTATTATTATTTTTTTAAATTATAACATGGTCCACAAGATATCGTCTACTCTGTCTTCTGACCTTAAAAAATGGTGCCCACCATTTTGAGAGATTTATCTGAATAGAATTGCAAAAGATTTAGATTCAGCTGGAATACACATTTCAGAAATTCAAATTTGACTCATTTAGGATGAATCCACTCATCTCTAATGCTAATTTTTATTTAGCTGGTAGTTCAAAAAAGTTTAATGGGTAACAATGCAATCACAGACTTTACCCCCCTCAAGCATCTCATTTATGGACTAATAATGAGTAGAGTTGAGCGAACACCTGGATGTTCGGGTTCGAGAAGTTTGGCCAAACTTCCCGAAAATGTTCGAGTTTGGGATCCGAACTCGACCCGAACTTTATCCCGAACCCGAACCCCATTGAAGTCAATGGGGACCCGAACTTTTGGGCACTAAAAAGGCTGTAAAATAGTCCAGGAAAGGGCTAGAGGGCTGCAAAAGGCAGCAAAATGTAGGTAAATCCCCTGCAAACAAATGTGGATAGGGAAATGAATTAAAATAAAATACATTTTTTTTTTTTTTAGCAATATCAATTGGAGAAAGGTCCCATAGCAGAGAATCAGGCTTCAAGTCACCCACCAATGGAGAAGGCTACTTTCATTTATTTAGGCTCCAGCACCCAGACAGAGGACAGAGGTGCATAGCAGAGAATCCGGCGTCATGTCACCCACCAATGGAGAAGGCCACTTTTAGATAATTAGGCCCCTGGCACCTAGACGGAGGAGAGATTCATTCAACTTTTGGTTGCACCGCAATATAATGGTAAAATTAAAAAATGAGGATTCAATAAAGAAGTGCCCCGGAGTACAAGAATATATGGTTGAGGGGGAGGCAGTTATAAATGTCTATTCTGCACAAGGGATGGACAGGTCCTGTGGGATCCATGCCTGGTTCATTTTTCTGAACGTCAGCTTGTCCACGTTGGCTGTGGACAGGCGGCTGCGTTTGTCATTAATGATGCCCCCTGCCATGCTGAATACACGTTCAGACAAAATGCTGGCCGCCGGGCAGGCCAGCACGTCCAAGGCATAAAATGCTAACTCTGGCCACGTGGACAATTTGGAGACCCAGAAGTTGAATGGGGCCGAACCATCAGTCAGTACATGGAGGGGTGTGCAGATGTACTGTTCAACCATGTTAGTGAAATGCTGCCTCCTGCTAACACGTTCCGTATCAGATAGTGGTGCAGCTAGCTGTGGCGTGGAGACAAAACTTTTCCACATTTATGCCATGCTAACCCTGCCCTCAGAAGAGCTGGCCGTGACACAGCTGCGTTGGCGACCTCTTGCTCCTCCTCTGCCTTCGCCTTGGGCTTCCACCTGTTCCCCTGTGACATTTGGGAATGCTCTCAGGAGCGCGTCTACCAGCGTGCGCTTGTACTCGCGCATCTTCCTATCACGCTCCAGTGCAGGAAGTAAGGTGGGCACATTGTCTTTGTACCGGGGATCTAGCAGGATGGCAATCCTGTAGTCCGCACACATTAAAATGTGGGCAACTCTGCTGTCGTTGCGCAGGCACTGCAGCATGTAGTCGCTCATGTGTGCCAGGCTCCCCAGAGATAAGGACAAGCTGTCCTCTGTGGGAAGCGTATGGTCATCGTCCTCCGTATCCCCCCAGCAACGCACCAGTGATGGGCTTGAGCTGTGTCGGGTGCCACCCCGCTGTGAACCTGCTTCATCCTCATCCACCTCCTCCTCATCCTCCTCGTCCTCCTGTAGTGGGCCCTGGCTGGCCACATTTGTACCTGGCCTCTGCTGTTGCAAAAAACCTCCCTCTGAGCCACTTCTAACAGACTGGCCTGAAAGTGCTAAAAATGACCCCTCATCCTCCTCCTGGGCCACCTCCTCTTCCATCATCGCCCTAAGTGTTTTCTCAAGGAGACATAGAAGTGGTATTGTAACGCTGATAACGGTGTCATCGCCACTGGCCATGTTGGTGGAGTACTCGAGACAGCGCAACAGGGCACACAGGTCTCGCATGGAGGCCCAGTCATTGGTGGTGAAGTGGTGCTGTTCCGCAGTGAGACTGACCCGTGCATGCTGCAGCTGAAACTCCACTATGGCCTGCTGCTGCTCGCACAGTCTTTCCAGCATGTGCAAGGTGGAGTTCCACCTGGTGGGCACGTCGCTTATGAGGCGGTGAGCGGGAAGGCCGAAGTTACGCTGTAGCGCAGGCAGGCGAGCAGCGGTAGGATGTGAATGCAGGAAGCACGCACAGATGGCCCGCACTTTATGCAGCAGCTCTGACATGTCGGGGTAGTTGTGAATGAACTTCTGCACCACCAAATTCAGCACATGCACCAGGCAAGGGATGTGCGTCAAACCGGCTAGTCCCAGAGCTGCGACGAGATTTCGCCCATTATCACACACCACCAGGCCGGGCTTGAGGCCCACCGGCAGCAACCACTGGTCGGTCTGTTGTTCCATACCCCGCCACAACTCCTGCGCGGTGTGGGGCCTGTCCCCCAAACATATGAGTTTCAGAACGGCCTGCTGACGTTTACCCCGGGCTGTGCTGAAGTTGGTGGTGAAGTTGTGTGGCTGACTGGATGAGGAGGCTACAGGAGACAAAGAATGATGCCCTGCGATCCTTGGCGGCGGAAGGACGTGCGCCAAGGAACTCTCCGCCTGCGGCCCAGCCGCCACTACATTTACCCAGTGTGCATTTAGGGAGATATAGCGTCCCTGGTCGTGCTTACTGGTCCACGTATCTGTGGTTAGGTGGCCCTTGCCAGAGATGGCGTTGCACAGTGCACACTTGATTTTATCGGATACTTGGTTGTGCAGGGAAGGCACGGCTGTCTTGGAGAAGTAGTGGCGGCTGGGAACAACATACTGTGGGACAGCCATCGCCATCAGCTGTTTGAAGCTGTCTGTATCCACCAGCCTGAATGACAGCATTTCAAAGGCCAGTAGTTTAGAAATACTGGCATTCAGGCCCAGGGCTCGAGGGTGGCTAGGTGGGAATTTATGCATTCTCTCCAAGGTTTGTGAGATGGAGAGCTGAACGCTGCCGTGTGACATGGTGGAGATGCTTGGTGACGCAGGTGGTGGTGTCGGTGGCACATCCTCTGTTTGGTGGGCGGCAGGTGCCAACATTCCTCCTGAGGCGGAGGAAGAGGCCGAGGCAGCAGCAGAAGAGGGAGCAGGGGGAGCCTGAGTGAGTTCCTTGTTTTTAAGGTGTTTACTCCACTGCAGTTTAAGCTTTGCATGTAGATGCCTGGTCATGCAGGTTGTGCTAAGGTTCAGAACGTTAATGCCTCGCTTCAGGCTCTGATGGCACAGCGTGCAAACCACTCGGGTCTTGTCATCAGCACAATGTTCAAAGAAGTGCCATGCCAGGGAACTCCTTGAAGCTGCCTTTGGGGTGCTCGGTCCCTGGTGGCGGTGGCCAGTAGCAGGCGAACTCTCTTGGTGGCGGCTGTTCTGCTTTTGCCCCCTGCTTCCTCTTTTGCTACGCTGTTGGCTCGGTCTCACCACTGCCTCTTCCTCTGAACTATGAAAGTCAGTGGCACGACCTTCATTCCATGTGGGGTCTAGGACCTCATCGTTCCCTGCATCTTCTTCCACACAGTCTTTCTCCCTGACCTCCTGTTCGGTCTGCACACTGCAAAAAGACGCAGCAGTTGGCACCTGTGTTTCGTCATCATCAGAGACGTGCGGACTCCGATGAGGTGGTATTCCCATGTCCTCATCATCAGGAAGCATCAGTGGTTGTGCATCAGTGCATTCTATGTCTTCCACCACTGGGGAAGGGCTACGTGGATTCCCTTGGGAAACCCTGCCAGCAGAGTCTTTAAACAGCATAAGAGACTGCTGCATAACTTGAGGCTCAGACAGTTTCCCTGATATGCATGGGGGAGACTGATGGGCTTGGTTTTCAGGCGCCACCTGTGCACTTTCTGCAGAAGACTGGGTGGGAGATAATGTTGTGAACGTACTGGATCCACTGTCGGCCACCCAATTGACTAGCGCCTGTACCTGCTCAGGCCTTACCATCCGTAGAACGGCATTGGGCCCCACCAAATATCGCTGTAAATTCTGGCGGGTACTGGAACCTGAGGTAGTTGGTTCACTAGGACGTGTACCTGTGGCAGAATGGCCACGTCCTCTCCCAGCACCAGAGGGTCCACTAACACCACCACGACCGCGTCCGCGTCCCTTACTAGATGTTTTCCTCATTGTTACCGTTCACCAAGCACCACAATAAGAAAAAAATATTTGGCCCAATGTATTGATTTAAAATTCAGGCCTTTTTTTTACAGGCACCTAACACTATCTGCCTATTTATTTATGTACCGTAATCACACTAATCCAGGCACAGCAGTAACCACTGATTTAGGGGAATATCAATTGTAGGCCTAGTATTTAGGCCCTGGATGAAAGGTATCCTTTTATGGACAGATTTACACTTGGAGATGCACAGTAGCGTGTGAAAAAATATGTAGGATCATGCCTTCAGCAATTGTATTTTAACACTTTGTGTACTATACCCTTTAACGGACAGAAATACAATGGGAGATGCACGGTAGCGTGTAAAGTTATTAAGGATGACCCTCTCAACACTTGTATATACACCTTGAGTGTAATATACCCTTTTACGGACAGATTAACACTTGGCCTGCAACAGCTGGAACACCAGATTCAGGGTATTGCTATATTGTCAAGTGATTTTCACCCCAGAACAAAATCTATCCTTTGACGGATACTATTAAACTTGTCCAGTCACAGTTGGAACACCAAATTTACTGTATTTCTATTTTGGCAACTGAATTTCACCGCAGAAAATAATAAATCCTTTGACGGACACTATTAAACTTGGCCAGCCACTGCTGGGACACCAGATTTACGGTATTGCTATTTTGGCATTTGAATTTCACCCCAGAAAAAAATATATCCTTTGCTGAACACTATTTAACTTGGCCAGCCACAGCTGAAACCACTGATTTATGGTATTGCTATTTTGGCAATTGAATTTCACCCCAGAAAAAAATATATCCTTTGCCGAACACTATTAAACGTGTCCAGCCACAGCTAGAACACCAGATTTACTATATTTCTATTTTTGCTACTGACTTTCACCCCAGAAAATAAGATATCCTTTGACGGACACTAGGGAAATTGTCCAGTCACAGCTGGAACACCAGATTCAGGGTATTGCTATTTTGACAATTAAATTTCACCCCAGAACAAAATCTATCCTGTGACGGACACTATTAAACTTGGCCAGCCACAGCTGAAACCACTGATTTATGGTATTGCTATTTTGGCAATTGAATTTCACCCCAGAACAAAATATATCCTTTGCCGGACACTATTAAACTTTGCCAGCCACTGCTGGGACATCAGATTTACGGTATTGCTACTTTGGCAATTGAATTTCACCCCAGAAAAAAATATATCCTTTGCCGGACACTATTAAACTTGTTCAGTCACAGCTGGAACACCAGATTTACTGTATTTCTATTTTGGCAACTGAATTTCACCCTAGAAAATAATAAATCCTTTGCCGGACACTATTAAACTTGTCCAGTCACAGCTGGAACGCCAGATTTACGGTATTTCTATTTTTGCAACTGAATTTCACCGCAGAAAATAATATATCCTATGACGGAGAACTATGAAACTTGTCCAGTCACAGCTGGAACACCATATTTACAGTATTTCTATTTTTGCAACTGAATTTCACTGCAGAAGATAATATATCCTATGACGGACACTATGAAACTTGTCCAGTCACAGCTGGAACACCATATTTACGGTATTGCTATTTTGGCAATTGAATTTCACCCCAGAAAATGATCTATCCTTTGCCGGACACTATTAAACTTGGCCAGCCACTGCCGGGACACCAGATTTACGGTATTGCTATTTTGGCTATTGAATTTCACCCCAGAACAAAATATATCCTTTGCCGGACACTATTAAACTTTGCCAGCCACTGCTGGGACACTAGATTTAGGGGATTGCTATTTTGGCAATTCAATTTCACCACAGAAAAAAATCTATCCTATATATTTTTTTTCAGTATTACACTTGGCTAGCCACAGCTGGAACACCAGATTTAGGGGATTGGTATTTTGGCAATTGTATTTAACCCCTTAATAAAATATAGAAATTTCTATCCTGAGTTTCTAAGGGTGACAATAAGCACAGCCAAACGCCTGATGTAGGATATAGCAAAAAAAAATAAAAAATAGTGTTGATGGATTGATGGACTTGGTGGCAGCTTGTGCTGGTGCACCACAAGACACAAAATGGCCTCCGATCAAGGTGACAGAAAAACACTCTGTGCAGCCTAAAAACCAGTGAGCAATTAACTAGCAGAAGTTGAATGATTCACAGCTGTAGATCGATCACTTCATTAGGTGTTTTTGCTGACTTTTCCCTGCCTAATCTCGCCCTCACAAAAGCTGCGTCATCCCCCTACACTAATCAGATTAGAGTGACGTGCGGTGCTACATGACTCCAGCTTAAATAGAGGCTGGGTCACATGCTGCACTTGGCCAATCACAGCCATGCCATTAGGCATGGCTGTAATGGCTTCTTAGGGAGAGAGGTAAAACGCTAGCTGATTGGCTGCTGTGCAGCCTTTCAGAAAGCGGGAAGAAATCGCCGAACAACGGACCTGAACCCGAACTTTTTTGAAAATGTTCGGGTCCGGGTCCCGAACACCCCAAAATTCGGTACGAACCCGAACTATGCTCGAACTGTTCACTCAAACCTAATAATGAGGACTCTGAAAAAAAAACAAAATAGACCAGAACCTCCAAACAATATGAAGTAAATTTACAGGTGGCCATGGCTGATATCTAAAAACAACCACGAGACTACATAAAGCAACACACTGCATTATGCACTAAGACATATGGTCATCAATATTAGATCAGCTGGTACCCCCGCCGACCAGCTGTATGAGGAGAAGGTGCGTGCAGTGTGCAGGTGCGGTCTCCCTTCTCTCTTCCTATCTGCTGTCTGTGGTCTTTGTCAAAGATAGCAGGGGTGAACAGGAAGAGAGAAGGGAGACAGCACATGCACAATGCGCGCACCTTCTCCTCATACAGCTGGTCGGCAGGGGTGCCAGGTGTTAGAACACCTGCCGATCTGATATTGCAGAAAACAGAGGGGTTAATCTTCTGCTGAGCAGCTACATCTTCAGCTGGAAACTAACCGAAGAGGGGAGTCTCCTAACCAAGGAGGTGGAGATGTTTTTTCTCCAACTGCAGACAGGACACAGCAGGAAGGCTTCTGCTCTATCCACTTGTCTTACAACTGATCACAGGACTGTGAGGAGGAGGAGGGAGATCATGGCCAATGTTCTGTGACAGAGAGAAGATTTCTATATTTCCCTGATTGAATTGTAATATGAGACAAAATAGGACCTAGAGAAAGGAAAAGATGAAGGGAAGAAATCACGATGAGGCATTTTGTGTTGCATATTTTCTTAGTTTGGTGTTCCCTACATTTTTTAACATGTAAACAATGACAAACTAAGACTACTCTGGACTCCACGGACAATTATTGTAATGAGATATTTTTTTCAACCGCGATACCTTTAATATACTTGCAGGGTAATAATCGATAAAGCTTTGTTAAAACACTGAATGGGAATTGCATTTATCTAATAATAAAGTTCATCAAATTCAATCAAATAATTCATTCTAATAATCTCTTTATTTGTTTTAAAAACATTTTTAGGGTGCCCTATTGCTCAAATATTTAAAGGGTCATTTATTAAGCTGAAATACGCCTATATTAGGCGTATTATAGGCGCAGATTGCATCGTAACAGCTACTTGTGTCGCAATCTGCGACTTCACACAGCTAACGCCAGAAAAAAAAAGTGGGTGTGGCGTGGGAGGGGACTTGCTGGAAGGACCGTCCCATTTACCATTTTCTACGCCCGTTTTAGGCATAGAAAAAGGTCTAAATATAAGACAGCTCGGAAGCTGTCTTATATTTAGAACTGGCGCAGGATCCATCAAAGTTATGAAGAGACCTCTTTATAACTTCGCCAGATCCACCACCGGCTTAGGGCCATTTCAAGACCGTTGTCTAAAACGCTGGTCTTAAGGCCCCTTTCACACGAACGAGTTTTCCGCACGGGTGCAATGCATGACGTGAACGCATATCACCCGCACTGAATCCTGACCCATTCATTTCAATGGGTCTGTGTACATGAGCGTTTTTTTTTTACGCATCACTTGTGCGTTGCGTGAAAATCGCAGCATGTTCTATATTCTGCGTTTTTCACGCAGCCCTAGCCCCATAGAAGTGAATGCGGCTGCGTGAAAAACGCATTGCATCTGCAAGCAAGTGCGGGTGCGTTGCGTTTTTCACTGATGGTTGCTAGGAGATGTTGTTTGTAAACCTTCAGTTTTTTATCACGCGCGTGAAAAACGCATCAAAACGCATTGCACCCGCGCGGAAAAAACTGAACAACTGAACGCAATCGCAGGCAAAACTGAATGGCTTTGCCTGTGAAATCACACAGTTTTCACTGAACGCATCCGCAACGCATCCGGACCTAATCCGACACGCTCGTGTGAAAGAGGCCTAATAAATGTGCCCCTTAGTTTTGTCCCTGCATCTAAAATTATGTTACTTTTTTACTATCCATATTTATATATTTAACAGCACATATGGTAAAAAAAATCTTCCTAATTCTCTTATTTATTAACTGAATTCTGTGTGACTTTTTGGAAAACAAAAATAAAAATTTCAATTTCAAAGAAAAATAAATCAAAAAATTGACATACTGTACTTTTATGCATTATAATTATGTGAGATTTGTCTGATGTTGAGTGCAAGTGATATATTCTAAGAAGGTGTTCCCTTATGTATACTTATAAAGCATCAGATTCCCTATAGGCACAATAAGACTGAATTGCGCACTGGATCCCGCTGTGAAATAAAATTACATATTCCAAGTTGACCATGTCCACATGCTTCTGGAAAAAAAGTGATTTAGGTAGAAGTCCCTCAGTACCTTTCTTATTTTAATATATGTGAATATATGGAATGCAAAGTGATCATTAGTCAAATAGAGGCCAGGGGAACAAAAGCGCTGTGGAAAAAAAAATACTGTAAATTACTTGTAGCTTTCAGATCTTAAAGGAATTGTGTCACCAATTTTTTTTTTATCCCAGTTAAAGCCAGATAGCAACACGTATCCTATTTTTCTAACCTGTTTTTATTTTATGATTGAAGAATTTCTTGAGTTTGAACATGATGAGGGCAGCCATCTTGTTTGAGCTGCCATTGTGGACCATAGACACAATGGTCAGGAGGGGACCTCATTGACTTCTATCGAAGAGTTTTCTGGGTATGCTCTGTGACCTTGCAGAGATCATTGTACAAGGAAAGAATAGATAAGCATTGACAATCATCTTATTGTGAATGGCGGATCGTGTTATCTATAGCTCATTTTAATCCTGCCTGTAATGATAAGCAGATAACTGCAGTAGAGTATTCTGTACAGACCAATAAGTGATGCCTATTATTAGGCTTAGTGGCCTTAGTTTTTTTAAATATAGATATTAAAGTGGTTGTCCAGGCTTTTACTATTGATGGCCTATACTCTGGATAGGTCATCAATATCAGATCGGCGGGGGGTCCAACACCCGACACCCCCGCCAATCAGCTGTATATGGAGATAAAGCGTGCATGTGCCGCCTTCCTTCTCTCTTCCTGTTCACCACTGCTGTCTATGGCAAAGACCATAGACAGCAGCAGCAGATATGAAGAGAGAAGGGAGATGGCAGTGCACAGGCCTTCTCCTCATACAGCTGATCGGCGGGGGTGCCGGGTGTCGGACCCTTGCCGATCTAATATTGATGACCTATCCTGAGGATAGGTCATCAATAGTAAAAGCCTGGACAACGACTTTAACAAGAAAAATTAAAAATAACATCACCGAACATTCTTTTAAAATATGCTTAAAGAGGACCTTTCACCTGAAAATGCTTGTGAAACTGAAGACATACCCTTACTTGCCTGTCCCCCGTGGTGCTTAATCAGCTCTTCTTTTTTAATATGTGCCCCCGTTTGTCCGCGGTGCCCCCTGCAATAACTCCCGCCGTGTATGCTAATGAGCCATTCGGCTCAACTGGGCGGGCCTACAAAAGTTCTCCCGGGCGTGTCTTTCTTCTTCCTGGCACGGAGCGCATCCAATCAGTGCGCTCCGCTCTTAGCCAGGGAGAAGAAGCTCCAGTTCTCGCAAGAACTTCTCGCGAGAACTGGAGCTTCTTCTCCCTGGCTAAGAGCGGGCGCACTGATTGGATGCGCTCCGTGCCAGAAGGATACGCCAGAACTGTAGGCCCGCCCAGTTGAGCGAGTGGCTCATTAGCATACACGCAGGAGTATGCAGGCAGCGGACAGCTATATTAAAAAGAAGGCTGATTACCCACGGGATGGCAGTAAGGGTATGTCTTCAGTTTCAGAAGCATTTTCAGGTGAAAGGTCCTCTTTAACACAAAAACATGATTTAAACAATAGGTCATTTTTAAATTCCCTTTAAAGGGCATCTGTCAGCAGATTTGTGCTATGAAACTGGCCGACCTGTTACATGTGCGCTTGGCATCTGAAGGCATCTGTGTTGGTCCCATGGATATGTGCCCGCATTGCTGAGAAAAAAATGATGTTTTAATATATGCAAATTAGCCTTTAGGAGCAACGGGGACATTACCATTGCACCTAGAGGCTCAGCTCTCTCTGAAACTACCAACCCTCTGAACTTTGACAGGACCAGGCAGTGAAAACCACATAATACCTGGCCCTGTCCATCAAAGTGGAGAGGGCGCAGCAGTTGCAGAGAGAGCAGAGTCTCTAGGTGTAACAGTAACACCCCAGTTGCTTCTAGAGGCTAATTTGCATATATTTAAATATTTAAAATATTTAAAAAATCTTTTTTCTCAGCAACCCAGGCACATATGAACATGGGACCAACACAGATGCCTTCAGCTGCCAAGCACACATGTAACATTTCATAGGTGCAAATCTGCTGACAGATGCACTTTAAACATCTTTGGGGTTTGAACTATTTTTTATTTTTATTTTAGAATGGATACTTCAGCATAGTGCTGCTCTACACGACTTTAAGCATGGCTGAAGCATTTTCTTTAGTAGAAATACAATATATATATAAAAAAAACAAGCAGGGGTTGTCATCCAATTGATTCTTACTTGGGGAATTAGCGCCTATAGGAATATTGTAGAGTGCTGGGAATAAAAAAATATGTATCTGTGAATTTGTGAAATAGCTGTCAAGTGCAGCTGGATAGCGTTCAGTAACATCTGCTGTTTAATTTTTTCTCCATGTAGCTAGAGGCTTTCCATTTTCAACCGTCTGTGCAATCTCAAATGAATCATATCTCACCACGAGGGCTAATAGAAAATTGTAAAATAACTCTCTAAAAAAAAGGGCTGGGTGGAGGCCATAGATTGCACAATTCTAGGTTCATTTATCAAAGGCTGAGATGATTCTGATGCTTTTATTACTTTGATGTTAAGGACGGTTAATACCGTTAAAGCAAAGAGTTAAACATATCAGCTGGTACTACCGGAGTCATAAACATTTGCCATCATTTTTAGAACTGGAAATTTTAAATTCCAGTGGCTTATGCTGTATTATGTTCAACGCGTTTCGATTGTGGCGCCGATCTTAGTCATGGCATAAACAAAATGAGAAGAAAGGGATGCAATTGAACTCTTAACAAGCTCTGCCTCTGATGCCACCAGATGTAAGGCAGCTATCCTATAAGCCTATGTTCGACCCTTTAAATAGGCCTTGAGACATGAGTCGGATATTATTTAAACCAGCACCTCATCTGCGGACAGCTGTTTCGGGGTGATTGCCCCTTAGGATTTGGGGGATACTATCTCTACTTGGGGAGAGAGCGCCTTAATCGGTGTGAGGAGACTTATCAGCCATACATGCTCCTCTGGAATTCTGGGAAAAAAAGGGATGCAGTTGAGCTCTTAAAGGGGTTATCTCATCTCACAGTTACTAAGGCAAGATGAAACACAGTCCCGAACACCAGCCGGCCAGGAAACGGCAGAGGGCTCTGGGACCGGCTGATTTTATAGCTCCCATTGCGGTGCATGAGAGCTACAGAAACAGCATAGCACAGCAAGCTATGCTGTTTTTGAGTTAGGGAGCACTGTTCCAGTAGCTCTCATGCACCGAAATGGGAGCTACTGAATCGGCGAGCACGGCAGCGCTCTGCTAGTTCCCCGACGGCTGGTGACCAGGACGGGGACTGTCTCATCTCACCTTAGTAACGGCAAGATGAGACAACCCTTTAAGCTCTGCCTCTAATGCCACCAGATGTAAAGCAGCTATCCTATAAGTCAATGTTTGACCCTCTAAATAGGCCTTTTACCCCCAAAATCCTGACAGGCCTCTCTTCCAGTTAAGCCAGTACTCTCTGTTCTGATGAGGTGCAATCACCCCGAAACAGCTGTCTGCAGATGAGATGTGCTCCTATTCACTTCTATGGGAGCAGCGGGGATCAGCGGTGGTGAACGGACCCTGGGAAATCCGGGGTCCTCCAGCCACAGCGCTCCCCGCCTCGTTCTTGTTGTTGGTGCAGGTCCTAGCGGTGGGACCCGTACCTATATCAGACAATGGGGGCATATCCTAGCTATATGACCCCATTGTCTGAGATGGGAATACCCCTTTAAATAAGCAAAATACATGACAGTAATTATACACGTTATATGTAGATGTCATTATAAATACGCGTAGAGTTGGGACCCTGTTCACATTGGTAATGAGACATAGATTCACATTTCAACTCTAAGGGGGCATTCACACGACTGTATTTTCAGTTCCGCATTCTACCATTTTTTGCAGATCGGATGCGGACCCATTCATTTCAATGGGGCTGTGTGCATCCGTATGTCCTCTCTGTGCTCTGCAAAAAAATAGAACATGTCCTATTCTCGCAGTTTCACAGACAAACATAGGCATTTTTCTCATCCACAAAATGCGCACGTGGCCAATATCCGTGTTTTGCAGATCTGCCATTTGCGGACCACAAAATGGATATGGATGCAGGGTCTCAATGGTGAATATGAATTGGGTGCTTTTCTGTGATATCTTGATATGTGTCCCAAATTCTGGTTGCTGTCTCCCCAACATATATTCTGTGCACGCCTGGTCAAGATGATTATTTCGTCCTGTGGTGATATTTATCATATAATATATATTTTTATATTTTTTTTTCAACAGGAATGATTTTCATCTCAGGTTATTTACTTTATGTATATTGTTATTAACATCGATTGGGTCTATATAATTAATACCCTTGTCCCATTGTATATGTTATTCCTGAGTAAACTGCATGTGATCCCTTTTACCTGTAGTCCGTGGATTTTGGCATGTCTTGTTTAAATAATACTATTAATTGTTTATATGTTTCTATAGTGATCTTGTGTCACATGTATGCGACGTCAGTAGCCGTGGACTATTTAAATGTTTGTATGTCTAACTTTTTGTACTTGACAAAGGCTCAAGATGTGAGCCGAAACGCATTGTCTTTCTATTCCTCTGAGTGGCAATTTAATAAAGAATCAAGAATATTTTGTAAGTCGTAAGTGCCGGTCCTCTTCGTTTGTACCCTCTCCACTCTGTCGGGGGAATCTAATTGTATAAGCGTTTAATAGAACAGGTCTTTTGACATTGATGTGGAATCAGCTGACAGTGGTGTAAAAGGGCTGCGCTTCTTCTTGGCGCTAACATTGACCTGTAAGGCTGAGTTCATTCTTGAGTTACTTGGTCAGATTTGGCCCCGTGACTGCCCAAATAACTGAAGTATGCAGTGATTCTAAGAGTGACGCCTGTCATCTGCATGTCATACGGACTCACAGTATTATTTCACTACCACAGCAGACTCCCTATGCGTGTTACTGCAAGGCACTGTGTTCTACACCACTATAAAGGCTATCTGCAGCTAGGAAATAGTCGTTTCTTAACTAAATTGTTTTCAAAAAATTCGGCGAATCAAATTTTTTAATAATTCGCTCATCTCTAAATGCAATAATAACAAATTTGCCTCCAAAGGTGTACATAGCCTTTAAATCACATAAAGCATTATTCCTCATTACTCAGATTAAGTCCAAAAGGAACCAATTATGAATGTCTTCACACAGACCCATTGGGTTGGGATCCTGTTCACATCGGTAATAAAACATGACATCACGTTTCAAATTTAATCTAAGAGGAGCTTGTGATCCACAGTGTAACGTCTAGTAGGCTTCAAGGTCATGTAATAATACCATTCCAATTTCCTCCCCAAAGGTTTTTTTTTTTAACCTTTTCAATACTTCTAAAAAACTTGTTGGATTTATTGTGTTTCTATAGAATGATGTGACATTAAAGATATTGGTTTTGTTTGGATTAATGATATCATTTAAATGTTCCAACAATCAGGTTTTTAATCATCTAGAAATGCATCCTGTATAATATTTCTTACATTGTATGCATACAATCCTGTAAATAACATACTGAGAATTACAATTAATGGAGTTTTTAATTTAAAGGGCTTCTGTCACCCCCACTGATGTAATTTTCACTAGCTGACATTAGCTACTTGCTAATGTCAGCTGAGTTCAAACATATGTTTCCTAACTTTTTTCCTATTTTCTATCTTCTAAAAAACTTACTTTTGTGATATGTAAATTGTCTTCGCTACCAGCAAGTTGGGCGGGTACTTGCTGGTAGCCGCCGCATTTTCATGCCCTTGGAACGCCCCCTCTTCTTTTGATAGACAGGGCCAGCGCGCTCTCCTCCTCTTGCTGGCCCTGTCTGCAGCTGCAATCCCGCGCCTGCGCCGTATCGGTCTTTAGTCGAGCGCAGGTGCTCTGAGTGAGGACGTCGCTTAGGCAGCTCCGTCCTCAGTGCGCCTGCGCCAATGACGTCAGAGCTACACCCGGAAGAGAAGACGCCGGCATCCCTGGTAAGGAGCAGGCGATGCCGGCGTCTTTTCTTCCGGGTGTAGGGCTGGCGTCATCGGCGCAGGCGCACTGAGGACGGAGCGCCTAGCGGCGTCCTTCACTCAGGCGCCTGCGCCAACTAAAGACCGATACGGCGCAGGCGCTGGATTGCAGCTGCAGACAGGGCCAGCGGAGAGGAGGCGCTGGCCCTGTCTATCAAAAGAGAGGGCTCAAGGCATGAAGATGCGGCGGCTGTCAAGTACCGCCCAACTTGCTAGTAGCGAGATAATTTGCATATCACAAAAGTAAGTTTTAGAAGATAGAAACAGGAAAAAAGTTAGGAAACATATGTTTGAACTCAGCTGACATTAGCAAGTAGCTAATGTCAGCTAGTGAAAATTACATCAGTGGGGGTGACAGAAGCCCTTTAAAGAGTGCGGGTGCCCTGAGCATTTTGAAAAGAATTTCCAATTTGTACATGTGAACTGGTTCTACAGCGATGTGAACCATCAGTGTGTATGATCCATTCCAGAGGCGTAGCTAAAGGCTCATGGGCCCTGGTGCAAGAGTACAGCTTGGGGCCCCCCTTCCCTCAGTGCTTTATGGCAAGGGGCAGGGGTGCACCTAGCCTTTCTGCTGCCTGAGGCAAAAGTTGAAACATCCTCTTCCATGCCAAATTCCCATTCTCTCCAGTCCTACTGTTAAAGGGGTTGTCCTTTTTTTACTACTGATAATGACCTAGCCTCAAGATGGGTCATCAATATCAGACCGTCGGGGTCTCCTGACACCTTCGCAAATCAGTTTTTTAAGAGAGGACAGTGCTCATATGAGAGCTACTTTCTCTGCTCCATTAACCTGCTCGCCGCTGCAATTGCAATGGTGAGCAAGTAAACAGAGCAGAGAAGGCAGCGCTCATATGAAAAAAAAAAGCGGTACTGTACAGCATTCACAGAGCTTTTCTCCCCCTCCTCCTGCAAAGTAGTGAGCGCTTTCATAATGGAAGCGCTCACTAGTATTCCCTTTATAAGATGCATCGCATCTTATTAAGGGAAATATACAGCACCACTGGCAAGGGGGGGCCAGTGATCCATTCACTGTCCAACTGTTCTCGCTAGGGAAACAATAACCTAGAAGAAAGTAATTGTCCTAGCTATGGTGGTCATCTGTAAACGACACAACAGCCGTCCTTAATAATGTCACACAATATACTTTCATCCATAAGTATCGGAAGATATTTTAAAACTGTGTCTTTTATTTCACTGAACTGTTTGCTGTACTATCAAGGGCTAGGTAGTGAAAACGTCATTACACATATGAACATGGGACCAACACAGATGCCTTCAGCTGCCAAGTGCACATGTAACAGGTCAGACAGTGTCATAGGTGCAAATCTGCTGACAGATGCCCTTTAACAATAAATCCAAAAAGAAATCTCAGTTGGGTGAAAACAATAAGGCCTCTTTCACACGAGCGTGGAGGATTTTCTCCGGATGCATTCAGGGTGCATTTAGTGAAACTCGCACCATTTTGCAAGCAAGTTCAGTCAATTTTGTCTGCGATTGTGTTCAGTTGTTTAGTTTTTTCCTCTCGAGTGCAATGCGTTTTGATGCGTTTTTCACACGCGTAATAAAAAACTGAAGGTTTACAAACAACATCTTTTAGCAACCATCAGGGAAAAACGCATCACATCCACACTTGCAGATGCTGTTAACTCCTGTGATGAAAAACGCACAATGTAGAACATGCTGTAATTTTCATGCAATGCAGAAGTGCTGCGTGAAAAACAACGCTCATGTACACAGACCCATTGAAATGAATTGGTCCGGATTCAGTGCAGGTGCATTGCGTTCACGTCACGCAGCGAAAAACTCGCTCGTGTGAAAGGGGCCTAAGTAAACCGGAGATTAAACTGATTATCATTAATATATGCTGAAAAATATGAAGAAAAATCTGAAAAGTTCAAATTGAAAAACAAAACATAGAGGTGATGTACATGAAGTAAGCAACTACCAGAAAACCGCTTTAAGGTGACATAAAGCATACCAACAAAAAAATATACAGGGGAAATTTCTTAAGACTGGCTTTTTATACACCAATCTTAATAAAAAGCATGCTGCAGTAAAATCCACCAAATTTATTAAAGGGGTTATCCCATGAATAAATGTAAAAAATGAAAATCGAGAAGCTAGAACCAGTCCTGTACCTCACATGGATTCAGAGAATGGATTCATTCCATTCATTGTTCCAACCGCTCTGATAGATTTATTTCAAGCTGGCAGCTCAGGGGTGTTTCCTTTCTCGAGGGGCGGACCTTTTCTGCTGCAGCTGGTGGCAGTTGAAGGATTTAACAGAGCATGTGCTTCCATCTCAGTGACAGAAATAAGAAAAAGAGCAAACAGCAGGTGGCGCTATACAGATAGCATACACTGTATTACGCCACGCTTTAACGTAACCGTTACCGTCAAGACTAAGGACGAATAGTCCAAAACGCGTGAACAATTACCGCATACATAATGGTTTGTGTCCGCTTGCGAATATGTCTCAATAAAGAAGAAGCAATTTTTATCGGATTTGTGGTGCCGGAGCCGATTTTTTTTTTTTTCTATTGAATTGACTTTGTGGGACTCGCCCCAGGTTCAGTACACATGGGGAGGTGAAGCCGGGAAGGTGAGCTGGAAAGACTATTGTATGCTTAGCCTGCAGCCTTGGGGAGTTTGCACCCGGACTTATTACACTGTGCTGCTGTTTTTTCTTTGTTTTTGCTATATATATATATCTTGCAGCACTCCATATCTGGAGCTCCTCTCCATCCTCCTGTCTACTAAGTTACATTGACAGATAGACTCTCGGAATGTACTCTTGCTCTTCAGCACATCACTTACTGATGGAGACACTACATCATACCGCCTCAGGTTTGCTTATAGAATGTGGTCTAAGCTGCCGTAGATGGCACAGCTGCGCTAGTCATTGCTTATACTGCCGTGGTTAGTTGAAGAGCTGTCCATAGTGCTGAATCCTGAGCCTTACTATAATAGCAAAGCCAGGATAAAGGCCAAAAAAGGAATTAAACATGGTAAAATGTCAGCCTAACCATTCCACCAGATGATGGTGTCCACATGGAACATCATAAATAACTCTTTTAGGACATCACTGATGTTCAGGATTGGACGGAAATGTGTAAATCCCTGTTCTTTTATGTCATTCTATGTCTGTCCAGGTTTTGGGAAAGGACATGGTCTTTATTATCTGCCATAAAGATACAAACTACTAGTTGTTACAATGTAGGACCCATATGGCAAACAAAAGGAGCACCATGTTTTTGTTTCGTTGAACATATTGTAAGAGGAGAGGTACTATGGCAACCATCCAGAAATTTCTGGACAGTCTGTAGAAATAGGCGACCTTTTTCCTGTGTATGTGAAAAAAAATTGTGTCCGTGATTTCTTTTTTGAGGCTGGTGGTAGTGGACTAGTTTATTGGTGGGAATTATTATAAATTTACAGCTCACAGTAAATACTGGTAATGAGTTATCAGTATATTGAGCTATGGACATGGGTTATTTATAAGCTTTATCATTCATCATGGGTTTTCTATTTTTCGGTAAAAAATGTTAGCTGTCCATGATTTTGCGATAAGCTGTCCAGAAAAAAGAAAGTCTGGTCAGCAACCCTGGTACCAGGTACAGTAAGTCTTCAGTTTTGCTGAATTGAGGTTTCCAAGAATTTAATCCTGTTTGTCTCTTACTGATTTAGGGGATAGTCTTCCACGTTCTACCAAACCATACAGAAGAGGATGCCTGCGACAGAAAATCCTGATCAATGCGAAGTATATTGCACAGTGTAATGTTGTCTCATTTGGCTAAGCAAATTAAAGACAATGTCTTAAAAGGGGTTTTCCTATCAAAATGACCCTGTTTCACATGAATTTGGGATCCACCTTTAGGAGTCAGAGTGAAGAGCGTAGTCGCCGGTTAATTTGAATGAGTGCCATTTAATTCTCCTCTGCATTGGCTATTGGGAGAGATGTAATCATTAGTCACTGGGACGTAGAACAGCTGATTTCCAGAGATATTATTGGGGGTTTGACCAGCTGATTTGGGTCATGTTTCTCCGAACATACGTTTGTGTCAGATATATATAAATATATATATATAATGAAACATAAACTCCTGAGATCATTATATTGACTTCTAATGGGATCTGTCAGGTTTCTATTAAGATGTTGGTCTCAATTTGGTGGCAATTATATCTCTGCATAATGTCCCAGAGACAAGACCCCAACAGATGCTGTTAACTCCTGTGATGAGACATGGCGAGCATCGGTGGCTCCAGTGGACAGCCATGTCCATTTGCTAGGCTACTCCTGGCCCCGACATCAGACTTGTTGCTGCAATCAGTGCCTGCTGATGTCATGCATGGCAACCTATTTAAAGGGGAATAAACCTGACATGCCTTGCCTCCAGGTTAAAGTATTCACCTTTGCTTGGCTATTATTTGTCCCCATTGTATGGTGTTGACTCGTTTAACCCTTTCATTTTGTTTCTGGATATCGCGCCTGTCTCACCCTTGTGGACTACTTACCTGGTTCCTATTGTTCTACTCTGGCTCTGATCTTTGGATTCATTCCTGACTACACTTTCATCTCATCTCTTGGCCTGTTGCACCCTGGCTGCTATACTCTGACAATGTTTAGATTCATTCCTGAATATGCTACGGCTTCATCAACGATACTGCCAGCAATTGGCGACTACCTCCTTTTAGGGGTTAAAGGTGCAGAACAGGGATATTCTGCACTTTAGAGCCAAACCAATTGTGGTTTTCATTATAAAATGGACCCTTTTGTAATAGTTTTTCATTTGGTTTTATGGGAGAGGGTTTTTTGTGTCAGTGTTATGATTAATAATGGAATATTTGTATCCAGTGACGTTGTTATGGTATGTTTATATGGTACGTTTTATGTTTATAGTACACCAGGAAATATATAGGTGCAGTTCTTATATACCAAGAAATATATAGGTGGAGTACTAGTACACCAAGATATATATATCGGTGGAGTACTAGTATGCCAAGAAATATATAGGTGAAGTACTAGTATACTTAGAAATATATAGGTGGAGTACTAGTATACTTAGAAATATATAGGTGGAGTACTAGTATAACAAGAAATATATATCGGTGGAGTACTAGTATACCAAGAAATATATAGGTGGAGTACTAGTATACCAAGAAATATATAGGTGGAGTACTAGTATACCAAGAAATATATAGGTGGAGTACTAGTATACCAAGAAATATATAGGTGGGGTACTAGTATACCAAGAAATATATAGGTGGGGTATTATTATACCAAGAAATATAAAGGTGGAATACTGGTATGCCAAGAAAGATATAGGTGGAGTACTAGTATACCACAAAATATATAGGTGGAGTACCGTACTAGTATACCACAAAATATATATGTGGAGTGCTAGTATACCAAGAAATAGATAGGTGGGGTACTAGTATAACAAGAAATATATAGGTGGGGTACTAGTATAACAAGAAATATATAGGTGCAGTACTGTTACACCAAGAGATATAAAGGTGGAGTACTAGTATACCAAGAAATATAAAGTTGGAATACTAGTATGCCAAGAAATATAAAGGTGGAGTACTAGTATACCAAGAAATATAAAGGTGAAGTACTAGTATACCAAGAAATATAAAGGTAGAGTACTAGTATACCAAGAAATATAAAGGTGGAGTACTAGTATACCAAGAAATATAAAGGTAGAGTACTAGTATACCAAGAAATATATAGGTGGAGTACAAGTATACCAAGAAATATAAAGGTGGAATACTAGTATGCCAAGAAATATATAGGTGGAGTACTAGTATACAAAGGCATATATAGGTGTTCTGCATATTTTGGGGTTCCTTGATGAGATAAGAAGTAATCTGTATTATAGGTGTTTAATCAGTTGTGCAGAGGAACAAAGTCCACGAGTTCTCAGATTAGGATGACCTCTTTAATATTTAAAATTTGACAAGTGATTTCGAATGAAGAGATAATTTATAATCTAGTCCATTAATTTCATAGAAAAGTATTAGCAAGCTGTTTCATTTTAACATATCAAGATTATGATAATGTATATATGGGTTGACATTCAAGGTATCTGTTGTTTACAAAATCCCTTGCTGAAAGGAATGCCATAGATATTATTTGTCAAGGACGATTGTGAACTATGTATGAGATTTTCTAGATGCCTGCCACAGTTTGTTCTATGTAGATAAGATGACAGCTGCAAGGATTGCGATCACTATATTACTTACTTATGTATGACTGAACACTGCCTCAAACTAAACAGAATACTGAATTACGGTCCATATCCATCATTTACATCTAAAAGAGGAAAAATGTTCCAGACGGTATGCTAATTATTTTTATACATCAAAAACCTCCTTTTAAATTTCATTTTCCAGGGTTTTTGGTGGGACACTATATTTTAATACTGATTCAAGAAAATCTATTTTCTTTCTTTTAATCTAAACATGTTTGATGTCGGCTTTTACCATCTAATGATGTCGTGTGTGTTTAGATAAAAGCTTCCATTTGTATGACTTTTAGATACTATAAGATGTATTGGATTAATTGGATACAAAGGGTGCATTCACATGTAGAACATAGTGCGTGTAGAAGCAATCATCAAGTCCAGTAGAGACTTTATATCTTTATTATATGTATGCGTGTGTATGTAAATGTTATTGGAAATAGTCCTTTAGGATGGGTCATCAATGTTTGATCAGTGGGATCAGACCTTCAGCCATCCTGCTGACCAGTTGATTGACCTAGTAGAGGCCTTTTGATTTTCGCAAAGATTCCATGACCTACTACTAGGCCACTGCTAGAGTGATTGGACTTGGTATGTTAATGTTTTCTATGGTTTTATACAATGTTATAATTTTCAGAATGAAAAGGGGAAGGTGCAGCCTAACCCCAGGGGATTGGCCTCTCCTTTGCGAAGTGAGTTTATTTAGAAGCAGAAGGGTGTTAGCCCAGCGTGGGCACGGGTGCTGGGCTCCCTCCTTCCCTCCTGCTTCCGTGTGCCATGCTGACAAGCGTGGGCAGCAGGTAGCTTAAACTGTTTTATCTGGGCTCGGTGCCAGAGCTTACTTCTTGCTTGAGTCCTGTACTGTTTGTTAGGGTGTGCAGGGGCATGTCCCTCCTCCTTTTGTGAGGCAGAATGTACACGCCCTCTATCTCCCCAGCTTATGGCTGGGTTGCAGGAAGTATTTAACCCCTTAGTGACCAGCCTGTTTTTCTTCCTTTTTTGATCGACGCGTTCTAAGAGCTATAACTTTTAAATTTTTCTGTCTATATAGCTTTATGAGGGCTCATTTTTTGCAGGACAAGTTGTAGTTTCTAATGGGACCGTTTGTGGTACACAACTTTCTGATTAACTTGTATTAATTCTTTCTGGGAGGGAGATGGGAAAAACAGCAATACTGCCACTGCGTTTTTACATTATAAACTTTACAGCAATCATTTTTCCTTATAAATAACATAATATTTTTATTCTCTGGGTCAGTACGATTACAGTGATACAAAATACATATTGTTTTTTTACATTTACAACTTATTGCAATAAAACCCTTTTTTTAAAAGAAAAAAATGTTTTTGCATTGCTGCTTCCCAAGACCCATTACTTTTTTATTTTTCTTTCTATGAAGTCGTGTGAGTGCTTGATTTTTGCAGGGCGACTTGTATTTTACATTGGTATAATTTTGGCGTAAATGGCGCTTTTTGATCGCTTGTTATTACGTTTTTTCTGTGGCAACTAAGATTAAATTAGCAATTCTGTCTTTTTTTTTTTTATTTCTTTTTTTACGGCACTCACCGTGGGGGATATTTTATGCGAAATTTATGTAGTCTGGGTCATTACAGATGCAGCAATACCAAACATATGGGGGAGATTTTTTGGGGAATTTTTTTTATTGAAAAGCGTATTTTCAATGGAAAAAAAGCATAATTTTTAATTGTTTTTTTATTTAATAAATGTGTTTTTTTAATTTCCTTTTTTACCACTTAATAGTCCCACAAGGGGACTATAACGGACAGTATTTTGATTGCTTTTAAAATGCAATGCACTATCCCTATCGTGCATTGCATTTTAATGGCAATGCTATTCTAATATTGACCAGCAGGCTGCGCCAGAGAGGTGCAGCCTACTGGAAATTGCTGAAGGCTGGTCTGGGGCCTACATCAGACCCCCGCCAACCTTCACACATATCGCAACCCACGATCGCATTTGCGTGTCGCCGATGGGAGACAGAGAGAGTCCGCTCCCTCTGTCAGAACTTTACAGTACATCTGGAGGGCGCCATTGCCCGCAGCATGTAAAGTGTTAAACAGCCGGGATTGGCACTCCTGCCAGTCCAGGCTGTTAGAGCAGGGCTGCGGCTCTCATGTGAGAGCCAGGTCCCAGCTGCACGGGAGACCCGTGCAGCGCTTATACTGGGCTGCTGTAAAAAAAGCGGCAGCCCAGCCTAAAAGGCCCCTTAGTGACCGCCGTAAAAACACGTGTGGGTGGTCACTAAAGAGTTAAGGCACCTTAGCAATTTGGGTCACTAGATTGGTCACTAGGTGTTTGGAAGTGTCTGCTTTTCTGTGTACCGGACCCTGCTTCTCGATTTTAACAGATTTTGCTTGATTGCCGCCTGCCTCTGACCTTGGACTTCACTTACAGACTTTGATTGATCGGTGCCTGCAACTGACTCAGGACTTTCTGACTACGTCTTTCCCCTCGGTTCTTGCACCGGTATCTCTGACCGCCAGGTCAGCTGCCACTGACCTGGTAACTACCCTAATGGCCCAAGCCTATCCTCACCATCAGAGGCTCTAGTAAAGACCAGGTAGTTAATTAACCACACCTCTCCAGGGTATAGCCGGTCAATGGCGCAATGGGTCCATACACACTTGCATAACAAAGGGAGTGCAGAAGCAGTTCACACCCAGTCCTAGAAGCAGCTTCAGTTGAGTTTGAGACCCAGGGACAACCCCAGGAAAATCCCAGAGTTGGTTTGCAGATAAGAACACTTAAGAAGGTTGAGCAGCCAAAAGAGAGGGAATTTGTGCATCAGCCTGTGAAGGCAATGCACATATAAGGATACTGGACTTCACAGCTTGGATTGGAACTAAATGCTTCCGGCTCCCAGTTATTTCAGTGTAGCAGCTTGCAACATGGTGGTCGCGCTGCCCAGCGTAATGGAGGTCCGTCAAGTAATGGTATCTCGGGTTACCGAGCTCTTCACAATGCAGCCACACAATTAAAATCCAGGGGTAGGTACACCATAAGGAAGTCCAAACCACTGTAATGTAAATTGGCGCAAGATAGTGAGGTTCCACAAGGATCACTTTCCCAAAGGATATTTATTATACTCACAGAATAGTCAGTTAAAATGGCATAAAACAGAGAATTTTTTCCTCATGCGTCCGCCTGACCTAGGTTTCGCCGGTCAGCTTCGTCAGGGGCGATAACACCACCCCTTTCAGGTGTGGTATTTAAGGTCAATGCATAAAGCCCGCCCATTTTTTGAGGATACAGCATATTTATTTAAAAACTATAAAACTCTTTCACAAAATTAGCAGCAATATCTTAAAATTCATAAATCCATTTGTCTAGAATATATAAAATAGATCCCAATTTAATATAACCAACAAACAACTTGATCTCGAGTGTGGCGATAAATCACACCCCTTTTCCATTCATGCCCGCTAATTGTAAAACACACGGGATTCTATCTCTCCGCCTCTCATTAATACGTTACCACCCTTTCCTATTCATATAGAGATCACGTGACCGGCTCTCTGATCACGTGTTAATTTTCTTCCAATGATATTTAACAATTACAATTACTCTTGTGTTTATACACAGTCACCTGATCCAAAGATTCCCACCTCTTTCCATTCATAAGGAAATCACGTGTCCATCAATCCGATCACATGTTTGTTTCTCCAATAACATCCTACACCTGCTCTTCTAGCTGAAAATAACATTCCATATCCCCACCCCTATTTAATTCATATTGGGTCATGTGTCGATAAACCCCTAATATCCAGAGCGTCAATATAAAAGGATTCGGTCCCCATAATTTTGCTAACCAACCAAACAGGGCTTGAGATCAAATTCAATATTTAGCCCGCTTGGTTTCAAAGTGTCCATTTTATATATCCACTCTACTTCTTTCTGATTGATGTCAAATATTGGGTCTCCTCCCTGCCAATTGGATTTAACTCTTTCTAATCCCATACATTTTAAACCTATAGGATTTTTGTTATGATATAGTTTGAAGTGGAGCGGTACACTGTGATTTTCCAGACCCTTTTTGATATTACGTCACACGGTGGATCTGCAGTGCCGATAAGTACCATACAACTTTCGAGAGACTGTATTTTTTATTGTTTTCAATTGTGTATAGCAGCTTGCAAATGCTGGGTCTGCACATTGCAGTAGGAATTGCACCTCTCAGCTGGAGTGGATTGGTGTGTGAATATATATATATATATATATATATATATTAGTATAGTTATATAAGAAAGTGCATCTCCAAAGGGAGCTCTTGAGCTAACCAATCCCTTGATTCAGCCCGGAAGTTGACTTCTTATTTCTTAAACTGCAACCTCTGCCCTTTTGGTCTCCTTTCTTTTGCATCAAACTACTGCAACACCAAAGATACCCACCTTCCACCAAGAAGTAGACTCCAACCACTGTGTGCCCAGGGGAAAAAACCTACATGTGTTTCCCTTCACTGCACAGCCCTGGGAGCATGGGAGAAGGACACTGCCACTTTGAGTACCACAACCGCCAACACCGCTACCACTTCCATACTCCCCTCTGGATTGTTGTGATGACACTGCCTCAGCACTAATGAATGTGGCCCGGCAGATAAGTCCATTCACAGTCTGACCTGCAGTACCTGGCAGAGGCACCAATGGGGAAGACGAGAAATCTGCTGCCAGACACAATGGTATTAAGTTATCTCCCAGAGAAGAAAATTATCAGGCAAAAAAGTTAAATTCACTAAATCCTCCTTTCCCTATCTGTTGGGGGAGAGTCAGGAGCACTCCAAATTTATTAGACTGTCAGATGATCCCCCCAAAAATAGCAGGTGTGGCTGACAGCACACTATAGTGTATTTAAAGCCTTGGAAAACCCCATAACATGAGGTTAGTTCCCCTAGTAGAAAGTTTTCCACTAGAATTTAGAACATGGGCTCAGGGAGTTACTCTATCCTCCATTAAATTTCTAACCTTCATGTTCATGCCTGTATTCAGTATCCATGTTCTACAACATAGTGTCCATAGTCTCTGTGTGCCTCCAAGACATGGTGTATCAAGAAGATATTCTCTTCTACAAGCATTGGTTCTAGTGTAGAATATATTATACACACCTTATAGATCTATAATAGGAACCTTCAGGGATAGGTCATCAATATCAGATCAACGCGGGTCCGACTCCCTGCACACCAGCCGATAAGCTGTTTTCTCTGCTCTATTTACCTGCTTGCTGCAGCAATTGCAGTGGTGATCAGTGTAATTACAAGTATGACGTCCCTATTCACTTCTATGGGACAGCTATGTAGTATGCACTTGAGCAGACAGCGCTGTCCCATAGAAGTGAATGGGGACGCTATACTTGTAATTACACTGATCACCACTGCAATTGCTGCAGCGAGCAGGTAAACAGAGCCGAGAAGGCAGCGCTCGTATGAGCATGGCCTTCTCATCAAACAGCTGATCGGCATAGTGCCAGAAGTCGGACCCCACTGATCTGATATTGATGACCTATACTCAGGATAGGTCATCAATAGTAAAAAGCAGACAATCCCTTTAAAGCAAATGTTCTTTATTTTTTATTTTTTTATGTCTACATAGCGGATTGTAGCATTTTTGCAGAGCAAATTGTACATTTTCTGACACATTTTTATATTTTTGTTTGGATTTTTTATTTATCTATTTGTATGCATATAAGTTAACTAGGGATTTCATATTTTGAAATTCGTTTTATGTTCGGGTTGTGGTATAATGTGAATTGCGTTCTGGATTCTGTTACCACTGACCATAACGCAAGGGATCTTTAATTTCTTAAGCTTTTCCCTAAGTCTATAGGTTATACATTTCCGTGTATTTAATTGCTGTGTTCATTTGAATTGCCAACCGTTCTATATCCCTGTGTAAGAACTTTCCAGTGGAGTGGTCCTCCCAATACTAATGTCAGTGTAGTAGACTGAGACATGTCTCAAACAGAATTATAAATACTTTTTGCAGACCATCGTTACAAAGAACAAAAGATTCTTGCTTCAAAATTGACATTTAATGAGCTGTGAGAAATTTATTACAAGAGCAGACTGTACGACTTGGTCCACTTTAATTAGCTGTGTGGATACTTCAAGATGCATTCTAGACTATATAGAGTTATTACTATTCAGACTGAATAAAGAGTCCGATTACACAGGATGAAAGAAAACATAAAAAGTCATTTAGCTAATCATTTTACTGTGTTTGTGCTTCTTTTAATTATTTTCATGCGTACAAAGAATGTACTGTATATGAAAAGTTGAACTAGGATGGAACACCATTGTTTGTTTCATATACACTGTATATTTTTACATTTACTTCCAATGCAAAGTGTTATATAATTTGTTGATTTTCGTGTTCCACTTTTATTTCCTTCCTTGTATTGATGGTATGCATAGAAGCCCAATTTAGCTTCTTTCTATGGGGCCCAGTGATTTCTATGGATGCCCCTGACCCAGGGTCTTTTACCCCTGTAATCTATCATCACAGAGTACATTAACTTCTAACTTTCGTACTGTATCAATTAGCCATGAGCTGCAATCATTATGTTCATGGCCCATCTACTGTGACATCATCGCGTTCCTTGGCCATTAACTCTGACATCATTGTGTGCAATAATTCTTTCCCGTGACTTCACAGTTTACCATCTGTGACATAGTCCCTGCAGTGTAACACCACTGGGTTTATAATCCTTGTATTTTCACATCGCTTGTTCATCTTTGCACTGTGACATCACTGTGTTCATTATCTCTGTATTGTGACATCACTGTGTGTATTGGCCCTATAATGTGACTTGATAGAATATATTATCCCTCTGGCAGGATTTCCTGCATGTACTATCCAGGTTATGCAACATTTGAAAAAATTATTCTTGTGTAGTAACACCACTGTGTGCATTTTCAAGGATGTAAGTAGATAAAGGTGAAGACCATAGGTCCAGAGGTTCCTCTGTCACATAAGAGGATACCAGTACTATATTTAGCATATAGATCCAGGAGGTGCTAATACAGATTTTGCATTGAGTCCTGATAACTTCTGGTTAAGTCTCTAACAAAATACCCACTGAGGGTCACTGATTTGTATGCATGAAGGTTCTCTCTACCAATGCATCAGCCATTTAACCATAAGCTGGCATTGGCTTAAAGATAGAGCTCTTATTTTGATGGGTAGACAGGCAGCTATCAAATATTTTAATTTTATCAGTTAGGATTGATTGGAGACATAGGACACACTGTATCTAAAAAGAAACAGTAAAAAGAGAAGGCTTGAGTACTGAATCGGCAACCTGTACCGTATGTCACCAAAGAATCATGAGATACATTATTTGTACTTTACATGGCAATGAAACGTAATAGATGTGCTGATGCCAATGAAAACGTTCTGAGAGCTCTGGGAGTAAATTAACCCGTAATAATTATTTTTGTTTAGCAAAATGTGAATGCTATAAGATAACCAGTCTCCTCTTTTTATCTCAGAAAAAGCTGACATGAAATGTCCTTCAAGTTCTTGTCACAGGCAAAGCCAAAGGTTGCTTAGAATTTTATAGGCAATCGTTCTAAGACAAGTTGATGGGGGAAAAAAGGTTTTGCATAATGCTAATTTACTATATTATCTAGTTTTCTTTTATATATTTTTTGGAAATAATAGACATTGCGAACACAGATCAGAAATGCTCATCTAGGCATTAGAGCAAGCTCTGATTTGCCAAGCTTTGCGACGTTACATCCATACAGCAAATTATAATACAATTAAAGGGACTTGTTTGATCAGGCACTTGTACTTGCGCTGCATTATTTATTGAAATTACCTACAATTGATATGAATCAGGTACTAATGAGAAAGACTGAAGTTGCATCTCTTAAAGGTGTTATATTTGGTGGCAATTTATCTTTAGACTAAGGCAAACCATTTTGGACTTCACTTTGACCACGAGGAGAAGAAAAGGCCTTCTACTGCTATTCTCTTGGAAGCAAATAGTTCTTTCAGCTGGCCATAGATGATTTAGTCAGGACTGAACGACTCTCCAGTGACAACTAAGATATCAACATGCTTAATTTTTTTTTATTTCCAGGAGATAAGGCACCACCAAAAAGGTCTGACAACAATGCATGCATGTGTGACAGAGATAGGCCTCTTTCACACGGGCGTCATGTTTGACGCCCGGATAAGAGGCAGGTGCGTTGCCGGAATATGCGTGTTTTTCCCGTGCGGGTGCAAACGTTTGTAACGCGTTTTGCACGCGCGTGAGAAAAATCGCCATGTTTGGTACCCAGACCCGAAGCCGGACTTCACCACTGAAGTCCGGTTTCGGGTCTTCTGGAGAATTGATTATTTTCCCTTATAACATGGTTATAAGGGGAAATAATAGCATTCTTAATAAAGAATGCATAGTAAAATGAAGTGGAAGGGGTTAAAATAATAAAAGTTAACTTACCTTAGCCACTTGATCGCGTAGTTGCGATCTCTCCTTTCTTTCCCTGCATCAGCTAAGATCTACAGGACCTGTGATGATGTCACATGGTAAGATGGACCATGTGATTGGACCATGTGATGTGATGTCATCACAGGTCCTTTAGATCATAGATGCTGCAGGGAAAGGAGGAAGATCGCAACTACGCGATCAAGTGGCTAAGATGAGTTAACTTTATTATTTTAACCCCTTCCACTTCATTTTACTAAGCATTCTTTATTAAGAATGTTATTATTTCCCTTACAACCATGTTATAAGAGAAATAATAGAGATCGGGTCCGTTGCTAAGCAACCATGCGGGAAAATGCAACGCATCCGCGCGCTTGCGGATGCTTGCGATTTTCCGCAGCCCCATTCACTTCTATGGGGCCTGTGTTGCGTGAAAAACGCACAATATAGAGGTATGCTGCGATTTTCACGCAACGCAGAAGTGATGCGTGAAAATCACCGCTCATGTGCACAGCCCCATAGAAATGAATGGGTCCGGATTCAGTGCGGGTGCAATGCGTCCTCCTCACGCATTGCACCCGCGCGGAAAACTCGCACGTGTGAAAGGGGCCATAGGGTACTTTCACACTTGCGTTGCGATGGAACTGCCTGCCGGATCTGTCTAACACATGCATTGAAACACCGGACAGAGATCTGGTATTTTTTTTTTGCATTTTTAAAGGTCTAATACTGTAAGGCCTCTTGCACACAAACGTTCTTTTTGCGAGTGTATGGGACCCATTCATTTCAATGGCTCTGCAAAAAAAATGGGTGTTGCATTCCGTTTACGTATTTCCGTTTTTCCATTCCTTTTAAAGATAGAACTTGTCCTATTCTTGTCCGCATCACGGACAAGGATAGTACTCTTCTATTAGGGGCCAGATGTTCCGTTCCGCAAAAATGCACATGGATGTCATCCGTTTTTCTTGCGGATCCGTTTTTTGCGCACCGAAAAACCATACGTTTGTGTGCAATAAGCCTAACACTGGGTTCAGACCTGAGCGTTTCTAAGACGCGCGTTTTACGCGCGTTTTAGTCGCGCATTTTTATGCGCGTTTTTGGCAATAGTAAACGCGCGTTTTACGCGCGTTCGTGACTCTGGAGACTTTTTAATTGGTCTGGAGACCAATTAAAAAAGGGCATCTCTACACTTAACGCGCGTTCCCATTGAAGTCTATGGGAGGAAAAGCGCGACAAACGCCCAAAAAAACGCTCCTGAACGAGCTTATGCATCGGGCGTTTTACAGCGCGTTTTTACGCGCTGTAAAACGCGCAAGTGTGAACCACTCCCATAGGGATGCATTGGTTTTCATGTGTTGAGCGTTTTACAGCGCGTTTGAACGCGCTGTAAAACGCTCAGGTGTGAACCCAGGGTAAGAGTGACTGAACTGAAGACATCCTGATGCATAGTGAACGGAATAGCTTGTATGGTATATAATGTGCATGGCCAGCCTTAGAATGTCTTTACAATAATATGACTAGCCCAGATATAAAAGCCAGCCCAGAATATGATTCCCCTTTCCCAAAATCTTACAATACCCCCTATTCTCTTGTGCAGAAAGGGCTCTACTGTTTTGTTTTGTTTTTGCCATCCACAACATTCATTCATCAGAGCCATTTTTCCAGAGAATGAATTTCCATGGACTGGCTGTGGTGGCTGTGTTCCTTACACCTTTGGAGCCAATGCCTGACATTCAATATGGGGAAACAAGGCTTTTGTGTAGCTACTTGGTCTTGAAACCCAGGTCGTGAAGCTCTCAACAGACACTGCTTGTGTTTATGTTGCTTCCAAGGGATTCTTTGGAATCTAGCAATGTGTCAAATCTGAGACAAACTACTTTTATGGCCTATGTTCTATATACAACAAGGCAGCCCAATCTCTATTTATTCCACTTCACAATACCACACATACAGTTGACTTGGGCAGATCTGGGGAGACAAGCATTGACATGTTGGGCAGATAGTATCCTAGGACATCGTCATATAGTGTCTAATGTTGTCTTCTTAAATCCAATATTCAGAAGTTGTATCCAGATAATTTTGTCCATCTTGTGTTCCAGTCCATGCGTGTTCCAGTGAGTTGGGTGTTGGAGACAGGTGTCACTACTCACAAGCATACATGACATCCATTGTCACTTGCAATTATTATTTGTCACCAAGAACAGAAACCAAGACCAGAAAGGGGAACAATAGAAATCAATTCCCAATGAAAAAATGATGAAAAGAAGTGATTTTCCTTATTTGCTTATTTTTTAGAGGCAGAAAAGAAAATTGAACCAAACTTTCATGAAGACTGATGCACTTAGACCAGTGCTTCTCAATCTCTTTATACTAATGTCTCACCAGCCACAACATGATGATACCTGGGCCTTACCATTATCTATTGTCTATGCCAAGATTTTGTAAAAAATTATCCTAGTTCATCTTAAAATGTATCTCTTGAGCCAAGCACAAAATTAAAATGTAAGCACAAAAGCAGTCTATGTTCTAAACCAGTGATAAGTGCAGGCAGGGAAAGTCCTGTGCTGCTTGTGATCATTTGTATAAAAACTGCCTATCCAGCTGTGCCCTACCAACCACTAGGGGGCGCTGCATGAGTGAGACCTGCCTCACAGTTGGAGAAGCACTGCTCTCAGCTGTTTATGGGGCCACCAAAACTGTCATTTTTTACACTGCTGTATACAGCAAGGCTCCTTACTTTTTATGGCGGCTGTGCCTGGTATTACAACTCAGTCCCATTTGCATAAGTATGATGAAGCTGTGGTGCTTTGTAAGACAAGACACAGCTGCTACTTAAAGTATAGAGCTATGCCTGCTGAAAAATAAAGGCATGTGTTGGGGCACATCCTCTTCAGATAGCTGAATGGCAGGGTGCCAAGAGGTGCCTTGTCGAATACTTTAGATGTATGAGGACCCCCTGGCTCTCATCTGTTGGGAAGGATCTATCATGATGAATCTTATCATGTCCCACCAACCAGACTCCGTGATATATGAAGCCCCTAGAGGTGTCTTACTCTCTTGTCCTCAATCAAAACACATGCATGTTTGGAGGAGCCTAGCCTTCATGTACAGTATATCGGGGAGTCGAGAAGAAGACCTGTCAATTGAATGAGCACAAAGCTTTTGAAGGTTTTTGGGCACTTTAAAACTATGGTCATTGATTATATGTTCCTCCAGTCTTACTCAACATCTGATAAATATCACAATAGCATTCACAGACAGCATCTGCAGAGATGGCAAACAAGTGGATGATTGTATATTCATTGTGCTCGGTTTCATTAGGTTTATTGAACCAGGCGTGCTACTGGAGTGCTTTCTTCAGTCACACGCCTGACAACGATGAGTTCTTTCCTACAGGCAAGTGAAAATGCTATGTTCTAACAATCAGGGCCATTAAGAATGAACAATACATTTTATACATAATATCTGATTCCAAAGCTCATCTATGAACCAATCCTTAGCAGATCATGGACCAGAGGGTTTATACAGAGTGACTGGTCTTTAATTTCATATAATAGGTCATTTTGTACATGCAGTGGTGACCAAGCAGGTACAAACCTCTAGTGTCGTCTTTCTCCACAGCGATATGTCATTTGATTTGCCTATAACAATCTACAAACCCATCTGGTGAGTGAAATTATTATAATTTATATTGCTGTATTATATTCCTGAATAACAGCTGTACAAGGTTGCAGCTCCAGTGCTTTTCATTACTGAGTAGACTGTTTACTTGTATGAGTAGAAAAAAACATCCACATTAATACAAAATCATGTTTTTTTGTGATCATTGGTATGATTGACAGCGAATTCATCCATCTGTTAGGCCACATTGTAAATTATTCTGGATAAACACTCAATGTAAAATGCCTTAAAATAACTAAAAACCCTGGTGCTATGCATTCATAAAGTCCATGAGAGGAACATTGTACACAGGGGTGGATTGGCCATAGGCCTTAAAGGGAAAATTCCCGATGGGAAAATGCCCAGGTAGCTGCCCAAGCCCTCTTCTCTGTCAGAGACCACACATGCCCTTCTGCAATTTAATTGCTATGGCCAGCATTTCACCTCCTAAGCCCCCTGCTCCATATGTTAGTTACAGACAAATGAAGGAAGAGGAGGACAGAAAATGGCATGTACTAATGTACACCATAGAGGGAAAGCTTTTGCGGCAATATACTGTATTGTGCTGCACTGTGGTATATGGTTCAGATGGGACAGCATTTTGTACTATGGTGTTGCCTCCCGTACAACATGGGACCACTTGTATTTATTTCTTCCAGGGTCTGCTCCTGATTGTACAGTTCCATTAAATGGGTCTTGATGAATTTTCACTGATGGGATTTGCTTCAAATAGGCCATAAAAGTGTGATCAGTGTATATCTGAACCCTAGAAGCCCAACTGATCAGCAACAGCTGTTGTTCCAGACACACCAGAAAATCCATGATTGTGACTGTGCCTGGTATTATATTTAAGCCCCACTGAGGTCAAAGAAGGTAAACTGCATAACCAGGGAAAGGTATGGAAATGCACATGTGCACAACAGCCTGTCAATCATTGGCAGGGGGTGTCAGGAACAGGAGGGGGATTGCTCTTCTCATGACTACTTTCGACTCAAACTATGTGTCCACCATATTTTGTCAGTGCACAACATTTTCTATACTGTTTTGCTTGGGGCACTTTCACACTTACGTTGCTGGATTCCGGGAGACAGTTCCATTGCCGGAACTGCCTGCGGGATCCGGCAACCTGTATGCAAATGGATACCATTTGTAGACCGATGCGGATCCATCTCTCAAATGCATTGCAATACTGGATCAGTCTCTCCGGTTGTCATCTGGAAAAATGGATCCGGTATTTATCTTTTTCACATTTTTAAAGGTCTGTGCATGCGCAGACCGGAAGACCAGATCCTTCAATGTGGTAATTATAATGCCGGATCCGGCACTAATACATTTCAATGGAAATTAATGCCGGATCCGGCATTCCGGCTAGAGTGAAAGTACCCTTACTAGTAGTAGTACAGACCTGCATGTCTAACATGCTTCCCCTACTCAGGGCAGCATATTTATGGTGACAGTTCAGTTTTTAGATTGCTGGGTGGGTGACCTTTGGGACTGCACAATGTTTCTGGACCAAAATATTTTGAGGATCAGTGGGGAACCGACAGTCTGGGTGTGAAAATAATGGCATATCCTAGAATTTAGCATCACTTCCTAGGGTGGGAAGGAAACCTGTCACCATGAAAATTCTGTGTGATCTGCATGCAGCCTGTTATAGAACAGAAGGAGCTGAGCAGATTGAGATATAGCTTTGGAAAGGTTCAGTAAAACATCTCTACTCTTTTTGTGAGTCCAGTCTGGTCTTAGTCGGTTATCAGGACCACCCACTCGATACCTAAGGATGGAAAGAAAAGAGATTTAAATGTATACATTATCAAGTAATACTAAACCCTTTCCCAAAAACTATGGGGCACATTTATTAAGACAGGCGTTTTAGGTGCTGTTCTTAATAACTCCTATACCCTCCAGAGTTATGAAGAGGAACCGGCCTTTACATAACTTTGGCAGATCCACCACTGCTTCGAAATGTAAGACATCTTCCTTTCTGTCTTACATTTAGATCATTTTTTATGACTAAAAAAGGCGTAGAAAATGGTAAATGAGTCGGGCCCGTCGGCCCGCCCCCTTTCTTGCTCATGCCACCCCCACTTTTTTAGACCTGCCGTGAGCGGGGAGAAGTCACAGATTGCGGCGCAAAGGACCTTTGCACCGCAATCTGTGCCAGAAATATGCCTAATAATTTTAATTAATTGCACCCTATATATATGCACTACTCACAAAAAGTTGTGGCTATTTGGCTTGTGCGTGAAATTTCAGGATTAACCTAAAATGCACTCTAACCTTTACAGGTGAACTTAATGTGATTTCTTTAAACTTTTAAATGTACAAATCCAATTGTTCAATGTTTGCGTACTTTTTCCTGTTCTCTAACAAGGAGCTTATCTGCAAAATTCACAACAGGTGTTCAATCCATGAATTGCCCAATAAATTTGCTGGTTCAATTAGAATTAGTATTTAAACAGTCCTCCTCATCACGCTGTTCACATTTTTGCATCATGAAACCAAGACAAGACCTAACAATTGATCAACAGTACCTCCCCATTGCAAAACTTCATTCAGGATGTTCTCAGACTGAAGTGGCCACTGAGCTTAGAGTGTCACAGAGTGTCATCAGCAGGAAGAGTCACAGAGAGACTGAAAGAGTCACAGAAATGCATAGAAGTGGACGTCCTTTGGCCACATCCCACACTGATGACCGCTTCATTTTGAACAATGCCCTGCTGAACCAGATAATGAATGTCACACAACTCCAGGCATTTACATCAGCATGGTCTGCGTGCTAGACGAACTTCAAGGGTACTTGACCTCAGACTTCATCATCTTGCATGAGCCAGGGAGCATCTATGCTGGACGAGGGACCAGTGGCCCACAGTGCGGTTCACTAATAAAAGTCGATTCACACTGAGCAGAAATGATGGCTGCGAACGATTTTGGAGACATCAAGGAAAGCTCTATGCATCAGCCACTGTTTGTGTCACAGTGCGGAGTGGGGGAAAAAAAAAACACTGCACAATGTCTATATAGACAATGCCACTAGGTCTGGAAGCCAGGATAAGGGAGCAGGTCACCTCCTATGCCTCCATAAATACAAATTCCTGACCTCCTGACTGTATGAGCCAATCCTTATATGGGAGGGCTCATACCCGGAACCTAGGACCCTAATTCGCCCTGAAGATCCCTGATGATATAGTCAGGAGCAAGAGACGACCAGTTCCTCCAAGACACTGAAAAACCGGAGTCTCCCACAGGCCTAGCAACAAAGAAGGAACAAAAAGCAAGCATCAACACATATTGGCAGGTAAGAGCCCAGCACAAACGACACGCACTGGAACAACCAGCACTTACCTGCCTCAACGACTGAGTGGAAACAACTACAGCTTGCTGACTTGTGGTTCACCCCTCTGGGAAACCATGGAGCCCACTTCCACAGGCACAGACAGATAGGGGAAATGTCAAACAACCATACTGGACTACAAACACCACATAGACCAGACATGGAACACCAAATGATATACAACAAACACCCTGTACAAAAACCCACACCAAACATCACAACAGGTAAGGTAGGGAAGAGGACATCGAAACAAGGGGTGACATTGCCAAAGACCTTGATAATCCACAAGGAGGCCCTCACGGACAGGTGACACATCCAGAGAGGAGCAAAGCTCCTTCTCATACAAAGGGAGACATACAAAACTCTCAGGCTCACAACTCCAGTATAAGAAGAGCCATGAGGCCACAACCAGCTCCACCTTGCACACACCTTAACCCCATACACACCAAAATGGGAAGGAACACCAGACTTAAAGGGGAAGTGTCCACACATGCTAAAACAACAGCTTGCCACCGGCAACAAGCATACCATGACAGAGCTGTGACAGTTTGCCTTTGCTGGTGGTGGTGTTACAGTGTGAGCAGGTGTCTCTAGTCAATACAGAACTGCCCTATACTTTTTGAATGGTACAGTGACAAGCCCATACTACTTAAATAACATAATTAATCCAGTCATTGTGCCTTTGCATGAACAACACAGGCACAATTTCATCTTCATGGATGACAATGTGCTAGCTCATCGAGGTCGCATCATTAGAGAATGGCTGCTGGAGACTGGGTACCTCAAATGGAGTGGCCTACACTCTCTTCAGATCTTAATCACATTGAAAACCTGAGGAATCAGCTAAGCCATGTAGAGGCTCAGAACTCTTTACCCCAGAACCTCAATGACCTGAGGGACATCCTTCAAGAAGAGTGGGATGCCATGCCTCAGCAGACAATAAGTTGACTTGTGAATAGCAGGAGACATCATTGTCAAGTTGTAATTGATGCTCAAGGCCACATGATAAGTTATTAAGACATTGACATTTTTGGTGGGGGTGTACCCACCGCTGGTGTTGGCTTTTGTTTCAATAAATTGTTTGAGATGAGGAAATCACCATTGCATGCTTCTACTTAATGTGACGGTGTGGTTCACTGTGACAGTTGTGACCATGTAGGCTGGCTGCATGCCCTTTTGCGTACTGGCTGCAGGCTGTCTCCTGTGTATGCTGGTTGCTTGGGGCTGCGTGCTGGCTGCGGTGTCTTGTGTGAACTATGCCTGTGTTTGTGTGTACTCTCCTTGTCGGCATATCGGTGTAGTTCTTGTCACTGTTGCTGTGTAGGCTGGCTGCAGGCTCTCTCGTGTACTGGCTGCAGGCTGACACCTGTGTATGCTGGTTGCTTGGGGCTGCATGCTGGCTGCGGTGGTGTGTGTGAACTGTGGCCTGTGTTTGTGGTTTCCTTGTCCATAGCTCTGTGGTTTCTGTCTTTGGTGCCATGCAGGCTGCCGGCTGCATGCACTTTGTGTACTGGCTGTGGGTGTTCCCAAGTATGCTGGTTCTGTGATGCACGCTGGCTGTGGCCTTGTGTGTGAACAGGGTCTGAATATGGATGCATTTCTGTTTGTGTCACAGGTTGTTTGTGTTCTGGCATACTGGCTGCGGGTGACTTCTTGTTTGCTGGTTGCCAGGAGCAACGTCCAGTACTGCAGCCTGTGTGTTCACTTCTCTGTTCATGCAGGCTCCCCTCCCTGTTTCGTTCTGGTGGGGTTAACTTCCCCTGGTCTGTTCCTGGGTGTGGCTTATCAGGTGCCCTGTTATGCAGCTATATCTATCTGTGAGCAGTGGGACCAGGGGATCAGTCTGTCTTCTGCCTTGCTGGGTGTAGCCTCTTGCTGCTAACCCAGTTTTTTTCACCATGTGCCCTTCAGTGTGGTGTTGCCTGGTATGTGGCGTTGTTGTTGCCTTGTCTGATCTTCTGTACCTGTCCTCTGGGGGTGTTGATGTTATTCCCTTGCCTAATCTTCTGTATCTGTTCTGTATTGATTTTGTTATCCTTGTCCATCCCTTGTCTGATCTTCTGTACCTGTTCTCTGTCTGGATCCACTCTGTCCATGTTTAGCCTGGCAGTGCTAAACTACTTCCGATCCTGCCTGTTCCATGTCCAGCCTGGCAGTGCCTACTGCTTCTGTTCCTGGGTTTGTTCTGCCTTCGTGAGCGGGCCCCGGGGGTTTTCCGGAGGGAGGATCTCTTGTCTGTGTGCAGCTCTGCCTGAGACCGCCATACTTCCATTCCACTTGGAGTCCAGGCATCTGCATCTGTGCTGGCTCCCGTTTGTTGTCGGATCCATATCCTGTGTTTGCTTGGGTTCCAGTTATGTTGTCTGTTCCGCTGGTGCGTGGTTCTCCGTAGGTAGCGGCCAAGGGTACCAGGACCATCCTAGATGTTCGACCAGTAAGCCCTTGGCCCAGCTTCATCCCCACCACAAGGGGCTCTGTGAAGAATGGGGCTCACTGGCCCTCTGCCTTCTGGGTTTGGCCTCTGGTCTGCCGGTGCACTTGGTTTTGTGGTAGTGCTACCACTATTGCCTAACCTTCATATGTTACTGTCATGTTTCTTATTACATGTGTAATAAACTACTTTGTTGGTCCCTGGTCTGTAATCTGCCTGTGTCCTCTTTGCAAGACGCCCGCAGGTCTGCCCTGGGCCCTCGGAACATGACAAATAAATACTCTGCTTTCATATAATATCACTGTAGCATGAACATTTTCCATTTTCCATAAATTTTACCCAAAAGCCAAATATCCCTAACTTTTTGTGAGTAGTGTATATGTGTGTGGGTATGTATAAGAAATATATATATATATATATATATATATATATATATATATATATAAATTTCGCAATCTGCTCAGCTCCTCCTGCTCTATAGCATGCTGCCTGCAGATTGCACTGCATTTTCATGGTGATGGGTTCACTTTCATATAATCAAGTAGTGTTAATATTAGGGGTGGGTGGTTTAGATGCTGTAAATCCTGCAGATATGAAATTTAGTTTAATGACAACCCGCTGACCTTATAAACCCAGCATCTTACCCATGTAGCCTCAACAGGCTATATGCCATATTCTAACTCCCTATTATGTCTGTTAAGCTTGTTATAACCCAATATGTTATATCTGCTTATTTTCTCTATTTATACAGTAAAGCTGGCAATACGTTTCTGCCTCCTTAGCGGTGGCAGGAACCATTTATGAGGGCTCCTGTGGAGAATACTCTTATTAGGGATCCTCAGTTATTTTAACCCAGTAGTGATTTAATAACAACAAATCATGACTTGATCCTGACAGCGAAAAACAAATAGAATAATAAAAGAAGGAAACAAACAAAATATTAGCATATCCTTTGTTACACATGGGGTCAGCTGCCGAAGTCACGCCATGTCTGCCTTGCTTAAGTAGTCATTAAAATGAACTATTTCTTGCTTCCTACTGGCCCAAAGGCCTTGTGTATATTGTCACATATATATATCTTGGAGCAGACATTAACCTTTGATATGCAGGGATACAGCCGACATGAAGTGTGATGAACACTAATTTACTGCTGCAGAAATCATTTATTGCCCTGGATTCTGTGGCTGGCAAATAGACGTCGTAGCTGTCTCTCACCCGGAGAAGAGCATTTTAACATCAGCTTTGGGAACACTAGCTGCAAATGAAAAGAATATGCCTGCTGTATAATACATGGGAATAATAAAATGTTTCTGGACATGATCCAGCATGCTTTGTTATGGCCGTCAGAGGTAAGAGGGTTTTTACCATACTGGCAATTATAGTACAAATCATTTCTTATTGCCAAACCGGTCAGTTCATATGACACGGGTGTAAATATCAGAATAGGAAATATAGCAACTTCTGTTGGACCCTGCAACCAAAGAGGGCTAAGGCTACTTTCACACCTGCATTTTTGCTGGATTCGTCATGGGTCCAGCAAAAACGCATCCAGTATATAATACAACTGTCTGCATCCCTTCAGGACGGATCAGTTTGTATTATATCCCAAATGAACAAGATAGATCTGTCACTAAATCCATTGTAAGTCAATGGGCGCCGGATAAGTTTTTTTTTTCATGTCCAAAAAACAGATCTGTCACCATTGACTTGCATTGTGTTTCATGACGGATCCTTCTTGATCAGTATCCCATGATGCACTAAAAAACGTTCCTTGCAGCGCTTTTGTGTGCGTCATGAGAACACAACGAAACGTAACAGAGCGCATTCTGGTGCACTACGTTCTGTTCAATTCAGTTTTGTCCCCATTGACAATGAATGAGGACAAAACTGAGTCGTTTTCCTCCGCTTTTGAGATCCTAGGACGGATCTCAATACTGGAAAGGAGAAAAACAGATGTCAGGTCTATACCTTATTATCATTAAGTCTCATTCACACGACCGTGCCGTGGTGCCTGTGTTGCAGACTGCAAACCACAGTCTGAAGCCCTTCCGTGTGCATCTGGGTCCGTGCCTCTGCACCTGACCCTGTCACTCAAGAAGAGAGGAGGAGGGCTGGAAGAGGAAGTAGGAGGAGCAAGGGTGCACAGAGAGGCTTGGGCCTGCCCTCAGTGCACTTAATTGCTCATTTGCATATGGATTAGAAGTACTTTTTTCCAGAATGAAATAATGACTCTATAAGTGGAAGGTATAATTACATTCAGCTGAGCTAGCCCTACAAGACATTGTGCCTAATCTTAATAGTGAATTTCCTGCGGACAGTTTTTCTTTAATCAGAAAATATGACATTGTCCACTTGCTGATGAATAGAATGTATATGAATATACATTTTGTTTCCTCCAGGATCTGATGTCACTTTTTGCTGGAGTCAATATATGGCTATTTCAGCTACTCATGATCTATTATTTATATGGCTTGGGATGTCTTATATTATGCTAAATGAATTCATACAAGAAGTTTAAAGAGCAATTGGCAAGTACTGGGATTCTCTTAGTACAGTGTATGCTCATAATCTTGGGGATAACTTGATGTAATTTAATTGAGTAGGGGGTTGGCATTAAAGGGATTTTCCCACAATTGATATACCAGCTATCCCCAGGCTAGGAATTAAATGTCTGATCACTGGGGGCCCCTCACTAGAACGGGGTCAGGCGCCCTTCCTCACTGCATGACCCTAGTGTGGTTGTGCTTCTACATTCATAGACAGACAAGTACAATCACTTGGCCTGCTTCCATCAACCTCATGGACACTGAATGGAATGGCAGGGCATAGGCTGGATCATTAGTGCCTTCAAGGAATGAGGAAGGAATAGGGAGCTCTAGTGATATGTAGGACTCAGTTATCAGACATTTATCACTTTGCCTGTGGTTGGGTGAGAAATGTTATTTGTATGAAAACCCATTTAACAAACACTACTACTAGAGACGAGCAAAACGGATCGTAAACGAATCAAATTTTACCCAAATTTAACAAAAGTTTTTGTCAAATCCGAATCTGAATTTTTGGTGGTTTGATTCAGGTGAATTTCTCGAAAAGGCATCAGCCAATTTTTTAGAACAGAAAACTGGAAAGATGAAGAAGGAGACTCACATGGCCTCTCATGGCCTTTTCTGTGACTTCACATGGGCCACCAAAAAGCGTATAAACTTCAAAAATCCAACAGTACGGCTTCTTTTTAAAGAGGCTGTGTGTTGCCAACAGCGACCATGCGTTTACCTTTATCCATATATGTCACTGTCATGTTAAGATTACTAATACGAGTTTGTAATATGCTTGTGTTTATTATTATGATTCAATAAAAATCATCTGATTAAAAAAAAAGATTACTAATACACCTGACACCCAGGTCCCCCGCCAATCTGCTGTTTGAGAAGGCACTGGCGCTTGAAGTAGCGACATGGCCTTCTCTGTCCTTACCAAACACAGCACCGCACATTATATAGTGGCTGTGCTTGGTATCACGCTCAGCCTCATTCACTTCAAAGGGACTTAGCTGCGCCTAGGCCATGTGACCGATGAACATGACGTCATATGGCCTAGACTAAACTGAGAGAAGGCCGCCACGCTTGTACCGTGTCCCAGGTATCGAACCCCCACCAATCAGATGCTGATGACCTATCCAGAGGATAGGTCATCATTTTAAAAACCTCTAAAAACCCTTTTAAAGAGCTTAAAATTAGTTCTAAAAAGTGCCAGGAGGCCCTGTAGTTTTATCCTCAACTTTTCAGGGCAATTGGAGCACTTTCAATTCTGGTCGAATTTATTTAGACTAAGGAGGTACGAACCAGATTGGACTAAACTCGGTCCGAACTTCGCTATTTTTCCGACAGCAGATGAACCTGAACCGTTAGGGGTTCATTTTGGATGAATCAACTAAAACAGCGTGTACGTCAACAGGGAAAAAGTAATACGGAGGAAGAACAAGAGTTCTCACATAACCCTGAGAAGAAATGGGGAGGAGAGCTTGCCCTGAATGGCATATTGTGCCCCCACCTACCCAGCCAAACCTCATACCAGCAACAGCCCCTGTTTAAAGGTGCATTAAAGGGGCCACACGGCCATTAACAATGAAGACCGACTATACAGTGTAGTCTTCATTATTAAATGGAAGGCTTCTACGGGCTAATTGGCCACGCGGTTCTTCACTGCAGCATGATTGCAACCCGCCTGCATCATGGCCACTTTGTGTGGCCATACCCTAAGGCAGAGTGGCCAGGAAATACCTGATTTATAGTGATTTGTGACAAAATAATTTGTAATGAATCAAATTTTTTTTTTGCATTTTTAAATGTAATTAAACCAGCATATATGTGATACAACCATCTGCATCCGTTATGAACGGATCAGGTTATATTATCTTTAACATTGCCAAGACGGATCTGTCATAAACTCCATTGAAAGTCTCTTTTTAAAAATTTGTCGAAACAAACCCGAAATGAATCTTGACTGGCTAGCTCATCTCTAATTCAGACCCAAATTGAAATGCTTGAACAATACGGGACTAAATCGAATCCAAATAGAATTTCAAAAAATTTGCTCATCGCTGCCTACTTCTTCAGGAGACGCTCACCTTGTAAATGCTTATGATACTTTTCTTCTTTGAAGTTAAAACTTTGTGCAATATGTTTGTGAAATCATTCTTTTGTGGATTATCTCAAGCAGTAGGAGGAACATTTTCAGGATGATAATTTGCAGCAATCATGATAGATGAATACGACTTCCTTGTTTTCCATTTAAAATACTCATTGATGCATTAATTAAATACGTTGTGTTGACTAGAATTAAGAATTTTAAGATTGCACGCATCCATCGGGGCTCTTTAGTCTTTTATCTTTATAGTTGTTTGTAATTGAAATGTGCAAAGGCATTTTTCATATTGGAAGACGTATTAACAGCATGAAAACAGAGGGACTTGAAAGTAAGTGGAAAATTAGAATGTTGTAAACTTTTCTGACTATTACCATGGAGACACGCTCAAAGGCACTATTCTTTCTGATTAGTGTAGACATCTTGACCTAGTTCTGCTCACACAGCTGATCGGTTTCTTACTCTCTGGGCAACCTTCTGTGCAGTATCAGATTATGGTTTCTTGGACCTACCAGAAGAAATGTTTTTGAGGTTCCACCCTTCATCTGTACAGAACTTGGCCACATCCACTTGTTGTTGCTTTTGCACTGGCGATACATTTTATAAATTATGCATAAAAAGTAATCTGAGAGGAGTCAGGCAATAAAAAAAAAATAGTCCTTACTGGCAAGAGGCTACCTCCAAAGTCAACTGCAACCTTTGGGACCTATTATTTTATAACACTAGCATATATACTCAGCCTTGCCCAGGTGTACATCTATCTACAGTATATAAACATTTTCTAATGCTAGTTCTTAGCTAGAAATGCTCATTGCTGGTTTTGGCCCAATTAGAGAGGTAAAGAAAATATCTACCTTTTAAAAAAATAATAATTTGAAGGCCCCCCATGCACATGTGTATTGTTGGCCAAACCCCTGTTCTTGGCTGGTTCAGCTAATGCTTTAATGTGTGTGGGAAGCTCTCGATTCTCATCTAACAGATGATGTCAGGTGAGAGAAGGATCAAGTGAAATGAACAGTAAAATAAAAGCTATACTGTGATTGGTTGATATGGACATAAATGCAATCTGTGCTGTGATTGGTTGCTATCGGCAACAAACAGTTTAGAATGAGATGCAAGGAGATGAGAGGCAGAGTGAGAAGCAGTGCCTCAGCAGTTTCAGTTACATTAGGGTATACATTTTAAAGTTTGCTGCATCAAAAGCACATTACTTAAAACCTTAGAGAACCTCGTCGGATGAATTTGACAAAAGTCCAGTATTTTAAGTTGGATCATGAGCACCCGAGCACAATGGAAGTCGATGGGAGAACCCAAGCCCCCCATGCACATGTGTATTGTTGGCCAAACCCCTGTTCTTGGCTGGTTCAGCTAATGCTTTAATGTGTGTGGGAAGCTCTCGATTCTCATCTAACAGATGATGTCAGGTGAGAGAAGGATCAAGTGAAATGAACAGTAAAATAAAAGCTATACTGTGATTGGTTGATATGAACATAAATGCAATCTGTGCTGTGATTGGTTGCTATCGGCAACAAACAGTTTAGAATGAGATGCAAGGAGATGAGAGGCAGAGTGAGAAGCAGTGCCTCAGCAGTTTCAGTTACATTAGGGTATACATTTTAAAGTTTGCTGCATCAAAAGCACATTACTTAAAACCTTTGAGAACCTCGTCGGATGAATTTGACAAAAGTCCAGTATTTTAAGTTGGATCATGAGCACCCGAGCACAATGGAAGTCGATGGGAGAACCCAAGCATTAAACCAGGCACCCGCTGCTCTGAAGAAGGGAGGGTGTCTGGTTCACAGGAAAAGGTCAGAAATTGATGGAAACACCACAGAATTGGTTCAGGAACAGCATGGCGAGGATGTCTGGATGCAGCTGGGAACGATGTTGCCGAGTAGTACGCCGCTGTTACAGACTGACAATAATACGCACAAAACCAAAGATAAAATCACATTTAGAGGAAAAATTGTAAGGAAACATTCTTTCCTGTATATTTACTTGTATATAAAGTGCAAGTGCTGCCAAAAATTACAAGGAAGAGGCACTCCGATACAACCTATACATCACAAAAAGAAGAGTGGAACAATTGTTCAGGTAGTGGGACTCCTATACTCATAAAGCCTATGCACTAAGTGAAAGGGCTGCCAAAAATTACAAGGAACGGCACTACAATACACCCTTTATTACACATAAAGGAGGGCATCATACAAACTCTTGAAATTATAATTAATGGCCTGCTGGTGACCCTCTAAAACATTAGGGGCGAGGGCCTGCTGCTAATCTGACCATCTAAAACTATAGGGGCGAGGGCCTGCTGCCGAGCTGACCATCTAAAACATTCTGGGCGAGGGCCTACTGCAGAGCTAACCATCTAAAAAATTAGGGGTGAGGGGCTTTTGCTGAACTGACCCTCTAAAACATTAGGGGTGAGGGACTGCTGCTGACCCTCTAAAACATTAGGGGCGAGGCCCTGCTGCCAAGCTGACCATCTAAAACATTAGGGGTGAGGGCCTGCTGCAGAGCTGACCATCTAAAAAATGAGGGGTTAGGGGCTTCTGCTGAACTGACCCTCTAAAACATTAGGGGCGAGGGCCTGCTGCCAAGCTGACCATCTAAAACATTAGGGGTGAGGGACTGCTGCTGACTCTAAAACATTAGGGGTGAGGGCCTGCTGCCAAGCTGACATCTAAAACATTAGAGGTGAGTGCCTGCTACTGAGCTGACCATCTAAAACATTATGGGTGAGTGCCTGCTGCCAAGCTTACCATCTAAAACATTAGGGGTAAGGGACTGCTGCTGACCCTCTAAAACATTAGGGGCGAGGCCCTGCTGCCGAGCTGACCATCTAAAACATTAGAGGTGAGGGCCTGCTGCCGAGCTGACCATCTAAAACATTAGAGGTGAGGGCCTGCTGCCGAGCTGACCATCTAAAACATTCTGGGCGAGGGCCTGCTCCCAAGCTGACCATCTAAAACATTCTGCTCGAGGGCCTGCTGCAGAGCTGACCATCTAAAAAATTAGGGGTGAGGGGCTTCTGCTGAACTGACCCTCTAAAACATTAGGGGTGAGGGACTGCTGCTGACCCTCTAAAACATTAGGGGTGAGGGCTGCTGCTGAGCTGACCATCTAAAACATTATGGGCGAGGGCCTGCTGCCAAGCTGACCATCTAAAATATTAGTGGTGAGGGACTGCTGCTGACCATCTAAAACATTAGGGGTGAGGGCCTGCTGCCGAGCTGACCATCTAAAACATTAGATGTGAGGGCCTGCTGCTGAGCTGACCATCTAAAACATTATGAGCGAGGGCCTGCTGCCAAGCTGACCATCTAAAACATTAGGGGTGAGGGACTGCTGCTGACCCTCTAAAACATGAGGGGTGAGGGCCTGCTACCGAGCTAACCATCTAAAACATTAGGAGTGAGGGCCTGCTGCTGAGCTGACAATCTAAAACATTATGGGCGATGTCCTGCTGCAGAGCTGACCATCAAAAAAATTAGGGGTGAGGGTCTGCTGCTAAACTGACCATCTAAAACATTAGGGGTGAGGGCCTCCTGCCGAGCTGACCATCTAGAAAATTAATGGTGAGGGCCTGCTGCTGGGCTGACCTTTTAAAACATTAGAGGTGAGGGCCTGCTGCTGAGCTGACCATCTAAAACATTATGGGCAAGGGCCTGCTGCCAAGCTGACCATCTAAAACATTAGGGGTTATTATGGGTGAGGGCCTGCTGCAGAGCTGACCATCTAAAAAATTAGGGGTGATGGTCTGCTGCTGAACTGACGCTCTAAAACATTAGGAGCGAGGGCCTGCTGCAGATCTGACCATCTAAAACACTATCTCACCCTTCTACTCTCCAGCTCTCCCTGACTAAGACTGAGCCGAACACGTGTCATCGGGTGCTATACAGCACCTGATGACGCGTTCCGGCAAGCCAATCGCTGTAATGTCAGCAGCCAACATGGCTAAAGCATTACAGCGAATGGCAGTCCTCACCTGCACATTTTTTGGCTGCGTAGCAGCCAACAAACATGCGTGGAGGAGACTCGAGCATCGCGCTCGAGCACACGCGGTATTCAGCCGAACACCGCGATGCTCGAGCCGAACTAGAAATCATCAATAATTAAAATGATGTTTATTGCCCCCAAACTGTCTTGTATGACCTTATGGGGGGCATACAGTGTAAAATAAAACATTAAAATTTAAAAATAAAGATAAAAACCAAAATGAAGAAAAAAGGCACACCACAGCTTCTAGCCCTTCCCACAGCAACTATAACCCATATATTCCTTATATCGAAATTACCTTTACTGAAAGGGGGCATCATTTTAAAAAGGTATCTTAGCTGAACCTTGTGCATATAAAAAAGAAATGTAAGTGTAAAAATTTTCTTAACATGGAAAAAAGATAGAAACAAAAAACATTAAAATAAAAATGACATTAAAAAATGTATAAGCGAAAAAGGCGAAAAATTATTTACATAACCGATCAGAAAAAATAAAGTTATGGCTTTGAAAGACGCATGCACTAAAAAAACAGAAAATGTGCCTGGACTGAAAGTGGGGTAAATAGTCCGGTCTTAAACTGGTTAAGTAAATGAAGTTAATAATAGCTGACAGTGCTGGTTGATGTATTACCTAATGCCTTCATGGGTGCCGGCCATCAGCAGCTATAACTTTTTTAAGTCTCCTTGAGGCAACACCTTTCAAACCTCAGAAAGTGTGATGTGATCCCCGAGCTGGATGAGTGGTTTCTTTTATTGACATCAAAAATGTAATTGTAGGTGTTGAAAGCACATCAAGCAGTTTTTGACTATGCTCTGTAATGACATATATATGGTACCAACAGCGATAACTGCACCATATTGACATCCGTGGTGTCTACAGTACTTCATATTATTAACCATAGTGCCCAAGATTTCAAGCTGAAGAACTAGTTGAACACAGTTATAGTACCAAATAATGTCAACCATTACGCCTCCAATGCCTTACAATGTCAACCATAGTTTCCATAGTCATAACAAATATGCCCACACATAATATCTATAGTTCCCATCCTGGTGGCTTCTAGGCTAATGGGGCCATCTTACAGCTAATTATCTGCTTTGAAACAAATCACTGAAAGCAGGACTGTTGTAATATAAGGCAAGGGATGCACATACACTGGCAACTGGCCACCAGATGGCAGCACAATTTGCATCCACTTGATATGAATCGGGAGCAGGGAAACATCTTTAAGGGCATCTGTCAGCAGATTTGTACCCATGACACTGGCTGACCTGTTACATGTGCGCTTGGCAGATGAAGACATCTGTTTTGGTCCCATGGTCATATGTGCCCGCATTGCTGAGAAAAATTATGTTTTAATATATGCAAATTAGCCTCTAGGAGCAACGGCGGTGTTACCATTACACCTAGAGGCTCTGCTCTCTTTTCAACTGCCGCACCCTCTCCACTTTGATTGACAGGGACAGGCAGTGTAAACGTGATCACGCCTGGCTTTGTCAATCAAGGTGGAGAAGGTGCAGCCAAAGAAGAGAAAGCGTAAAGGAAAAGCAAATTGGTTTTATGTTTATTTTATTCTTAATATATAGCTATATATCAAGGCAGATACTGGAAGGATGTAGATGCAGAACCTATCTACTGTATATGACCACCTGGTGCTTTTCTAATATCTTGCTGAATTGCTGTTACTTTTAGAGACTCAGCTCTCTCTGCAGCTTCCACACCCTCTGCACTTTGATTGACAAAGATCATCAAGCCTGGCCCTGTCAATCAAAGTGTGGTGTGTAGGTGGAAGCGGCGATGGAGGAGGAGGTAGCCAACAATGTATTTTTTTAACTGGGGTATCCCCCCAAAAAATGGGACAAATAAAAAAAAGAAAACAAAGAATAAGTTCACTTGAGTACAAGAATGTATGGTTGAGGCCGGTATAAATGTCTATTCTGTACAAGGTCTTTTTTTGCAAACAATAGAAATGCAGTAGTTAACTGTTTTATTTGGAATATCAGAAGTGCAGACTAGGCCACAAATGTGCAATCTAGCACAAAAACTGTGTTTTTTGCAACCAACTATGTAAATGCAGCAGTTAACTGTTTTATTTGGAATATCAGAAGTGCAGACTAGGCCGCAAATGTGCAATCTAGCACAAAAACAGTGTTTTTTGCAACCAACTATAGAAATGCAGTATGTCACTGGTAAATTATAAAATAAGTAATGCAGCGTTGTACGCAAAAGTGCTATCTAGCACAAAAATTGTGCTTTTTTACAGCAGCAAGGTAACTGCAGTATCTGTCAGATATGCAGTGCCTGTGGCAGCCAGATAAATAAATCGCTTTAGGTCACCATAATGTGTGACAGTGTGTGATCATTTTCAATGCCAGGTATGCACTGCAGGCTGTATGGGTACTTGACCTGCCAGAAAAAAGGGAATTTTAACTCCACTGAGCTACCAGAAAAAATTACACTAATGTCCCTGGCACACATGCAGGTCACATGCAGTTGCTAAAATGGCTGCCGACCCCCACCTCACTAACAGATGGATTAAAAATGATTTTGGAGTATCACTGGGCTCAGAGCTGAATACAAATATGTAGCATAGCACCCTCAATAATTGCTGTAGTTTGAATATTTAATTAACACCACCAAGTTCAACAGAATTCTTCCCTAATCTCTCCCTCACAGCAGCAGCATCCTATCCTTACACTGAGAAGAGCAGAGTGACATGCAGCGCTACGTGGCTCCAGCTTAAATAGAGGCTGGGTCACATGCTGCACTGGCCAATCACAGCCATGCCATTAGTAGGCATGGCTGTGATGGCTTCTTAAGGCAATGTAGTGAAACGCTTGTTGATTGGCTACCCGGCAGCCTTTCAAAAAGCGCCAAGAAATCGTAGAACAACGATCCCAAACCCAAACTTTTATGGAAATGTTCGGGTCCGGGTGCGAAAAATCGTAAAGTTCGGTATGAACCCGAACTTTACAGTTCGGGTTCGCTCAACTCTACAGATGCCTTTAATCATTGCATGCATGCTTGGATACCTTAAGAAGCATCCACACCATGCCTGCTTTCCAAGTGAAGGTTGACCAGCAGTCATATGTGGAAGGCACTGTCTCCTTTCTGATTGGTTCCTGCTGACTATGCTCCAGTTGCAGTTTGGATAGTGAAAGGGAGGGGGCGGTGGTGTTGGGGTCCCTTTACCTTTCAGGGTCCATTACTATCATAAGTGCTTAGCAAATAAGAACAATATAATCATACTTTTATTGATGTTGTGTATCTGTAAAAAAAAAAGCAATAAAATATATTTTCTGAGGAGTATTTCTGCACAAGACTATTGTACTCTCCTTATTTATGAGCTGTAAAGCAATGGACTTCACTCCTGCACAGAAAAAAGAACTGAATGTTCCCCACCATTAACTTATCAAAGAGTGAAATTTGAAGTGATCTGATTTTTTGAATTCTACAGAAAATAAAGATGTTACTGTTCTTTCATCACTTGGTCGCTACCTTCTGTTTGATCAAGCTTTTCTTGGTCTATTGTATAAAAATATTTCCAGAGATAAATATAAAGTCGGAACCCAAACACTTTCAATAGCTAATACATTTATCAAGGCCGATAATGGTAGTCTGCAACTAATAGATGTTCTAGAATGACAAATATAATTGCACCACTATCTCTCCATAGCTGGGTTAATAAAAACTGAGAACCTAATTAAAATGTGAATAATACTTTCAGTGGAAGTTTTGTTAAAAAATGTTCTCAGGTAAAAATAATTAGTATGTTTTTCTAGTGTATGTTACATTGAGGTATGTTAAATATGTAAAAGGCTATGAACACCAAGTTTTTTTATTCCATTTTACTCATTTTGGGCTAAAAATAATATTTTCAATTGGTCTTTTAAAAAAAAAATGTCTAAGTTTTAGGCTATCTGCAGAGTGTCTTGCTTTCAGGTTCATACTGAACATGTCAGGGAGCTGCTCTGATGGCTGGATGTCAAGCCCTTATCTCAGAATTCCTGACTGCTCATAAATACTCATTATAGTTAAATAAGCATGTGGTATACATGAGCGTTTATGAGCTGTCAGGAGTTCATAAATATGGACTACACATGAGCCGTCAGAGCAGTAACCTGACGGGTTCAGTGTGAAACTGAAAGCAAGATACTCTTTAGAGTGAATCTTAACTCTGTGGAATAAAATGTGTGAACATTTTTTAATAAAGACTAAAAAAATATTTTTAGACCAAAATGAGTAACACGCACTCATAAAAAAATGCCCCAGAATGTGTTAATAGGCTTTAAAGGATATGTTATCATTTAAATTACATCTTTCCATTGCTTTTTAACAAAAAGAAAAATTGAAGGGGTCATAAATAATAATGGATCACAATATCAAGAAAAAAAGGAACAGTACATAGCTATGTACAAATATGAGAACATTGTTAGATTGTTAGATTCTAGTCAAGGAGCATTATCTGTCTCAGATGAAACTCCAATCCCCGATTCCAAGATCATGTGTCTCCAAGCAGTCAGTTCAGGAAAAGTTTCAATTCTGAGGAATGAAGACTGTTTAGAGCTCAAAAAGGTATCTTGTAATTTACTAGTTCTAATAGTTGCTTACATCCTATTTATATCCCTTAGTACTTGCTCTTTAGCAGATGTTTAGCTCAACTCCATTAGGGTAGAGCTGTAATTAGTGACAATAGTTGAGCTACAGAGTGTTATGATGATGCTCCGTGCCTGTGGCTATCCCGTTATCTGGGGCAAGCACTGGCACCATCTACCTGCCTTCCGTCTGAGGCTGGCTGCCAGACTCCTGTGTTCCAGGCTGCAGGCTGGCTACTAGGACTTTTTTTCTGTGCATTAGTGTCCAACTGCCTGAAACTTTCCCTGCAGCACTGTAAGGGTTAATTCCCCTTTTTGCTTTGTGTCCAGCTGTTTGACTAGTGAGCACTTTAGTTCTCCTATATATGCTGGGCTTTTTGTTCCACCCTTTACCTGAGCATTAGATTCCTTTTGGTTTTACTTTTTTGCTAGGCCCTGCAAAAAGAGCTATTATCTGCTTATCTGTCTGTGTACTTACTTCTGCCTGTTTCCTGGATCTTGACTCTCTGTGGCCTTACTTGACCTCTTTCTGTTCACTGTAATGATACTGAGCCACCTGCCATGACCTCTGAACTGTTTCACGGATTCGCACATACTCTGCCTGCTCTGACCTCTGCTTGTTTCTTGACTATGTATAATGACTGGTTCTATTTTGAAAGATAGAAGCCTGAAAAGGTGAAAACCAGGGAACACCAGGATAAAGACCTCAGGACTAGCCCAAAGTCAAAGCAGTTGGTTGGTTCAGTGGGTTCACACTCACTGCCCATAACACAGAGCCTAGCGAGAGCCTGAGGTTGCTTTCCCTCAACCTGCACCTCTGCCTTCTCAGTGTCACGTAGGGAATAGAGCAGCCCTATACTCCAACCAGACCACTGTCCCTACTTTCTTGGACAATCCAGTCTATATTGCGGTCCTCAACTGGTCCCTAGCCTAAGTTCACAAAGCCCAATCTGGTTAAAGGGGTAGTCAGACAAAGTAGTCTCAGGGGTAGTCTCAGAACCAAAGGAGAGACAACATGCAGTCAAACACCAAGCAGGGTCAAGAACTAGGAGTTAATATCAGAGGCAGTAGGTCAGAGATCCATAATCCAGAGACCATACAGCAAAATTTGTGGGGCAAGAAGGCCAATCACAGGCAAATGTGGCAAGCAGTTGCCTGTTTACATAGCCAGCTAACAGGAAGAACATGATGCCAGCACTGGGCCTGATTGGCTCGGCATCTCTGCTCCCTGATAGACCAATCAAACCCACTGTCATTTGTCTGGTTTCCACAGTAATGGAGTGATACCAGCAGTGCCCTATTAGATATGTCGGACGTGCCACAGGAGCATGGACAGGTAAGTACATGACACCCAGATTGGCTGCGGTGTATAATAGGCTATTATCAAAGGCGCATCAAATGGTAAGCTGATTTCCAGCACAATTGCAGAATGATTATCAAGCACGGATTACTATTCCACAAGTGAGAAAAAATGATTTGGAAGTGCTATACACTCAGGCATATGAGCCTTATTGGGGGATGGGGAGTTGAGGGTTTCTTTAATACATAAAGCAATTTATTATGAATATCGCGACTTCAAAAATTCGCAAATATTTAGAATATAGTGAGATATATTCATATTTTAGAATATTCTAGATTTCTTCTCATCTGAACCCATGACCCCTCCCTGTTTCTTACTTGTGGGCCAATGAGAAGGCTGCAATGTCTTTGTCTGGGCTTAGCAACATCCCTAGCAACCAATAGGAAAGTTGCATACCCCTTTAGTATAAGAGCCTCCCCAGCAGCCATTTTCTGCAGTTTATTACAGTTCTAAGAGAGACAGCAGTGTCATTGCTGTACTCTCTGCTTTCCTGTGTCATTACATTAGATAGTTGGTTAGTTAGTTAGTTAGCTTATATATATATAACTAGCTGAAGGACCCGGCTTCACTCGGGTATATTTAATCTGTTTCATTTAATGTTTATGCCGTTGAAAGATATCAACAGTATCCACTATAACAGTGACATCTACAGCAGCCCACCGCCTTAACAGTGACCTCCACAGCCCTCCCCCTTAACACTGCCCCCCCACAGTGCCCCATCTCCTTAAAATGGGACCTCCAGAGCAGCCCACCCCCTTCACTTCAACCTTTACAGCAGCCTGCCCCTTTAACTGTGAGCTTCAGGTAGCTGCTTAGCTGGACCTAGAAGTTGATTTTTAACTTAATTTTTTCAATCTGCCAGCTGAGGAGTGGGAGGGGGCATGGCCTAATCAGATCAGGAGCACGTCCTTTTGAACAGCTCACTCTAAGACAGCAGCACTTGCTGTCTGAGGGTGAGCTGCAGGGAGAAAGTCACCGTCCCTCCCACCTCTGCAGCTGACAGAAGTTGATTTTTAACTTCATTTTTTCAATCCCTGGCGGCTGAGGAGTGGAAGGGGGCATGGCCTAACCTGATTGAGGGCATGGTTTAGCAGGACCTAGAATTTGATTTTTAACTTAATTTTTTTAATTTCTGCCGGCTGAGAAATGGCGGGCGTGGCATAACCAGTTAGGAGGCATGACTTAGTGGGACCTGGGGGCGGGGTTTTAAGTCAGTCTTTTCATGGTGGCCTGAATGGCCACCCTACCTGCCCCCTAAACTGTGACCTCCAGAGAACTCCGCTCCCTTAACAGTGTCATTCACAACAATTAAGCCATGGCTATTAAGCCATGGCGTTATCCTGGTGACAGACTTCCTTTAAAGCTTACCAACAGAAGTGAAGAAAAATGGCTGGGTTGTTATGGAAACCTGGAGTAAAACTGTATGTGGATGCTAACAGCCTGCGAGCTTCTATTGGCTGATAAGGGTCATGTGACCAAGCTTCTATTGGCTAATGCATTTTTTGGGAATATCTCAGGAACGGTACATCCCAGAGAGCTGAAACCTGGTCTAAAACCTTCCCGGACACCTAATGTACCTGTGTGTCATATTTCGTGATTGTAAATGCGACGGTGCAGATTCCTTTGGTGGACATACATACACACACACATACACTCAGCTTTATATATTAGATATAGATAGTTAGTGGGAGATAGTCAGTGTAGGTTAGATTGTGATATAGTGTAGCTGTTCATACATACATACATAGTGCTGTGATGTCACAAGTTCACAACAATACTTAGTGCACCACTAATATGTAGTCAGACCTGCTAAAATGGGAAGTTGCACGCATTGCGCCAAAATATTTGCATCATTAGTGCTGATTTGCGCAATTGGTGCACTAAGTATTGGAGCACTCTATCTCCATATAAAGCTATTGTAATGTTCTGCCGTGCCAACCATTTTTTACAGTCTCATGAAAACTTCGATCAGCTTGAAAAATGTAGCAAAAGTGACCCATGTCCTTATTGTGCGCGCATTACGTGAATATTCCATTGCCAATTTTCGCAATCAAGAAATTAATGGCGAATTTGCAAATTTATGGCGAATATTCGCCAAAATATTCATGAAATATCGCAAATTCGAATATTGCTCCTGCCGCTCATCACTAGTTTTTACATCCTGCAACATTTTCTTCCACTCTATATGTGGCTTCAAAAGCCTAGAGGTGATTTGCAAGTGGTGACATTTATCACTTATGGTGCTGTCCACATCATTAATGACAAAGCTAAAGAGAAGAAAGATGAGCTAGCTAATAGCATTGGCCCAAAAAGCCAATAGCCCAAGGCGTTGCAGCAGCTAGCCATGAGACAACCAATGACCCAGTGTTTTGTAGATTGATGGCCAAGAGGTCTTTCTGCTATTGCTTTTATACACCCATGGTGAGGGCTATGTCAGATTATCCCTCAAAGTCAAAAAACATGATTGCCTTAGCTACAATTTAATGTACTTTCCAATACTGTTATCCACCCTGACCTTTAACATGTTGTGTACATGAAGAACTAGCCTGCCTGCCAAAGTGGCTCCGCTCATTTTTTTTTAAAAAAAGGGGTGTCCTATTAAGCCGACACACAGTATCCTCTATGCACAGGATAGGGGATAAGTGTCTGATTGTTGTGGACTCCCCCAAACATGAGAAGGTGCTCCATTTCCTCCATTTGAATTGAGTGGTGGTCATGCATGTGTGCTGCCACTCCATTTGGCTATAGGGGGTTGCCAGAGATAGCCCAGTACTAGTGCTCCAGTATCTCTGACAGCCCCAGTGAGTTGAATGGAGCCGCAGACATGTATCCACGTCTCCTGCTTCATTCAGATGGGAAGCGTGAGTGATTAGCGGAGGCCCCATTAGTCGGACGCCTTCCAATCAGATGCTAATCCCCTTTCTTGTGCTGCATCTACCAAAACAGGAGCATCTGTACAGAACGACTCTCCGTTCTGGCTCATTAAGGTGGGTCCTGAGTGGAAAATATAGACTGGGGTTTTCTTCGGGAGACAACCCCTTTAAATTTCCCCCCCAAAAAAACAAACCATAAAAAGACAAATAATACAATAATAAAAAAAAGGATAGAGTGGGGACTCTGAAACAGGGGTTGAATGGATAATTAAATGATGGTTGAGTGTCCCAAGGATCTGAGGCAAGCATGGATTCACTAATCTGCTGCCCAGAGACAATGATTCTCTATAGGAAGAAGTGATCGCAATAGTGATTGCTCATCCTAATACAGAGGATCTGATTACGGCTTGTAAATGCAGTTTTCACCTTCTCTGACCTGCAGGAAATACTTGGGAATGAATGGATCAATCCTGATAATTGCTTGCACAGTTGACCTGTGTAAAGGGCCTTTAATTACAATATATTTGAGAACTGCACCAATTTATGCAGGCACAACGTTGGCAGTTCCATGGGTTCACTTTGGCAGTGGGGCATGCACAACGTGTGAACCATGCCTAAAGGTTTGTCAGATCAGGCTATTTGGGGGTGCATTCACTGACCATATGTATTTTGCAGTCCGCAAAACGCAGATCTGTTGCATAGTTTTTTTTGTGGACCCATTGTAACAATGCCTATTCTTGTCTACAAAACGGACAAGAATAGTAGCTGTTCCATCTTTTGCAGAACAGACATACGAATGTGAAAAGGACATGGACCAAAAATATGCACATGTCATGAATAAACTGCTACTTTTCCTGAGACAGGATAAAGAATGTATTTTTATGGCATGTTAGATTAAACTAAGGGGCCACAAAATATAGGGCCCAGTAATATAATGAAGAGTGCAGAGAGCTCAGAGGAGGCCATCTGCAGCCGTGTTTTTAGCCCCATTTATCAAGATGTCAAGAAACAATCTAATTACTTTTCCCTGATTCTTATTGGCCATGTGGGATTTGTGGAACCAAAGACTTGGTTTATAAGTGCTGCCGTTCATGGGTTTATTGCCAGGAATATAATCTGATTATTCATTATATGATCATGTCAGCGGGCCAATCTGCCTGTGATATGCCAAGTTTTGTCAACTGTGAATTCAGAGGTATAATTTGAAGCTCCTAGGCCCCATTGCAAAATCAGTATTATTGCTCCCACCTATCATGCGCCATTTAAAATACTGGCAACTTCTTATGTGCCAAAGGGGCTTTTGGGCCCCCTCAGGCACCAGGTTCCGGGTGTGACGGTTACTTCTGTGTCCTCTATAAGCACACCCCTGTGTGAATAATCTTTGTTCATCTGTCAAGAAACTCCTGTACGGTGTATGTTCTTGCAATATTCTTTCAAATACTAAATATCCATTATTAACATGTGCTTTAGTTTGCTTTGCAAGAAGAAAAAAAAAAACTTTGGCATAATGGAATGAAATCGCTGTCTTCCTCAAGAGATAATTACCTCTGAGATAATTAAAATTGAAAATAAAATTATTGTACAAACAACATCAGATTACTTTTTTCCACATTACGAGCTTGCTTAGAACACATACTAATAGATTTAATTATTGCTAAAATAAATTGATTCTTTGTACCTTTTGTGGGATGATTTTATGCATCAATGTTCCAGTATATCAATGCACAAACAGCCAAAGTGTCCCCGGCCTCCACATCAGCGTACCTTGGCAATACACGTGTCAGTCTCTACCGTTCTACCCTTAGCCTCTGTGTTAATGGTGCTACATAAGGTATTTGAAGCTCCTGAAAAATCTGAAACAAATCCCCCCCCGGCCTACCTACCATGTGATATATATAACCCTAGTGTCCAATATTGGATAAAGGTGCCTTCAGGCACCAGGGCATTGATGCGATTGTCTTATTTGTAGCATAGGACCTTTGGCCACCCCTAAGGCACAAGGGCTGCTTTTTTAAATATTTATGTGACAAATGATATTTTTTAAATTTGTTAAAAAAACCTATTTTCATAATAGACACATAGGGGGAAATTTATCTAAACTTGTGCAATATAAAAACTGGCTTAGTTGCCTATAGCAGCCAATCAGATTGATATTTTAAATCTTCAAAAATAGTTCTCAACAATGAAAGGTGAACTCTCATTAGTTGATATGGACAGCTAAGTTACTTTTCCTTTGCACCACTCCCCCATAACCTCCTATTCAGGAGGACAAAAACTGTCTCTCTAGTGCCACCTATTGGATGACTACCCTGGATAAGAGCTTTTCCACAAGGATAATCATGCAAATTATAAGGCTCCCTACACCAACTTGGCAATCACCTCAAGCAGAGACATTATACCCGCAGTTCCAACATCAAATGCCCCCCATCTAGCCAGCAAGTACCATACTCCGCACTAACAAGGGCCAAAAACCTCAACACAGCTGTCTCTAGTGGAGTGTCTTTTTCTAATGGAAAAGGTTCTGGTTTTGGCTTTTATCCTAAGTCATATTCCATGGCCTTTGCAAAGTACTGTTGACTTATAGGGTAGCTATGTAAAAGGTGGGCTAAAAGCAAAGAATGAAGGTCATCCATTCTCAAGCTAGTCCTTGTATCCGGTGCAAAGAGCCTCTTCAACTTGAGGCCATCAATCCAAAAGATGGCTTTTTCATATAGTGTGCAAGCACAGCCACCACTGCTGGATTGCAGGGTGGTCATAGCCCCTGCAAATGAGAAGTGCATAATGTGATAGAAAAATGAATCAAACCAGCAAAGGAGGCAATAGGAGACGCTAAGATTACCTCTAGGCTCTTTTCCACAGCCTTCCATAAGGCCAGATTGACTGTGCTGCAGGGACCCAGGTTAAGTCAGAGGAGTAAGGTAGCAGAAAACTAAAGCTTGATAGAAGCAGACCTACCAGAATTTCCAGTGTGCAAAAATCAGCAGACAAGCAGGGTCAGAACCAGGGAAGATGGATAGAGCCAAATAATCTCAGAAATGAGCGGCATATTGCTAGAATACTTCGAACCGAGCTGGCAAAGTCCCGGAGGGAGTAACGCGCATTCACGGCCACCCTCTGTTCCAGGGATGGCCAACCTGTGGCTCTCCAACTGAAGTAAAACTTCAATTCCCACCATGTCCTGCTGTAGGCTGATAGCTGTAGGCAGTCTTTGCATGCTGGAAGTTGTAGTTTTGCAACAGCTGGAAGGCTGCAGGTTGGCCATGCCTGCCCTATTCATTCCTATGGGAGTGCGGAAAATAACCGAGCACTGGCTCAGCTATTTCTGTCAGCCCCATAGAAGTGAATGGAGCGGTGGCCGCACAAGCATGGTGAGCCTCCCATTCATTTCAATGGGACTTCTGAAAATAGCTGAGTGTGCTGCTCGGCTATTTTCAATGGTCCCATAGGAATGAATGGAGGGTGGCCAAGCATGCGCAGTGTGCCCTCCGGGACTTTGCCAGCTCAGTTGTAAGTATAGGTGGGACCTGCACCTATCATACTTCAGGGGCATATCCTAGCCATATGCCCCCAATGTCTGAGAAGCACAGAGGTAAAAACAGAGCCAGGACAATTTATGCAATCACAGGCAATTGTAATGACTGAGTAGTAGTCTCAGATCCCCCCTCCTAGCTCTGGGGTTGGACTCTGAGCCAGGAACCTGAATGGATCAGCTTCCAGTCTCACTGAGTGGTCAACCACCCGAGGCTTGACTGGTCAGCATGGCAACCCTTTGAGCACAGATGGGTAAATTCCTGACACCAGGGCTCTGATGAACACCACCCTGTGATTGGGCAACAGGCCAGTCTAAACAATTTAGATAAATGAGGCCTATATCCCTCTTCTATACACTTGAATTTAATTAATAAAGCTTAAATTGAATACGGTATACTTTCAAGTTAGAGCAGATGGTGATTGCACGATACACCTCTTGCATTATGGGTATTGTGTCTGTGCTGTGTCTACCAAATTAAAACTAAACACAAAATCGCTGTTTGTTTGGCTTCAGCCATATAATAGAATGGAAAGAATCAGCAGTAATTAGAAATGTAATTACTTTTTAAAAAATGGCCTGATGATAATTAAAATAAAGCATATTGTTAGGAGAAGAACTTCTCTTTAATTTGCCAGATCAGTTTTCAACACCATTTGCTAATGTTCTTTTCTTGGCTTGAGTAGACAATATTGTCACTGGTGACAAACAGCTGATGTGACTAGAATGGGTCTCTGTCAGATAAGCTATAAACAGTATGTCTTCTTCTAACGACCAGCCACACTAATTCATACAGGTTACAGGGGTTATATCAGGAAGACAGCCCTGTGCACATGTCCTGCCTTATGCCCTTTCTTCTATTTGTCAGAGACCTCCTAAGAAAGATCGGCTCCAGCGCCTAAAGACTCAGCCCGATATTGTGTTACATGGCTACCTAATTACGAATGCCCTGCATGCAATACTGCTCTTCTCCTCTAGTAGGCGCTATGGGGTAATTGTGATTTCAGCCGATCAGTGGAGGTTTTATAATTTGAATCAATGGCAATCATGCTGAGGAAAAATAAAAACAAGTGTTTAGAAAAAAAGATATCAAAATACTCAGAATAAAACTGATATGAATAAAAAAAGGTATCGTTCTCTTGTAGAAGTTTTTCCATTAACTCAAACTGATCATGAGAAAAAGGGCTCATTGCCAGTGGCAGACTGGGAACTTAAAGTGGGTCTGGAAAAAAAAAAAGTGGCCCTATTTTGTAGTGGGGCCCAAACTGACTAAAGGCAGGGTCAACACAAGTAGGCCGGGACAGCAACACCATATTGCGGCACATTATACTACCCCAGCAGAGCCAAATAGTGCATCACTGCAGTGCATCACAAAGCACTGCTACAGCGCAGAAAATTTCTCCCTAAAAACTGGGAGGTCACTTAATGTGGCCCTGGAAAAAACCTAAGGCCTTATTCACACGTCCGTATATATGTCCGCATGTATTCCACAATTCTGCGGAATACATGCGGACCCATTGACTGTGAATGGGGCACGGAACGATGCGGAGAGCACACATTGTGCTCTCCGCATCAGTTTTTGCGGAGCGCGCCGCCGATCTTACGGCCGCAGCTCCGCAAAAAAGTAGAGCATGTCCTATTCTTGCCCGCAATTGCGGACAAGAACAGACATTTCTATGGGGCTGCCGGCCGGGTGTGTTTATGGATCTGCAATTTGCGGATCCATAAACACTACGGACGTGTGAATAAGGCCTTAGAGAAGAGCGAATTTCATATTTTGAAATTTGTTCACACTTCGTTTGGTGGTAAAAGCAGAATTGCCTTATGGATTCCATAACCACGGACCATAGCGCAATTTCATGACGGAATGCATGAGGGAATGCCTCCATTCCGTCATAATAGAGGTCTATCGCCTGCATAATGGATCCGGCCCGTTTCCGTTATGCTAGAGAGGACTCTAAAGGCATTCCATTATGCATTCCGTCATAGAACTGTGTTATGGTCTGTGGTAACGGAATCCATAATGCAATTCTCCTTTTACCGCCAAATGAAGTGTGAACGAATTTCATAACATGAAATTCGCTCATCTCTAAATAGTATAGTGGAAGAAAATAGTAAAATATACAAACATACACACCTTTCTATTTTATTGACATTTTTTTTTAACTGTTTTATCTTAAAATCTTTTGTAACTGTCATCTAATGGCACAAAAGAAAGGGCTAAGGTGTCCCATAAAAAATATCAGAAATGAATCCGTTTTTTGCAGTTAGATTGGCCCATTACTAACACTGAATAATTGACCTGGTAAGGAAGGGGGGTATAGACTCTGGTAATTAAGTGGTTAAGCACTGATTTAACATATAGTCACTATAGCTGCAAAGCTACGAAAGCTATCAGCCTGGATTCTTGCCGTTACAGTTTTAAGTATTCAGTGTATGGAATCAAATTTGCGCTTTCTAACATGCACATCCTGGCAGTATGCCGATCTATAAACTATGTATACTGTTCTTATGTTTTTAAGTAATTTTTAGATACCGTTATAAAATCACAGTATATTACAGGTGGATCATTTAGTTGCATGTTCATGGCCTACATGGGATTTGTGTTATGTTTTCTTCAGAAGATCTTTGTATTTTTCATCAGAGCCATAAATTATTTCACTGACTGCTCTATCTTGGCTTTGTTTCAGTATTTTGGCAGTAAAGTGAAGATGGATGGCTTCTTCTCCTGAAGCTGTTTGAATATATGCATTAGAAATTGCAGAGGCTGATGTCACTGAATACCAAGTAGTGTTAGGGAAGGATTCACCTTTCTGGAAGAAGCATTGTTGATAGGAAAGCTCTCTTAAAGGGCATCTGTCAGCAGATTTGTACCTATGAAACTGAATGACCTGATACATGTGCGCTTGGCAGCTGAAGACATCTGTGTTGGTCCCATTTTTATATGTGTCCGCATTGCTGAGAAAAATGAAGTTTTAATATATGCAAATGAACCTCTAGGATCAACGGGGACGTTGGCGTTACACCTAAAGGCTCTGCTCTCTCTGCAACTTCCCCACCTTCTCCACTTTGACAGGGCCAGGCTTGATGATTTTTGTCAATCAAAATGCAGAGAGTGTAGAAGCTGCAGAGAGAGCTGACTCTGTATTAGTAACAGCAATTAGCAAGATATTAGAGAAGCACAAGGTGGTCATATACAGTAGATTGGTTCTTCATCTACATCCTTCCAGCATGTGCAACGGGCAGACAAGGTGCACCCGGGGGATCCCTTTTAGATGATAGAGTTCTTGTAGTGACGCCAGTTGCATTTCAGCAACGAGGGACGGAGTCCCCCTAAGTAGATGGTGTTGGTGGTACCCAGGTGTAGTAATGCCAGAGTGGTGTAAGGGCTGCCTATAGTGTCCCTTTAGGTGTGGCTGTGCACGTGTCATGGTGCTCCTACTTGGATATCCGGGAATGCCAGGCGTAGTTGTTTGAAGCATGGCAAATAGGGTAGACAGTGGAGGGATTGGTAGAATAAATGGAGTGCAGACTTTGTATTAAAGTTGAAACAGCTTTACTTGAATAAACTTACATCAGGGAACAATCTTCGAACTTTATCTTGGTCATCAGCAGGTTTTGGCATTAATTTCTGGCAGGCAAACACATTTCGCTCTGCTATATCTGTATCTCTAGCTCTGCTGTGTTATCTTGATTAAATAGGAACTTTTTCATTTGCTACTGTATGCTGAAACTTCTCTCTCTGTAGTCTGACTCTGCCTGTATCTTGATCTATATCTTTGTCTTTATCCAGAGAACCTTTCCTCCTGGCTTCTGAGGCTTTTTGGTCCTTCTCTCTTGGTCTAGCAGAGCAGACAGTGCTCTGCTGGCTAGCAAACAGCCTTCCCCTTGGAGGGGATAAGCTAGACTAACTTTAGCAGGATTCGTCCTGGAGTGACGAGGGCCTGCTCCTTCCCCAAGTAGGGGCTAAACTAAACGGCCTCTAACTAACTCAACTCCTGCCTCTCTAGAGAGGGGATTAGAATGGAAAAAGGGTTCTATTCTAGCTAACACAGCTCTGCCAGAGGTGCCACCATCTGCTGGTAGACCAGGTACATTGCATGAACATAACATTTGAGATACACATGGTGCAGGACATGGAGATAGATGCATAAGATGACACAGTATCACCTATAGGAGATAGTGGAGGGGATAAAAGAGTGGTAATGCCCCTCTGGGGCGTTACACGTGTGCCCTAAACTCATTTTGAATGATAGCGACATACTCACAATAAAATAAACATAAAGCCAATTTGCTTTCCCTTTATGTAGTTCAGTAGTTCACTATTTTCTTCCTTTTTTCATATATATCAACTGAATTAGATTCTCTTCTTTTGCCCTTAGACTGTTTTTTGTTGTATTTGTAAGGGTCCATACATAATTAATTATTTCTAGCAATTTTTACAGTAAAAAAAATAAATCAACAGAAGCATGATATTGTCATGTATTAAACGAGGCATGTACTCATGGAACCGGGATGTAATATTACCATTTTAGGCTACTTTCACATATGCGTTTTCCTGTCAGGTTTTGAGAACTGGCAGAGGATCTGATAACTGGAGGAAAAGGCTTCAGTTCGATCTAATACAACAGGCTGCATCCATTCGGATGTGGTTGTGTTAAATCGAAAACGAATAAACGGGATCTGACACTAACACCATTGTACGTCAATGCGCGCCGGATCAGTTTTTTTCTGTCCCAAAAAAACGGATAGGGCACCATTGACTTACCTTTTTTTAATGCCAGATCCGGCTTGCTCAGTTTCGCAAACCGAACACAAAAGTGCAGTTTGCAGCAGTTTTGTGTCCGGTCACAGAAAGCAACAAACTGGAACGGAATGCATTCTGGTTCATTCTGTACTGGTTTGTTCAGTTTTGTCCTCATTAACAATTAATGGGAACAAAACTGAATCATTTTCCTCCTGTTTTGAGATCCTCTGCTGGATCTCAAAATGGGAAAGGAAAATGCATATGTGAAATGGCCTTACAAAGTTTTGGTGCGGCCTCATCTGGAATATGCAGTTCAGTTCTGGGCACCAGTCCGTAGAAAAGACGCTCTGGAGCTGGAAAGAGTACAAAGAAGGGCGACTAATCTGATAAGGGGCATGGAGGGTGTTAATTATGGGGAAGATAAAAAGAATTAAATGTGGAGTCTGGAGAAGAGGTATCTAAGTGGAGACATGATTATTATAAATGGGCCATACAAGAGAGTTGGTGAAAATCTGTTCTATGTAAAATCCCCTCAAAAGACAAGGGTGGACTGCCTCTGCCTGGAAAAGAAAAGGTTCAATCTCCAGAGGTGTCAAATAGAGATGAGTGAATTTTTAAAAAATTCAATTTGTCGTTTTGACAAATTATTCGGGAAAAATTTGGTACGATCAGAATATATTTGCGGCGAATTACGTTAAAAAAACGGCTATTTCCTGACTGCTGAGAGCCTTTATAGTAGTGTAGAACACTGATCCTTGCAGTAACATGCATAGGGAGTCTGCTTTGGTAGTGAAATAATACTGTGAGTCCGTATGACAAGCAGAAGACAGAATCATTGCACACTTCACTTATTTGGGCAGTCAAGGGGCCAAAACTGACCAAATAATTCAAGTATGAACTCAGCCTTACAGGTCGATGTTAGTGTCAAGAAGAAGCGCACTCCTTTTACACCGACGTCAGCTAATTCCACATAGATGTAAACAGAACCTATTCTACTAAACGCTTATAAAAATAGAGTGGAGAGGGTGTCAGTAGTAAATTTGTGTTGACGTCACTGATTATTTTGCCCTTCTTTTTATCCATCAGAACAATAACCCCCCAAAAATGGATCCTGTCTGTTGAGCATTTGCCTTGACTCGGTCAGCATTTGGTCAGTAATCCATCAGTATTGCTAATGCCAAAAAAAAGGAGTGGATCCAAAACAGAGATGACACGTGAACGGAATATTTGCATGTCTTCTGTGTTTTGTACCCACTCCTGCTTTTAGCTACCAAATCACAAGCCAATTCTGATAGGAGCATACAGGCCTTACAGCTGCTACACAGAGAGTATCCGTATCTGTTGTGCGTCTCATTTTTCCTTCTTTCTGAAAGATCAGAAAAAGGGTCAAATAAAAGATGATGTCAGCCAAGCCAAAAAGGCAAAATAGTGGCCCAGTCATGAAGTGGGTAGGGTGGGAATAGTGTAAGAAATCCATAGAGTGGCCCTATGACATAGTGGTGAGGTGTAAGAAGCATGAGGAGGCCACAGAGTGGCACAATGACAGAGTGTGGATGTGGCGGCAGCATCAGGAGGTCACAGAGTAGCACAATGACAGAGTCTGGAGGTGGCAGCAGCATGAGGAGGCCACAGAGTGGTACAACGACAGAGTTTGGAGGTGGCAGTAGCAACATTAGGAGGCCACATTGTGGCACAATGACAGAGTCTGGAGGTGGCAGCAGCATCAGCAGGCCACAGAGTAGCACAATGACAGAGTGTGGAGGCGGCGGCAGCATCAGGAGGAGGCCACAGAGTGACACTACAACAAGGTTTGGGTGAGGCAGCATGGATGGTCTAATCTGATGCATCAGGCATTGGTAGGTAAAAATCCTGTCTAATCCATGCCTGATTCATCTTGACAAAGGTCAGTCTCTCCACATTTTGGGTGGACACAGGTGAGTACTTCTTGGGGTAACTATGGCCCCCGCTGCACTAAACACCCGCTCTGATGCCAAACTACTGACCGGGCAGGACAGCTTTTCCAGGGCAAACTCTGCTAGTTGCGGCCACAAATCTAGTTTTGCTGCCCAGTAGTCCAGCGGATCTTCAATGTGGGGTGGCAGGGTGCTGTCCAAGTATGCCACCACCTGCTGTTTTAGGTCCTGCTCCAGGTCTAGCTACTGCTGCTGGCGAGTACTATCTTCACTATGCGGGTGAAGAAAGCTGCTCATTGGCGACTCTAGACTCAGGCTGCTGCTGATAGAGCTGGTACTGCTTCTGCCACCCCTCCCCAGCAGCCATAGCAGTGGAATGTGAGCGCAGAGGGCGCGCCTGGCTGGACCTGCGAGAGGATAGACATTAGCACAGATAGGCAGCGGCCAACTGACAATATAGGATTTCTCTATTGTAGTTCAGTTTGTCCTCCCTCTCAGCGGGTGCAAAAAAGATGCCCATTTTGGACCAGTAGCGAGGGTCCCAGAAGGTGGAGTGCTAGAGGTCATCCCTCTGCCGAATAGTGACAATTTGGCTGTCACTACGCAAGCGAGCATGCATTGGGCCATTTGTGCAAGTGACTCGGAGGGACTCCCTGCCTCCATTTCCACTGCATACTGCCACGGTGTGTCTGGATCCTCTGCCTCGTCTTCCTCATTGCTCTGTAGCGGCTCTGGCTGCTCCTGCTCCTCCTCCCCTGTCACCTGTGTAGAAGAACCACCCATTTCACTACACATTGCTTGTGCTCCAATGTCCTTCTCTTCCTCCAGTTCAACCCCCACAGGGCTCATGTGAGATCTATGCGCCATGTCTCCAGTCCCCTGACCAGCCAGATTTACCAGCATCTGTTCCTGGACATGAAACAGTGGAATTACATTGTTCATCCTGTAGTCCTGGCGACTGACAAATAACATGGCGTCCTCAAAGGCCTGAGCAAACGGCAGGTGTCACGCATGAGCTGCCACTAGCTGACATCGAAGTTACACAGGGGAGTACTCCTGTCCTCTTAGATCATTAAGAAATCATTTATTGCCTTTCTGTGTTCGTATAGTCGTTCTAACATACGGAGGCCTATGTTGGGGGATGCCGTTCTGCCGCTGCAGCTGAAGGAGGGTGTGCTTTGCGGTGTACGAGTGACTGAAGTGCATGCAAAGTTTCCTGACCATTTTTAGGATGTTTTGCAGATGGGTGGAAGACTTCAGGAATAGCGATGAGCAGCAGGGGCAATATTCAAATTTGCAATATTTTGCGAATATTTGGTCGAATATCTGTCATAAATTTGCAAATTCGAATTTATTTACTATTTATTGACTGTGAAAAATGGCAATGTAATATGTGCTTATTGTGCATGCAATACAGGCGTGGGTCATTATTGCTACATTTTTCAAGCTGCTAGAAGTTTCCTGAGACTGGAGAAAATGGTTAGCATGACAGAACATTACAATAGCTTTATATGCAGGTAGAGTGCTCCGATATATTCGCAATTGAGCAAATCGGCAATTAATGATGCGCATATTTTTGCGCAATATGTGCAACTTCATATTTTAGCAGGTCTGACTACATATTAGTGATCGGTGCACTAAGTATTGTTGTGAACTTGTGACATCACAGTTCTATGTCTGTAGCATGTATCTATGGACAGCAGAACCAGCTACACTATGTCACGATCTAACCTACTCTGACTATCCTCCAATAGCTATCTGTATTATATATATAACCTAAGTAACTAACTATCTAATGTAATGACACAGCAAAGCACAGAGAACAGAAATGACACTGCTCTCTCTCAGAACTGTAAAAACTGCAGAAAATGCTTGCTGGGGAGGTTTTTATATAGTAAGGGGTAGGCAACTTGCCTATTGGTTGCTGGGGATGTTGCTAAGCACAGACAAAGACATTGCAGCCTTCTCATTGGCCCACAAGCAAGAAGCAGGGAGGGATCATGGGTTCAGAGGAAAATAAAATCTAGAATATTCGCGAATACGAAAATGTACCACTATATTCTAAATATTCGCGAATTCTTGAAGTGGCGATATTTGCGAATTCGCGATTCGAATATTCGCGCTGAACACTATTCAGGAACCACTTGACAACCAGATTGAACTAGTGTGCCATGCAGGACGCATGGCTTAGCCCTCCTTGATGCAGCGCCGACACAATGTTCTTCTCGTTGCCGGTCATGGTTCCGATTTTGAGTTGTCGCGTAGAAAGTCAGGATTCGATTTCTTGACGATGGGCACGGAGCAGTTTCTCCCCTGTGTGACTCCACTGTGAATTGTCCCTGAGGTGGCTGAGGACACGGTGGAGGATGAGGAGGCAGAGGCCGACATTGTCACAGGACCAACGGCATGGCAACGTGGAGGCGGAAGCGCCGTCACCTGGCCAAGTTGCTGGTGTGGCTGTGCAGAAACCACATACACCCAGTGGACCATAAAGGACCTGTATTGTGCCTGCCTGTAGTTACAGCTCCACACGTCGGTGCTGCCTTGCACTTTGGCAGACACCAACAGGCTCAAGGACTGGCACATCTTCTGTTCTTCATGTGTATGCATGTCTGGTACTACTTTTTTGGCAAATAAATGATGGCTTGGGACTCTCCACCTCTGCTCAGCAGAAGCCATCAGTTCTCTGAAAGGTGTAGAGTCCACCACTTGGAAAGGGAATTACTGCAGCACCAGCAACTTGGACAGGAGCACGTTTAGCTTCTGCGCCATTGGATGCGTGCATGTATAGTGTTGTCTCTTGGCAATCGCTTCGGTGATGGATTGCTCACGAAATGACTGACGAGAAGTAGCAGAAGAAGGAGCATCAGGACTAGCAGATGTATGTGATTTTACCCCAACACTCCACACTGACTGACTGCTACCACTGCTGCCTCCCTGAACCCATGCACCATTGGCTGACGGGCAAGCCGCCACCCTCTTCTCCCGATGATGATGAAGCTCCTTCGTCACCCGGCTCCCAAGTGCGACCAGCTACATCATTATCATCGAGTACTGTCTGCACGTCACCGATGTCCTCCTCAACCGTCTCTGAGTAAGGAGCCGCAACAACAGCTCCCACGCCACTCTGCTCATCAGTACTTTCTCACCTAGTGGCGGAAGCGGCGGATGTCTCCTCCAGATCTTAGCTGGGCAGTAGATGCTGACTGTCCTCTAGTAACTCGTCCTCGCTGAAAAGTGGAGCAGAGCCCACAGCATATAATACTTGTCTGGCTAAGGGAATAGAGAAGGACAGAGGCAGGTTGAGGACAGGTGAAGGCACAGGGCCTGCTCCTGGGCCATGCCAACTAAGCGTCAAGTCAGTGGAACCCGCCGACTCTTGGCTGGGGGTGTCTGATGTCACTTGGGACGAAGTGGATGACTGAGTCAACCATTTAAGAACCGATGGGTTTCTCGCCAAGACACGACCGCTATATGACACCGGGAGCTCAGGCCTCTCGCTGCGACCCTTGCTGTTACGCCCCCTTACTCTCCTGCGACCTCTGCCTGCTCTAGAAACATTTAGGCCTCTGCTACTCCCCTGTACAGGGCCTGGCACTTCTCTGTCTGACATACTGTTAGATCAAATAATCAAATTTTAGATCAAATATTTTTTCTTTCGCCATTAATACACGGCAAACAGGGCTTTAGAATATATCACTGCACCACTGAACGGCAATTAGGCCCCCATTTTGTTCTACTTTTACACAACAGGCTTTTCAACAGATATATGCAACGCTGGATGGCGAATATATTTTTATTTCGCCACTAATACACAGCAAATTGGGCTCCAGAATATATCACTGCACCGCAGAATGGCAATTTGGTCCATGTTTTTTTCTACTTTTACACAACAGGCTTTTTCACAGGTGCAACGCGGAGCGGCAAATGTATTTTTATTTTGCCACTAATACACGGCATACAGGCCTTCCTAATATATTACTGCACTGCTGAACGGCAAATATATTTTTCCTTTTTCCACTAATACACGTAAAAAAGGGCTTTAAAACAGATAACTGCACCGCCAAGCATCAAATATATTTTTCCTTTTTCCACTAATACACGTAAAAAAGGGCTTTAAAACAGCTAACTGTACCGCTGAGCAGCAAATATATTTTACTGTTGCCACTAATACACAACAAAAAGAACTGTAATTTTCATACTTCACTACACAACGGCTAATAAGCCCTTTTTTCCCACTAATACAAGCCAAAAAATGCTTTAGAAAATATAACTGCACCGCACAAGGTCAAATAAGACATAGAAATATTTCTTTGTAATAAACTGTTAATGACTAATAAGACAGGTTTGCTGGAATTACAGAGCTGTATAATGGCAATTTGGATCCCCAGTCAGTGCAGCAAGGTGTAATAGGATTGTTTCTATTACCCAGGCTGTCATCTCCCCGACTGAACCCTGTTCAACACAAATGCTGGTAGAAGAATTCCTCCCTATCCTTTCCCTACACATTGAGTAATATTTCCCTGCATTTTAAAATCTTTTTTTTCACCACATTTAAGTCTTTCCTATCACTGTCCCTAGCGCCTGCAGACACGTCTCTCCCTGCACTAAGCACGCTGGTGAATGGCAGAATCTAAGATGGCCACCGCATTTATAGGTCTGTGACATCACAGGGCTGGCTGGCTGCTGATTGGCTGCATACATGGTACTATGGGTGATACCGCCTTCCCAGAGTTCCTTGCCCTATGTCCTCACACATGTAGCAGCCATTTTAGGAAAAAATATGATTTGTTACCATGAATCGCAAGGAAATTCGGCTTTGGTACAAATCAAATTTTTCCTGAAATTCGGCTCTAATTCCACTTCATCAGCTTCGATTCGTTCATCTCTAGTGTCAAAGCTCTAGTGTCCCAAAAAGCGATGCAAACACCATGATTTGCAACTTTTTGAAGCCACAGAACAAACGTATCCGATTTGATAAATGTCCCCATGTGAATCTGTGGAGTTGTCTACCTCAAAATGTGGGCAGAGCAGGAACAGATGTCTTAAGACTAAACATTAAAGGGGTTGTCTAACTTCAGCAAATGGCATTTATCATGTAGAAAAAGTTAATACAAGGCACTTACTAATGTATTGTGATTGTCTAAATTGCCTGCTTTTCAGGCTGGATACATTTTTTCATTCATATTATACTGTACACTGTTCATTCGCACGACCACAGTGCAATCTAGCAATAGTGGTCGTGCTTGCACACTACAGGAACATTTTTTGTTCCTGCTGACCACCGCAATGTTTATAGTCAAAAGGCAGTCCGCAAGTGTTTAAGAAGGTATTTCTTCGCACATACATTAATCTGAGCATTTTATGATTCCACGGTGAACCGATTTAAAATCCACAGAAATCACAACATTTCTGCAGTAGGGTATACTTTATATGTGACGATTTTCTTTACATGGAAAATTGCTATCCACTAGACCCCAGACTTAACACCACTCAGAGACACTCAGAGGATTTACAGGACTATGGTGCTGCTGAGACTCACACGCCAAATTCTCCAGGGCGTCTTAGGAGAACTAAGTCAGATGTGAAAACAGGGTCAAAGCACACAAGCTTTAATGAGAAAGTCTTTCGAGAGGATTGATATTGCCCTGTAAATACTGTAATACCGCTGGCTGCATCCTGAGATATAGACACATCTCCTTAGCTGATATATCACACATGGCATGCAGTACATTTGTAACATACTAATTGGGCCAGGTCCATTACGACCCACACAAGATATACTTTTATGAATCCCCATAAGTGCAGCAGAAGGAAACAGAAGGAATAGTAATATAACTATAAATCAACACAATAATATTGAGCTTTTGGAGAGATTGCACAATCATACTGCACCTCCACAGCCCCAGGTTTATACTGTTACTGTTTTTTTTTAGCGGCTAGTAATTTCCTCCCCATCTAATTGCATATTTCCCTATGGACGTACAAGGTTAAAAGTTCTAGGATTCCTCTCCTGTTCACATATTGGAGGTCCACAAATTAAATTAACTATGGCTTAGGCATTCGCAATTTGTATGTAAATACGGAGGGAGAGTAAATGACTATGGAAGGTAAGAATCATTTCCAGGCAATGTACGAAAATATTAGACGGGTAAATTACAGGATATTGCAATACAGTGATTATAACATGAGAGAAAACCGAGCTTGAAGCTGTTAATAGGTAGCGAGATGTATAGCTGATCTAATTACTGAGGATGGAAGGTTGGAATAAAATTACATCAGACTAAGTTAATTGGAGGCACTATGTTCATATACTTTTGCTAATTGCTAGGATTCGAAGGTGTACTATAAATATCGAACGTGGATGGTGAATGTAGCATGTATAGCACAGAAATGACAGAATTAAAAACATAGGGACACATTTATTAATTTTAGACGCCCTGGGCTGGCGGTGTCAGAGTTATGTATAAGCGCCGGCCTCTACGTAACTTTGAAGCATGCAGCGCCAGTTCTAAATGTAAGACAGCTTTCTAGTTGTCTTACATTTAGACCTTTTTCTACGCCTAAAACAGGAAAAGTCGCAGATTGTGGCTCAAAGGAAGTTTGTCCATCAATATGTGATTGGAGGGTTCTGGCACTCTGTCCCTCTCCGATTAGCTGTTTCAGAGTACCGGCTCTGGAACTAAACAGCTGTGAACACTGTGTGCTGAATGGAGCTTGTGACTGCAGCACTGCTCCCAATCACTTTAGTGGGAGCAGTGCTGCAGTAACCCCAATGGGTGGAATTGTGTTGGTGCCAGAGCTACTCTGAAATGCAGGAGTGTGGGGTGTCGGACCTCCACCGATCTGATATTGATGGTCTGTCACTAGGGATGAGCGAACCCGTGGAAGTTCGGATTTGCCGGGTTCAGCCGAACTTCAGGTCAAAGTTCAGGTTTGGGCGCCCTGCACTTGACCCCGGACCCCATTGATTTCAATGGGGACCCGAACTTCACTCTCCCACGTAGTGAGCGTGGTCACACACATCGCAGGTCCTACTGAATGAAGATAGAAGAGACTGCTACAGAGTGAGGTGAGGTTTTTTTAACCCCTAAATGTCCATATTCTTTTGCATTCTGTCTTAAGAATGCTATTATTTTCCCATATAACCATGTTTTAACAGAAAATAATAAAATCACCTGAACAACGAATCTGGACTTCAGTGAAAAAGTCCGGGTTTGGGTCCAGGTACCCGAATTCGCAAAGTTCAGCACGAACCCAAACTTTGCAGTTCGGGTTGCTCATCCCTATCTATCGCCTATATTAACATTCTTGAATACTCCTCTAAGTATAAGTTGTAATTTGTTGATCTAAATGTCAGCTCATTCAGGCCTTAGGAGTTAACATACAGAGATCAATGTCAATCACTGACCTCTGCATCAGTCATCAGTATCTGATCGGGTCCGACACCCAGGACCCCTGCCTATCAGTTCTTTAAGAAGGCACTGGCACTCGCAGTAGCACGTCGGCCTTCTCGCAGCTTTCTCTAGACCAGGGGTGTCAAACTCAAATTCATCGGGGGCCGCATCAGCAGTTTGGTCACCCTCAATGGGCCGGTTGTAACTGTAGGACTATGTGTCCACTCTTTATTATCATAAATTATTGTCACTGCATTCAATTATTACTGTTTTTAGAGCTTCATGCATATTTTTGAACTGTTATAGGGGGACATCTGTGGATGGCGCTGTTATGGGGGGACATTTGTGGATGGCGCAGTTATGGGGGGACATCTGTGGATGGCGCAGTTATGGGGGACATCTGTGGATGGCGCAGTTATGGGGACATCTGTGGATGGCGCAGTTATGGGGGACATCTGTGGATGGCGCAGTTATGGGGGACATCTGTGGATGGCGCAGTTATGGGGGACATCTGTGGATGGCGCAGTTATGGGGGACATCTGTGGATGGCGCAGTTATGGGGGACATCTGTGGATGGCGCAGTTATGGGGGACATCTGTGGATGGCGCAGTTATGGGGGACATCTGTGGATGGCGCAGTTATGGGGGACATCTGTGGATGGCGCAGTTATGGGGGACATCTGTGGATGGCGCAGTTATGGGGGACATCTGTGGATGGCACTGTTATGGGGACATCTGTGGATGGCGCAGTTATGAGTGAGGGATCTGTGGATGGCACTGTTATGGGGTGAGGGGATCTGTGGATGGCAGTATTATGGGATAGGCCCTATCCCATAATACTGCCATCCACAGATCCCCTCACCCCATAACAGTGCTATCCACAGATCCCCTCACTCCCATAACAGCGCCATCCACAGATGTCCCCCCATAACAGTGCCATCCACAGATGTCCCCCATAACTGCGCCATCCACAGATGTCCCCGATAGGGATCTGTGGATGACACTGTTATATAACCCTCACCCCTTAAAAGTGCCATCCACAGATCCCCTCACATTGCCTCAAAATTGCAGTGGGGCCAGGTGTATTCACTGTCCTCTGGCCCCTCCGCCACTCATTCCTCAAAAATCGGCATAATCTATGTTAAGCAAAGTAAACTTAGCCGCCCCTCATACATAATAGAATCACTAACTCACTAACCGCGGTCCGCTCCATTACAGGCCAGGCGCGCGGCCGGCAGCGTGACTGACTGACGCCACGTGCCGGCGCCGCCTGATTCATTCATAAAGTAGGCGGCGCCGGCACGTGACGTCAGTCACGCTGCCGGCCGCGCGCCCGGCCTGTAATGGAGCGGACCGCGGTTAGTGATTCTATTATGTATGAGGGGCGGGCACAAGTTTACTTTATTTAACATAGCGGGCCACATGACGAGGTCTGGCGGGCCGGATTCGGCCCGCGGGCCTTGTGTTTGACACCTATGCTCTAGACCATGGAAGATCACGTTTATTGGTCACATGGTCTAGGAGCAGCTAAGCCCCATTGAAGTGAATGAGGCTGAGCTACAATACCAAGCACAGCTGGGTGTCGGACCCCCACCGATCATATACTGATAACCTATCCAGAGTATAAGTCATAAGTAGTAATGTCTCAGAAAACCCCTTTAAAGGTTAACACACAGAAAGCTGACTCATGGGAAACCTCCTGGTTGTTGGATTTTTGTAGGGCTCAATAATATCAACATAACTTTTTCTCAAAGGGACATTTCCATTAGAAAAGGTAAATTTAATATTCAATATTCATTAAACAATTGTAAGAATTTATGGCTGTTTCTTTATAATTTCAGCTAGAATTTTGTCCTTCTCCTGCTGCCCCCAACCGATCTGATACTGATGATCTTTCCAAAGAACAGGTCATCAGCAGTAAAGTCTTGGAAAACCCTTTTACCCTAGGTTCACACCTGAGCGTTTTACAGCGCGTTCAAACGCGCTGTAAAACGCTCAACACATGAAAACCAATGCATCCCTATGGGAGTGGTTCACACTTGAGCGTTTTACAGCACGTAAAAACACGCTGTAAAGCGCCCGACGCATAAGCTCGTTCAGGAGTGTTTTTTTGGGCGTTTGTCGCGCTTTTCCTCCCATAGACTTCAATGGGAACGCGCGTTAAGGTGTAGATATGCCTTTTTCTATTGGTCTCCAGATTCACGAACTGGCGTTTGACGAGCGTTTCCTATTAGCAAAAACGCGCTAAAATACGCGCGTCAAAAACGCGTAAAATGCGCGTTTCAAAAACGCTCAGGTCTGAACCCCGTGTTAAGGAGAGCACAGAAAATGTACTATTTGTCAGGGGCTCTTAAAGGGTGCATAGATCTACAAAACTCATACTTTGGTACAGAATATATAATAACTTCCCAATTGGTTTTGTAGGTCCAATACATTTTTTGAGCAATGGCTGCTATTTATATTGCCCCGATGCAATCCAGTCATTCCTATGGATAAAGGTTATTGCTCTGCAAGTTGGTATGCACTCATGTCTACCCAACACCTACTACTTGCCCCTCTTCCCGATTATGTCTATACATTTGTGGTGTCAAAAGATTTAGTTCTAGACCATAAATCTCTCCTTGAAAGTATTTTCTTATCTTTACAAAAAAGCAAATCTCCAAGACTGCTTTAATTGACCTCCTGGCCACCAAGTTACGGTTTCCTGTTGCCGGGAATGTCTCATTAATAGAGACGATAAGTTTGTGAACATTACAAAAACCCATCTGTTCAGGGCACTGTATGTCATTAAGATGGAGAATAATTATCACTGGACAAACAAATCTCATTTTATTGCTGGTCACTTGGTCAAGCTATGAATGTCATTACTTTGGTCTATTTAAATGTGTGTTTAATTGCATCAATTACCAACATCATGGATCTAGTATTTCTAATTTGCTCCAGGATATTTCTCTAAGCATGTAGATAGATAAATTTATCTGTCTACTTAACTATCTAGCTATGCTCTTAAAGTGGTTATCCAATGATTCATGTAAGAAATGAAAATCAGACATCATATAGAACATGACAATCTCTTACTAACAAAGCTAGAACCAGCCCTGTACCTCACATGGTTCCAGAGATCTCCCCAGTCATTGCTCTGCTAGGTTTATATCAAGGGGAGTGTCTTTTCTGCTGCAGCTAAGGGGGCGTGTCTGTGCTCTCCCTATCACAGCTCAGGGGGCTTGTCCATGCTCTGCCTATCACAGCTCAGGAGGCAGTTGAAGGATGAAACTGAGCATGTGCGGCCTTCTCAGGGAGCAGGACATGGAAATAAGAAAAACAAACAAACAGCAGGTGGCGCTATACAGATTTTATTGAATAACTCAGTGGCTATGCTAAAATTTTAATTATATGCAATTAGAAACATATTCAGATCCAGGCGCTGATTTGAAAACAGTAGAATATTTTTCATGGGACAACCCCTTTAAAAGAAACTTTTCATCTGTCTTATTGATTGTAAACCACCGTTGGCCAACCTGGAGAGCCACAGGTTGGCCATGCTTGCTCTTAGTAGCATGCTTGATGATAAGCAACAGAGCAAAAAGTGAACTTTTAACCCCTTAAGTACCGGGGGTTTTGGGATTTTTGCGTTTTTGTTTTGCGCTCCCTGCCTTCCAAAAGCCATAACATTTTTATATTTCCGCTCACATAGCCATATGACGGCTTGTTTTTTGCGGGACAAGTTGTACTTTTTAACGCTACCATTTATTTTTGCATGTGATGTAGTGGGAAACGGGAAAAAAATTCCAAATGGGGTGAAATTGCAAAAAAAAGCAATTTCACCACAGTTTTACGGGTTTTTAAATTACAACGTTCGATTTGCCATAAAACTGACTGGTTAATTTTATTCTTCAGGTCAGTATGAATCCGGCAATACCTGTGAATTTTTTTTATTTTATTTTTTTGTCGCCATGTTTTGACCCCTATAACTTTTTTGTAATTATGCGTACGGAGCAGTGTAGGGGCTCATTTTTTGCGGGGCAATCTGAACTTTTAATTGATACCATTATGGGGTGCGTATGATGTTTTGATCACTTTTTATTCATTTTTTTTTAGGAAATGAAGCGTCCAAAAATGGCGAATTAGCCATTTGGACGCTTTTTTTCCGTTTTTATGTTTACCGTATGGTGAATATTTTTTAATATTATTATAGTATGGGCGTTTTCGCACATTGCGACACCCATTATGTGTAATTTTTTTATTTTTTTATTTATTTTATTTTCATTTTGGGGAAAGGGGGGTGATTTAAATTTTTATATTTTTTTAATTTTATTTTTATTTTTAAACTTTTTTTTTTTTACCACTTTCTTATAGTTCCCACAGGGAACTATAAGATGCAATCATCAGATTGCTATTCTCATATATTCCAATGCAATAGCATTGGAATATATGAGAAAATCGCATATTTCCTATGGAGCCTATTACAGTCATAACCTCCATAGGAATACTATGTAGTAACCTAGGTTTCATTCACAGAAACCTAGGCTACTACATGCATGCTCCGGCTCCCCTTGTGGCCATCAGGGAGCCGGAGCACAAACCGAAAGTGAAACTTTCGGTTTTGCTGATCAGATGCCGTGGTCAGGATTGACCACGGCATCTGAGGGGTTAAATGTCCGCGATCGGCATCGCTGCCGGTTGCGGACATGAGCTGCGGGTGTCAGCTTGATGAATCAAGCGTTTACCCGCAGCTCATGCGCCCACTCCGTGCGGAAGCGGGCACCATCTTTAAAGTGCGGACGAAGGGCGTACATGTACGCCCTTCGTCCTTAAGAGGTTAAAGGGGTTGTGCCACAAATAATATTCAACATTTTTCCAACCATCACCTTGATCTGAATACATTTATAACTGAATGTAATTAGAAATTAAGTATAGTCCCTAAGCTATTCAATAAAACTTATCTGTACACTTGCTGTTCTTTCTTTTCCTTATTTCTTATCCATTTCACTTTGTACTGTCACCAGTAGACTTCAGCAAATCTAGCTTCGGACCATAGATCCGAAGTCGATTCGTGCAAACACTTCGGTTTTAATGCAGTCCAGAGACATCTCCGTACAGCATTAAAATGCATTGCCTCCGTGTAGACAAAATTAGTTTCACCCGAAGTCGTGCAAGACTTCGGTGAACGAATTTGGTATTAATTTCCGCATCTTTAAAACCATTTAAAATTAGAAATCCGAAGTTTGGTTTGGTACCTAGGTGCCAGCCTGTACCAAACCCAACTTCGGATTCCTAATCTTAAATGTTTTTAAAGATGCAGAAATAAATACCGAATTCATTTGCTGAAGTCTTGCGCAACTTTGGGTGAAACAAAGTTTGGCTCTACGGAGTCAACACATCTTAATGCTGTATGGAGACAGCATTATAATCTAAGTGTTTGACCGAATTGACATTGGATCTATGATCTGAAGCTCGATTCGCTAGTCACCAGCCCTATCTTCTGTTAGAAGCTGTGACAGTTACAGGGAAAGAGCTACCACAGAAAGGACATGCCCCCAGAGAAAGGACACACACCCTGAGCTGCCAGCTTTAAATGAATCTAGCAGAGCAACTGGAGCAATGAATGGGGAGATCTCTGGATCCATGTGAGGTACAGGGCTGGTTCTAGCTTTGTTAGAAGAAGACTGTCATGTACTACAGTATATGATATCTGATATGTGATAATTTTTCACATCAGTCATGGCATAAACTCTTTAACTTGTCACATTGAACATGGTGTCTGAGCTGCAGGCAGCATGGTATAGAGCAGGAGGAGCTGAGCAGACTGATATATAGTTTTATAGGAGAAGATTCATTATAATATGCATTTTATTTTGATTAAATTCCTGCTCATTCTGGGCTTTGAAGTCCAGGAGGAGGTCCTATCAGTGATTGACAGCTCTCTCTGTATACACAGTCATAGAGGGAAGGCTGTCAATCACTGATAGGACCGCCTCCTGGACTTCAAAGCTAGTCATGGAGGCGGGTAATCATCTTAATAAGGCCTCACGCACACGGCTGTTTATTGGCCGTTCCATGCATTGGGGGCCGCAATTTGTGGTGCCCAATGAACGGGCAACATCCGTGTGGATTCCGCAGACTTGAATAGGTCTGTGATCCGTCCGAACCGCAAACAAGTAGTGCTTGCAGATATAAAGGGTTCCATGCCTCTGTTCCACACCGGAGCTTCCGGATGGTGGACCCATTCAAGTAAATGGGTCTGCATCCGTGATGCGGGGTGCACACGGCTGGCGCCCTGTTTGCGGGCCGCAATATGGGCACGGCCAGGCAAAGGTCGTGTGCACGAGGCCTAGTCCTGCAACTCTTGCTGTAATCACGGATACTGAGGAGTCATAACAGCAGGGACTTGATAAGCTGGTTCTGTCTCCTAGATTCCGGCACAGGAAACTACATCTGGCTTCACTGCCTGGGACCGGGGAGCAGAATTGTACAGAAAATGTATAAAATTTCAGGAGTGATTCTGCTATTAAGATAATGGCTCAGATGACTAGTTAATACGAGTGCATGATTAAAATGTCACTATCTGCACTTTTCCTTATCTGCCAGCATAACTAAAAGCATATTACTACAGCATTAAAGGGCACCATAATGTGCTGGAGGTTTATTGCCAAAAATCCATCTGTCAGGATCGCTTTGATTGATAAATAATAAGCATCTCTCACCATTTATCTGTCTCCGTATAGATGCTGCTATGCATCTGTCTTATTTAGTCTACATATCCATCTCATTCTATCTGTCATATATCAATATTAGTTGAGCGAATCGAATCCAACGAAGTGGAATTTGATCCGAATTTGAGGATAAATTTGATTCGCTGTGAAGCCGAATTTCCTCGTTCTCCATGGTAGCAAATCAATTTAAACTGAAATAGTGTAAAAAATAAAATAGAATCATACTTACCTCCTCCGTTTGCTCGCAACGGGCCGGCCGCCGCCATCTTGATTGAAGATCTTGGTCGAAATCCCGTGCGTTGTGATGTATGATGTCACCGTGCCGGCAGGTATGACGACGTAATCTCAGGCCACACGAGATTTCACGCCAGATCTTCAAGCAAGACGGTAGAGGCCAGCCTGTCGCGAGCAAATCGAGGTGGTAAATATGATAAAAAGAAAATTTCTGTTAATTTTACACTGTTTTTACTCTCAGATGCCTCATTCATGTATGCATTGTGATGAAGTAATTTGTCTCAAAGCAAATTTTTTTGTAAAATTCGGTGTAGCAGCCGAATCAAATTTCCCAAAACTTCACTCATCTCTATTTCACCAATGTCTTCATTTAAGCTAAGGCTTGCAGTTTTCTGATTGATTTGGTAATTGTTTGTCAGCTTGAACAATTATCTATCTATCTATCTATCTATCTATCTATCTATCTCATTAACTATCTATCTAGAGATGAGCGAACCTGACAAGATTCAGTTTATTTCAAGTTTGCTAATTTTTTTGAGAGAGATGAATAGGAAGGGGCCGTCTCATTGAGGTGAATTGGGACGGCAGGTGCTATAGGTATAACTACTTGCAACAGCACAGCAATTAACTGTTACAGTAAACAGTAAGAGGAACAGTATCTATATGAGTTTTTATTTTTGTTTTCACACAGTTGATTGGGCAGAGATGTTTTCCAGCCTTTTAAACAGGCTTAGGTAACAAAGCTAGGAAAATAGCTAAGCCAGCCTCACATCTGCAACTAGCTCTTTCTGGACTAAAGTCAAAAAGCAGATGAGAACAGCTTTTCTAGTTGCAAGGCCTTAAGGTGAACCTCTGGGTGGGTACTATTTCTATTATGGAGACCAGTTGATATACATGACAACTATTGTAGGCTACACATGCTTTGCCATTTTTTGGCAAAATATATATAAATTATCATGTCTAACATCTGCTGGCATCAGATAGGTTTAAGAAAGCTAATTTGAATACAGTATGTTTCCCAGAAACCCAGAGGAGAGTCACTTGGCCTACAATACTGCGTACACGTACTCAACATACTAGAGGCTCTCCATAATGAGAAAGACTATCACTTAGACAATGCATATATATTGTGGAGGAACACTCATTTGTGTATTAGGTGTATTTTATTTCGTGTGGATGCAAACTTTTTCAAAAATTTAGATCAAATCCCGAACTGGTAGAACCAGTTTGCTTATCTATCGATCTAGTTAACCAATGTCTTCATATAAACTAGTTCTTGTAGTCAGTGTCGGACTGGGGTACCTAGGGCCCACCGTACAGATACATTCAAATATAATAAATAATTTAAAAAGTTTTTTTAGGCTGGTTGAGATGCTGTACATTAAATATTTGTGTGTAGTGCAGTAAGTCTACTGTGTTATATGCCACTTGTGCAGGGGTTGGGAGATTAGGGGCCCACCTTGCTCAGGGGCCCACCGGGGGATTACCCTGTTCCTCTGTGGGCCAGTGCGAGCCTGCTTTTAGTTTGCGGATTGATTTGGCAATCATTTGCCACCACTAGCATTTACTTCTTCATTCTACCATATAATTCCTCTTTTAGCATTACAAATTGCTAAATCTCGAAAGGAATGAATGCAATTTTCATATCTGTATAAATGATGAATCTGCTTGTAAACAGCAAATCATAAAATTGTCAAACTGATTTGTTCATTCCCTAACTATAACGTTACGGTGCCAATTAAGTGCTCTTGGCACTAAGAATGCTCCCAGCGTACAGTATTTCTTCCCGTGTCTATCGGTGTGTTCATCGGCTCGTTCTTCTCATGTATATCATTAAATATAACATTACTGTAAATATTACTTACTGTACATGAGAACTTCTATTCTGTTGTTGGCTTCTTTCTACTGCGTGGAGATCTGCCATTGTGCTGTAGCTGAAGTAACCAATTATGCTAGGAACATGACTGAGAGGAAATGCTCACATACAATGAGGAGAATGAAAGGTACAGTATGTAGGTGGCAGGAATAGACAGCAAAGTTCTTACCGGGGGTGTATAATCAGAAGCAACAATCACAAAGAGCTGAGTATAAGCTTTTTATCATGTCTGGAAAACATTGGAATAATAAATATAAAAAAATATACAAAATACACTGTGTAGAGCTGAAATTTATCTGAGGATGAAGCAATTCCTTACAACTAGTTGGACTTGGATGCCTTCGCCAGTTTTGTGTTGACAGAATACATCAGATCCACAGCACCCATGGTGTAATCACCGTACTGGGAAAATTGAAATTCAATCAACAAGCATTGAAATACGTACAAAGGGGAAAATTGTCACATGATAGCCATATTCCATAGAAGTCAATGGAAACTGTCACTGATGAAAAATTATGCATTAGTAGTCAAACTTTCCATTTAGCTCAACAGAATAAAAGAGTTGGCTAAACTGGATCATATGGAATTCTTATTAGTTTGGGATTGAGGGAAATGGGGAATTGGATTAAAAAATAACTTACCTCTAGATAAGATGTTAAAAAATAGACTGTAAATAGACTGTATATCCGTTTGCATTAGGTTTAACCCTTTAAGGACTCGGGGTTTTTTCATTTTTGCATTTTCGTTTTGCGCTCCATGCCTTCCGAGAGCCATAACTTTTTTATTTTTACGTTCACATGGCCATATGAGGGCTTTATTTTTGCGGGACAAGTTGTACTTTCCAACGCCACCATTTAATATTGCATACGATGTAGTGGGAAGCGGGAAAAAAATTCCAAATGGGGTGAAATTGCAAAAAAAAAACAATTCTACCACAATTTTACGGGTTTTTAAATTATGACGTTTGATGTGTGATAAAACTGACCATTTAGTTTTATTCAACAGGTCAGTACGAATCCGGCGATACCCAATATGTATAGATTTTCTTGCGTTTTGATAGTGAAAAAAAATTCAAAAGTGGGAAAACATTTTTTTTTATTTTTGTCGCCATATTTTGACCCCTATAACTTTTTTGTAATTAAGTGTATGGCATTGTATGGGGCTTATTTTTGCGGGGCGATCTGAACTTTTAGTTGATACCATTATGGGGTGTGTAGGACTTTTTGATCACTTTTTATTTAATTTTTTGAGGAAATGAAGCGTTCAAAAATGGCGAATCCGCCATTTGGGCGCTTTTTCCGTTTTTCTGTTTACCGTATGGGGAATATATTTTTATATTTTTATACCACGGGCGTTTTCGCACATTATGACACCCATGATGTGTATTTTTTAAAAAAATTATTATTTTATTTTAATTTTGGGGAAAGGGGGTGATTTGAATTTTTAGGTTTTTTTATTTATTTTTTATTTTTTTATTTCTTTTATTTTTCTTTAACACTGTTATATAGGTCCCATAGGGACCTATATAAATCAGTCATCTGATTGCTTCTAACATAAACTCCAATACACTTGTATTGGAGTTTATGAGGATTTTACTACTTTCCTATGAAGCCCTATTGCTAACAAGGGCTCCATAGGAAATAGTAAGTGATAGCCTCATGCTGAATGAAAGGCTTGAGGCTATCCCTTACAGCGCTCCGATTCTCCCGATCACCACTAGGGGAGCCGGAGAGCTGCCGAAAGTTTTACTTTCGGTTTAGCGTGCAGCAGATGCCGTGGTCAGGATTGACCACGGCATCTGCGGGGTTAAATGATTGCGATCGGCATCGCTGCCGGCCGCGATCATTAGCCGCGGGGGTCAGCTACAGGAAACAGCCGGACCCCCGCAGCGATCGCGCCCACAGAGGGCAGGAGCGGGCGCCATATTTAGGGATCTGACCCATGACGTACCCATACGTCATGGGTCCTTAAGGGGTTAAAGAAAAATGACAAAGTCCAAAACGGATCTGTTTTGAATTACATTGAAAGTCAATGGGGAACGGATCAGTTTTCAAATGCACCATATTGTGTCATTGAAAACAGATCCGTCCCCATTGACTTACATTGTAATTCAAAACGGATCCGTTAGGCTGCGCCTCTTCAGACGGACACCAAACTACAGCAAGCTGTGTTTTGGTGTCCGCCTCCAAAACAGAATAGAAGCGGAACGGAGCCTAACTGATGCATCCTGAACGGATCCTTATCCATTCAGAATGCATTGGGGCTTAACTGATCCGTTTTGGACCGTTTGTGAGAGCCCTGAAACGGATCCCACAAACGGAATCCAAAACGCCAGTGTGAAAGTACCCTAAGATGCACCTAGGTTTTAGAGGAGGAATATAAGAAAAAAAATATTTTTCATCAGACCTCATATCAGACCCCCAATGTTAATTAGACCTCAGATAAGACCCCCAATCTTAATCAGACCTCAGCTCAGACCCCCAATGTTAATCAGACCTCAGCTAAGAACCCCAATAAGACCTGCAATGTTAATAAGACCTCAGATCAGACCCCCAATTAGACCTCCAATGTTGATAGTGCCTCAGATCAGACCCTAATGTTAATCAGACCTCATATCAGACCCCAATGTTAATCAGACCCCATATCAAACCCCCAATGTTAATCAGACCTCAGCAACGACCCCAATGTTGTTCAGAACTCAGATTAGACCCCCATTGTTAATCAAACCCCCATGGTTAATTAGACCTTAGATCAGGCAAAAAAATAAATCAATTAATTTCTCATGCTCTTCCTGCCGTGCTGTGTTATGACCTGATGTCGCCCAGCGTGAGGTCACACAGCATGCCCACATCCTCAAGCTGTATGCATATCAAAGCACAGCATGCGGTGCCTGCCGAAGAAGCGCTCATTAGTATCCTCTTTATAAGACACACTGACATTTTCCCTCACTTTTGGGGTAAAATGCATCTTATAGGGTGAAAAAATATGGTAGATAGTTGTAACTATAGTAAATACGGCTGATAAAAGACACAAGTCCATCAAGTTGAACCAAAGAAATAATGCCTGGTGGGGATGTGAATTTTTGGAAACGGGAGCAACAACCTGACTTCTACACATTAAATTTTTTTTTTTTTAAATTAAATTTTAAGAATTCATCTAAGCCTTCTTTAAAACTGTCCACTATTCCTTCTGTGACCTGTACCACATCTTCACCTTCTGTGAAACTGTTCCACAGATTTACTATTCTTTCAGTAAAGAAGCCTTGTCATCTGTAAACTAGAAGAAAGTTTTTTGTAATCATAGTCAATTAGCTTTTTGATTTGGGTTATCAGAACTATGGCAGAAATCACATGGACTTGTGGTCAAATTCACTTTCACATGTGACCAGAAAAAATTATATACACTACTCACAAAAAGGTAGGGATATTTGGCTTTCAGGTGAAATTCATGGAAACCGTAAAACAACTTGCCCATACTGTAACACCACCACCACCAAAGGCTCATCTGGTGACAACAGTAGCTGATGCATAACGCTCTCCTTGACATCATTAACATTGTTGGCAGCCATCATTTCTGCTCAGCGGGAATTGACCTTCATTAGTGAACAGAGCTGAGGTAGATGCTCCTCGGCCCATGCAAGATGATGATGCCTGTGCCTGGTGGTGTGGTTAGGTACCTTTGCAGGTTGTCTAGCACGCTGATGTAAACGGTTTCGGATGATCTAACATGACACCTGGGAGCCTCTTACTTCCCTTAAATGTGCCTGGAGATGTATGGCATTCATCATCCTGTTCCGCAGGGCATTGTTTACAATGAATAGGTCATCAGTGTGGGATCTGGCCAAAGGACGTCCACTTCTATGCCTATCTGCGAATCTTCCAGTCTCTCTGTATCTCTGCTGCAACCTGCTGATGACACTCTAAGCTCAGTGGCCACTTCAGTCTCAGACCAACCTGCTTGAAGCCTCACGATGGTAAGGTACTGTTGATAAATTGTTAAGTGTCGTCTTGGTCTCATGATGTCAAAATGTGAACAGCGTGATGAGGAGTACTGTTTAAATACCAATTCTAATTGAACCAGGACATTTAATGGGCGATTCATGGATCAAATACCTGTTGTGAATTTTGCCATTAACCCCTTCCCAACCAGCACTGTAATAGTATGGCGCAGCAGGACATGACTTGCCGCCCAGTGCCATATTATTACTGCCCAGCGGCGGGGTCCGGTAATCACCGATAGGCGGACCCCTGCTGTATGCGCTGGCATCAGTGAAAACACAGATGCCAGTGCATTAACCTTTGATGTGTCGTGGTCAGCGCTGACCGCGGCATGTGCAATGTCCATGTGGGGATCGGAGCAGCCATCTGGTCCCCGCGCTGCTTTGACGGGGACCCGATGGCATGGGAAGGCAGCCGATGCCTTTCTTAGGTATCGTGGCTGCCTTCCATGTAACTATTAGTGTTGAGCGCGAATATTCAAATAGCAAATTTTTATCACGAATATCGGCACTTCGAGAATTCGTGAATATTTCGAATATGGTGATATATATATTTTTTTCTTTCATCTGAACCCATTACCTAGTATGCCTACCTGCTTCTTGCTTGGGGCCAATGTGAGAAGGCTGCGATATTGTAGTCTGTAGTGAATTAGAATATTCTTATTTTTTTAATTTATTTTCTCTTATGCGAAAAATCGGCAATGTAATATTCGCATAATGCGAATATTCTAAAGCACAAATATCAACTTAAGCAGGGAGAATTCATGACTTCAGATGGAAAAAAATTGCGAATATTCTAAAAAATGAATATTCATTTTTTATAATATTAGTCAATGCCGAATATTCTTAAAAACGAATATATATCACTATATTCAATATAGTGCTATATATTCGTTTTTTTGAATATTCGTCATTTTTTTCCACCTGAAGTCTTGATTCCTCACTGCTTAAGTTGCTTTTGGGCCAATGACTGTTCACATTAAATTGGAAAAAATTACGAATATTCTAAAAAATGAATATATAGCACTATATTGTATAGTGCTATATATTGGCGTTTTAGAATATTCGCATTACGCGAATATTACATTGCCGATTTCATATTTGCTGTTATTTGCGCTAAAAGCGTTTCTTGTCATATTTCACTATAATACGAGGAAAATAGACGCAGTTCACATTTGGTGTTATTTGCGCTAAAAGCGTTTATTGTCATATTTTACAACAATACGAGAAAAATAGACTAAGTTCACATTCTGTGTTATTTGCGCTAAAAGCGTTTATTGCCATATTTCTAGAGAAAAAGAGAAAAATTGACTACGGTAAGTTCATATTTGCTGTTTGCGCTAAAAGCGTTTCTTGTCGTATTTCACTACAATACGAGAAAAATAGAAACAGTTCATATTTGGTGTTTTTTAAGCTGAAAGCGTTTATTGTCATATTTCACTACAATACGAGAAAAATAGACGCAGTTCACATTTAGTGTTATTTGTGCTAAAAGTGTTTATTGTCGTATTTCACTACAATACGAGAAAATTAGACGCAGTTCACATTTGGTGTTATTTGCGCTAAAAACGTTTATTGCCATATTTCTAGAGAAAAAAAGAAAAATAAACAGTTCATCTTGGGTGTTATTCGTTCTAAAAGCGTTTCTTGTCATATTTCACTACAATACGAGAAAAATAGACGCAGTTCACATTTGGTGTTATTTGCGCTAAAGGTGTTTATTGCCATATTTCTAGAGAAATTGAGAAAAATAGACTAAGTTCATATTTGCTGTTATTTGAGCTAAAAGCATTTCTTGTCATATTTCACCAGAATACGAGAAAAATAGACGCAATTCACATTTGGTGTTATTTGCGCTAAAAGCGTTTCTTGTCATATTTCACTACAATAAGAGAAAAATAGACGCAGTTTACATTTGGTGTTATTTGCGGTAAAAGCGTTTATTGCCATATTTCTAGAGAAATAGACTAAGTTCACTTTGGTGTTATTTGCGCTGTCATATTTCACTACAATACGAGAAAAATAGCTACAAGTATGTCCGGCAGAGAAGTGCCAGGCCATGCACAGAGGAATGGCAGAGACATGAATGTTTCTGGTGCAAGCAGAGGTCGCAGCAGAGTAAAGGGTCGTGGTAGCAGTAGTCGCAGCGAGAGGCCTGAGCTCCCGGTGTCATCTACTGGTCTTGTCTTGACCAGCAACCCAGTGGTTTTTGATTGGTCATCTACGTCATCCCAAGTGACATCAGACACCCCCAGCCAACAGTCGGTGGGTTCGTCAGACACAACCCTTAGTTGGCATGGCCCGGAAACAGGCCCTGTGCCCTCACCTGTCCTCAATCTGCCTCTGTCCTTTTCTGTTCCCTCACCGTGAGAAGTATTATATGCTGTAGGTTCTGCTCCTCTTTTCAGTGAGGAACAGCTACTAGAGAACAGTAAAAAGCTACTGCCCAGCCAAGATCTGGAGGAGACTTCCACCGCTTCCTCCTCTAGTCGGGCAAGTAGTGAAAGAGTAGAGTTGAGCGAACACCTAGAAGTTCGGGTTTGCCAGGTTCGGCCGAACTCTGCAAAAATGTTCGAGTTCGGGACCTGAGTTGACCCCGAACCCGAACCACATTGAAGTCAATGGGGACCCAAACTTTTGGGTACTAAAATGGCTCTAAAAATGTCATGGAAAGGGCTAGAGGTCTTAAAAAGGCAGCAAAATGTGCTTAAGAGCATGATGAGTGCTCTGTAAACAAATGTGGATAGGGAAATAACTTAATAAAATAAATAAAATTTAAAAATAACAATCTTGAACTAGAAGGAGGAGGTGGATGTGGAGTAGGAGGTTGAAGAGGCGGTGACCGTGGCGGTGTAGGTAGAAGCGAGGGTGGAGGTGGAGGAGGTAGCCAACACAGTTTTTTTTTGTTTTGTTTTTTTAATTGGGGTAGCCTCCAAAATATTGGGACATATAAAAAAATAAAACAAAGAATAAGTGCACTTGAGTACATGAATGGATGATTGAGGCCGGTATAAATGTCTATTCTGCACAAGGTACAGACAAGTCCTGTGGGATCCATGCCTGGTTAATTTTAATGAACGTGAGCGTGTCCACATCATTAGCAGTGGACATGCGGCTGCGCTTGTCTGTAATAATGCCCCCTGCAGTGCTAAATACACGTTCAGACAATACACTGGCTGCAGGGCAGGCCAGCACCTCCAAGGCATAAAGGGCAAGCTCAGGCCATGTGCCCAATTTGGAGACCCAGAAGTTGAATGGGGCAGACCCATCAGTCAGTATGTGTAAGTGTGTGCACACATCCTGCTCCACCATATTGCTGAAATGCTGCCTCCTGCTAAGACGTTGCATATCAGCTGGTGGTGCTGGTTGTGGCGTGGTGACAAAGCTTTTCCACATTTCGGCCATGCTAACCCTGCCTTCTGAGGTGCTGGCGGTGCCCCGGCTACGTTGGCAACCTCTTCCTCCTCCTCTGCTTTTACCTTGTGCGTCTACTGAGGCCCCGGTGTCAGGTGGAAATGCCATCAGCAGTGCGTCTACCAGCGAGCATCTTCTGATCACGCTCCAGTAAGGGAATTAGGGACGGCACATTGTCCTTGTAATGGGGATCCAGCAGGGTGGCAACCCAGTAATCAGCACAAGTTAGAATGCGGGCAACTCAGCGGTCGTTGCGCAGGGACTGCAGCATGTAGTCGCTCATGTGTGCCAAGCTTCCCAGAGGCAACGACAAGCTGTCCTTTGTGGGAGGTGTATCGTCTGTGTCCTCGGTTTCCCCCCAGCCACGCTGCAGTGATGGCCCTAAGCTGCTTTGGGTGCCACCCTGCAGTGAACATGGTTCCTCCTCATCCTCATCCTCCAAAACTGTGCCCTGGCTGGACAATTGTGTACCTGGCCTATGTTGGGCAGGAACCCACCTTCTGAGCGACTTGTGAATGACTGGCCTGATAACCGTGGAAATGACCCCTCCTTCTCCTCCTCTTTCTCCTGTGCCACATCCTCTTCCATCATCGCCCGAAGCGTTTTTTCAAGGAGACATGGAAGTGGGATAGTAACACTGAGAACGGCGTCATTGGCACTGGCCATGTTGGTGGAGTAGTCAAAACAGCGCAACAAGGCACACAGGTCTTGCATGGAGGCCCACTCAGTGGTGGTGAAGTGGTGCTGTTCCGCAGAGTGACTCAACGTGCGTGCTGCAGCTGAAACTCCATTATCGCCTGCTGCTGCTCGCACAGTCTCACCAGCATGTGCAGGGTGGAGTTCCACCTTGTGGGCATGTCACATATGAGGCAGTGAGCGGGAAGGCCGAAGTTACGCTGCAGCGCAGACAGGTGAGCAGCAGCAGGGTGAGAACACCGAAAGCGCGCACATACGGCCCATACTTTCTGCAGCAGCTCTGACATATTGTGGTAGTTTTTCAGGAATTTCTGCACCACCAAATTCATCACATGCACTATGCAAGGGATGTACGTCAAACTGGCTAGGCCCAGAGCTGCTACGAGATTTCGCCCATTATCGCACAACACCAGTTCGGGCTTGAGGCTCAGTGGCACCAACCACTCATCTGTCTGTTATTCCATGTCCGTCCATAGCTCCTGCACGGTGTGGGGTTTGTCCCCAAAACAGATGAGTTTCAAAACTGCCTGTTGTCATTTTCACTTGGCTGTGTTGAAGTTGGTGGTGAAGTTGTTACGCTAACCGGAAGAGGAGGTGGTAGAGGAGAAGGAATCGGAGTAGGAGGCAACAGGAGGCAAAGAGAAATGCCCTGCAATCCTCGGTGGAGGAAGGATATACGCCAAACAGCTATCCACCTCAGGCCCAGCCGCCACTGCATTTAACCAGTGTGCTGTTAGGGAGATATAACGTCCCTGCCCGTGCTTACTTGTCCACGTATCGATAGTTATGTGGACCTTGCCACAGATGGCGTTGCGCAGTGCACACCTAATTTTGTCCCTCACTTATTTGTGCAGGTAAGCAATGGCTCGCCTGGAAAAGTAGTGGCGGCTGGGAATGACGTACTATGGGACAGCCAAGGCTATAAGGTTTTTAATACTCTCCGTCTCCACCAGACGGAATTACAGCATTTCAAAGGCCAGGAATTTTGAAATGCTGGCATTCAGGGCAGGGATCGCGGGTGGGTAGGGGGGTACTTCCTCTTTCGCTCCATTGTTTGGAAGATGGACAGCTGAACTCTGCCATGGGACATTGTGGTGCTGCTTGTTGAAGGTGACGGACTTGGTTGCTTTGCTGAGACATCCTCTTTTTGCGGGGTGGCCGCTGCCACTGTAAACTCCAGAGGTGAAGGAAGAGGCCAAGACTGCAGCAGAAGAGGGAGCAGGAGGAGCCTGAGACCTTTCTTGGTTTTGGAGGTGTTTACTCCAATGCAGCTCGTGCTTTGCACTTAGATGCCTGGTCATGCAGGTTGTGCTCAGGTTTAGAACGTTTATGTCTCGCTTCAGGCTCTGATTGCACAGCATGCAGACCACTCGTGTCTTGTTATCTGCACATTGTCTGAAGAACTGCCACGCCCGGGAATTCCTTGGAGCTGGCTTTGTTGTGATCGTTCCCTGGGTGCAGTGGGCAGTAGCAGGCGTACTGTCTAGGGGACAGCCGCTCTGCTTTTGCACCCTGCTCCCTCTTTTGCTGTGCTGGTGGCTGTGTGCGACCACCACCTCTCCCTCCAAACTGCACAGGTCATTCGCATGACCTTGATTCCATGTGGGGTCTAGGACCTCATCGTCCTCCACAGGACGTCCTTGTTGGTTTGCACACTGCAGAAAGCCACAGCAGTTGGCACCTGTGTTTCGTCATCATCAGAGACGGGCTGCGGTGGTCTTCCCATGTTCTCATTCTCAAATATAAGTGGTTGGGCATCAGTGCACTCAATCTCTTCCACTTCTGGGGCAGGGCTAGGTGGATGGCCCTGGAAAACCCTGCCAGCAGAGTCATCAAAAAGCATGAGAGACTGCTGCATGACTTGGGGCTCAGACTTTTTGGCTGATTTGCAAGGGAGTGAGGTGCTAGATAGATGCCCATGGCCTGCACGTGCCAACTCTGACCTTTCAGCAGCAGACTGGGTGGGAGACAATGTGAAGGTACTGGAGGCACTGTCAGCCACCCAATCCACTATCGCCTGTGCTTGTTCTGGCCTCAGCATTAGTAGAGCGGCCTCTGGGCCTACTAAATAACACTGAAGGCTCTGTCGTGTACGCGCACCTGAGCAAGGTGCTTCATTTGGGCGTGTAGCTGGTACAGATCGACCACGTCCTCTCCCTGCAACAGGAGCTCCACCAACACCAGCACCACGACCAGGGCCAAATCCCTTATTTGACGCTCTCTTCATTTTTTGCGGTCCCCCACCGAAGTAACAGAAGTTTTTACTAAATTTAGTTCCCTGTCACCTATCCAGAGCAGGGGTTTGTATATGTCAAAAGTGGGTTAATGTCACCCAAGAATGTAACAGACGATTTTTTCGAAATTTACCTCCCTGTCACCTATGAGGTGCTAGAGTTTTGCAATGGCAAAACTGGCAAAATGTCACCTACCAATGGAACAGATGATTTTTACAAATTTACGTCCATGTCACCTATCTAGTATAAAAAGTGTGTTTGTGTAAATGCAGTATGTTACGGTTGTATTGGACTGTCAGAAATGCAGCATAGCATGCAAATTTGCTATCTAGCACAAAAAAATTTGCTTTTTTTATAGCTACAATGTAACTGCAAGATATAACGTTTTAATCTGACTGTCAGAAATGCAGCATAGCCCGTAAATTTACTATCTTGCAAAAAAAGTGTGCTTTTTTATATCAGCAAGGTAACTGCAGAATTTAGCAGTTTTATTGGACTATCAAATATTCAGTGCCTGTTGCAGACAGATAAAAAATCTCTTAGTTCACAAAAAAATGTGACAGACTAATGTAATTGAATAATTTTCACTGCCAGGTATGCACTGCAGGCCGCAGGAGTACTTGAACGGCGAAAAATGGGAATTTGTCCACAACTGTGCTACCAGAACAGAATTAATGTCCCTGGCCCATATGCAGTTCAAATGCAGTTGCAAGGGCACTGCACTTGCAAAAATGGCCGCTGACGCCCACCGAACTAGCAGATGGATTAAAACAGATTTTTCAGTGTCACTAGGTTCAGGGCTGGGTACCAAAATGTAGCACAGCACACTCAATAATCACTGAATTAAACACCAACAAGTTCAACAGAATTCTTCCCTAATCTCTCCCTCACAGCATCAGAAGCATCTTATCCCTACACTAAGAAGAGCAAAAATGTCCGGGTTCAGGTCCGGGTACCAAAAACCCTAAAGTTCAGTATGAACTTTACAGTTCGGGTTCGCTCAACCCTAATAAGGAGAGTGGCATGGGAGCTTGTGCTGCGAGTCGTCAGGCTCCTGACCCAGAGGCCGTTGAGGAGGACATAAGTGATGTGCAGACACTAATCGATGATGATGAAGCCGATCTCACTTGGGAGCTGGGTGCAGAAGAGGTTTCATCATCATCCGGATGATAGGGTGTCAGCTTGCCCGTGAGGAAGCAGTGGAGCCAGCAAGGTGGTAACATGGCTGGCAGTCTGGAGCCAAACGTGCCGGGGTAGACCACTTGCTTCGCAGCAGACTACCTGCCTGGGAAGTAGTGGTGCAGGGGTTCATGGAGGCAGCAGCCGTAGAAATCAGTTAGTGCGGAATGTTGGGGGGAAAATCAACCACTCGGCGGTGTCGCAGTTTTTTTTCCAAATCGCCAGAGGAGGTGAACGTGGCTAAATGTGGCATCTGTGGGCAGAAGGTGAAGCGTGGCTCTGATGTGGTGGTCCAACCTGCCACAGCAACCGCTACATCACCCAGTGGCACGCACCCAGTTTCAGCCAGTCAAGGCTCCACCACCTCAGCCGAAGGGAGCTGTCTGTCAATCCCATCGTCTGCTGGTCCTGATGCTCCTGCTCCTACTGCTCATCAGTCATTCCGTCAGCAATCGACCACCGGAATTATTGCCAAGAGACAACAGTATGCATGCACGCATTCAACGGTACAGAAGCTGAACGTGCTCCTGTCCAAGTTGCTGGTGCTTCAGCCCCTCCCTTTCAAAGTGATGGACTCTGCACCTTACAGTGAACTGAAGGCTTGTGCCGAGCCGAGGTGGAGAGTCCAAAGCCGTAATTTCTTTGCGAAAAAGGCAGTACCATCCCTGCACACACATGTAGAACAGAAGGTGGGCCAGTCCTTGAGCCTGTCGGTGTCTGCCAAAGTGCACGGCAGCGCTGACATGTGGAGCTCTAACTACGGTCAGGGACAATACATGTAATTTACAGCCCACTGGGTGAATGTGGTTCCTACACAGCCACACCAGCAACTTGGACAGGTCACGCCATTTCCTCCTCCACATTGTCATGCTGTTGGTCCTGCAAGAATGTCTGCCTCTGCCTTCTCATCCTCCACCATGTCCTCAGCCTCCACTGCAGGGACAAGTCACAGTGCCCCTCCAGCATACCACATGTGCAGGGCTCGGCGGTGTCACGCTGTTCTGCACCTGGCTTGCCTTGGCGAATGGAGTCACACAGGGGAACTACTTCTTCTTAGGATCTGCAAGACATCCTAAAAATGGCCAGGAAACTTTGCATGCACTTCAGCCCCTTGTATACCGCAAAGCACACCCTCCTTGAGTTGCAGCATCAGAACGGCATCTTCCAACATAGGCTGATCTGCGACGTTTCCACCCATTGGAATTCCACAGTCCATATGTTGGACAGACTATACGAGCAGAGAAAGGCCAGCAACGATTTCTTGATGATGCATGCGGATAGGAGTACTCTCCTGTGTAACTTTGATGTTAGCCACTGGCAGCTCCTGTGTGACACCTGCCGTTTCCTCAGGCCCTTTGAGGATGCCATGTTATTTGTCAGTCGCCAGGACTACGGGATGAACGTTGTCATTCCACTGCTTCATGTCCTGGAACCGATGGTGGTAATAATGACTGGTCAGGGGACAGGAGACGTGGCGCCTCGATCTCATGGCCACATGAGCCCTGTGGGGCTCAGGCAATGTGTAGCCAAATGGGTGGTTTTTCTACTTAGCTGACAGGACAGGAGGAGCAGGAGCAGCCAGAGGAGCTACAGGACGATGAGGAAGACGAGACAGAGGACCCGGACACACCGTGGCAGTATGCAGTGGAGATGGAGGCAGGGAGTCCCTCTGAGTCACTTGCACAAATGGCCCGCTGCATGCTCATTTGCTTGCGTAGTGACAGCCGAATTGTCACCATTTGGCAGAAGGATGACTTCTGGCTCTCCACCTTGTTGGACCCTCACTACCTTTTTTACACTCACAGAGAGGGAGGACAAACTAAACTACTACAGAGACATCCTATTTAGTCAATTGGTCGCTGCCTATCGGCCCCATCGTCCATCCTCTCGCAGGTCTGACCGGGGGGGCGCTCTGTGCTCACGTTCCCCTGCCATGGCTGCTGGGGAGAGGTGGGGTGGCAGGAGCCGTACCAGCTCCATCAGCAGCAGCCTGAGTCTCGAGTCACTGATGAGTAGCTTTTTTCACCCGCATAGTGAAGAAACTACTCACCAGCTGCAGCAGTAGCTAGACCAGGAGCAGGACCTGAACCAGCAGGTGGTGGCATACTTAGACAGTACCCTGCCACCCCACATTGAAGATCCGCTGGACTACTGGGTAGCCAAACTAGATTTGTGGCAGCAACTAGCAGAGTTTGCCCTAAAAAAGCTGTCCTGCCTGGCCAGTAGTTTGACAGAGCGGGTGTTTAGTGCGGTGGGGGCCATAGTTACCCCAAGGAGAACTTGCCTGTCAACCCAAAATGTGGGGGGACTGACCTTTGTCAAGATGAATCAGGCGTGGATCAGCCAGGATTTCCAACCACCAACTCCTGATGCATCAGACTAGATCATCCATGGTGCCACACCAACACTTTGATACAAGAGACCGTTTTCTTCTGACTACCTGCCTCAGCTACTATTCTGATCGATGCTGCCACCCGCCTGATGCCACACATCTGATGCCAAGAGCTCCTTATTTCACCCATCTTTGTCAGCTGGTACTGGTATCGCCACCGACCGCTCCACTCTGTTACCAGGTCGCTTTCAGAACATATATTGAATATGCATGAAAACTATACATAAATTAACAAATAAGCTTGCCATAAAACGTTTTTGGTGGTGGCAGAGGTGTATGTGAATACAGTGTATTCAGTACATTACAAACAACACATTTAAAATGCCTTTATGTTCAGCCGCTTTCATCTGGTGGAGTAGAAAAGTCAGGGGCAATCCAGGCCCGGTTCATTTTTATAATAGTCAACCTGTCAGCATTTTCAGTTGACAGGCACATGCGCTTATCTGTTATTATGGCCCCAGTAGCACTAAATACACGCTGTGACAAAACGCTGGCGGCAGGGCAGGCCAGCACCTCTAAGGCGTAAAGAAGACAAACTGAGGGTGGTCTGGCTATCACCCTGTGTACTGTGTTTGACTTTTTTTTGTTATGGTTTGAGTTAGAAATTATGACTAGTCTGTAAGATATGTTATTATTGTTATTTATTTTGTCATTTAAGAGTTAGTCAACAGGCCATGCCTTTGTTTTACCACCACTGTTGCATGTTATGTTTGTATTTTATAGTAATGTGTAAGTTTTGGATGAGGTTTAAGTGAATATAGTGTACAGGCCAGACCCTCAAAGGCATAGAGTGCAAGTTTGTGCCACGTGTCCAGCTCGTACACCCAATAGTTGTAAGGCACAGAGGGATCACTGAGGATGCTGACACGGTCTGTTATGTACTCCTTCACCATCTTCCAAAATGTTTCCCTCCTTGTGACACTAGGTCGCACATCAGGGTGAGCTTGCTGGCTGGGTGTCATGAAACTGTCCCAGGCGTTGAGTTCTTATTTTGGTATGGCACAGTTTGCTAATTAAAAATAATTTTCCGTACTAACTTTCCTCAAAAAAGCCCCAGACTGCGGAACACCTACTCCTTGGCAAGGGAGATTTGCGCAAGGGGGAACAGTTGCGGGCCTGTTTGTTGTGGCCTGCCTTCTCCCTTTTGCCACCCCACAGCCTCTTCCAGCCTGTTGCGGTGCTGTGGATCCCTCCCCCTTTGTCCTGCTGTCCTCGCTTGGCTTTCCACCTTCCTAGGTTGGGTCAGTGATGTCATTGTCCCCCATCTCCAAATCCACTTCCTCTCTCTGGTCATCCTCCTGACTTGTGTTGACCTAACAAGACCCTACTTATTGACAAACCATTGTCATCCCCATCATCCACCAAGTGAAACACTAATTGCCCCCCCCCCCCTCCGTCATCTTCTTCTGACTTTGGAGGCTGAAGAGTTTGGGGATCAGTGCATAAGATATCCTCATGTCCCTCTTCAGGAAGGGGCCGGCTCACCTGCAGGCCCTCACCTACAATTTTTTGGGGGTCAGCTTGCATGGTATATTCTTTTCTATGTTTCAGACTTGGAAGGAAACATAATTTGCTTTCCTTCGGTGGTGAATCTTTCACGCATGTGTTTTTTGCAGGATTCGGGTTATTATATAGTTGCACTGGGGTAAATATTTCAAACTTTTTTCCTAGCCAGTGGTGAACGACATTCCCTGCGCTCAATCTGCAGGGTAACGTTAGCACACGCAAAATATAGCTGTGAAACGCAATGTAATTTTTTCGTAGCCGGTGCTGACCCCAATTCACTGCGCCAACTCTGCTATGTGACGTTAATGTTATCTCTAACCCCCTAAAAAAAATTGAAATTGAAATTGGTCATTCTTTCTGTGCTGCTCAGGTCACTTAACTTCTTAGATGGTCAGATCAGCAGGCCATTGCTCCGAATGTTTTGGAGGGTCACCAGCAGGCCATCAAGAATAATTTTTCAAGGGTATGTGTATGATGCCCTCCTTTATGTGTAATCCAATGAAAAATGGCAAAGGCAGCATGTCCGGAAAAGAATCCCTTTGTTGGGGACTGCTCACATAAATAACGTGGTTACAAGAAGTTGCTACGTTTCGGCTATTCCAAACCTTTATCAAGCACTCCTTTATGTGTAAGAAAGGGTGTATTGCAGTGCTAGTTCCCTGTAATATTTGGCAGCCCTTTCACTTAGTGCATAGGCGTAGGAGTCCCACTACCTGAACTATTGTACCACAATATGAATGAGGCCCTCCTTTATGTGAAATACAGCCTGTATCGGAGTGCCTCATCCTTGTAAATTTGGCAGCACTTGCCCTTTATATACAATTGAATATACTGGAAAGAATGTTTCCTAACAATTTTTCTAGTAAAATAGTTTTTTTTTTTTGGGGGGGGGGGGGTTTGTGTGTATTTTTGTCAGTCTGTAAAACTGGCGTACAACTCGGACAACATGGTTCCCACCAGCGCTTTTGGAGTCCAAGATGGATCCAGACATGGTCCCCATGCTGTTCCTGATCAGAGGTGTTTCCATCACTTTCAGACCTTTTCCTATGAACCAGGCACCCTCCCCTCATCTGAGCAGGGGGTGCCTGGTTGTCTCCCATTGACTTCCATTATACTCCGGTGCTCGGCCGAGTGCACGATGGTGCTCGCTCATCACTACTCTTAACGCAAATTTCTTAACTCATCGTGTTATGTTTAAACAAAAGCCATTGAAAAGCAATTGAAGGTGTTTGCCTAACGTATTTAGTTTAGATAACACATCTCATAAAGCATGTGTGTTAACTCTACTACATCTGTATGTACATGCACACATGCTATAAGTCATTGACTATGGAGCTTAGCTGATAAGACTCTAGATGAAAAACTAATATCTAAAACACACTATACAAGTATCTTCTACCAAAAATGAGTGTCAAAATGTCACTCTTGGGATGTTGGTATTTGTCTTTTGAGTATTTCCTAAGTATTTGCAGTGAGCAGACACTCCGTGTATAGACTATCTTCATGCCATTAAACAGTGCACAAATGCAAATTGAAATTAATCAATGCCATCAGGGATGTCTTAAAGACATAAGAGCGATTCAGAGCAATTACAAATGTTTTCTCAAGGGAAATTACTACACTTCATTAAATGCAAAGCCACTAAAGGAGATGAATGAAATGCAAAAAAAACTAAAACTATAAATGAACGGAAATAATGTTTTCTACAGCAACTTTTCATCCTTATTAAGCAATTTTTGCGCTTGAACCTGGTAAGAACTTCCACTTTTTGTTAGAATGAGATCTCGCACTGTGCCATCATTTTAATTACTCTTGGGTATCTCTAGTTTTCATTATCTTATTGACTTACAACTTCACAGCACATATCTAACAATACACTGCAGACCATATTAAATATGTTAATAGGCTTGTCAAAATAAGTTCTTCAAAGAGGCACCTGCTATAATTGAGGTGGGTTGACTTGACAGATTGATAGCTAAACAGATACTAACAGCGATCATGTTATTACATCCTACAGCAGGGATGCCCAACCTGCGGCCCTCCAGCTCCCAGGCATGCCCGGACAGCCTACAGCTATGAATGATGGGAGCAGGGCCGTCTTTAACGCGGGGCAAAAGAGGCAGCTGCCCCGGGCCCAGTTGCTCCTGGTGGGCCCAAGGCAGCTGCCTCTTGAGCCCCGTATTTTTCTCTCCCATAAGACTAATTTTCCCTGCCAAAAGTGGGGGGAAATGACCCTGCGTCTTATGGGGTGAATACTAATCAGCGCTTCCATTATGGAAGGGCTGATTAGTATCGGAGGACTAGGAAGCAGTGAAAGCTCAGTACTCACCGCTTCCTGGTCCTCGGCTGTCTGCTGTGCAGGGCTGCGCACAGTGTGACCTCACAGTATGCGCAGCCTTCACAGCCGACAGCCGAGGACCAGGAAGAAGATAGAGAGCACTGGTGGTGAGGAGCGGTGGCGTCCAGGAGCAGGAGAGGTAAGTGGTTTTCTTATTTCATTTGCGCTGATGGCTGGGGGCTGGTATATGAGGCTGGGGGGCTGATATATGAGGCTGGGGGCTGATATATGAGGCTGGGGGCTGATATATGAGGCTGGGGGGCTGATATAGGAGGCTGGGGGGCTGATATATGAGGCAGGGGGGCTAATATATGAGGCTGGGGACTGATATGTGGCATTAGGGGGCTGATATATGAGGCTGGAGGGCTGATATATGAGGCTGGGGGGGCTGATATGTGAGGCTGAGGGCTGATATATGAGGCCTGGGGGCTGATATATGAGGCTGCGGGGGCTGATATATGGCATTGGGGGCTCATATATAGCATTGGAGGGCTGATATATGGCATTGGGGGGCTGAAATGAGGTCTGAATGAGGGTCTTATTAACATTGGGGGTCTGACTGAGGGTAAAACCTAGGTGCGTCTTATGGGCCAGTGCATCTTATAGGGCGAAAAATACGGGTACTTGCTTGCTCCTCCCAACCTTCCCTGCCCTTTGCATACGCCACGCGCAGTGACGTCACGCGCAGGCACTGCAACGCTAGGGTGAGCCGAGCCCTGGTCTCCTTTCTGAACTGCAGAGCGGTGCCCGCTTCCAGTTCTAAGCCCAGCTGCTCAGAGCACCGATTCTGAGCCTGCTGGAGTTTTCAGAACTGTAAGTATTTATAGTAATGTTTTGTGTGTGTGTTGTGATGGAGGGCGTGATTGCATGCTAGAGTGTGGGAAGGCGGGATCCTGGGGGCCCAAGTAAATTCTTGCCCAGGGTCAAATCAATATTAAAGACGGCCCTGGATGGGAGTTGTAGTTTTACAACAGCTGGAGGGCTGCAGGTTGGGCATCCCTGTCCTACAGTATATGGGAAGAGAGAAGATTTATATGTAGCTGCAGTACAATGTTTCGAGGCGGATGAGCCTCCGTTTTTTTTTTTTTTTTTGAGAAGTACAAAGTTTTGGAATATCTCATTTCAGTTCTTTAATGTATTACTAAAAGGTTTGATTGCTTGGATCACCAGGAAAGATACAGATAAGCATAATGGGCAAAAGTGACATCATCAGACCACATGTGTAAAACTCTGAGAAAGATTGTCAGGCAATCAAAGCACTTTCGATTCAGGTAGAATTTGGATTAGAATAGGATCTGACAGTTGATTTGTACGAATCAGCACCAAATTGAATTTTGAGAAATTTGCTCATCGCTAGTTTCCAACATTGGCAGCTGCAGATTGGAAATCACTACTGGTCCATCTTCTGAATGGGGCAGAAGGAAGACTGTTTGGCTCCTTAGCTATATGGAGGGTAGAAGTAGCTACACCCAACTCCAGTGCCACTATTATAAATGGTGCATGGTAGTTCATGGCCTGTTTGAGATTTTTTCTTTTATTGTTGCCCAGGAGCCTCTTTTAACACTGCGCTGAACACTAGTTCACAGTTTAAACATGCACTAATTCTATAGGAAAAGTTGAGTACTGTAACCTTACAAATAGATGGTATTACACTAGTGATTTTTGTTTTCCATAATGACTGTTACTCACCCTTTTTATGCAATGCAAAATACTATGCCTGACACTGACCACAAGACATTTCTGTGAAAGATCTGCTCACTCAGCTGTTTTTGGATGTCCCATAGCAGTGAATGTGTGTTGTGCTCTTCATTAACGGCAGGGCCCCACTCTTGAGATAGGAAAAAGGTGGATACCAGAGGTGGGACCAGCAGCCACTGGACAAGTATGGTCTATCCTGTAACAACCATTTGTGATCTAAACAGGACCTGTCAGGGATGTATCACTAGATCCTAATCTACAACTATCATATTTCAAAATATACAGTATATATATATATTGATTTAAAGTATTTGTTGTTAAATAATGTAATAATTAGAGATGAGCGAATTTTTCAAAAATTCGGTTCGGCCTGTTTACTGAATTTTTTTAAAAATTCAGTTCGATCCGAATTTATTCGCGGTGAATCACTTTAAAAAACGTCTATTTCATGGCTGCAGAAAGCCTTTATAGGGGTGTAGAACACAGTGCCTTGCAGTAACACGCATAGAGAGTCTGCTGTGGTAGTGAAATTATACTGTGAGTCAGTATGATATGCAGATGACAGGGGTCGCTCGTAGAATCATTGCACACTTCACTTATTTGGGCAGTCACGGGGCCAAAACTGACCAAATAACTCAAGTATGAACTCAGCCTTACAGGTCGATGTTAGTGCCAAGAAGAAGCGCACTCCTTTTACACCGCTGTCAGCTGATTCCACATAGATGTCTACAGAACCTGTTCTATTAAATGCTTATACAAGTAGAGCCCCCCGACAGAGTGGAGAGGGTGTCAGCAGTAAATTTGTGTTGACGTCACTGATTATTTTGCCCTTCCTCTGATCCGTTAGAACAATAACCCCCAAAAAACTTATCCTGTCTGTTGAGCATCTGCCTTCGCTCGGTCAGCATTTGGTCAGTAATCCATTAGTATTGCTAATGCCAAAAGAAACAGGAGTGGATCCAAAACAGAGATTACATGTCAATGGAATATTTGGAAGTCTTCTGTGTTTTGTACCCACTCCTGCTTTTGGCTACCAAATCACAAGCCAATTCTTTTTTTTTTTTTTTTGAACGGGAGAGAAAAAAAAAGTTTATTTCACAAACAGGACATTAACACACAAAAAATACAACACAGAAGGGGCAAAACCACAAGATTTAAAAGACAAACTGAAAAAAAAAGTGCTTCATCAACAAGAATGGATTGATGAGTGTCGGGTGACCACGATGGTAATACGTATTGATCATGAAATATATGGGCTTATGGCTGATAACTGGAGGACAGTGCAGCAAACAAGCAGACTCCAGCACATTCCTACAGTGCAGGCTACACAATCACAGCTGGAAGGTAACTGGCCGTTACAGGCAACATCTGAAAATCTTTAAAAAAAATACTTAGTATGTGCAGGTCTCACAGCCGCTGTAACAGAACGGTAAGAAACGGTATAACATGTAGTAAGCACTGCAGGGATCATGTCTAAGACATGTAATACATCCGGGGTGTCCCAAACATTGTGGAAAAGGTCCGAAATGAGAGTCGTCCTTGTGTTCAATACTGGATGTTATTGATGGCCAGCTTTGTGATGAATCCCAGCACTCGGATTGGGTAGTCCTTACTGAGGAACTTCACAATGCGCTAAGGCCACTGATGCCATCACCTTAACGAGCTGGGTTGCTGATACGTGGATTCTGAAGAAATGCGAGTAAAGACATTGGAATAAATTGTCCACTTTCTTCAACGTGACCTCATTCTTTGATTTATGAATATCATTTCATAAAGTCTTGAAGTCCTCTGTGTGGATGGCATATTAAATGCGAGGTTTGAGGGGCACAGAGAAAACAAGCTCTGTGGCCGACACTGATCCAGACACGTCATACCCCATCCATATCGCTGCTAGCCATGCAAGGTCCTGAGAACTGATCACCAGCTTACCAAAACAACAGTCAAAGTTTCTGTCACATGCCGGGGGTCTCGCAAGAACCTCCGAGACATCAGGCAAAACAGAATAAATAAAAACAGATCTAAGAAAACCACAACTTTATTAATAGATTACCAAGAACATGACATAACAAGGAGACCTCAATGTACTGCCATGGATCAGTGGTTGTGAACCCACTGCGCCACTGACTAGCAATACTCTGGAGGGGCGTAACTAAGCAACACCCAGGTCTTCACTAGGGCCTCTGATTTTGAGGATAGGCTTGATGCTATAGTAGTTGCCTGGGGCTACTCCAGAGCGTAAACCAAGTCAGTGGCAGCAGGAATCGGCAAACAAGGAGATACCAACAAGGTACCAGCAGTAAAATGAGCAGACAGGTTTAGGCTTTCCCCCTCTGGGGAACACAGGAACCCTCTTCCGAAGGCGGACATGGACAGACAAGAACAGAAGCAGTGAGAACTGCCACAAACATGAACAGAAACAAGCATGAACTGAACTCCAGAAGCAGTAAGGACTGCTAGACAGACAATAACAGGAACATGGATCAGTCGCAGATAAGCTCTGCTAGGCTGTCAGACGCAGATAAGCTCTGCTAGGCTATCAGACTCAGATACTTGGAATACTCTTTCAGTCTGGTGTATGAGAAATTATACATTGGTGCCACGCTGTACAGAGTCCACTCTTTTTGAAGGAGCAAAGCAGCCTGTTCCGGATCAAGAGTTTCCTCCAAGGGGGTGCACTACAGGATTTTTCTTTTAGACAAGCTTCCCAATGCAGACCGTCAACGTGCAGAGGTTAAGCTTCCGGGAGGATACCTCGAGCTGTGAAAATGACTGCTCCTTCGTGCCGATGACCTACTTCTGGGGCTTAACACCCCATCGGTAGGTGATTGCATATCCTTGCGATAAATGATGTTCCCGTTCACTTACTGTAGACAGAGATCTTGACAGACAAATGTATCAAACTCTGCCGCCACCTTTCTAGGCACCACGTCTCCAGTCCCCTGACCAGCCATTGTTACCAACATCTGTTCAAGGACATGAAGCAGTGGAATGACATTGTTCATCCCGTAGTCCTGGCGACTGACAAATAACGTGGCCTCCTCAAAGGGCCTAAGCAAACAGGTGTCACACAAGAGCTGCCACTGGCTGACATTGAAGATACACAGGGGAGTACTCCTGTCCACTTGAATCATCATGAAATTGTTTATGGTCTTTCTCTGTTCGTATAGTTGGTCCAACATATGGAGGGTGGAATTCCAATGGGTGGAAACGTTGCATATCAGCCTATGTTGGGGGATGCCGTTCTGCCGCTGCAGATCAAGGAGGGTGTGCTTTGCGGTGTAAGAGTGGCTGAAGAGCATGCACAGTTTCCTGGCCATTTTTAGGATTTCTTGCAGATGGGTGGAAGACTTCAGGAACCGCTTGACAACCAGATTGAACATGTGTGCCATGCAGGGCGCATGGCTTAGCCCTCCTTGATGGAGCGCCGATACCATGTTCTTCCCGTTGTCGGTCGCCATGGTTCTGATTTTGAGTTGTCATAGAGAAAGCCAGGATTTGATTTCTTGATGAAGGACACAGAGCTGTTTCTCCCTTATGTGACTCAGTTCACTCAGGCAAACGAGGTGTAGAGCAGTGTGACACCGCCGTGCCCTGAACATGTGGTATGCTGGAGGAGCACTGTGAATTATCCCTGCAGTGGAGGCTGAGGACACGGCGGAAGATAAGGAGGTAGAGGCGGACATTGTCGCAGGACCAATGGCGTGAGAACGTGGAGGAGGAAGTGGCGTCACCTGACCAAGTTGCTGGTGGGGCTGGGCAGGAACCACATTTACCCAGTAGACCATAAAGGACATATACTATCCTTGACCATAGTTACAGCTACCGACCAATTTTCCCAAAAAAGGCAGAAACAGATTTTACCACTGAATGGCTAATCTACGTAATTCGGTTCATACTGAAGAAGGTCTACAATCACCCATCAATTTCCCCGTATTCTTTTTCCTATCAATACACCCCAAAAATTAAATATAACAATCACAATTCACAACAAAATGGCTAATAGGACGTACGTATTTATCCTTTTAATACACCCTGTAAATGGATGTAGTACAATGGAACTTCACCCCTGAACGGCAATTTTTTTTTTGTCACTAATACACACCAAAAAGGGCTGTAATTTTCTCACTTCAACACATGACACTACGGCAAATAAGCACTTTTTCTTTTGCTCCACTAATACACACTAATGCTTTAGAACATATCCGCAGAAAGGCAAATACCAGTATATCTTTTTTTCACTCTAATACATGCCAAAAATGGCTTTAGAACATATAACTGCACAGCTGAACGGCAAATATATTTTTCTTTTGCCACTAATACACGACAAAAAGGGCTGTAATTTTCGCACTTCACCACACAACGGCTAATAAGCCCTTTTTTCCCCACCAATACAAGCCAAAAAATGCTTTAGAACATATAACTGCACCGCACAAGGGCAAATAAGACATATAAATATTTCCTTGTAATAAACCCTGTTAATGGTTGTATGAAACAGCATTTGCACCCCAATAACAAGAAAGGTGTGCTGGAATTACAGAGCTGTATAATGGCAATATGGGTCCCCAGTCAGTGCAGCAAGGTGTAATAGGATTGTTTCTATTACCCAGGCTGTAAACTGCCCTACTGAACCCTCTTCTGCTTCAATACTGTGGAATGATTCCTCCCTATCCTTTTCCTATTCCTTGAATAATCTTTCCCTAAACTTGTAAATCATTTTTTTTAGCACAATTACGTTTTTTCTAGCACTGTCCCTAGATGGCTGAGGCTATTTATAGGGCTGTGACATCACAGGGCTGGCTGGCTGCTGATTGGCTGCATGCATGGCATTATGGGTGATGACACCTTCCCAGAATTCGTTGCTCCATGTCCTCACATGTGCAGCAGCCATTTTAGGAAAAAATGTGATTCGTTACCACAAAGCGTGAGGAAATTCGGATTCAGTGCGAATTGAATTCTTCCTGAAATTCAGATTGAATTCCACTTTGTCAACTTTGATTTGCTCATCTCTAGTAATAATATATAATATAATAATAATAATAATAATAATAATAATAATAATACTTTATGAATGCATTTTGTATTTTACTCAGATTTTTTTATAACAAGTTATATTTGGTCATTATTTGTCACCTGCCCTTCTGTCCTGCTTTTGTACTTGGTATATTAGTTTTGTTGTTTCCAGATATGAAAGTCTAGTGGAAGGGATTCACCCATGAAATTGGAGAAATAACCCATCATTGTGCATCAATCCATTACATCTGACTACAAAAGCCATTTGTAGTCTGACTCGACAAAGACATAAAAAAAATGCCTTGTCAAATTCATATGCTCAATACTGTTGAGACAGTTCAAAGCAGGTCAGACAGTTATTGAAGCTTATGTTAAATGCTGGCTGTGGACTTCTCCTGCGCAAACAGATACAGAAGCAAAATTCTCCAGGACTGAAATGACGACCAAAGAAATGTGGAAGTTTAGTTCATTGTTTCAGTTTTACTGACTTATTGAAGGTAGTAGAAATATAATTATTTACCATCACGAACATTGATAGTAACGTGATCTCCGACCTTAACAACCAGTGAAAACAGCAGTGAGGTCACTCTGAATATATGTGATGGAAAAAGTCCAATATACAGTCAGTTACCCAATATTCTTTAATCAAGAGTATTTGATAATTAGGTAAACGTTTTCAGCACAGAACTACTACATAATTTAAGTAACAATGCGTGATTAGAAAAGGAAATTATAGAAACATATTTTGGATTTGGTACTTGTGAATTTTATGTGCCTCTATAACTATCCGATAATTAAAGATATTTAAATTTTAACTCTCATATCAGAGTGACATGTCAAAAGTTTTCGATGAGGTACTGAGACCTCCAACAATCGTTGAAATGAGGAGACAGAAGAACTCGGACGAGGGCTATCTTTCCTCTTCAGCTAAAGAAGGGCTCACAAAGGTAGATTTACAAATACTTTACTAATAACAATTAATTTAATAATTCACTAATTGTCTAAGATGTAGACAGTGCAGACTTAAAGGGGTTGTCTGAGTTATTTTTTTATTCTTTGTATGTTTCTAACTAGGCAAATTAAAGGACTTTACAATTCACTTACGGCATCTCTCGGCTTCTCTCTCTGCTCTGATAATGTTTCGTGCACAAGCCTGAAAGAGCAGATATGTGTCTGTACGCGAGGCGTCCCTGTGCTGGCCACGCCCCCTTCTTATTGCTCTCTCCCGGGATTCTTGAGGAAAAACATTAACCCTTTCAGCTGCACAGGCTTTACTGGGTAGTTGCAGGCTTACAGTGCTATATATTTTTTTTTCATAACTCGGACAACCCCTTTAAGGGAACATTTATAATTCAATTACGCCGGTTATCTAGCATCAAAAAGTTGCAAATGTTGGCACATGCAAAGAATGTGTGACTTTTTGAGGGTTTTATACCCCACTTGACACTTTTACAAAAAGTGAGCAGAACAGGGTACAGACTTGGCATTATGGGGCCAGATATAGCCAGCCCAGCACTTTTATTGTAATCTTTTACAGTTCTAGCACATGGCCCCGTATCTTAATAATTGTGGCGCTTCTGCTGTCTTCATAAATGTCCCTCTAAGACTAGACAGTCTAAAATTTGCCAGATTTATCACAGCTGTTGATACTGGATAATAAACCTGGGGAATTTTGGTGTATAGTGTCCCATATAAAGCCATGTACACTTTCTGCTAAGCAAATGCCAATTGCAATGGAAAAGTGGGATGGGCAGCACAATGTGTCAGTGGTTAGCACTGTTGCCTTGCAGCTTTGGGGTCCTAGGTTTAAATTTTCAACCAAGGACATTATCTACATGGAGTCTGTATGTTCTCTACGTGTTTGTGAGGACTTCCTCCATCTACAGTATTACAGTTTCCTTGCCACACTCCAAAAACATACTGAGAATGAATTTAGATTGAGAGCCCCATTAGAGTTGAACGCTGGTCTTTGATATCCTTCACACTGCCGGAGGATGTGCTTAATTTTAGAGTTGAGCGAACCCAAACTGTATAGTATTTTCAAAAAAGTTTGGGTTCGGTTCCGTTGTTTAGCGATTTCTTCCTGCTTTCTGATTGGGTGCATAGCAGCCAATCAGCAAGCGTTTTACTTCTTGCCCTAAGAAGCCATCACAGCCATGCCTACTAATGGCATGGCTATGATTGGCTGAGTACAGCATATGACCCAGCCTCCTTATAAGCTGGAGTCACGTACTGCCGCACGTCACTCTACTAATTTGAGCTTAGGGAGAGGATGTTGGTGCTGCAATCAGGGACAGAATAGGGCAGAAATAAGATTGAGAATCAGTGTATTTTGGGCCCAAAAACATTATTCTGGGTCCACAGAGCATTTTTATGACACGGGCACTGCCTTAGCGAACGTAATTGTCGACTAGTGGCAGGTAAATTGAGACCGGAGAGAGACCAATCTTTCAGCTTGGTGGGTGAACGCAAATAATGAGGAGAACATCAAATATGGGACGTGGGCATGGTTGTTGTGGTGTTGGTGAAGCTCCTGTTGCTGGGAGAGGACGTGGCTGTTCAGCGCAAACTACCGCTCCAAGTCAAACACCTTCCTCTGGTGCAAGTAGGCGACAGAATCTGCAGCGTTATTTGATAGGCCCAAATGCCGCTCTATGGATGGTGAAGCCAGACCATGTACAGGTGATAATAGATTGGGTGGCTGACAGTGCCTCCAGTTCCTTCACAGTATCTAACACCCAGTCCTCTGCAGAAAGCTCAGAGTTGGCACCTGCAGCCCATGCCCATCAGTCTTCCACATCAACCCCTTGCAAATCAGCCAAGCAGTCAGAGCCCCAAATCATGCAGGAAAGTCTCATGCTTTTTAATGACTCTGTTGGCAGGGTTTCCCCGGCCCATCCACCTAGCCCTGCCCCAGTAGAGGAAAACCTTGAATGCACTGATGCTCAACCACTTTTGTTGCAGGATGAGGAGATGGCAATACAGCCACAAAATGTCTCTGATGATGACGAAACAAAGGTGCCAACTGCAGTGGCTTTCTGCAATGTGCAGACCGACGAGGAGGGCAGGAGTCATCAATGGGCGGAAGATGATGTGGAGGATGATGAAGTCCTAGACCCACACTGGACTGAAGGTCGTGCTAGTGAGGCGTGCAGTTCTGAGGAAGAGGTGGTGGTCGCACAGAGGTAACAGCACAGCAAAAGAGGGAGCAGGGTGCAAAAGCGCAGTGGCCGTTCCAGAGACAGTACGCCTGCTACTGTCCACCGCACCCAGGCACCGAGCACACCAAGGCCTGCTCCAAGGAGTTCATTGGTGTGGCAGTTTTATCAGACAATGTCCTGACGACAAGACACAAGTGGTTTGCATGTTGTGCCATCAGAGCCTGAAGCAAGGCATAAACGTTCTTAACCTGAGCACAACCTGCATGACCAGGCATCTACATGCAAAGCATAAACTGCAGTGGAGTAAACACCTTAAAAACAAGTAACCCTCTCATGCTCCTCCTGCTCCCTCTTCTGCTGCTGGCTCGGCCTCTCTCTCCACCTCTGGCGTCACCATGGCACCTGGCGACCAGCAAACAGAGGATGTTCCACCAACACCACCACATACGACACCATCGCCAAGCATCTCCACCATGTCACACTGCAGCATTCAGCTGTCCATCTCCCAAACATTGGAGAGAAGGAGGAAATACCCACCTACCCACCCTCGAGCCCTGGCCCTGAATGCCAGCATTTCAAAATTACTGGCCTTTGAAATGCTGTCATTCCGTCTGGTGGAAACGGACTGTTTCAAACAGCTGATGGTGGTGGCTGTCCCCCAGTACGTTGTTCCCAGCCGCCACTACTTTTCCAGGCGAGCCGTCCCTTCCCTGCACAACTAAGTGGAGGATAAAATCAAGTGTGCGCTGCGCAACGCCATCTGTGGCAAGGTCCACATAACCACAGATACATGGACCAGTAAGCACGCCCAGGGTCGCTACATCTCCCTAACTGCACACTGGGTAAAAGTAGTGGCGGCTGGGTCCGAGGCGGATAGCGGTTTGGCGCATGTCCTTCCACCACCGAGGTCATTATTCGTTGCCTCCTGTTGCTTCCTCCTCCTACTCTGCATCATCCTCCTCCTACTCCTCCTCTACCACCCCCACATCCGGTGATCGAAAGAACCTCACCCCCAACTTCAGCACAGCCCGGGGTAAACATCAGCAGGAGATTTTAAAACTCATGTTTTTGGGTGACAAACCCCACACCGCACAGGAGCTTTGGAGGGGCATAGAACAGCAGACTGATGAGTGTTTGCTGCCGGTGAGCCTCAAGCCCGGCCTGGTGTTGTTGTTTTTGTGCTAGATAGTACATTTGCAGCCTGCGCAGCATTTCTGACATGTCGGACATTGACCCATTTTTTTGCTGTTTTATACCCCTGTTCTACATAGCAGACAGGGTAATAATTTTCAAAAATTTGTCTGTTACATTGTTGGGTGACATTAACCCATTTTTGCCGTCAAAAAAACCCTGCCCTGCATAGGTGACAGGGAAATACATTTCTACAATTGGTCTATTAAATTGGTGGTTGACATTGAACCATTTTTGCAGTATACAAACCCCTGCTCTGCATAGCCTACAGGGACATACGTGTCTAAAAATCGTCTGTTCCATTGGTGGGTGACATTTTCCAATTTTTGCCGTATACAAACCCCAGCTCTGCATAGGTGACAGGGACGTAAATTTGTAAAAATCGTCTGTCACATTCTTGGGTGACATTAACCCAGTTTTGAATAATAACGGTTGGGCACTTAGATACTGAATCACCTGACAAAGCAGAGACTTGCTAGTATACAAAAGATTTATTAAAACAGCATGTAAAACACGTACATAAAACACTTGGATTCCTTAATAGACAATCAATATGGGTAGCTTGATTTCGATTAACTTGTTGTCTCCATGATTGTAGGACCAGTCTGAAATGTTAACCCAGTTTTGCCACATACAAAATATACTGGAGAGTTAATCTGGATCGCACATCCTCAACACTATGCTTTTGATATAACGACTGTCTCAGCATAATTACGTGGCGTATCCGCCCAATTTGTAATACATTGTCTGCTGTGCAAAAGAGGCATTAGTATACAGTTTGATCAAAGAGCATAAGCCCACTTACCGCGACAAGGAAGCCTCTACAAGTGGGAAACTACTCTAACCTATAAATGGCGCAGCCGTGCGCGGCGACCACCGGCGCCCCAGCACCGCACCGGCAGCAGACGGCGGGACCCAGGAGCCACACAGCAACCCCACTGTGCAGCAAAGCCTCCTTGGCTCTGGGTCCCACCGCCCCACCAGCACAGCACTGAGGCAGCAATGGCAGACACGCAGTACTGCACCATGTGAACGAGTGCAAAGAACTCACCCAGTCACAACCCTCAGGAAGTGCATCTAAGAGATAGTAGGAGTTTATAAACCCCTTGCAACTAACGCTAATTAAAAACACCTAGTCCAAATGGGGAGGAGTGCTGACCCCAGAGGGGGGAAAAAGAAAATAGATAATAAAAAGAAAGAGGGGATCCAAGTGCTGACCCCAGAGGGGGGAAAAAGAAAATAGATAATTACAATATATACTGGAGAGTGAATCTCAGCACAGCACAGTGCTGTGCTGGTGGGGCGGTGGGACCCAGAGCCAAGGAGGCTTTGCTGCACAGTGGGGTTGCTGTGTGGCTTCTGGGTCCCGCCGTCTGCTGCCGGTGCGGTGCTGGGGCGCCGGTGGTCGCCGCGCACGGCTGTGCCATTTATAGGTTAGAGTAGTTTCCCACTTGTAGAGGCTTCCTTGTCGCGGTAAGTGGGCCTATGCTCTTTGATCAAACTGTATACTAATGCCTCTTTTGCACAGCATACAATGTATTACAAATTGGGCGGATATGCCACGCAATTATGCTGAGACAGTCGTTATATCAAAAGCATAGGGTTGAGGATGTGCGATCCAGATTCACTCTCCTGTATATATTGTAATTATCTATTTTATTTTTCCCCCCTCTGGGGTCAGCACTCCTCCCCATTTGGACTAGGTGTTTTTAATTAGCCTTAGTTTGCAAGGGGTTTATCAACTCCTACTATCTCTCAGATGCACTTCCTGAGGGTTGTGACTGGGTGAGCTCTTTGCACTCGTTCACATGGTGCAGTACTGCGTGTCTGCCATTGCTGCCTCAGTGCTGTGCTGGTGGGGCGGTGGGTCCCAGAGCCAAGGAGGCTTTGCTGCACAGTGGGGTTGCTGTGTGGCTTCTGGGTCCCGCCGTCTGCTGCCGGTGCGGTGCTGGGGCGCCGGTGGTCGCCCCGCGCACGGCTGCACCATTTATAGGTTAGAGTAGTTTCCCACTTGTAGAGGCTTCCTTGTCGCGGTAAGTAGGCTTATGCTCTTTGATCAAACTGTATACTAATGCCTCTTATGCACAGCATACTATGTATTACAAATTGGGCGGATATGCCATGTAATTATGCTGAGACAGTCGTTCTATCAAAACATAGTGTTGAGGATGTGCGATCCAGATTCACTCTCCAGGATATATTTGCCACATACAAACCCTTGCTCTGCATAGGTGACAGGGACGTAAATTTCTAAAAATCGTCTGTTCTATTGGTTAGTGACATTAACCCAGTTTTGACAGTGAAAAATCCCTGCTCTGCATTGCTGACAGGGAACTAAATTTAGTAAAAACGTCTGTAAAAGTACATTTGTGTCCTGCACTGCATTTCTGAGGGTGTTGGGTGATCTATACCCCTTTTTTCTTTCAAAGTACCCCTGCGCTGCATACCTGACTGGGAAATATATTCTGCAAATTCAGCGGCGTTTAGATTGTCGGGTGCTGTAGTTATATGCTGTAAAATCTCCATGGTATCTCTATGATAAATCTGCATTGTGGGGGCCCCGTGTGGCTTCTATAACATAGTAACATAGTATATAAGACCGAAAAAAGACATTTGTCCATCCAGTTCAGCCTGTTTCCTACAGGTTGATCCAGAGGAAGGCAAAAAAAAAACCTGTGAGGCAGAAATCAATTTTCCCCACTTAAGGGGAAAAGAATCCTTTCCGACTCCAATCAGGCAATCAGAATAACTCCCTGGATCAACGACCCCTCTCTAGTAGCTATAACTTGTAATATTATGACACTCCAGAAATACATCCAGTCCCCTCTTGAATTCTTTTATTGTACTCACTATCACCACCTCCTCAGGCAGAGAGTTCCATAGTCTCACTGCTCTTACCTATGTTTGTGTACAAACCTTCTTTCCTCCAGACGCAGAGGATGTCCCCTTGTTACAGTGCCAGTCCTGGGGATAAATAGATGATGGGACAGATCTCTGTACTGACCCCTGATATATTTATACATGGTTATTAGATCTCCAATAAATCGTCTTTTTTCTAAAGTGAATAACACTAATTTTGATAACCTTTCAAGGACTATAGTGGCCCCATTCCAGTTATTACTTTAGTTGCCCTCCTTTGAACCCTCTCCAGCTCTGCTATGTCTGCCTTGTTCACAGGAGCCCAGAACTGTACACAGTGCTCCATGTGTGGTCTGACTAGCGATTTGTAAAGTGGTAGGACTATGTTCTCATCCAGGGCATCTATGCCCCTTTTTGATGCAACCCATTATCTTTAGCTGCCTGACACTGGTTTTTACAGCTTAGTTTGCTGTTTATTAAAATTCCTAGATCCTTTTCCATTTCAGTGTTACCAAGTGTTTTACCATTTAGTATGTACGGGTGACTTGTATTATTCCTTCCCATGTGCATAACTTTACATTTGTCAATGTTAAACCTCATCTGCCATTTGTCTGCCCAAGCCTCCAATCTATCCAGATCCCTCTGTAGCAGAAAACTGTCCTCTTCAGTGTTAATTACTTTACACAGTTTAGTGTCATCTACAACAATTGATATTTTATTTATTTTTACTGTGCAAGCCTTCTACAAGATCATTAATAAATATATTGAAGAGAATAGGGCCTAATACTGACCCCATAGGTACCCCACTAGTGACAGTGAGCCAATCTGTTTTCTGTCACTCAGCCAGTTACTTACCCACTTACAGACATTTTCTCCCAGTCGGAGCATCCTCATTTTATATACTAACCTTTTATGTGGTATAGTGTTGAATGCTTTGGAGAAGTCCAGATATACGACATCCTTTGATTCGCCGCTGTCAAGTCTAGAACTTACCTCCTCATAGAAATTGATAAAATTTGTTTGGCATGGCCGATCCCTCATGAAGCCATGCTGATATGGCCTTGATTGCTTATTTTCATTGAGATACTCCAAGATAGCATCTTTTAGAAACTCTTCAAACAGTTTACCAACAATAGATGTTAAACTTACCGGCCTATAATTTCCAGGCTCTGCATTTGAACCCTTTTTGAATATTGGAACCACATTTGATATGCGCCAATCCTGTGGAACATTCCCTGTCAGTATAGAGTCCGTAAATATCAGAAATAATGGTCTGGCTATGACATCACTTAACTCCCTTAGGATACGGGGGCATGCCATCCGGTCCTGGCGATCTGTCTATTTTAATCTTTTTAGGTCACTGTTGTACTTCTTCCTGGGTCAGACAGGGCACTTTTAATGGGGAATTTACTTTTACATTATGCACTTTCAAAATAATCCTTTAGCGGGGCGAATAGATGCCGGATGACTGGGACGCTCCATGACCCCTTTTTTCTTTCAAACTACCCCTGCACTGCATACCTGACTGGTAAATATATTTAGTAAATTCGGCGGCGTTTATATTGTTGGGTGATCTATACCCCTTACAAGCGCATGCTGGTAAACGCGTTGCTGATGGCATTCCCACCTGATATCGGGGCCTCAGTGAAAGCACAAGGCGAAGGCAGAGCAGGAGGAAGAAGTTGCCAACGTAGCTGGGGCACCGCCACCACCTTAGAAGGCATAGCCGAAATGTGAAAAAGCTTTGTCAGCACGCCACAAGAACCAGCACCACCAGCTGATATGGAACATCTTAGCAGGAGGCAGTATTCCAGCAATACGTTGGAACAGTATGTGTGCACACGCCTACACGTACTGACTGATGGGTCTGCCCCATTCAACTTCTGGGTCTCTAAATTGGGCCCATGGCCTGAGCTTGCCCTTTATGCCTTGGAGGTGCTGGAATGCCCTGCAGCCAGTGTATTGTGTGAACGTGTGTTTAGCACGACAGGGGGTATTATGACAGACAAGAGCAGCTGCCTGTCCACAGCCAACATGGACAATTTAATGTTCATTAAATAGAACCAGGCATGGATCCCACAGGACTTGTCCATGCCTTGTGCAGAATAGACATATATACCGGCCTCACACAGCCATTGTTATAATCCAGTACACTTTCCCTTTGTTTCATTTTATATATTCCACAGTGTTTTGTGGTCTACCCTACACGTACTGACTGTGGTCTACCCTATACGTACTGACTGATGGGTCTGCCCCATTCAACTTCTGGGTCTCCAAATTGGGCACATGGCCTGAGCTTGCTCTTTACGTCTTGGAGGTGCTGGCCTGCCCTGCAGCCAGTGTATTGTGTGAACGTGTGTTTAGCACGGCAGGGGGCGTTATCACAGACAAGCGCAGCTGCCTGTCCACAGCTAATGTGGACAAGCTCATGTTCATTAAAATGAACCAGGCATGGATTGCACAGGACTTGCCTCACACAGCCATTGTTATACTACAGCACACTTTCTCTTTGTTTTGTTTTATATATTCCACAATGTTTTGTGGTCTACCCAAATTAAATAAAATAAAAAATAAAAAAAATAAGTGTTGGCTACCTCCTCCTCCTTCACCCCCACTTCCACCTACACCGCCACTTCCAACAACACCGCCATGTCCACCTACACCCCCATGTTCACCGCCTCTTCAACCTCCTACTCTATATGGACCTCCTCCTCCTAGTTCAAGATTATTATTTTTCATTTTTCTTCATTTTATTTTAAGTCATTTCCCTATCCACATTTGTTTGCAGTGCACTTGTCATGCTCTTACCGACATTTTGCTGGCTTTTGCAGCCCTCCATGACTCTTTTAGAGCCATTTTAGTGGCCCAAAGTTCGGGTCCCCATTGACTTCAATGGGGTTCGGGGTCAAGTTCGGGTCCCTAAATTCGGAGTTTGCGACGAAGTTCAGTCGAACTTCCAGGTATTCGCACAACTCTAGTCACAAGCCATGGGTTTATTCCCATTTCTGGCATAAGGATCAAAATAAATGACTCCTAATGTCTGTATAAGCGCTGCAGAATATGGTGGTGCTATACAGTATAAGCAAGAGAAATAGATATAAGCAAATAAAATATATAACATTTAGGCTACATGCACACAAACGTTGTTTTGTTTCCGTGTCCATTCCGTTCCGCGAATAGGATGGGTCTGCAATTCCGTTCCGCAATTTATTTCAATGGGTCTGCAATCAGTATGTCCGTTCCGTCGCCCCGCAAAAAAAATAGAACATGTCCTATCCTTGTCCGTTTTAGACAGATTTTTTTTTGCGGATCAGCAATTAAAACACATACGGTCGTGTGCATGTAGCCTTATTTAATAACTCTGCCCCAGAGACTTTCTATTAAGTTTTTCTTCAACTAGCAAGGTAGGATGAGGGTTTTTACCTCCACATCTTAGCAATCAGTGGAGGTTTCAGCACAGTTCAAAATTTTTGTCTTGTCACTACTCACTATCAAATGTCAAACGTTTTTGAAACATCAGTAACACTTTCATAATGTGGTATCTGGTCCCATTGATGTTAAACTATATTTAAAGTGGTTTTCCAGGATTTTCATATCAATGGCCTATTCTTCGGATAGATCATCAATATGAGATCCGCAGGGGTCCTCCTGACACCCTCACCCAATAAGCTGTTTGAGAAAACAGTTCTGGTGAGCACTGTGGCCTCCTCAAAGCTAGCTAAGCACAACATGGTCCATTGGATAGTGGCTGTGCTTGGTATTGCAGCTCAGCCCCATTCACTTGAATATGATTGAGCTGTGCCTAGACCATGTGACTGATGAACAGGTGATCACATGGCTTAGGAAGAGGCCTAAGTGCTCACAGAGCATGGCATCCTCTTTATAAAGCTGATTGGCAGGGGTGCCCATGGTCAGAAACCCAATCTCATATTGGTGACCTATCCTGAAGAACTTCTTTAATCAGAATATGTTTTACTTGGCTCCATTGTTTACTTTCAGGGAGTAAACATTTCTCCTGGTCATGTAATGATCAGGGTCATACTGTAGTTATTGGAGCAGTACAAAATATAACTTCAAATTCAAAGTGCAGTTTCTGGCACCAGTTGAGGAGGTATGGTGGCAGGTTGGATAACTGTATGTTGGCACTTGTGGGTAAAGGTGTCCACTATAAGGGCCAGACTTGAGCTTTATCTGGCCTAATAGATGGGTGTCTAAGCCATAGTCCCTCACCTTGCAGCAATGTCTGTAATGCAGTATTTTGTTATTCACTCTGCTGTCTTGTCTCTCAGGTGCTTTCTTGAAGCTGAATTTTGTTGGTCTCTCTGGAGAGCAGGAGCTTTGGAATGTGCTTCCTCTCCTTACTCTAGCTAGACAGGAACTCCCCATCCTGGCAGGATGCAGGACCAGCCCACTCCTACCAAGAGGGGAGGAACAGAAAGGGTTAGCCTTGTTCCCTGTTAACCCTTGTGTAGTGTACGGGAGTTGTACTACCCGTCACTACAGAAGGGTCACTTGGCTGCTGTCGCTCCTCTCATTTATGGGGAGGCTGGTAAAGGTCCTATTTGCAAAATATAATGTAATTTATGGTATTTGATTCCCTGTTACTGTGAAATGTGCCATGTGCAGGCCGGCTAGGGATGTAATTCCAGCTCTAGTCACTAGAGGGAGCTAGGTAGCCCTAGTCTATATAAGGCCCAGTCAGGGAAGTTTAGCTGAGTTCAGTCTACTCCAGGCCATGAGCCTGTGAAGTCTACACCAGGCCCTGGGCCTGGGAAGGAGTGCAGACCCTGGAGTCTGTGAAGGCCACATGTCACAGGCCTAAGCAAGTCAGCAGAAGTCAAGCAGAGGCAATCCCTAGAGCAAGAGGTACTAAATGTCAAGAGGAGGTACACTGTCTACTGGAGATTCAAGGATATAAGCCAGAAGTAGGGCATTGGGGCCTTGAAGCATCAATTCCAGTCAGGACAAGTCAGGAAGAAAGTAAGGTTCACCTGCAACTCTAAGTCCTGTTTATTTTACCCTCTGTTATACCTTGCTGGATGTAAGCCTGCTGTGACTGCGACTATACAAAAGTCTATTTTCTGCAACAAGAACTGTGTTAAGAGGTTGCCTGCTGTATTTTCCACTGTTTCAGTAAAGTTGGAATTCTGTTTTCAAGTTACAAGTCTGCACCTCTGTTATTCCTACTATAAATACGGTGTGCCACCGTTTACTGGCACTGGCGTCACGACACCTCAGGGACTCAGCCATAGGCACGTTAAACTACAACACCAAGGGCACCTCGCATTCCACCTGGCTGTGTCCCTCAAGAACCCAGAGAGTGCCCCAGAGGAACAGCGTGCCGGCCTCTCCATCACTGGCATTCCCCAGGTTAGTCCCACACATTGCCCTGACTTGGGGATGCTACATTTTGGCGTCACGAACAGGATACGCACGTTTTACGGACTGTGAGCAAAAACGTGAACTTTGTGCCTTAACCAGTTTGCCAAGTGACAAAACGCCTGTTTATTTGAAGTAAACTTTGTGGACTTAAAACGTACAGAAAAGTGTCCCAAAAACCTCCAGAAAGCGCTGTGCAGTGTTGCGCTATCAAGAGGAAGAAAATCGCCACTTCAAAGTGTGTTTTTGTGGACTTTTTATCATCCTGCTTGCTGTCACTGAATAGCTGCATCATGGCGCCCAAGATGGCCGCCGGCGCCATTGGACTTCTTCTTGCGCCATCCCTGACCTCAGTGGCGCGAAGATTTGGCGCCAAAACCCTCCAAGATGGAGGAGAAGACGACCTGGAGGTAACGCCTTCCTTTGAGGATTATAATATGGACACCGCCTACCCTATACTGGAATACCTAGGGGGCGTGCAAGAAACGACGGGGTGGAGTCTGCAGGAACAGTGGCTCACCCTGCTACGGGGCTTCCTACCTGTGATGTCAGAGGGATCCGGAGCCGTAGTTGGAGCAATGGAGGCGACCCCAGGAGCAACTAAGGAGCGCCCTGCGCCCCCAGCGTATACTCCCAGCGACATGGCCCAAACCTGTCCATGGCCACAAGCCGAGCCCTGCCGCTTCCACCCGCAGCGAGAAGGCTTCCTCCCGCGGAACCCCGCGTGGTCGGCCCTGATGGCCGAGATCCGAGTGGCGGCAACTTTAAAAACTACCACGCAGAAAAAGTATTTCGAGGAAGTCACCAAACGGATTTATGAGGACTCCAGGGACAGCAAGCCCCAGCTCGAACGCCGCACCGGAGTCGTGCTAGAGTTTGACAAGGTCAGAGGATTTGGATTCATCCAAGAAACCGGCACCAACCGGGACTATTATGTGAATCGCCGGTCCGTCAAGCGCAGCTATCTCCCAGGGCGACTGCATAATCTAGCGGTCGGAGAGAGAGTGGAGTTCACTCCCGCGGAGGGCCTGCGAGGCCCATATGCCACTGCGGTGACCCGTCCCGGACCGGTACCGGAGGACTGGGAAGAAGCAGAAGATCCGGTGGAGGCAGAGGACCCGCCGGGACCCATCCGGAATACGTACTCAGGAGAAGAGTTCCTTTCTCGGCCCGAACATCTTCTGGCAGCCGACGATCCTGGACAAGCCTCCCAGTCCTTATCCCTCTCCAGAGCTGCCGCGACGAGAGAAGACAGCCGCTGATTGGGCGCGGATGGCCCAGTTCAGTGAAGCGATGGATGACCTGCGGAAGAACCGCCATGATAGAACCTCATCTGAGCCTGCTGCAAGTGTGCCGGAATCCAGCAGTGAGATCTCCGCCCTGGAGGAGCGGATCGCTTCCTTACAGGCTTACCTGGATGGCCTGCGGCAAGTGACAGAGTCTAAGAAGGCAGCGCAGCAGTCCAGCGGTGGTGAGTTACCTGTGCCCCCTGTGCATCCTGAACCCGTAGTACCAAGTCCTACCGCTAGCGCTGAGCCACCCAAGGTCCGTGTAAAGCGGATAAATTGACATATGCCAGGAGCCGAGTCCGCCTTGACGGGAGCACTATGTCCCGGCCAGAGGAAGTGTCTACCCCAGCGCCGGCCCGTGTCCCGAGACCAGCAGCTCCCATGTGTCCGCAACCCAGCGGGCCAGTGAGGTGGGTCGGCCCAATACCGGTGATGTTTCCAGCCCATTCTCTTTGGTGGGCACCCCCTCCAAGTGGCCCTGGTGCATGGCCCAGACTACCAGCAGCACAGGGCTGCACTACCTCTGATGAACAGGGATCCTTTGATACGTACCTGTGAGCAGGCCTGCTAGGCCATTTTTGCTCATCCTCACAGGGACATCATACATGTTGCAGGAACTGTTCCTTTAAGTTTGCCAGGCTGGTAGAGCTTGCTGCCAGTTCCCCACGGCCGGTGGCATGTTTGACAAATAAGTTGCCACTGTGAGACCACTGCTCCCAGCCTGCCTCTTTCTGTTCCGGGACATCCTGCCTGCTGCTACCATTTTGGCGTCAAGTACTTTAATAAATCCAAGTTGTGCTTTTATTTGCACCTTATCCCCTTTTAACCCCCATTTCAGGTTGAAAAGGGTTCTTTTATGTCAGCACTTTAAAAATACGCAGGACTTGCCAGGAAGGTGTTTCCCTGGTATTGTCAGTGTCCTGTATTGTCATTCTATGTATGTGCTGCTGACCGTATTTATTACTCAAGAAAAATTTTATCCAAGTCTATGTGCCCAGAGATGGACTCCCTGTGTGCGAGCCTCTGTGATTCTGCTTTTATTATGGACTCATTCATTGTCATGGACTATCCTGGTATTCCCTAACATCCGCTGTGCCAGGTCAGCGCCCCAGTTCCACTCTGTATCCTGAAGAAAGAGAGCGACGCCCCTTGTCACCGCACTTCTCCGTTAACCAGCTGGACCTGATAATAATTGTCAATGCAGATGGAATTGATTACTGATATGTATGTATGCCTGCATGTTTTTCTTGTCTCTTTCAGGTGAAAATTCCAGCCGGGCGGTACCCTGTTAGAGTACGAGGGCGTACTCAGCTTAAAGCAGCGGGGTATGTAGTGTACGGGAGTTGTACTACCCGTCACTACAGAAGGGTCACTTGGATGCTGTCGTTCCTCTCATTTATGGGGAGGCTGGTAAAGGTCCTATTTGCAAAATATAATGTAATTTATGGTATTTGATTCCCTGTTACTGTGAAATGTGCCATGTGCAGGCCGGCTAGGGATGTAATTCCAGCTCTAGTCACTAGAGGGAGCTAGGTAGCCCTAGTCTATATAAGGCCCAGTCAGGGAAGTTTAGCTGAGTTCAGTCTACTCCAGGCCATGAGCCTGTGAAGTCTACACCAGGCCCTGGGCCTGGGAAGGAGTGCAGACCCTGGAGTCTGTGAAGGCCACATGTCACAGGCCTAAGCAAGTCAGCAGAAGTCAAGCAGAGGCAATCCCTAGAGCAAGAGGTACTAAATGTCAAGAGGAGGTACACTGTCTACTGGAGATTCAAGGATATAAGCCAGAAGTAGGGCATTGGGGCCTTGAAGCATCAATTCCAGTCAGGACAAGTCAGGAAGAAAGTAAGGTTCACCTGCAACTCTAAGTCCTGTTTATTTTACCCTCTGTTATACCTTGCTGGATGTAAGCCTGCTGTGACTGCGACTATACAAAAGTCTATTTTCTGCAACAAGAACTGTGTTAAGAGGTTGCCTGCTGTATTTTCCACTGTTTCAGTAAAGTTGGAATTCTGTTTTCAAGTTACAAGTCTGCACCTCTGTTATTCCTACTATAAATACGGTGTGCCACCGTTTACTGGCACTGGCGTCACGACACCTCAGGGACTCAGCCATAGGCACGTTAAACTACAACACCAAGGGCACCTCGCATTCCACCTGGCTGTGTCCCTCAAGAACCCAGAGAGTGCCCCAGAGGAACAGCGTGCCGGCCTCTCCATCACTGGCATTCCCCAGGTTAGTCCCACACATTGCCCTGACTTGGGGATGCTACACTTGGCATTCATAAACTTGCTGGTTATTACCGCCATATAATACAGCATAAAATGCTTAACATTGCAATCTAAAAAATAAAAAAAACTGAATTGTAGTACCCCCAGGTCTGGAGTTCTACCCTAGGACTGTATCCCACTGGTCCTGCATCCTGTCAGGAGGGGGATTTCCTGCTGAGGAAGAAGAGGAAGCACAAGCCTGAGCTCCTACTCCATAAGTTTGACAGCAGAGTGAACTGCTATAACTAGCATCTCCAGACACTGCTGCAAGATGAGGGACTACAGCTAAGACATCAATTACTCAGAACATTACTAGGCCAGTATGGTCTAAGTACTATATTGCCGGATTTTCCGCCATTTAACCTGCATTTAAGATTGCGCTCAAAATCTGCCGCTATTGAATGTATTTAAAGTTCTACATTACAATTAGTAAAAATACTTTTATAAGTTTAAAGTTATCCAACTCGTATAATTACCCCCCAATGCCTGGGCCCCTCCTATAAGTTATATTTACCTACTCCCAGTGGCATACACACAATCCATGGGGCCCCAGTGCGAAACTGATCCATAGGGCCCCCTCCTCGTCGATGACCCCCACCCACCCAGCCTCCACCCCTGTACGCTGTACGCGATCAGGACAGTGAAGCGCCGGCCGGGGAGGGTAAGTATAATAAAGGGGCGGGCCGCGCGGAAACGAGGAGCACTTGTTAGTGGCGTGCCTCTACATCCAGGGACATCTCCTGTCATGTAGAGCTTTTCTTTCCTCTTCTCCTTTGTTTGACCCAGACCGCCATGAAAAATTCTTTCAGCCGCAATTCTTTCGTCTCTAGAGTCTGAAATACAGACACGTTAGATTTCTCAGGTTTTCTATCAACTTCCCCATCCTGTTCATCCTGCTGCCATTCCCATTACTGTGCCCATTGTGCCCCCCCCAATGACATAATTGGGGTCATTTATCAAACTGGTGTAAAGTACAACTGGATTTCCAAAAGATCTGTGAAAGGTGGAATCTCATTGGCTGCTATGGGCAACTAAGCCAGTTCTACTTTACATCAGTTGGATAAATTACCTCAAATATCCCTATAGTGTCTACAGCAGCTATAATGTCCCCTAGAGTGCCCCCAGTAATAATAATAACACCCTATATTGTGCTCCAGGCAATAATCCCTGTATAGGGTCCCCAAAAATAATAGAATTGCCCCTACAGTGCTTCCCAAATAGCAACGCCCCCTACGCTGCCTCAATATAGCAATTTCCCCCACACTGCCCACTGCCCCATAGTAATTCCCCCCCCCCCCCCACATACACAGTAATTTCCCCCACACTGCCCCCATACACTAATTTTCCCCACACTGCCCCCATACACTAATTTCCCCCACACAGTAGTTTCCTCCACACAGTAATTTCCCCCACACTGACCCCATATAGTACTTCCCCCACACTGTAGTTTCCCTCATATTTCCCCATATAGTAATTTGCCCCCACAATCCTTTGCCCCCACATAGTAATCCCTCCCATAACATTTACCCTCCACATGTCCCCCCACACTGTAGTTTACCCAACACTGCCCCACACACAGTAGTTTCCCCCACACCATAGTTTCCCCCACACTGCCCCTCACACCGTAGTTTCCCCCACAATGTAGTTTCTCCCACACCGCCCCTCACACCGGAGTTTTCCCCACACTGCCCCTCATACCGGAGTTTTCCCCACACTGCCCCTCACACTGTAGTTTCCCCCACACTGCCCCTCACACTGTAGTTTCCCCCGCACTGCCCCTCACACTGTAGTTTCCCCCACACTGCCCCTCACACCGAAGTTTCCCCCACACTGCCACCACACAGTTATTTCCCCCACACTGCCCCAATATAATAATTTCCCCCACACCGTAGTTTCTCCCACACTGTAGTTTCTCCCACACCGTAGTTTCCCCCAAACAATAGTTTCCCCCAAAATGTAGTTTCCCCACACTGCTGTTTTCCCCACACTGCCCATGAAGTAATTTGCCCCCCACAATCTTTTGCCCCCACATAGTAATCCCTCCCATAACATTTACCCTCCACATGTCCCCCCACACTGTAGTTTACCCAACACTGCCCCTCACACCGTAGTTTCCCCCACAATGTAGTTTCTCCCACACTGCCCCCCACACAGTTGTTTTCCCCACACCGCCCCTCACACTGTAGTTTCCCCCACACTGCCACCACACAGTAATTTCCCCCACACTGCCCTAATATAATAATTTCCCCCACACCGTAGTTTCTCCCACACTGTAGTTTCTCCCACACCGTTGTTTCCCTCACACAATAGTTTCCCCCAAAATGTAGTTTCCCCACACTGCCCATGAAGTAATTTGCCCCCACAATCATTTGCCCCCACATAGTAATCCCTCCATAACTTTTTCCCCCACATCTCCTCCGGGTCCCCCCCCCCCCCCACACACCCCAATGTCCCCCAAAGTTGGCACAAAAAAATAAAAAATATAAAAAAAACCTAAAAGCTAAATACTCACCTGCGCTTGCACTTGCTTGCAGAGAAGGCGCGCACACTTCACTGTGCTGCTGCGTCCTGGCACAGGCGGCGTGCGCGATGACGTCCTCACACACGCCTGCGCCCGGATTTCACTACCGCATATGCCTCAGGCCTATTAGGCCTGAAGCCTATAGCAGTGACTGGCGTCGGGGCAGGGAACTATGCGCTCCTGTGCCCCGCCGCAGTATGGGTGTCAGCGCTCATTGTGGCACCCCAGTGAGAGCCCCGACACTGGGCCCGGGTACAGCGCTACTGCAGGGGTCCACAGGCTGCTGGGCCCCCTGGAGTGCTGGGTACGGTCGCAACTGCGACCGCTGTGACCCCTGTATGTACGTGCCTGTCTACTCCTCTGGTGATGCTAGGGAGGCTCGTCCTTGTGGCGGCCTGTTATTGGCTGCCCCACCTGTCGATGTTTTGATCCAGGTGACAGGGATCTGGAGTGACGGGGGTGCCAGGGAGCAGGTAAGTATAATGTATAGGAGGGGCCTGGGCATTGGGGGGACCCTTTCATTCTGGACTCATTCTTCAATACTGCATTTCCACTGCATCTATCCCCAGGGATCAACAGCCTGAGAGAGTACACTTAATCAGGGTCACTACCACTCCCATCCTCTGTACTGGCTCCTCCGGGACTCGCTGTAGTAGGAGACCCCAGAATGTCATCCACAACATTTCAGGGCAATTTGCGCACTGTCAAATTGCCTGCCAGATTCAGTCAAATTGAATCCAAATCAAATTTCAAGAAATTTGCTCATCACCAGTCACCATTAAAACATTTTCTGATGTGTTGTGGATATTTTTAAAGTACATAGCAAGGAGTTGGACACTAAATTTTACTGAATTATATTGAGGGATGTGGAAAAAAATCTTAATGACAAGTCTGCTATAAATGAGCACTGACAGATTTAAAGCTTGAGCCTGTCAGTGCAGAATATATGACAGATTGTTGCTCATCTGCTATTAAGCTAATGTCAAGGTATTAAAGTGTTTCTCCACCAAAATGTATTTTTAGAAAATTTTGATTAATATCGCAGGCTTAGATGAAGAACGGCATAGCGTGACCGCTACTTACTTTCTTCTCCGCTCTCATTTCAGTGCCATTACAGCTCCAGGCTAAACTGCCCTGATCTCTGACTGGCTGGTTGCTAGGGAAACACTGCCTAGCAACCAAAGCCTTTCATGCAAGCTTGTCAGGAAACCAGTGGGTCTCAAATTAGGCTCTGTTCACATCTTATTTTTACCAACTTTCAGCGTTCATGCCAGTAAATTCTTCTGATGTGGAGCACATGTGTCCCTGATGTGTGCAACAGTATGCCAAACAGTTGGATATGTCATTCATTGTCTTGCATTGTAAAAAATATATGCCATATCTGTTATTTTATGGGACCACTTCGTATGGAAAAGTATCATTCCTGTGCTTTTCAATACAGTTGAACAAAAGTATATGCAAACACATATCACCTGAAGATCATGATATTATACCTTAAAATGTTTTTCCAAGAATTTTTATTCATGACCTATCCTAAGGATAGCTCATCAGTATCTGATCGGTGGGGGTTCGACTTCAGGGGCGCTCCTGTGAACCACGTGGCCTTTTCTCTGCTTTTCCTAGGCCAGTGATGACACGTTCATCGGTCACTGGCCTAGGAGAAGCTCACTTGAATTGGGGTGAGCTGCAATACCAATCACAGAAGCTATACAGTGTACAGCACTGTGCTTGGTGAACAACAGACCAACTGCCTTCTCAAAATAGCTGATCGGAGGGGGTTCCCAGTGTCGGAACCCCACTCATCACTTATATCCCGAGGATAGGTCATCAGTTAAAAAACTCGGAAACCATGTTGGAGACTTACAGAGGAATTGATTTTGCTTTGATATGGACTGTGTGATTGTGTGTATGTTCACACCTAATCTCTTGGCACTTTTATCACTGTACACTTTGGGGACCCACACTTCTGCACGTTATCCATTTCACCTTTCTTCTTATTCCACTTTATTTCACAAGTTGTTCACAAATTTTATATTAATTTAGTTATTTTATATTAATTTTGTATATTTACTAAAATGTTAAATGATTAGGCATTAGATCATGTTGTAACATACAGTACATAATTGCTATGATAACAGCAAGGTTTATCGCAGGGAATGTGCAATTATAATAGCGAACCTATTGTCGATACTTCCTGGTTAGTGCACTCCACGGCGGACCATGTGACCCGACCTTGGAACGCAAATTCACATATGGAGGCGGAAGGAGTTAGTAACTTCACGCCGATACATCCGGCGGTGGTGATGACGTGTGCGATCCAGATTGAAGCGCACGGTCGTCAATTCGCATGTGGCGTTATGAGCAGCACTCTCAGGTGGGTTACATGTACACTAATGTGACAGGGTATTTAAGGGTATATTTAAGGGTATATGTTTCTGACTGTCATTGAAGCAGTTGTTTGTTCTCCTTTAAGGGCATTTAGCCCTCCATGTATGATCGCCACCTTTGGTTTTTAATATTCAATTAAGTTTTATCATTGATATATTAATAAAGATTTTTTGTTAATTTGATTCGGATTGGTTCCATTTTGTGTCTGATAGTATTGAGTGCTTTACAATCCGTTAAATATTGATGTTTCCTCATTATATTTTTGACATTATATTAGACTTACGGAGGAAGCAACATGGGGAAAAGCGAAATGCAAAAATACTATTACTCTGCTTCTCAGCTCTCTCCTCCATTGGCACCAGGATGAGGGTAGATTATTACATATGTGCAACATATTTGTTTTTGAAATTTGGGGGATTTAATCCCTGTCAACCAGGTATGCCCCACAGAAAGCAAACACTTTTGAGTGGGGTTTACATACGCCCTACCCTTTTTTTGCCAGAGACAAGCCAAAATTGCTATTTCCAGACCCCATAAAGCCTCACATGGCGTTATGACGGTTTCACAAAAGCCTAGGGACCCATGCTGTACCTCAGTAGGATCCTAATTTATGGCATATTAGGGTTTTTCTCTCTGACTAAAATCTGGCAGAAAAATGTGGGCCAATTTGGCACAATTAAGTTTTCACCATTGTTTCAAAACTCACCTAAAAAGGCATGGGGCTTAGTGACGAAGGCTATGAAATAGAGGTATGAACTAACTAAGAGGGTGTGGCTTTGTGGGACAAAATGCACCAAATAGTGCCAGAATTCTTCCGTAACATTCTATCTCAAAGTAAACCAGCCAATATTTGGTATAAAGTTAGACAATAGTGACATACTAGAGTCACTGCTGAGACCACAATTAGTGCTAGGAACCCAGGATACATCTGCAGAGCTGTTAACTGAATACTATTGTGGCACACACATAGCAGACCTTCCAGAATGACCAAGGAGGTACAAAAAGAAGCAGGGTCAAAACCAGGAAAAGACATACACAGAAAATGCAGAGCACGAAAGGTTTATCCAGAGGAGAGCCAGGTTAGTTACCAGGAGAGTCGATATAAGCAGGAACAGCAGGCACAATAGCACATCCAAAAAACAAGCCAGACTTCAAGTCTCCAGAAATGTCAGCAGGAGGTTACACAGTATAGAGCCTAGAATACTAACTGCAATCTCAGGCATGGTTGATAAGAGACAGCTGTCTTAAATCACCTGTCTTACACAGAAGTGGCTCGGTTTCTGGTCAATAGGATAAGTCCAGCAGCCGGTTCTTGTCACTCCTTAAAAGTGTCTATCCCTGCACCGCATTTATCATCCAGCCTGAGCCACTGTGATAAATCTGGTGCAGGTCTAGACAGCCTAAGGCCTAATTCACACGTCCGCAATCTACGTCCGCACCCGTTCTGCAAATCTGTGTTGGATACGTGTTGGATGCGGAGAGCACACATTGTGCTCTCTGCATCCGCATTTGCGGAGCGCGCCGCCGATCTTCCGGACGGCGGCTCCGCAAAAATATAGAGCATGTCCTATTCTTGCCCGCAATTGCGGACAAGTATAGGTATCTCTATAGGGCTGGTGGCAAGGTGTTTTGCGGATCCGCAAAACACTACGGACGTGTGATTAAGGCCTAAGAGTTTACGCCATCTGATTAATTAGTAAATCTATTAAGAGGTAAATTGCACTATGACACCAATATAATGCACACCTGATTTAAAAATGTTGCCAAAGGATAGGAGCTTTTTTATTCGAGCAATCTGACGCTATCTGTGCACTGGCCGGTAAACATGGACAAGTTTGTGAATAGAGCACACATTGTGACCGTGAGCTCTCTGTTTTTGCTTGCAGACCTGTTCACTTGAATGTGTGAGTCTTGTGTGGATGGTAGACGGTGCACATGTGAATTGGCTTGTTGACTCTTTCTGGCTAGTGGTCAGCTCGGGTGCTGTCCATTGTACACTGGGACAGTGCTAATATTTGATACTATCAAGGACATTTTTAGGACATACTGACTGATCATAAATCACAATTGCTGGATGTATTCAGCATGTGTTAAAAATTTTTAATTGGACTGACCCACCGGAGAAGAAGGCCTCCAACAGCAAGCCCAGGGTCTGACATGTCCCTGCATGAAACTTGGGCCATAAGGTCCATCAGGTGACCCATATGAATGCTATCCAAATTAGGCATTGATTATATACTAGTAGAGGGGTAACTACAGTATAATATAGGGGATACAGATGTAGCAGGGGTTCACAGGCCCCTCTGCCATATAATATGGTACCAGTCTTATAAAGAATGCATAGTAAATGGAGACCTGTATTATCAAACACACAAATAACATGATATAATTGACAATATTTTAATCCATTAAGTGCACTTTAATTTGGATGAATGTTTCATTAAATGTGATCTATTCATAAGATTGAGCTGAGAAGTATCCATTTATGTCTCAGGACAAGCATTACTGCTGTCTCTGCCTCCATAGACAGTGGAAAAAAGATAATTTGATGGTTATCATGAAACTAGTCATGGGGACAAACACAAGACGGCTGAATGAGCTGCTAACAATTACAGAAGCAATTAATGCCCCCTGCATAAATGTATCCCGCTACTAACAATGTTACAATAGGAGGTCTATTTGTCAGAGCTTAACAGTGCTGTGCCATTGTCACAATCTAGAGAGGTGTCTAGCTACAGTGGGGAAAATTCATTAAGCGGCCTTGAAAATATTCAACCATGCTTTTAGCAAAACTCAATCGATTGACTGCCATGCTGGGCTCTGGCTGGAAAACTAAAGATTAGAAATGTAACAGTGGAAAGGTGAGAAAAAATTGGTCTATGGGATACAGGGTTGGCTATATGGATAATATATATGTTCTAAAAACCCAACATGCGATATATATATATAATTTGTAATATAACAGCATTAAAGAGGTTCACCAGGATTTTCTATATTGATGGCCTATTATCAGGATACGTTATCAATATCTGATCGACAGGGTTCTGACTTCCAACACCCCCGCCGATCAGCTGTATAAAGAAACCATTGCACCACGTGAGTGCTTAGGCCTAGTCTTACTAGAACAGTTAAGTCACGTTCATTAGTCACATGGCCTAGGCACAGCTGAGTCCCATTCAAGTGAACAGGGCTTAGCTGCCATACCAGTCGCAGCCATTGTGCAAAGGACAGCACTGCGTTTGGTATACTGTAAGAAGGCCGCAGTGCTCACCAGACCTCGCAGGTTCCTAAAAAAGCTGAATGGCAGGGTTGGTGGAAGTTGGATCTCATATTAATGACCTATCCTGAGAATAGGTCATCAATATGAAAACCATGCCGAACTTCTTTAACAAATTGTACTTGTTATACTCGTGCACCCTTGCCCCAACTACTTCCTCTTCCAGTCCCTAACCCTCTCCTTCTTGATTGGCAGAGCCAGGCAAGGTGACTATGCAGGAACCTAACCTTGTCAATCAAGAAGGAGAGGGAAGGGCTGACAGAGGAAGCAGGAAGTTTATCTGGCTTAGCCCCACCCCTTATGCACTTAACTGCTCATTTGCATACAGATTGAAAGCACTTTAAGACAATTAGGACAAAAATTTAAATTATTCAACCAGCGCAAACAAGGTCCCACCCAAACTGGCTTTATTGCGGGCTTTGTACAATCATAATTTATATTCAAAAAGAAAAAACAGAAAAGAACACCTCTTTATAAGGAAGATAAAATGCCTGGCAGGGTATTCATGAATCCAGCTCATATATCTTATTTTTTCTCATGTTTTTGGTTGAAAACAAACAAGCACAAGCAGCTTGTTAGAAGTGAATCATATGTGTATTATTCCGCCTATAATTCCATTGTAAAGCACTGATTTGATCATGCTGCAGTAAATAAGACAGAAATGGTAAAATGAGAGTATTTATTCTGCAGCAGCACATTAACGCCGACTTTCCCAATAACTCCCTATTCACTGAGATGTAATTATAAAGTGATTTTTAATCAACCCAGAACAAATGTGCTGCACAGCGACGGAAATTACCAAACCTTAGAAATCCAAACACTTTCATAATTCTGATTTCAGAAAAAAAAATACAGGACATGACATGATTTTTCAGCTTGCGCTATATAATGTTCCTGGGGATTATTATTGATAGCACTATTTATAACTTTAAAAAGCTAAAGGTATATTTTATTTCTAGAAAATGTCACCTAAATACGCTAAATACAGCTAATATTATGATATCAGGTGGGAACTTAAAATGAACGTCCACCCACACGTTTTTGTTTCCCTTTCAATCTAAATAGGATAAATAAAAGGTTCTTTTTGGTTTAATTTCCTGCTAAATCTTTTTTTTGTGTGTTCAGAGTTTATTTTTCTGATCCAGAGATTCAAATGCACTGGTAACAGCAAGCACTAGAGGGAGCTTAGGAGAGTACCATTACTTATAGAAGCGCCAAATGCTGTGGTCCTAAGTATATTTTTGTGCTCATAACAAGGTTAGTCTCCTACTTATGATAAAGCGAGTGTCCTGGTCTGTATAGATATGATTCCTGCAATACCCAGAGAGCAAACCTATTGGATTTTATTATTTCATCTATAGCACCCCATTCTCACAACTTTACTTAGGGTCAAATATGTACCTGGTTCCATGGCAGGCTGCCTCTAGTTGGTCTAGTGATTGATACCGTTGATAATCCATAATAATCATTGCAAAGTGGGAATAGGTGGAGGTCTGATTGGTATGGCCAACGACAGGAAGAATATGATAGAGCCTAGATGGTGGCAATGGGAGTCAGGTATGGTGGTAGAACTATAGGAAATCAAAGCCAAAGATCTGGCAATGGAGGTCAAGCAGAGCTAGGTCTGCGGTACCATATGGAATAGTGCAAGAGAGAAGTCAGTCGAACCAAGTGTGTGATATATAGGGTAACAAAAAAGGGGCTGGACACAGAGAGGTGCATGATTGTATAGTCAGGGTATTTTTAAGTACTGATTGGTTCTGTCCTCTTTAATTTTGTCTCTTTTATATTACTTTTGGTATTTTGTGTAAGTATATTCCTTGTAATTCCTTATAATGTAGTACCCATCCCCCATTGTGCTTATAAGGCTACATTCCTGAGTGATCTCAGAGACATGTGTGATGCACACTGGAGGATGGACTGATGGGAATAACTGTGGTCTACACAGCCAATTAGGGGGAACTCCACTTGGAACTTCATCCTAGGTAGGATGTAAGTGTTCAGTCGACCTATCTCTTGTACACTCTGGGGTGTGGGCAACCGGAGCTCTATTCCATTGCATATTTAGGCTATTAATGATTATTTACTTTTTATTATTCTGTATGTGATTCGTCTGTGTTATCTTATATTTAATCACACTTAGTAAATATATTTATTCAAACGCTTTATTCCTGCTCAAATTCTTTTAATTCACTTTTTAAAACAATTATATATACGGTATATTCTGTTGGTGTTGCCTATTGAAGGCAATCTAATTATTACCTATTGAGATCTCTTATGAATTAACAATACAAGAGCCAAACATGCGAAGGAAATGCACTGAATATTAGTATTATCTGAGCACTACATACCTGTTATTGGTACTTTATAGTGCTATTATGCATTATCTGCATGGCACTATTATGTAGATATTGATAATATGGTAAGGATGCTGAATGGTACTTTTATCTGGCATCATTTGGTGGATTTATTTAGGCTCTAAGGTGCTGTTATTTGACACTGTGGTCATATTATTTAGGCAATATGTGGTGCCATTGTTTGGGCAGCATTATGGCGATATATATACCATTTCAGTTCTTCCCCAAAAAGCTCAAGGAACCCCAAAACAATTGAGTTTTATCTTCATGCCAATGGCAAAGTGTGATGTTAATTGTAGAATTATTTCAGTATGTCATGTCACAAAAATCTAGACAATTTGTGTGTTACTCCCCACAATTTGTGTGTTAAGAGCCATGTATTCTAGGCATGACCTTGAGTTCAAAAGATACATGTAATTAGACCTAAGATGTGTTAATTAAAAAAAGCTAAAGATTAATGGTGTAATAGTAGGTTCGGTGAAAATATTATGCTATGACTGCCTGTAAATATCACACATCTGTAACAGGGATGGTTTCTGCAGCATAATAAATTCTGTTTTGCATAGCAAAAAGGGATATTAAAGGGTTTCTGTCACCAACTTTTGACATTATAAGCTGTCTGACATTAGCTATGTGCTAATGTCAGACCAGCTTGATAATGTCTTTTTTATAAAAATCCGCTGTATATATAGTCTGAAAAACTTACTTTTATATTATGTAAATTAGCCTCTAGGAGCAGGGGGGGCGTTGCCCTGCTCCTAGCGGCTTCGTCCGGCAACCTGCTGGCACGCCCATTCACACTTTGATTGACAGTGCAGGGCAGCGATCCTCCTGCACTGTCTCGTTCTGAAATCGCGCGCCCGCGCCGCCGCTCTGTATTCGGCGCAGGCGCGGTGAGCAGAGGACGCTGGTGCCTGCTGTCCTCTGCTCACCGCGCCTGCGCCCGAATACAGAGCGGCGGAGCGAGCGCGCGATTCAGAACAGACAGTGCAGGAGGATCGCTGCCCTGCACTGTCAATCAAAGTGAAGGCGTGCCAGCAGGTTGCCGAACGGAGCCGCTAGGAGCAGGGCAACGCCCCCCCCTGCTCCTAGAGGCTAATTTACATAATATAAAAGTAAGTTTTTCAGACTATATATACAGCGGATTTTTATAAAAAAGACATTATCAAGCTGGTCTGACATTAGCACATAGCTAATGTCAGACAGCTTATAATGTCAAAAGTTGGTGACAGAAACCCTTTAAACATAAATCAGCAACAGTGAATTTATGACCCCGCAGGATACAGCCATTTGTCTTGTTACAAATGCTTTCCATGTTCACATTGCTGACAATATGCTTCTAGTCTTGGCATTATTAAAATAAGGTTTCTACATTACAGACATATGTGCTTTTATATTTAACTATAGTTTTGTCAACATTTCGCCCTTAGACACAAAGCCATGGAATCTTAAAATTAAATTGTACTTGTCGATAATATCTAACATCAGTCACGTTGACTTGGGGTAATAGCCGGTGGCTAAAGCACCGTGTTCCTGTGCGATTAAGAAGAGGGTAACATATCTATGATAACTGTTTTTTGAATAACCTTTCATTTAAAATATCACGGCGGCTAATTAAAAAATCAATTTCCTTTATTGTTCTCTACTTTAATAGCAAGATGATTAATAGGACGTCAGGTAAACTGTGGACCGAAATGACATTTTCATTAGAAGTTTGCTAGGTGTGAAATATTCATTATGATGTAGTATTAATGATTCATGAAAAATGCAATTTACCCTTTTCCCCACTGGTCCTCAGATGCCTGATTTAATCTTTATATTGCCGGATGGCCTATGATAACATTTGGAATGGATTTTTTCATTTAGTTTTTTTTTAATCAAATCAATAACATCTCAATTTCAATTTTATTTCAAAACTGAAAATACATCCAATTATCTTTAATTTCTTGAACTTGAACTAGGCAAACTGGGCATCTCTAATCCTTACACTGAATAACTCATAGTCATCAGTGGTCATTGGTGATTTTGTGCTGCTCATCTCTAGTCCTTACACTGAATAACTCGTAGTTGCCTGTCCTCATGGGTGATTTTGTGTTGGTTATCTCTAGTCTTTACACTGAATAACTTGTAGTCACCAGTGGTCATGGGTGATTTCGTACTGCTCATCTTTAGCCCTTACACTTAATAACTCATAGCCACCAGTGTTTATGGGTGATTTGTGTTGTCCTTACATTGAATAACTCGTACCCCCCAGTGGTTATGGGTGATTTTGTGCTGCTAATCTCTAGCCATTTAACTGAACAACTCTTTGTCACCAGTGGTCAATGGGGATCTTTCCCTGACAGTATCAGACTGTGTACGAAGACATGTTCTTCACAAGGGGAATGGTAACTCCCAGTTGTCAGGCCTGGGCTAAATTAAGAACTTTGTTGAATGCTAATATTTCATAAAACAGACATGTCTGAAGAAGTGACAGGTCCTCTATATACCCAGGTGATATATTTTCTAACTCTAAAGGTTATTAGTCTTTTCTTTCTACACAAGGCCCTGACCTCAATGATGACTTTGTCTGAAAACTGCAGAGTTTGCTGCCAAGAAATCTTTAGCTCCTAACTTCTGCAGCCATCCCTAGTCCCTATAGCACGACAAGTAAATTCAAACCTCAGACAAGACCTCTTAAAAATAATTCAGACCCCAGACCAGACACTGAAATAAACATAGACTCCAGACCAAACTCTAAAAGAAATAAAGGCCAGGAATAACTACAAACATTAGACCAAACCCCCTAAACAGATACAGTATGGAGTATTACAGTGCCCAGACCAGTTCTTCTAAACAAACACAAACCCCAGAACAGCCACCCCTCTATATTAAAAAGACCTAGACCATATCTGTGCAGGTCCAGCATGCACTTGTGTCAGAGATAATTGCAAAAAGCAGTTCACAATGTGCATAAAATCTTTGGATACTTTGGATGACCATGGGTCAGACCGAGAGTCTCAGGTGCAGGGCAGCCACCCAAATCAGTCATATTATAATCTGCCACTGTTTAGACCAGTACTTGCTAAGCTGGTAACTGAGCAGGACATTTTTATGCTGTTTTGAGAGATACAGTACATTTTACGTTGTACAGTAATTACATACTAAATTTGGCGCTTGGCTATAAGACAGTGTTATTAAACATACTGAAGTATATTACCTTGCCAAAACTCCTTTATATGGTGCCATATGATGCCACAAAGGCCAGTTGCCATATTGCAGTGACATAGGGAACAGGTTAGAATTTTTTTATGGGCTAGCTAGTTATTTTGTTCCCTGTCTTAAGAAGCTTAGGAATCACTGCTTTCACATTTTGGTGCAATTTTTCAGCTACATTTCCAAAAAACAATTAGATTTTTGGTGTTTCTATGGAAACCATAGTTGCTGATCACAGTAGGTAATGCAAACTTGCAACATTTTATATGGAAACCACAATATGAAGCCATAGAATGATCATTAAAGGGGTTATCCAATAGTACAAATACCCCCCAGAATGTCAGGCCCCTCCTATAGACAATATTTACCTAGTCCCCGGCACCCGCGTCCTTCCAGATCCCTGCACGGCCACCGCTGCATCTCCCTGCTGCGGGGATCAAAACATCCAGCGATGTTGGGAGCAGCCACAATGGTGACCATCCCCTTAGCATCACCCGCTATGCTAGGGAGGCTAGTCATCGTTGTGGCCTGCTATTGGCTGCTACCCCCATCACCGGATCTTTTGATCCAAGCGATGGGGAGATGTAGTGGTGTCCGTGCAGGGATCCAGAGGGACACGCGTGCCTAGGACTGGGTAAGTATCGTATATAGGAGGGGCCCAGGAATTGTGGGGGGTATTTGAACTATTGGATAACCGTTTTAACTGATAAAATGAAGTGTTAATGTAGTAGCTGAACCACCCATCCCTTGGTTATATTTTGACTTTTTTCAACCATACTAACAATGTAATATACGATAGCCTCAAGGGTCACCCACAGAGAAGAATGAATATAATAAACATTAAATTAACTCTTTATCATAGAAGAAAAAGGTATTTTATATAATTTATGACCAATGTTTATAAAGAACATACAGACAGAACCATATTTACAACAAGGCACATAAGGGCATGTGCCTAGGGCATCAGGAAGGAGGGGAACAGCACTTCACAGAGAAATCTAATGATATATGTCATTAGATTGATATATGATATATGATGTATGTGATATATGGGACCCACACCTATCAGACAATAGGGGCATATCCTAGCGACATGCCCCCATTGTCTGAGATGGGACAATCTCTTTAATGCTGCTTCTTATATCTCTTTTGTTTTAGCTACAAGGAGAGTTAACCCTCACACTGCTTACATATAGCTAATGTAACAGTAATCTCTTCAGAAAGGTAGTTTAAGGTTAAGGGGTTATCCAATTTCTTAAACCCCCCCCCCCCATAAGCCGTGCCCCTCACCGGTAATATTCTTGCCCCGCTCCCTGCTCCCGGCACCGCTCCTGTTCCCCGCACCCCTGCTGCTGTTTCTCCCTGCACATGGATGAAAACATCTGGTGTCGGGGGGAGCAGCCAAATGCAGGCTAGGACTGGGACGAGCTTCCCTAGCGCCACCCGCGATGCTAGGGTAGCTCATCCCTGTCCGCGCCTGCTATTGGCTGCTCCCCCCCGACACTGGATGTTTTCATCCATGTGCAGGGAGAAGCAGCAGCGGCGGTGCGGGGACCAGGAGCGGCGCCGGAAGCAGGGAGCGGGGTAAGAATGTTACCAGTGAGGGGCCCAGCACATGGGGGGGGGGGGGTTAGGAAATTGGATAACCCCTTTAAGCCTCCTGACTTGTAGCTGTAATAAACAAAAATGATGAGGAGACAAGAGAAGTCTGATGAGGAGAAAGATGAAGCCAGTATATGACCCAAATGTACATTGGCAACTAGCAGAGTGGATTTATCTGCTTGTTACAGAGCAGACCAATCCATAATTCACACACTGACATAGGAATAGTAAAGCTCCTTAGTATAACTAAAAACAAAACAGCGACTACAGAGTACAGATGGCGATACACCTAGCAAGAGTTAGAGCAAACGAGCGTCCAGTCTTTCTTGCAGACCTGCTCACTTAGGTGAATGAGTCAGAGCTGGATGGTTCATTCTATGATGATTACAAACATAGGGCCAGATTTATCATTACTCTTGCAGTTCACTCCACTTTCAAAGAAGGCGTATGTGTATTTGAGGCAAGTCAAATTTATCATGGGCTCTTTCAGAGGTTGATAAATCTGGTGTATTTCTGGTTCCTAGTTGTATTTTGGCTTTGTCTTTGGAAAAGTCACAATTTTAAAAAAGTGATTTTGTCAAACATAAGCATGGTCATGAGTGGAGTGAGTTTGCGCAATTTTTTGCGACTTTTTTGCGACTTTTTAAAAAGTCGCAATAATAAATCTGTCTTGCAAGTGATTTACATACGACAATACGCCCATAAACTTGGTTTTGGAGTGAGTGGCGTAAGTCTCCAAAAAGTCGCAAAAAATTGCGCAATTTGGCTTTTTGCGCAATTTTTTGCGACTTTTCGACTCCAGAAAAGTGACTTAGGCTAATGATAAATCTGGCCCATAGTATGCACCATCCATTGATGGAAATGCCTTTGGACTCTGGATTAGGTGTATCTTTCACTGGCAGTGTAAGGCTGTGTAGGGACAAATTTAGATGAGATGTTTTAACCACACTGTCGAAATTGCATTAAAAACCTCACTCAGTTTTCCTGGGTGTTCTCCGATTTTGTGATTTGTTTATTTGCCATGCATTGTTGAAGGTTAAAAATGTAACATAAATGTATTTCACTTGTATGAACTACATGGCCAAAAACCACATCACAAAACCAAAGCAATCATGGTGAAACTAAGTGTGTTTTCAACAGTGTTTTTTTTTACCACATGATCCAAATCATTTCATGTAGCTACTGTATACCCTCAAGTTAATAGGCAGTGATAGCCGAGCTAATCAGGGGCAGTGATAGCCGAGCTAATCAGGGGCGTGAACATTAAACATGCCTATGAGATACATAGCTAGTAGAGTTGAGCAAACACCTGGAAGTTCGGGTTCGCCGAGTTCGGACGAACTTCGTCTCAATGGGGACCCTAACTTTTGGGCACTAAAATGGTTCTAAAATGTCATGGAAAGGGCTAAAGGGCTGCAAAAGGCAGCAAAATGTGCTGAAGAGCATGACGAGTGCTCTGCAAACAAATGTGGATAGGGAAATAAATTAAAATAAAATAAATAAAAATTAAAAATAACAATCTTGAACTAGGAGGAGGAGGTGGATGTGGAGTGGGAGGTTGAGGAGGCGGTGACCGTGGCGGTGTAGGTGGAAGCGGGGGTGGAGGTGGAGGAGGTAGCCAACACTTTATTTTTTATTTTTATTTGGGTAGCCCACCAAATATTGGTACATATAAAAAATAAAACAAAGAATAAGTGCACTTGAGTACAAGAATGGATGGTTGAGGCCGGTATAAATGTCTATTCTGCACAAGGTACAGACAAGTCTTGTGGGATCCATGCCTGGTTAATTTTAATGAACATGAGCTTGTCCACATTAGCGTGGACAGGCGGCTGCGCTTGTCCGTGATAACGCCCCCTGCCGTGCTAAATACACGTTCAGACAATACACTGGCTGCATTTCAGGCCAGCACCTCCAAGGCGTAAAGGGCAAGCTCAGGCCATGTGCCCAATTTGGAGACCCAGAAGTTGAATGGGGCAGACCCATCAGTCAGTACTTGTAGGCGTGTGCACACATACTGCTCCACCATAAGGCTGAAATGCTGTTTCGTGCTAAGACGTTGCATATCAGCTGGTGGTGCTGGTTCTTGTGGCGAGGTGACAAAGCTTCCACATTTTGGCAATGCTAACCCTGCCTTCTGAGGTGCTGGCAGTGCCTCGGCTTCGTTGGCGACCTCTTCCTCCTCCTCTGCCTTTGCCTTGTGCTTCAACTGAGGCCCCGGTGTCACGTGGGAATGCCATCAGCGGCGTCTACCAGCGTGCACTTGGACTCGCGCATCTTCCGATCACGCTCCAGTGAGGGAATTAAGGACGGCACGTTGTCCTTGTAACGGGGATCCAACAGGGTGGCCACCCAGTAATCAGCACAAGTTAGAATTTGGGCAACTCGGCGGTCGTTGCGCAGGCACTGCAGCATGTAGTCGCTTATGCGTGCCAGGCTGCCCAGAGACAACGACAAGCTGTCCTCTGTGAGAGTTGTATCGTCTGTGTCCTCAGTATCCCCCCAGCCATGCTGCAGTGATGGCCCTGAGCTGCTTTGGGTGCCACCCTGCTCGCACAGTCTCTCCAGCATATGCAAGGTGGAGTTCCACCTTGTGGGCACGTCGCATATGAGGCGGTAAGCGGGAAAACGAAGTTACGCTGCAGCGCAGACAGGCGAGCAGAAGCAGGGTGCGCACAGACGGCCCACACTTTCTACTGCAGCTCTGACATATCGGGGTAGTTTTTCAGGAATTTCTGCACCACCAAATTTAGCACATCCGCCAGGCAAGGGATGTGCGTCAAACCGGCTAAGCCCAGAGCTGCTACGAGATTTCGCCCATTATCGCACACCACCAGGCCGGGCTTGAGGCTCAGTGGCACCAACCACTCATCGGTCTGTTGTTCCATGCCCGTCCACAGCTCCAGCGTGGTGTGGGGTTTGTCCCCCAAACAGATGAGTTTCAAAACTGCCTGCGGTCGTTTTCACTTGGCTGTGCTGAAGTTGGTGGTGAAGATGTTACGCTAACCGGATGAGGAGGTGTTTGAGGAGGAAGAGGAGGAGGCAACATGAGGGAAAGATAAATGCCCTGCAATCCTTGGTGGTGGAAGGATATGCGCCAAACAGCTATCCGCCTCAGGCCCAGCCGCCACTTCATTTACCCAGTGTGCTGTTAGGGAGATATAACATCCCTGCCCATGCTAACTGGTCCACGTATCGGTAGTTATGTGGACCTTGCCACAGATGGCGTTGCACAGTGCACACCTGAATTTGTGCCCCACTTGTTTGTGCAGGGAATGGATGGCTCGCCTGAAAAAGTAGTGGCGGCTGGGAACAACATACGGTTTATAAAACTCTCCGTCTCCATCAGATGGAATGACAGCATTTGAAAGGCCAGAATTTTTGAAATGCTGGCATTCAGGGCCAGGGATTGCGGGTGGGTAAGGGCGTACTTCCTCTTTCGCTCCATTGTTTGGAAGATGGACAGCTGAACGCTGCCATGGGACATTGTGGTGCTGCTTGTTAAAGGTGATGGACGTAATGGCGTTGCCAACACATCCTCTGTTTGCAGGGTGGCCGGTGCCACTGTCACTCCAGAGGTGAAGGAAGTGGCCAAGACTGCAGCAGAAGAGGGAGCAGGAGGAGCCTGAGACCTTTCTTGGTTTTGGAGATGTTTACTGCACTGCAGCTCGTGCTTTGCACTTAGATATTTGATCTTGCAGGTTGTGCTCAGGTTTAGAATGTTTATGCCTCCCTTCAGGCTCTAATTGCACAGCGTGCAAACCACTCGTGTCTTGTCGTCTGCACATTGTCTGAAGAACTGCCACGCCAGGGAACTCCTTGGAGCTGGCTTTGTTGTGATCGGTCTCTAGGTGCGGTGGGCAGTAGCAGGCGTACTGTCTAGGGGACGGCCGCTCTGCTTTTGCACACTGCTCCCTCTTTTGCTGTGCTGGTTGCTCTGTGCGACCACCGCCTCTCCCTCCGAACTGCACAGGTCACTCGCATGACCTTGATTCCATGTGGGGTCTAGGACCTCATCGTCCTCCACATCATCTTCCACCCAGTCTTCACCCCTGCCCTCCTTGTCGGTTTGCACACTGCAGAAAGCCGCAGTAGTTGGCACCTGTGTTTCATCATTATCAGAGACCTGCTGCAGTGGTCTCTCCATGTCCTCATCCTCAAACATAAGTGGTTGGGTATCAGTGCACTCAATCTTTTCCACTTCTGGGGCAGGGCTAGGTGGATGGCCCTAGGAAACCCTGCCAGCAGACTCATCAAAAAGCATGTGAGACTGCTGCATGACTTGGGGCTCAGACTGCTTGGCTGATTTGCAACGGGTGAGGTGCTAGATAGAAGCCCATGGCCTGCAGGTACCAACTCTGAGCTTTCAGCAGTGGACCGGGTGGGAGACAACGTGAAGATACTGGAGGCACTGTCTGCCACCTAATCTACTAGCGACTGTACTTGTTCTGGCCTCACCTTTGGTAGAGCGGCATTCGGGCCTACTAAATAACTCTGAAGGCTCTGTCATCTATGCGCACCTAAAGGAAGGTGTTTTATTTGGGCATGTAGCTGGCACAGATCAACCATGTCCTCTCCCTGCAACAGGAGCTCCTCCAACACCAGCAGCACCACGACCAGAGTCACGTCCCTTATTTGATGCTCTACTCATTTTTTGCGATCACTCACTAAAGTAACAGACGTTTTTACTAAATTTTGTTCCCTGTCAGCAATGCAGAGCAGGGTTTTTCCCCCGGCAAAACTGGCTTAATGTCACCCACCAATGGAACAGACGGTTTTCAGAAATGTACCTCCCTGTCACCTATGCAGAGCAGGGGTTTGTATTAGAGATGTCGTGAACATAAAATTTTCCATTCGCGAACGGCGAACGCGAACTTCTGCAAATGTTCACGAATGGGCGAACCGGGCGAACCTCCATAGACTTCAATAGACAGGCGAATTTTAAAACCCACAGTTACTCTTTTTGGCCACAATAGTGATGGAAAAGTTGTTTCAAGGGGACTAACACCTGGACTGTGGCATGCCGGAGGGGGATCCATGCCAAAACTCCATGGAATATTACGTAGTTGAAGCAATTGTTTGGAATAACGTGCTTTAAAACATCCAGTGTGTGTATACGATCAGGTATGATGTTGTATCGATCAGGTAGTGTAGGGGTTACGCCCGCTTCACAGTGACAGACCAAACTCTGACAGACCAAACTCCCCGTTAAACGCACCGCAAACAACCGCAAACAGTCCATTTGCACAACCGCAAACTGCCTATTTGCACAAGGTTGGATACCAAGCTAGCCATGTCCCGTTCCTTGTCCTCACTGACGTCATTGAAGGTCTCTTCCTCCACCCAGCCACGTACAACACCAAGGGTCCCCGAAAGGCGACAACAAGCCCCCTGGGACGCCTGCTGTGGTTGGTCTTCCACCTCCTCATAGCCACCTTCCTCCTCTGACTCCTCTTCTTCAGACTCCTCTCTCTGCGTTGCCGCAGGTCCAGCAATCGACGACGACAAGGCTGCTTCTGGTGGTGATGGTGACCACAACTCTTCCTCTTCATGCTCATCTACGGACTGATCCAGCACTCTTCGCAGGGCACGCTCCAGAAAGAACGCATATGGGATGAGGTCAATGATGTTGCCTTGGATTTGACTGACCAGGTTTTTCACCTCCGCAAAAGGACGCATGAGCCTACAGTCATTGTGCATGACCGTTCAGTAACGCGGCCCAAAAATACCCAGCTCCACAGAGGCTGTCCTCTTTTTTTTAAATAAAAAAAATCTGTTCTTACCAGTTTAATCTCTGTTTTGTCCCCTATCAGGGGCCGGTGTATGGAATAGATTTTAGGAACCGGGAGATGGAAAAAGATGGTTGGTCGGTCCCCTTCCTTCCAATTTGGGGCACTGCGCATGCGCCGTGCAATGTACTGTGCCACCCTATATGAGTGGTGTGTTAAGTAGTACTATTCCTATCAGTTTAATTCCTGTTACGTCCCCTATCAGGGGACGTGTATCGTATAGATTTTAGGAACCAGGAGATGGAAAAAGATGATTGGTCGGTCCTCTTACCTCCAATTTGGGGCACTGCGCATGCGCCGCGCAATGTACTGTGCCACCATTACAAATAGTGTAAACTACTATTCTTACCATTTTTATCTTTGTTAAGTCCCCTATCAGGGGACGTGTATTGAATTGAATCCTTGCATGGGGAGATAGAGAAAAAAGCTTGCTCTGTCCACTTCCTTCAAATTTTGCGCACTTGCAATGGAATTTGCCACCAATGCAACTAGTGTTAACTAAGTACTATTCCTATCAGTTTAATCTCTGTTTTGTCCCTTATCAGGGCCAGGGCCGGTGTAGTGAATAGATTTTTGGAACTTTGAGATGGAAAAAGACCCATGCTCGGTCCGCTTCGTTTGAATTTGAGGTCACGGAGCGTGTGCCGTGCAATGTACTGTGACACCCTATATGAGTGGTGGGCAGTGGGCACAGTACAGTCTGTGGGCCTGACACACACTGGCAGGCAACTGCAATTATATTAAAGGGTAAAAATTAAATGACTTTTTTATCTGCAAGGTACTGTGCCACCCGATATGACTGGTGGGCAGTAGGCACAGTACAGTCAGTGGGCCTGACACACAGCCACAGGCGGCTCCTATGCCCCCCCCCCCCGACTTTGGTGTATTCTTCCTGAACCTACTACCCTCCAGCGGCACCAATTGTAGAAGGCTAAATTGTTGGCCGAATACGTTTGCACGTATAAAGGAAAACCGCTATTTCCATGTTTTGTGAATAAAAACCACAATCAACATATTTCATCTTCTGGCTGGGATTTAATATCTACAGTGGGCACAGTACAGTCAGTGGGCCTGACACACACTGGCAGGCAAATGCAATTATATTAAAGGGTAAAAATTAAATGACTTTTTTATCTGCAAGGTACTGTGCCACCCTATATGAGTGGTGTGCACACAGTACATTCTGTGGGCCTGTGGCCTCTTACACACGGGCAGGCAACTGCAATATATATATAGAAAAAATAAATAAAAGCAGACTGATGTACCAGCCCTAAAAAGGGCTTTTTGGGGGTGCTGTCAGGACTCTGTCCTTACAGCAGATTAGTCTTTGAGGACTGGAGTGGACACAGAACACTGGCCTAGCTAACGCTTTCCCTAGAATCCCTATATTAACCGCTTGCCGACCGCCGAACGCACGGATGCGTCCAGGCGGCGGCAAGTTTGTTCCTCCTGGACGCATCCGTGCGTCATCTCGCGAGAGCCGAGATCTGCTGTGAACGCGCGCACGCGCGCGCGCGCGTTCACAGCAGAGCGCGGCTCTGCAGTTGTACTACAGCCTGCCAGCGATGATCAATCGCTGGCAGGCTGTAAATGTAAAATAAATGAGATCAAAGTGGTATATCAGACGCTGTGTTGCTAACAGCATCTGATATACCTAATACCTGGTCCTCTGGTGGTCCCATTTACTGGGATCGACCACCAGAGGACCAGGTAACAATGTAAAGTTGCACCAAACACTACACTAACCCCACCCCCACCCCCTCACTTTATAAACACTATTAACCCCTTGTTAACCCCTGATCACCCCATATAGACTCCCTGATCACCCCCTGTCACTGATCACCCCCTGTAAGGCTCTATTCACATGTCCATATGTGTTTTGCGGTTCCGCGGATCCACAGATCCGTGCCACGGATCCACGGCGCGGATCCGCAAAACACGGACACCGTCAATGTGCTTTCCGCATTTTGCAGATCCGCACATTGCCAGAACTATATAGAAAATGCTTTTCTTGTCCGCAATTGCGGACAAGAAAAGGGCATGTTCTATATTTTTGCTGAACGGAAATGCAGACCCGTAAGTGCGGATCCGCAATTCCGGATCCGAGCGGGACAAAGTCTGTCCCCATAGAAATGAATGGGTCCGCAATTCCGTTCCGCAAACAGAATTTCGGACGTGTGAATGGGGCATAAGGGTCCCTTATCACCGCCAGTTAGTTAGCTACTTGTTAGGTAGCTAGCGCCCAGCCCACCGCACCGCAGTCACTGATTTTGGCAGAGATTTTTCATCCACATTGATCGATGCGAATGAAAAATCTGTGCCGTTCATTTATTTTTATTTTTCAGCCCAGAGGCTGAACGGAAAAAAATTCTCATTACCCGTATGCTCAATATACGGAGAATCGCAGAAACTCCTAATGCTGGCCATACGTGTAATGATTGCGGAGACCCTCAAATGCCAGGGCAGTACAAAAACCTCACATGTGACCCCATTTTGGAAGAAGACACTCCAAGGTATTCCGTGAGGGGTATGGGGAGTTCATGTAAAATTTTATTTTTGTCACAAGTTAGTGGAATATGAGACTTTGTAAAAAAAAAAAAAAATCAATTTCCGCTAACTTGTGCCAAAAATTTTTTTCTGTGAACTCGCCATACCCCTCACAGAATACCTTGGGGTGTCTTCTTTCCACAATGGGGTCACTTGTGGGTATTTATACTGCCCTGGCATTTTAGGGGTCCTAAAGCGTGAGAATACAAATGCGTAAAAATGCCCTGTGAAATACTAAAGGTACTCATTGGTTTAGGGCCCCTTTGCGCATCTTGGCTGCAAAAAGTGGCACACATGTGGTATCGCCGTACTCAGGAGAAGTAGGGCAATGTGTTTTGGGGTGTATTTTTACATATACCCATGCTGGGTGAGAGAAATATCTCTGTAAATGACAACTTTTTAAATTTTTTTATACAAAGTTGTCAATTTACAGCGATATTTCTCACACAAAGTATGGGTATATGTAAAAATACACCCCAAAACACATTGCCCTACTTCTCCTGAGTACGGCGATACCACATGAGTGACACTTTTTGCAGCCTGGTGCGCAAAGGGGCCCAAATTCCAACGAGTACCTTTAGCTTTACATGGCTGCTCACAATTTAGCCCCGCCCAAAATGCCAGAACAGTACAAACACCCCACATGTGACCCCATTTTGAAAGAAGACACCCTAAGGTATTCGCTGAGGGGCATAGTGAGTCCATGAAAATTTAACTTTTTGTCAAAAGTTAGCAGAAAGGGAGACTTTTGAGAAAAACAATAAAAATCAATTTCCGCTAACTTGTGCCAAAAAAATCTTCTGTGAACTCGCCATGCCCCTCATGGAATACCTTGGGTGTCTTCTTCCAAAATGGGTCACATGTGGGGTATTTATACTGCCCTGGCATTTTAGGGACCCAAAGCGTGAGAAGAAAATGCATAAAATGCTCTTCCTAAAAGGTACTCATTAGTTTTAGGTCTCTTGACATTTGGCTGCAAAATACACATGGGTATCGCCGCACTGTGAGAAGTAGGGCATGTGTTAGGTGTATTTTTACATATACCATTACTGGGTGAGAGAAATATCTCTGTAAATTGACAACTTTGTATAAATTTTTTAAAAAGTTGTCATTTACAGAGATATTTTCACACTCCAGTATGGGTATATGTAAAAATACACCCTAAAGCACATTGCCCTACTTCTCCTGAGTACGGCGATACCACATGAGTGACACTTTTTGCAGCCAAGATGCTGCAAAGGGCCCAAATTCCAATGAGTACCTTTTAGGATTTCACAGGGCATTTTTACTCATTTTGAAGGGGACCTAAGCGTGAGAAGAAAATGCATAAAAATGCCCTCTAAAAGGTACTCATTGGTTTTAGGGCCCCTTTGCACATCTTGGCTGCAAAAAAGTGCCACACATGTGGTATCGCCGTACTCAGGAGAAGTAGGGCAATGTGTTTTGGGGTGTATTTTTACATATACCCATACTGGGTGAGAGAAATATCTCTGTAAATTGACAACTTTGTATAAATTTTTTTTAAAAGTTGTCATTTACAGAGATATTTCTCACACCCAATATGGTATATGTAAAAATCACCCCAGCACATTGCCCTACTTCTCTAATGCACGATACCGATGGTATCTTTTGCAGCATAAAGGCTAAAGTCCAATGGTACCTTTAAATTTCACAGGGCATTTTTGCTCATTTAGTTCTCACGCTTTAGAGACTAAAATGCCAGGGCAGTATAAATACCCCACATGTGAGCCCATTTTGGAAAGAAGACACCCCAAGGTATTCTGTGAGGGGCATGGCAAGTTCACAGAAATTTATTTTTTTGGCACAAGTTAGCGGAAATTTTTTTTTTTTTTTTTTTACAAAGTCTCATATTTCACTAACTTGTGACAAAAATAAAATTTTACATAAACTCACCATACCCCTCACAGAATACCTTGGGGTGTCTTCTTTCTAAAATGGGGTCACATGTGGGGTATTTATACTGTCCTGGCATTTTAGGGGCCCCTAAAGCGTGAGAAGAAGTCTGGAATCCAAATGCGTAAAAATGCCCTGTGAAATCCTAAAGGTACTCATTGGAATTTGGGCCCCTTTGCACCAGGCTGCAAAAGTGTCACTCATGTGGTATCGCCGTACTCAGGAGAAGTAGGGCAATGTGTTTTGGGGTGTATTTTTATATATACCCATACTTTGTGTGAGAAATATCGCTGTAATCGACAACTTTTTAAAATTTTTAAACAAAGTTGTCAGTTTACAGAGATATTTCTCTCACCCAACATGGGTATATGTAAAAATACACCCCAAAACACATTGCCCTACTTCTCCTGAGTACAGGAATACCACATGAGTGACACTTTTTGCAGCCTGGGTGCAAAGGGGCCCAAATTCCAACGAGTACCTTTAGCTTTACATGGCTGCTCACAATTTAGCCCGCCCAAAATGCCAGAACAGTAAACACACCCCACAAGTGACCCCATTTCGGAAAGTAGACACCCCAAGGTATTCACTGAGGGGCATAGTGAGTCCGTGGGAGATTTCATTTTTTTGCCAGAAGTTAGCAGAAATGGAAACTTTATTATTTTTATTTTTTTCCTCAGAAAGTGTCATTTTCCGCTAACTTGTGAAAAAAAATGAAATGATACATGAACTCACCATGCCCCTCCGCGAATACTTTGGGGTGTCTTCTATCTAAAATGGTGTCATTTGGGGGGTATTTATACTATCCTGGCATTCTAGCACCTGAAGAAACATGACAGGTGCTCAGAAAGTCAGAGCTGCTTCAAAATGCAGAAATTCACTTTTTTGCACCATAGTTTGTAAACGCTATAACTTTTACCCAAACCAATAAATATACACTTATTGTATTTTTTTTTTATCAAAGACATGTAGAATAATAAATTTTGCGAAAAATTTATATAGAAATGTAGTTTTTTAAAAAAAAAATTACAACAGAAAGTGAAAAATGTCATTTTTTTGCAAAAATTTCGGTAATTTTTGATTAATAGCAAAAAAAGTAAAAACGTTAGCAACAATGAAATACCACCAAATGAAAGCTCTATTAGTGAGAAGAAAAGGAGGTAAAATTCATTTGGGTGGTAAGTTGCATGACGGAGCAATAAACGGGTAAAGTAGTGTAGTGCAGAATTGTAAAAAGTGGCCTGGTCATTAAGGGTGTTTAAGCTAGGGGGGCTGAAGTGGTTAATTCAGCAGCAGCAGCACTCTCCCTGCTCTAACTAACACTGCAGCTTCAGAATGAATCTAAGATGGATGCTGTCCTTGCTTTTTTATAGGAGGTGGGAGGGTCTGGGAGGGAGGGTATGCTGATTGGCTGGAATGTGTCTGCTGACTGTGAGGTACAGGGTCAAAGTTTTCTCAATGATGATGTATAGGATGCGGACCGAACATCGCATATGTTTGCCCACCACGGCGAACGCGAACAAGCGATGTTCGCAGGTGAATAGTTCGGGACATCTCTAGCTTGCATATGGCAAAACTGGGTTAATGTCACCCACCAATGTAACAGACGATTTTTAGAAATTTACGTCCCTGTCACCTATGCAGAGCAGGGGTTTGTATATGGCAAAAATGGTAAAATGTCACTCACCAATGGAACAGACGATTTTTACAAATTTACGTCCCTGTCACCTATGCAGAGCAGGGGTTTGTATATGGCAAAACTGGGCCAATGTCACCCAAGAATGTAACATACGATTTTTTGAAATTTACCTCCATGTCACCTATGCAGAGCAGGGGTTTGTATACGGCAAAAATGGCAAAATGTCACCCACCAAGGGAACAGATGATTTTTACAAATTTACGTCCCTGTCACCTATGCAAAGCAGGGATTTGTATACGCCAAAAATGGTAAAATGTCAACCACAAATTTAATAGACCAATTGTAGAAATTTATTTCCCTGTCACCTTTGCAGAGCAGGGTTTTTTGACAGCAAAAATGGGTTAACGAATTTTTGAAACTTATTGCCCTGTCTGCTATGCAGTGCAGGCCGCAAAGGTACTATCTAGCACAAAAAAGTGTGTTTTTTTGCAAACAACTATGTAAATGAAGTATGTTACGGTTTTATTGGAATATTTGAAATGCAGTGTAGGCCACTAATGTGCTATTTAGCACAAAAACTGTGTTTTTTGCAAACAACTATGTAAATACAGTATGTTACGGCTTTATTGGAATATCAGAAATGCAGCGTAGAACCCAAATTTGCTATCTAGCACAAAAAGTGTGTTTTTTTATAGCACCAATGTAAATGCAGTATGTTATGGTTGTATTGGACTGTCAGAAATGCAGCGTAGCACGCAAATTTGCTATCTAGCACAAAAAAATGTGCTGTTTTATAGCAGCAATGTAACTGCAGTATGTAACGGTTTAATTGGACTGTCAGAAATGCAGCATAGCTTGTAAATTTACTATCTACCAAAAAAGTGTGCTTTTTTATTTCAGCAAAGTAACTGCAGTATTTAACGGTTTTATTGAAGTGTCATATATGCAGTGCCTGTTGCAGACAGATAAAAAAAATCGCTTTAGTTCACAAAAATATGTAATTTAATGATTTCCACTGCCAGGTATGCACTGCAGACCGCAGGGGTACTTGACCAGCCAAAAAAGGGAATTCTACTGAGCTACCAGAACAGAATTAAAGTAATGTCCCTGGCACACATGCAGTTCACATGCAGTTGCAAGTGCACTGCACTGTCAAAAATGGCTGCCGACGCCCACCGAACTAGCAGATGGATTCAACGTTATTTTTCAGTGTCACTGGGCTCAGGGCTGGGTACAAAAATGTAGCATAGCACCCTCAATAATCGCTGTAGTTTGAAGATTGAATACCACCAAGTATAACAGAATTCTTCCCTAATCTCATCACATGTAACATCACATTTCTCCTTCAGTGGAAGTAGCTGATCGCCACTGGTTTTAGCTGCAGGATCTCAGGTAAAAAGGGAAGAGAGGTTGTTCCAAACATATTGTACAACTAACCATAGATCTTCTGTAGGATTGCTCAAATCATACTATATTTTTATGTAATCCCAGACAGACTCGGTGGTGTTAACATCAGGACTATGTGGGGGCTATATCCAGGACTACTTGGTCTTTTTTATGCTGAAGATAGTTATTAATAGCATTGGTTGTATGCTTGAGTTTCTTGTCCTGCTGCAGAATAAATTTGGAGGCAGACGCCTCTCTGATTGTATTGTGTGATGAATAAGTATCTGCCTGTATTTCTCAGCATTAAGGGCACCATTCATACTGACCAATTCCCCAACTTCATTTGCTGAAATGCAGCAAAAAAGTTTGTGTGAAAGTTTGACTCTGAGTTTAGAGAGGAGATGACCCCTCTTTCTCCTCAGATGTTGTAGCAGGCCTTAAACCTTGAGACAAATTCAGTCCTGTGTTAAGTATATCAAAGACAGTCAAAAATTTGCATTCCCAAATACGTCTATCCCTCTGGGATTTGAAATCACCCTTTAATATTAATACATGGAGGTCTGTAATGCTATGGCCAGGATCATAACTCACAGAAAAAAGATGCACCACATGGATAAGCAACTGACAACACTGGCTAATCCCGCATTCTGGTGTTAAAAGCTGAGAGATTCGCCAATATTTCCAATCAGGAACATATCGGAGCCCCTTTAAGCACCACTTCACGGTATCTCAGCATGACATGGGGTCCTACCACTAGACTACCTATGGTGTGTGAACAAGGTCTGAACAGGTATTAAGCAGCCTACAGCCCCCTCCCACTCACCTGCATTGCAGGACCAACAATGCAATGGGGAACAAATGAGGCCGCAAGCTACACCTACAACAGACCATGTGACACCGGCTTCCAGGTGCAACAGAATGTTTACCAGCCATATGCAATGGCACATTCAATACATATAAAAAAAAATTATGGCCAGGATCACCAAAATGTTTGGCAACATTAAAAATTACAGTGAGACCTTATCCTTGCCTGAGTGGCTGCCCTGTTTCTCCCAAATAAAGACCCTGAGTTTCGACATTAAGTGCATATAATGAGGTACACCACATTAAATGCAGAACACGTGAATGTTCCAGGAATCTTCTAGCCCTGCTGGGTGTTGGGGGTGTTGGGGGTGCTTAATCTGTCTGTGGTCAGTATGTGTGAACAAGTTTTGCAGCTCCTCATATTGTAAGGAAAAGTTCCTTTCTGTTTATTGGATGGTAGTGATGGTAGGTAATCATCAGATTTCTTAATTTCAGAGGTTGTATGAAACATAGCATAGGAGGGTCTGGGAATATTATCCTGAGTCCTCTTTGAGTAGAGTATTGTGTAGTTTCCTTGTGGTCTTTCTTAGTACCTGTACTACCTCTACACGGTCATTGCCTTCTTTTTGTTTATTTTCAAGGAGTCGATTTCTGTGGATCCTGGTGGCTCTGTTGATTTGGTCCTGAATTGTAGTAGGATGGTATCCCTAGTGTAAAAATATCCTCTCATGGTGGCTCGAGTGTAATAATGTAATATCTCAAGAACTGTACACCCTAGAGAGCTGAGATCCAGTCTGAAACCTTCCCGGACACCTATGTGCCAGATATGGTGCAGATCAGTCTAGTCGTTTGGCCATGCATAAAGAACAGATAGACAGAAATTTATATATATATATATATATATATATATATATATTTTTTTTTTATGAGATAATACAAAATCCTATTACCTGATTGGCTGATAATAATAATAAGCATTATGTCAATCAGATAAAGGAACCCTATATTTTATTTTATATATTCCAAATTTTGTTCATGTAAATGGATGACTAGAGTAATATGTGACCAGAAATAAAAATGATTCAGAGGCCGGCATATTCTATTTTCTAAGTATCTGGGATTTATGACTTCAGAATGCTTTGATTAATTCCATTATTCTTTTATAGCAGGAGAAATGAATTAAGCTGTTGAGCTGAGGACTAATCTAGCTGTTTATAGGTTATGAAGCAAAGCCTTGCCTTTCCATAGTGCTTAATGGTAACCTGGGGAGAAATGTCTTCAAAGTACAAATATTCACAAGAAATGTAAGATCATATGAGTGTGGTCTCTGCTCATGATTTTCGAGGCAACATGAACCAGACTGGATTGTGTATTCTGTTAATTTGATTCGGAAATGCCCCCAGTTTTGAAGGGAATGGAACTACTAAATCATACCGTTAAATACATGCATACATAGCAGGGGCGTAACTACCATAGTGGCAGACCAAGCGACTGCAATGGGGCCCATGGCAAGAGGGGGCCCAGTCTTAGTTGGGATTATCTCTTCTTCTACTGAAGGTGAAAATTTGGTCAGGACTCCACCTTCTAAAGAAACAACTTTTAGAAAATGAGGCAGTAGAAAAATGTCTCAAGGCTCATTGAAAAGGGTTTAGACAGAAACCCTTCTGTCCTATGTGGGGACCTGGTTTGACCCTTGCTATGGGGCCCTTACTTCTCTATGTATGCCACTGATACTGTCACGAACCAGCGGGTGTGAACCCACTGTGCCACGTGTCCTACCACATCTAAGGGCGTTGTCTAAGTGAACCCCTGGTTCTTCACAGTACCCCTGATGGTGAAGATAGACTTTACAGAGGGGTACACCAGATTGCCACCTCTTGAGGAGGATAGGCACACGAGGCAGCTGGTCCAGGCGGACCAGGAGGTACCTGAGAAAGGTACCAGAGGTGCAGGGCCGAAGGATAAGGCAGAGGCATAGTCAGACAGGCAAAAAGTCAGCGCAGGCGGCACAGGTCAGGCAATCCAGGTCGGCAACAGGACAGTCAAGGCAAGCAGATAGGGATCTAAAAGGTAGCAGAGTCAAGGAATACAGGTACGAGTCAGGAACACTAGCGGAAAACAGGAACCTTAGCAGCACACAAGACCTCGACACTGAGGCATTTGGGAAGGGGGCTAAGCCACTTATATATACGCAGGAGGGCTAGGATAGGGCTGCGAGGTCACATGACCTAACCCATAAACCCAGGAAGTGACGCACGCCGACCCTTAAGGAAGTGCTGCAGTAAACAAACAGCAAGCATGCTGTGGCCATGGCTGAGAGCAAACTGTGGAGCAGAACAACAGTACCTACACAGACAGAGCCCAGGACTGCAGCGGTAAATGGGAAGCATCGGCTGCAGATCACCTCTGAAAACAGTGCCGGGACCGTGGCGGTAAGCAGGGGAACAGCAGTGCACAGCAGCCGCTATTACAGTACCCCCCACCCTTACGCCCACTCTTCTTGAGTTCACGGCGAGACACAACATTTTTAATCACGCTTGGAGCATGAATGTTCTCCTCTGGTTCCCAAGACCTCTCCTCAGGACCAAAGCCCTTCCAGTCCACAAGATAGTAGGTCTTCTTGACACGCTTCTTGATGTCCAGAATGTCTTTGACCTCAAATGTCTCGTCAGAATCTTCAGATACTGGAGTTGGAGTAGAAGGAGCCGTCGAGAAACGATTAAAGACTACTGGTTTTAGCAAGGACACATGGAAGGCATTTGGAATACGCAGAGAGAGAGAGAGGCAGACGTAACTTATATGTCACTTCGTTGATCCTCCTCAATACTTCAAAGGGTCCATGGAATCTAGGAGCAAACTTGAAACTGGGAACCTTTAAGCGGATCTTTTTAGAAGAGAGCCATAACTTATCTCCAGATGAGAACTGAGGCAGTTTTCTTCTTCTCTTGTCTGCATTCGCTTTCATGCGGGTCACCGCTTTCTTGATGCAGTCCTTGGTGTCACGCCAAATCTTCAAAAAATCCCTACAAGAGGAATCCGCAGCTGGTACCCCAGAAGATGTAGGAACAGGGAGAGGAGTACGAGGGTGTTGCCCATAAACGACAAAGAACGGAAAGGATCCAGTAGACTCACTAGAGTGGTTGTTATAGGAGAATTCAGCCCAAGGTAACAATTGTATCAAGTTGTCTTGTTGGGATGAAAAAAAAATGCTGGAGATAGTTCTCTAATATTTGATTGACCTGCTTTACTTGCCCATTGGTCTGGGGATGATAACTGGAAGAGAAGTCCAGCTCAATTTCGAGCACCGGCAAAGGGCTCTCCAGAGCTTAGAGGTAAACTGGACTCTGCAATCGGAAACAATATGCCACGAACAGTTTAGCAAGTTCAGCAGCCGAGGGCAGTCCAGCCAAAGGAACTAAGTGCGCCATCTTGGAAAAGCGGTCCATGACCATCCAAGTAGCTGTACATCCGGCAGAAGAGGGCAGATTAGTGATAAGTGAGCACCAAAGTGTTCGGGTGTTTGGGTACTCGGTCCGAACACATAGCGATATTCGTGCGCTCGGCCGAGCACCACAGTATAATGGAAGTCAATGGGAGACAACCAGGCATCACTTGCTCGGATGAGGGATCATAGGAAATGTCTGAAAGTGATAGAAACACCTCTGAAATTAATCAGGAACTGCAGGGGGACCATGTCTGGATGCATCTTGGACTCCAATGTCGCTGCTGGGAACCATGTTGTCCGAGTTGTACGGCACTTTTACAGACTGACAAAAAAACACCTTCTAGTATTGCACCATTTTACTCGTCCTCTCCAACACAGGAATGAGAGATGAGAAGTTCTCTTTGTAGCGGGGGTTGAGAAGGGTGAACAACCAGTAATCTGTGTTATCTAAAATGCGTATAATGAGAGGGTCGTGGGAAAGGCAGCCTAACATGAAGTCAGCCATGTGTGCCAGAGTACCAACAGGCAAGACGTTGATGTCAACATCAGGAGGACTCTCCATCCCCTCATCCTCCTCCTCCTCTTCTGCCCATCCACGCTGAACAGATGGAATTAAAGTTCCATGGGTACTAGCCAAGTGTCTCCAGCTCCTCCTCCTCCAACTCTTCCTTATGGCCCAATTCTGGCTGAGAAGACGAACTGTGGGTGGTATGGCTATCACCCTGTGTAATGTTCTCCCCCATTTCCTTGTCTGCCACATTCAGAGCGTCTACCCTAATTGTGAGCAGAGATCGTTTGAGTAGACACAGCAGTGGGATGGTTACAGTGGAGGCAGAGGAGGCAGTGGTGTGACCTGCAGAGCCCGATTATGGACCCAGGCATTTGGCCCACTTATTAGGGTGCTTGGATGCCATGTGGCGAGATTGCTAGTGTTCACGTCCCGGCTCATTTTGATACGGCACAGGTTGCAAACTACCACTCTTTTGTCGTCTGTGCTTTTCTCAAAAAAACGCCATACTGCTGAACACCTACCCCTTGGCAAGGTAGATTCATGCATGGGGGTGCTCAGTGTAACGTTTGTGGGGCTGTTTGGTGTTGGGCGACGTCTCCTTTTTGCAACCCCACTGCCTCTTCCAGACTGTTGCGGTGCTGCGGATCCCTCCCCCTCTGTACTGCTGTCGTCTCTCAGCTTTTCAAAACCAAAAGGAAATTCCTCAAACTCATCATCAGCAATATCTAGCAAGGAGTATTATATACTGATACCCAAAAGAACTAAACCCTTGCAAAAAAGGAGTTACACCATGTAAGATAAAATATCTCTCAATTTTATTATTATAAAGTAACACATAACATATGGGAAAAGCAAAACACCCAAGTGCCTGTCACAGCAGGCCACAACCCGGAAGACAGAGTCCACGCACAACCCGAATATATAGACATATGGAATATAATAATCCTCCATACACACAATGGGTCTATACAAGTTGAAACATACAGGGATGTAGTCCCCACACGGATAAACTCACATAAATATCCAACCAAGTGGTCAGAAAAAACCCCAACCAAAGAAGGTGGGATATAATAACAAAACCTGACCCAAACAATCAAACAGTGCAATATAGATGCTATAATGTATTACCCATTGTCCTATCCGGGAAGAGCGTGGACACCAGAAACCTCGACGTGCGTTTCACCCCTCACAGGCTTCGTCAGGAGGATGTTCGATTTATCCAGACTTCCGTCTTATATACCCTAAGCACACCTATAGCCCAATCAGGAATGCGCATTGTCGCCCTGATTAGTATGGCCAGCATTACGTCCGCGCATCCCCCGCCATCATGCGCCGGACGCCGGACTCAGTCGCGCAGCTAGATGACGTGGCCAGCGTCACCGCTACGTGTACAGACTGAGCCGGCGTCCGGTCGTCAAGACGACCGGGTGAATGGAGCGCGTCACAATGCACGCCCAACCAGCGCACAAGCGAGATGCGCAACATCACAAAGTACAACGGGCTATTATGTGCAACGGGATACCGTACACAAATGTAGATGTGGAACACCACAGCCACATTTGTGTATAAATCACCGAGAGGGCGCTCGTATCCACGCTCCTCTCGGATACATCAGGCTATTGTGTCCAAAAGGACGTAATCAGATAAATATCATACCATAAATAATATATAAATGCAGGACCTCATACACATAATTGTATATAGATGAATAATAGGAAGAAACATTAAAAAGATTTGATAATAAAGTGACTCGTGCAAGTGATAAGGACAAACTAAAAAATAAATAAATAAATAATAATAATAATCAATTCATATCACATAATGCTTAGTATCAATATGTGCATAAATGACAAGTGCATATCAACAAATGTAAGACCCCCACAAAGGAGGGAAGTAAAAAGCGTGTATATATAAATACGTGACCACAAAAATAACAGTAAAGCAAGTGAAAAACAAAAAATAAAAAGTAAAAAATAATGAGAAAATATATAAATAGTTAATATGATCAATAATAAATCCAAACAAGGTGAAAAGCTAAAAGATAAGAAGTAAACCCATAGTGCAGTGTGTTAGATGGTCACATAATGGACCAGCGTGGGAAAAAAAAAAAATAATTATAGGATTCTTCCTAGGCCGACGTCCAATACGTAGATACAGCCACACCAACATTTTGATATCTCCGGTATCCCCCAAAAACAGACGGAACATCACTAGAACTAAATAAAAATACAGATTAGCAACACATACACAAGTAGTTATAAAAACAACAAACGCTTCAATAAAAAAGGCCTAAAACTCACTGCTTCATTAAGTCCATTAGGGATCTCACTCTTAAGCAGAACTATCCACTTTGTTTCCCTTTGTAGTAAGAGTTTCTTGATATTTCCTCCTCTGGCACCCATTAACACTTTGTCAATGCCCATCACCCTCAAACCTCTTGGGTCTGATGCATGTCTTTCTTTAAAGTGTAGGGCAATGGGTTGTTGTTTCTTAAGTTCCTCCTCCCTCATGGTGCCTGTCAGGCGGATCTTACTGGTATGTTCCAAAATCCTCACCCTAAGTTCCCGGGTGGTCATACCCACATACAGCAAGCCACAGGGGCACTCAGCAAGGTAAATAACCCCCGTGGTTCTACATGTAATGTGGTGTGTGACCCGATAGGAGAGAGAGCCATTGGAGTCATGAAATTCACCACCCTTCCTAATAAACTTGCATGCCTGACAACTGCCACAGGGGAAGGAACCCCATTTGGGGCCACGTGAACCAAACAGGCCACTAGAAGGTGGGGGAACATAATGGCTCCGAGTAAGAATATCTCTCAGGCTCTTAGCCCGTTTCCAAGTGATCAGTGGGTAATCAGAAAGTGACCGTTTAAGGTCGCTATCAGATAAAAGTATGGGCCAATGTTTGGTCATAATAGCTCTAATGGATCGCCATTGAGCATTAAACGGTGTTATAAACCTACATTGGATATCCTCCTGCCTTACATTTGGTTTTGTCAGAAGGGTATCCCTGGGGAATGATTTAGCCCGCAGGTAACCCCTCTTAATAACCTGATGCCCATATCCTCTTGCTAGAAATCTCTCTTTTAGATTCCTAGATTGGATCTCGAACGTTTGGTCACTGGAGCAGATCCGGCGCAGGCGCAAAAACTGACTAGTAGGAATCGCTTTAATGGTCTGAGGGTAATGGGACGATTCCGCATGCAATACGGAATTCGTCGCAGTTGACTTTCTGAAGAGGTCCGTGGAGACCTTGCCGTCAGCCTCTCGTTGGAGAGTAATATCTAAAAAATCAATACGGTCATGGCTATATTTCCAAGTCAATCTGATGTTTTGATCATTGGCGTTGAGCTGTTGGAGAAAAAGGCAGAGTGTCTCCTCAGACCCCTGCCATACAAACAGTACATCGTCGATATACCGCGACCACGAGACCACCGAGCTGTAAAAATCCAAATGTTGGACGACCTCCCTCTCCCACAGCCCCAGGAAAAGATTGGCATATGAGGGCGCACAAGTCGCCCCCATTGCCGTTCCCTGGAGCTGCAGGAAGAGGTGGTCCTTAAACAGAAAATAGTTGTGCTTAAGAATGAAATCCAATAGAGAAACAACAAAATCGACCAGGTCCTTATCCAAATTAGACATCTCCAAAAAGAAACGTACTGCTCGGGTCCCGTGGTCGTGGCGTATCGATGTGTATAATGCCTCTACGTCACAAGTAACAAACCACATATCATCCTCCAGCACAACGCCATTGAATTTGCTAAGAACATCAGTGGTGTCCTTTATATATGACGGCAAGGTCTCCACGGATCTCCTCAGATAAAAGTCAACATATCTACTCACCTGCTCACACAAACTGCCCACCCCAGATACAATAGGACGCCCAGGTGGTATTTTGGCGTCTTTATGCACCTTGGGTAGCAGGTAAAACGTAGGGGTGACAGGAAAATCTACACTTAGACCCTCCTTGAGTCTAGGGGTCAAAATATTATCACAAACCCCACGTACCAACAACAGATCTAAATCACCTTTAAATTTGTTAGTCGGGTTATGCTCTAAACGTTGGAAACAGTGTCGTTGATTGAGCTGCCTGAATGCCTCTTTCTCATACATTGCCGCCGGCCACACAACAACGTTCCCCCGTCTCTCAGCTTTTCACCTTCACATGTTGGGTCAGTGACCTCATCATCCACCACCTCCTCTTCCACTTCCTTACTCTGCTCATCCTCCTGACTTGACCTAACCGCAACCTAAGTGTTTGGCAACTGTGTCTCATCATCATCCTTTTTTTTTATGGGCGCGCCTTTTTATAATGTCTGCCCAACACACTGCTTTCTGATGGCGTACTGTGGATGTCACTAATCTGAAATCTTTCTGTCTTTTCAAAGTTTGGGTATTTAAAAAAGCGATTTTCAAGCCCTGCACTATCTGTCCCTTCCTTAAGACGCCTGTCCCTGATAGTGCTGAATTAAACCCCTTCTTAAAAAAAAAGGTGCTGCACTGCTGTCAAACACACACTGTAGTCCTCAAAAGGACTGTTTGGCCTTTCGATAAGGTTTTTGGAGTAAAATCATTAAGTTTACAGCAAAAGGCTATCTGTCCCTGCCTACTGTCTGCTCTCCCTGACGCTGAATGATCAGAGCGTCGGACCTCAGCTCCTATATCAACTTGTATCATGTGTTCCGGCCAGCCAATCAGTGTAAGGCTTCCAGCTAACATGAGTATAGCCTTGCACTGAAGGGAATTACTTACCTGGACCTTGATTGGCTGCTTAGGAGGTGCCAGACGTGCGGGGAGGAGACTCGAGCAATGCGACGAACACACGTGGTGCTCGGCCGAGTTACGCCGAGCATAGCGATGCTCGAGCCGAACCAATACTCGGCTGTGCATGCTCGCTCATCACTCGGGCAAATCTGTAACAAGGTCCATGGCAACGTGTTGCCATGGGGCATCAGAAACAGGAAGGGGTAACAACAGCCCGGGTGGTTTGGTCCTGGAGACTATTCTGAGCACAGAAGGTGCAGGCAGGCACATAATCATGCACATCCTTAGACAGTGTGGGCTACCAGTAGTGGCGATACAAAAGTTTTGTGGTCTTGTGGATCACTGGGTGACCAGCCAGTTTGGACTTGTGCCCCCAAGCTAGAATACATTTTCTCTTGGCAGATGGCACGAATGTCTTCCAGGGAGGGATGTCTTTTACCAGAACAGGAGCCACTGTGATCAAGCGAGCAGGATCTACAATGTATTGGGGCTTCTCCTGCTGGTCAAAGATATCAAATGACCGAGACAGAGCATCCGCCTTGATGTTCTTCTCGGCAGGGTGAAAGTGAAGCTCAAAATCAAAATGAGAGAAGAAAAGTGCTCTTCTGGCTTTGCGAAGGTTCAGACGTTGGGCCGCCTGCAGATATGTAAAGTTCTTGTGGTCGGTAGAGATTATCACTGGATGCTGGGCTCCCTCCAATAGATAACACTACTCCTCCAAGGCAAGTTTTATGGCCAGAAGCTCTCTGTCCTATACAGTAATTCCTCTCAGCAGGGGAGAAGAACTTGGAGAAAAATCCACGTGTAACCATCTTGCCCTTGGAACCTTTCTGTAGTAAAACAGCACCGGCTCCTATGGAGTAGGCGTCCACTTCTAAAAAGAATTGGCAGGAGACATTAGGATGATGCAGAACAGGTGCAGAACCAAAGCCTTTTTTAATTGGATGAAGGCGGCCTCCGCCTCAGGAGTCCAGTCTTTGGCATTCACCCCTTTCTTAGTAAGAGCGGAGATCGGAGATGTAAGAGATTAAAAATTTGGGATGAACTGATGATAGAAATGAACAAATCCAAGGAAGCACTGTATAGCACGAAGACCCTGTGGGTGGGGCCAGTCCATTACTGCATTGAATTTTTCAGGATCCATCTGCAACCCGGCATCCAAAATGTATGGTAGATTTTTCAAAGATGCATTTCTCGAGTTTGGCATAAAGTCGATTCTCTCTCAACTGCTGTAAAACCAACTGTACATGTGTTCCGGTGAGTGGTCAATTCTGGAGAATACTTCAGTATATCGTCCAGGTTCACTATCACGCAGACATAGAGCAAGTTCCGGAAGATATCTGATAGTGTGAACAGAGTGAACGTGTACGTGTTTCTGGGTAGCTCATGACGAGCACAATTTCGAACTGCATAGAGTAGGTAAACATCATTTTGGGGTGAGCTGGTTCCTTTGTGAAAAAAGCTACATTTCCAAATTTTAAACTTTGTGCACATGCCCATATTACAGCTCCACCAAAGCTTAGAGTCTTTGGGGCTCTACTGGAGATTTATATAAAGTCTGACTTGCCATTTTCTTTATCATATGGTGACACATAGGGTGCTTGTTATGACATGGTATGATGTTTTAGTGTAACTTGAAGCTTCTGGGCCCCAGTGCAAAATCTATAATAGGGCCCCTCATAGGCCGTGGGCATTTCTAATACAGCGGAGGGGCGTTTGTACCCCCTCAGACACCAGGACCTAGTTTATACTGCAACCTCTGAATCTGTTACACATAGGCCATGTGCCAACCAAACTGTCCTGGATCTGGTGGGATAGTCCTGTTTTTTCACCACTGTTCAGCCATCCCAAACAGTTGGCTGAATATCCCGCTATGCTCTTCTCTCCCCCAGTAAGACTGCTCCGCTAAGGATAACAGCCATTAGCAAGAGCTGAAGAATCTGTGGATGTCACTGTCTAATGATCAGTGCAGGATGGACAGAGCTCAGCAGTGAAGATGAGAAGAGGTGAAAAAAGGACCTGTGATGAAGTCCTGTGACATTAAAGGTTTCAGATTTTCAGAGACAGTCCCAGCAAATTTGGTCTGTCCCAGGCCGAATATGGGCAGGCTAATATAAACTGCACCCAAAAGCGGGCATCCCTGGGCGGGGACAGGTCATTTCCAGGGGCGGAGCTTAGATACCCAGATTTTACCAACTAAAATGTTGGTGTGTGTAAGAACCAGGGAAACACTGGGTGTTCTAGTTGTCTCCTCTTATGCCTTCTCCTGTAATGTCTTCTGATGTCACATAATAGTCAGGACATGCTGGGAGTTGTACTTCGCTCCTCATATACCTCCTCCACCTGTAATACCCTCTGATATCACATAATAAACAGCTAGAATATGCTGGGACTTGTAGTTTCTTCCTCTTATACTTCCTCCCTGTAATGTCCAGATATCACATAATAATTTGGACATGCTGGGAGTTATAGTCCTCTCCTCTTATCCCTCCACCCTTTTATGTTCAATAGTAATCTCTTGGGGGGCAGTGAGTGAAGGATTAAGATATTGCAAGCGGGTGTCAAGTTTGTTGAGTAAAGCAATGATTTATGTAGTAGATTTTTAGTGTAATTTGGCTGGCGCTGTTACATAAATTATATGTACCTGTGTAACACCCCGGAGTGGTGTTACCATTCCTTCACCCTACTACTGTCTCTAATGGTCTAACACCAATGTCATGCTTGTATTTATTTCCAGGTTCTTCTCAATTGTGCATTGATATTATTGTTATGCAACTGTTATGTTCATGTAATATGCCTGCTTCATCAGCAGGTGGCAGCGTAACTGGCAGAGCTATTCTTAGGTAGAATGAAACTGACCATTGCATTCTCCCCCCTTTGAGCAGAAATGGGCAGTGCTGCTTGCTACCAGAAGGAAGGGTGGCAGTTCTAGCTTATGCCAGTTTTAGACTCCATATTGGAGCCGAGAAGACCTGAAAGAAGTAGAAGTCAGAGGAAAACAGCCAAAGGCACCCCATCCAAGGGTACCAGAACAGACCTAAAGTACAGAAACCAGATTTAAGCAGAGTTTAGTGCAGCACAGAGAAACAAAGCAGAGTATTTAAACAAGCCTGTCAGTACAGCAGATAAAGAAAGAACGTAAAGCTATCAAGTTTGCCTGCTAGTTTATGCCAAAGCCTGCCGGAACCAAGACAAAGCCTGCAAATCATTTGGATCAAAGTTTATTCAAGTAAAACTGCCATTGGATTTCATATCAAGTCCTGGACCTAAGTTATTTTTCCTTCATCCCTCATTTATTCCCCTTTTTGTTGCTTTGGAGCCAAAGCCTGGGGTCCCGCTGTATCCCAGTAGGAGCACCGTGACGCATAAAGGGGTATAGCTACTGTTGGGGGGGCACTAAGGGAGCATTCTACTGTGTGGGGGCACTAAGGGGTATAATTACTGTGTGGAAGCACTAAAGGAGGCATAACTACTGTATGGGGGCACTAATGGGGGCATAATTAATATGTGGGGGAACTAAGGAAGAATTGTACTGTATGGGGCAGTAAGGGGGCATTCTACTGTGTGTGGGCACTAAGGGGGGCATAACTACTCTGTGGGGACACTAAGGGAGCATTCTACTGTGTGGGAGCCCTAATGGGGACTCTGTGGAGGCACTAAGAGAGCATGCTACTGTGTGAGGTCACTAAGGGGGCATAATTACTGTATGGGGGCACTAAGGGAGCATAGTACTGTGTGGGTAACTAAAGGAACATTCTACTGTATGGGACCACTAAGGGGGCATATCTACTGTGTGGGAGTACTAAGGGAGCATACTACTGTATGGAGACACTAAGGGACCATTCTACTGTATGGGGGCACTAAGGGGGCATGTCTACTGTGTGGGGGCACTAAGAAAGCATTCTTCTGTGTGGGTGTATTAAGGGAGCATTCTACTGTGTGGGGGCACTAAGGGGTATACTTACTGTGTGGAAGCACTAAAGGAGGCATAACTACTGTATGAGGGCACTAAGGGGGCATAACTACTCTGTGGTGGCACTAAAAGAGCATTCTACTGTGTGGGAGCACTAAGGGGGCATAACTACTATGTGGAGGCACTAAGCGATCATTCTACTGTGTGGGGGCACTATGGAAGCATTCTTCTGTGTGGGGGCATTAAGGGGTATACTTAGTGTGTGGAAGCACTAAAGGAGGCATAAATACTGATGGGGCACTAAGGGGGGCATAACTACTCTGTGGGGGCACTGAGCATTCTACTGTGTGGGAGCACTAAAGGGGCATAACTACTATATGGAGGCACTAAGGGAGCATTCTACTGTGTGGGGTCACTAAGAGGGCATAATTGCTGTATGGGAGCACTAAGGGAGCATAACTACTGTGTGGGAGGACTAAGGGAACATTCTACTGTATGGGGCCACTAAGAGGGCATATCTACTGTGTGGGGGCACTAAGGGAGCATACTACTGTATGGAGACACTAAGAGAGCATTCTACTCATTGGGGGCAATAAGGGGGCATGTCCACTGTGTGGGGGCATTAAGAAAGCATTCTTCTGTGTGGGGGAACTAAGGGAGCATTCTACTGTGTGGGGGCACAAAGGGGTATACTTACTGTGTGGAAGCACTAAAGGAGGCATAACTACTGTATGGGGCACTAAAGGAGGCATAACTAAAATGTGGGGGAACTAAGGAAGCATCGTACTGTATGGATGCACTAAGGGGGCATCACTACTGTGTGGAGCACTGAGGGAGCATTCTTCTGTGTGGAGCACTAAGAGGGCATAATTACTGTGTGGGAGCACTAAGGAAGCATTCTATAGTGTGGGGGCACCAAAGGGGGCATAACTACTATGCGGGTGCAGTGCACTAAAGAGGCCCATCTGGGCATAACCACTGTGGAGGGGGCACTGGGCACATATCTTGGCATATCCACCGTAAGAGGGCACATATCTTGGTATATCTACTGCGATGGGGGCACACATCTTGGCATATCTACTGTGAAGGGGGCACACATTTTGGCATATCAACTGTGAGGGGGCACATATTTTGGGATATCTACTTTTAGGGGGCACATATCTTGGCATATCTACTTTAGGGGGGCACATATCTTGGCATATCTACTTTGAGGGGGCACATATCTTGGCATATCTACTGTGAAGGGGGCACACATTTTGGCATATCAACTGTGAGGGGGCACATATTTGGGGATATCTACTTTGAGGGGGCACATATCTTGGCATATCTACTTTGAGGGGGCACATATCTTGGCATATCTATTGTGAGGGGGCACATATCTTGGCATATCTACTGTGAGGAGGCACATATCTTGGCATATCTACTGTTAGGGGGCACATATCTGTATAAGGTATTTAATCTATAATACATGTAGTTTCATTGCTGTAAGCGCCGTGCAAAATGCCACATGGGGGCCCACTGAGACTTTATTGCCCAAGGGCCCACATGAACCTGGAGCCGGCCCTGATAAGTCCTTTAGATAAAGAAAGAAAATGACTCCCACATACTGCACAATGTATTTCTTACAGCTTTTTAATATAATTTCTCCACAAACATAGAAAAATAGCATTTTAAAGACTGAGTTTGTACTGTAGGTTGAATTTCAGTGAGATTTGCCAAATGTCATTTACAATTCTTTCAGATGCTCCTCAGCGGCAGGTTACATGCTGCCACTTCTCTAGTAACAGTGCATCTGATCATTTCAGCCTGTTGCTAAGGAGCATTTGACAGACTTTTCTTTGACATGACAAATCTTGACCTAGCCTTTAAGAAATTTTATAATAAGCCTGTGTGAATGTAGGGAAATAAATTGCTAATCTGATGCATGAAAACATTGAAAATCTTTAGCACTTAGATTAGCAGCGACAAAAACAGCATCGAGAATCACATTCCCAAAGTCTAGAAGACGTAAACTAGAATTTAATAGTGTGTTTAATGACTACATTGAAGTGTTCTGCGAAACCAGGAGACAGCATCACAGACGACTGGAAGTGATATTGTGAACATTCAAGTAACGGTGCATGGCTTCAAAAACAGGTGCATGCTATATACTAGCATAATACTGGCATCCCCACACTAATCAGTCACTTAAAGGAAATCTGTCACAGCATTTGACCCTATAGAGCTGCGGACATGCACGGCTAGATCACCGCTAGCATGTCCGCAATATAGCAGTAGAAAAGCTTTGGGTGCTTTTATTTTCTTAAAAAAATAATTTTATTGATATGCTAATTAACCCGGGAAGATGCCCAAGGGCCTGCGTCCGCTGAATCTCCTCCTTGCTTCAGTAAGATCGCCGTAAATCTTGCGATGCGCGAGATCGCGCATGCTCAGTTCCTTCCCTGAGGCTGATGCCAGCACAGGAAAAGAACACTATGTTGCAACTGCGCATGCGCAATCTCGCGCATCGCGAGATTTACGGCGATCTCACTGAAGCAAGGAGGAGATTCGGCGGACACAGGCGGTGCTGGGCTCCTTCACATGGGGGTGTGGCTGGGCACCAGGAAGGTTAGTACCGCCACTTGGGTACCTTCCCGGGTTAATTTGCATATCAATAAAATCATTTTTTAAAGAAAATAAAAGCACCCAGAGCTGTTTTACTGCTATATTGCAGACATGCTAGCGGGGATCTAGCCGTGCATGTCCGCAGCTCTATAGGGTCAAATGCCATGACAGATTCCCTTTAAAGAGGTTGTGCTATGATTAATCGATCTGAAATTCTTCTATTTTTCACATGGATCTGAATACTTTTGTAATTGCATGTAATTAAAAATTTAGTATAGATTCCCAGTAGCGCTGTACCCGCTATATACACTGGATGGCAGCGGTATCAAGTGGGTCTGCACCTACCCACTTACAAATAATTGACTAGTTGAGTAAATCGATACCGCGCTCAAGCTGCCTATATATTGCAAACCTCTGTGCCTCTATATTCCTATGACAACAACTGCAATAGCGTCAATGTACATGCATTACACTCCCCTGCAACCACTTCGCTGCTATGAACACTATCGTACCTCTATGCTTTGTACTTGTGTTCCCCGGACTGCCGTGCGGTGCTTGATTTAAGGGTAGGCGTTGCTTTGCTTGCAGTTGTTCCCTCCTTGCAGCGGATTATTTTAGGAGTCGCTCCCCGGCGGTGGCGCTTCTCCGATGTAGTAGTTCACGCGCTCACTAGTAGCGGGAGTGACATCACTTACTGTGCACTACGTATAGTCACAGTTACCACCTTTTGCTTCTACGCGTTTCGGGTAATTACGTTACCCTTCGTTTAGCATAGTAACTGAGTTATTCAATAAAATGTATTCGTATAGCGCCACCTTCTGTTGGTTCCTTTCCTTTCTTTTCTTATCCATCTCCCTGATGCTGTCGCACGTGCTCAGTTTAAATCATCAACTGTCCCTCTGGAAGTTACAGGGAAAGAGCTGCAGCAAAAAGGACACAACACCTGAGAAAGGGCACATCCCCTGAGCTGCCAGCCTGAAATAAATCTAGAAGAACATTTGGAGCAATGAATGGGGAGATCTCTGAATCCATGTGAGGTACAGGGCTGGTTCTAGCTTTGTTAGAAAGAGATTGTCATGTACTACATAATTTCTGATTTTCATTTTTTACATCAATCATGAGATAACCCCTTTAACAGTTCCATTGTTCAACCCGGGTGGTATTGGCACTATAACTATGGTAACCCATAGCTGTAGTGTATGGACACAAGTTAGAAGGACTACATTTTAAGATGCTTTATACTTGGCTCATAAGACATAGTGCAGCAATGTGACAATGTGCAGCCAGCAAATTATGTTTTTGTCAGAGATTTTCATTATCTGATCAAAAGGGGTCTCACTCCCGGTGCCGTAGATGACTAGCTGTTTGAAGACACTGCGGTGTTTCGGCATCCTCCTCCATTGTCGCCTACTCAAACTGCTGATTGGAGGGGTGGGGGGATTGACCTATCCTGAGAATAGATCATCAATATTAAACACCCAGACAACCCCTTTAACACATTATTGCCCAACATATACTACAATAGCAACCAAAGGGGTTGTCCCATGAAAAATATTTAACAGTTTTCAAACCAGCACATGGATCTGAATACTTTTGTAATTACATGTAATTAAAAATTTAGCATAGCCAATGAGTTAATCAATAAAATGTATCTGTATAGCGCCACCTGCTGTTTGTCAATGAATGGGAAGATCTCTGGATCCAAGTGAGGTACAGGGCTGGTTCCAACTTAGTTAGAGAATGTCATGGAATAACCCCTTTAACTGTCAAAAAGATACACTTTCTAGTATAAGTACTCTTTTACATAGATGCATGTCCTCTAGAACAAATGGGGAGAGGAGGAACACTGGACAACAATAGGGACATGAGGGGTATTATGGTTGCAGTGCTATGGGCAATCTCTAAAAAAAAGTGATTGACACTGTTGAAGGACTATATGGCTGCCAATGTTGGTCGCAAGTTGCTGGCATTACAATATTCGTTGTTGGTAGTGTTATGGGCAAGTAGTTGGTACAGTCATGGGTGGCATGTTGCCTGGTCGTAATAGAAAGTTTGCTATGTATGTGTGTGAGAGTACTACTTTGTGGCCCCTCTTGACAAAATCCTGCATATCTCACAAATTTGATTATTTTACAAAACTTCTATTTAGGCAATACTCTAATATAAAAATTTGGCAGCTCAAAAATAAATCTCCCTGTTTCTTTTTGGATATTATTGTTATTTATTATTATTCATTCCATGGCGCTGTACATATGATACATACATAATGAAGACAATTGCACTAAGCATGAACAAGACAAGTTACAGACTGGTACAGAAGGATAGAGGGCCCTGCCTCTGAGGGCTTACAATCTACATGGTATAGGGGAGGGACACAGTAGGTGAGGGATATGTTTACAGTGATACATTTCATGTCATGCAGAATATTCTATTGCATAAGCCTCCACGCCTTGCTCTTATATGAGCATATTTCCTTAGTCCAGCTCACAGGATGATAAATCCTATATGATGTCTATTTTTTCGATTTAACTGTATGTTTTCTTAAATTGAAAATTAATAAAAATAATTCTGTTGAAATGAATTCTATATGAAAACTCATCTTGATAGTTCAGTTATCTTTCAGCATCATGATTGGCTTGCCGATTTGGAAGACCTTGCCACTTCCTCTGGCGTCCAGTCTTTTCTGTGTATTTCCAGTTTCATGGACAGAGTGAAATACATAAACTGCAAGCAGTTAGAAATATGCTATTAAAGGTGTACAGATTAGCTGCAGGTGAGCTGGAAACGTCATATCTTACTGAAAATTGCTTCTCCTAATAATAGTCCACCTCTCTGATAGGAAACATCATTACAAACGAGCAAGCCACTGAACAGTGGGGCAGATTTACTATTAAAAATGAGCTTTTTTGGGGACACATTTTGCTCTACAAATTGGCATGCATGCTTTGCATCATATTTACCAACAGTTTACACACTTTTCTAAGCTTTTCATGCCTTGTCTGACAAGCGGGCATGGCTTTGCAAGAAAGCAGCATGGCTTCAAGCAGAGATGAGACCTAAATGTGTCTCCATGTGGCAACATTTTTTGAGTAAAACTACAGCGACTTATAGGTAATGTAAATTTAGATTAGATAGTGTTTAGATTCACCCACAAATTTTTGCCACACACAGACAGAAATTTTTGTGCGCAGACAGAATTCCAGTGTAAATATTGCACAGGATTTACAATACTCCAAATTTATAAAGGTCCATGCAACAGAGTAAGTTTGTCTAATATTAAGACTGTGATTTGTATTGTTAGACATTACAAAATGTGCCACCATTAGTAAATCTGCCCCAGTGTGTCTGCAGGGACTGATTTTCTTTGATCTGGATGAACAATTGGTGGAAGTGGTCACATTTGAGACCCCCCAAATGTTTGGTTGAACACCACTGTTTTAGATTTACCCCTAGAGGCTGTAATATACAGAGATGCTGTTGTAACATTTAACTCCAGGAGAGGGTCACAGATCTTTGGTTAGGATGGCCAGGGCTGGAGATTTAGCAGGGAATACTGTTCCAGTGTGTGCACGTGTGTGCAAAGACCGGTGTGTAGTTCTGTCAGAATTGGCATCAGAGACCCGGCCCTCTCTGAGAACTCCTTGTACTTCATCAACAGAGCATTCAGTGTCTCCCATTAATACAGCACCTCCTTGCCATGCCTTCTCTCTATTGGTGTCCCCCAAGGCTCTCTCCTGGGTCTCCTACTTTCGTCCATTTGTACATTCTGCGCGGGGCAGCTCATAGGGTCCCATGGCCTCCAATACTAATTTTCTGCCGATGACACTAAAATACACCTCTCTGACTAAGACATCACTTCCCTTCTATCCAGAATCCAGGCATTTCTATCAGCTATATTTTCATTCTTCTGACACTTCTTGAAACTCAACATGGAGAAAACAGAATTCATCACCTTTCCCCATGTTACTGGACCCCCTACCTGACCTATCCATCACAGTTAAAAGCATCAGGCTTTATCCAGTCTCACAGGTCCACTGTCTAGGGATAGCACTTTATTCTACACTGTTCTTGAAACCACACATCCAAATTCATGCTAATTCTTGATTTAGGATTCCAGTTGGTGGTTCTGTCAGTGATTGACAGCCTTCCTTGTATAAGTTTGCATACAGAGATAGCGGCCAGTCACTAAGTAGGACCACCCACTGTACTCCTGAACATAGAAAGAGGAGGAATTAAAATATGAAAAGTTTAGCTAAATCTTCCATGTTCCATAGATGGAGTACCAGCATGCACATGAAAGCCTGTAACACTCTGAAAGCTATTGTATGGTTCTTCTCCATTAACAATTCGGTGTCAATAATTATGCAGTAAAAAATGTTTAAATTAATGTTTGGTAGAGTAGGCTAGTTTCACAACAAGCATATCTCTCCGGGAGGCTGTTCCGGCAGATAACAACCTACCGGAGTTCTCCTGATCTGGCATTGTCAGGTGTTACTAGAATGCTTGCTGGCCCCATTTACTATAATGGGGTCTGGCGAAGTCCGGCCGCTGGCAAATATGCCAGGATTCGGCCGTAAAATCAATTTTGTTGACTCCGGACTCTATGCCAGAATGGCCTGCTGTGCCACAAATGGGAAAGTAGCCTTAATTAACTATTGGGAAGTAAATCTATTTATAAAACCTATATATTATGACTTGTTTGCTTGCACAAATTAAAATTTCCTAGATTCAAGCTGTGTTTTAATTTTTGCTTTATGCTCTAAAAACATCAGGAACTTTTTAGCAAATTTGCATTCTCTGGTCATCTCTAATTTTGCTGTTTTTCTTCAAGTTGACTTGTGAAGCAGATCTTATCTGTGAAAAACAAAACCACTTGATTCATATGCATAGAAATTATGAGTCCAAAGCATTCCACAGTTGTGCGGTACAAAAAGTCATCAAAAAGTCAATAGCGTAATGGAAAAACTGTCATACAGAAAAGGGGTCTTTAGGAGAAATGAATGACGGAGGTGTTAGAAGACAATCTTTTTTATAATACAAAGTGAGTTGCTTTGCACATTGGAGCTGCTGGTGAGGAGAATGTCTGTATTAGATGGAACATGGCATTTATCAGAATACAAATGATAAAAGCTGGTTTTATGCCTCCACATGAAATGATGAGTATGGGCCTCAAAAGATTGCAGAGCCATATTTTTGGGATTATACAGAGCCATAATATGGTAGTATGCATGAAGCCTAAAACTCAACCCAGGGCTTCCAAAACCAATTCAAGCTTTCCTTATCTGATTAAAGATTTCCTTTGCATTCATCTTTGAATATACTCTCTGTATCAATTCCCCATGGTTTTTAAAGGGACACTAAACATAGCAATGAAGATTAAAAGTCAACAAGAAATATAGTTGCCCTGACCCTTTCTCATTTACCGTACTTACTGCATGATTCTGATACATACTGGGTTGTACAAATCCTGCAGAAAACAAAGAGGTTAATCTCCTGCTCTTCTGCTCCATCTGTGGCTGCGACAATAGAGGGTGTGGGGCAGTGGCGTGACTAAAAAATGTCTGGGCCCTACAGTAGAATGAAAATCCCAGCAACATTTCTTCAATGCTTCTTTATTTAGTATAGAAAATGGGTATACAATAAGCCCCTCATGGGACGCGTTTTCGGCTAACTTCAGCCTTCCTCAACCATGTCCATGGACATGGTTGAGGAAGGCTGAAGTTAGCCGAAATGCGTCCCATGAGGGGCTTATTGTATACCCATTTTCTATACTAAATAAAGAAGCATTGAAGAAATGTTGCTGGGATTTTCGTTCTAATGTGAAGTGGATTTTTCCTTTTCCCGTGCAACAAAAAGAAAACGGATCGTGAGCTGTTTTATTTGCTTTCATTGGGCCCTACAGTAGGCCGTGACAATAAAGTCCTCCTCCTTGATGGGCTCCTTCTGAGTTCAGGCCCCAAAGCAGCAGCTTCCTCTGCTTCCCTTATAGCTGTGCCCCTGGTGTGGGGCTTAGCTAAAGAGTCAGGGCTTAACAATCTTTTTTACCCTCCTGTAGACAAAGCTTAGCTGGGAGGCTCCTGCTCCAGACACTTGTCCTATAGCTTGCCACAGGGACAAATAAAATAGATTAATTTATATATTCCTCAGTTAAAGTGTACCTAATCTTTCAACAAAACTTTGCATTAATGAGTAGCTCAGTGGGTGTACATGTTTCTGACCATTATATGACTTGTATCTGGCATTCAGCAGTTTTGCTCTATACATGCTGAATGTCTAGTTTGCAGTTCTCACTCAGATGCAGCCCCAAAATAATGGAGGACATTACAGAGAGGTTCTCAGGCTACTTTCACATCATAAGTTTATGCTGGATCCGTCATCCGTTGTGGAGTGAATAAGTGGAAAAAAGTAAGGGCCCATTTGATGTTAAGCGGTGCAGTAGTGGTGTTCGAGCACCCAAGTGCTCAAGTGCTCTGGTGCTTGGGCCAAACACATCGGTATAATGAAAGTCAATGGTAGAACCCGAGCATTAAACCAGGCACCCCCTGCTCTGAACAGGGGAGGGTGCCTGGTTCATCGGAAAAGGTCAGAAATTGATGGAAACTCCATCGAAATGGTTCGGGAACAGCATGGGGAGGATGTCTGGATGCATCTTGGACTCCCAGGTCGCTGCTGGGAACGACTTTGTCTGAGTAGTACGCCACTTTTACAGACTGACAATAATACGCACAAAACCAAAAATAAAATACATTTTAGAGGAAATATTGTTAGTAAACATTCTTTCCTGTATATTTACTTGTATATAAAGGGCAAGTGCTGCCAAAAAAAAGTGTTGGGCGCGAATATTCGAATCGGTAATTTTAATCGCGAATATCGCAACTTCGAGAATTCACAAATATTTAGAATATGGCGATATATATTCGTATTTTCAAATATTCTACTTTTTTTTTCATCAGTAACCTCCCTTTTTGCTTGTGGGCCAACGGAAGGCTGCAACGTCATTGTCTGAGCTTAGCAACATCCCTAGCAACCAATAGGAAAGTTGATAAATATGCGCTTTATTATTTGCCGATTTGCACAGTTGCGAATATATCGGAGCACTCTATCTGCATATGAAGCAATTGTAATGTTCTGTCATGCCAACCATTTTCTCCAATATCAGGAAACTTCTAGCAGCTTGAAGAAAGTAGCTATAGTGACCCATGACTGTATTGCGCACGCATTACGTGCATATTACATTGCCGATTTCCGCAATCAAGAAATTAACTGCAAATTCGCAAATATATAACGAATATTCTACCAAATATTCACAAAATATCGAGAATTTGAATATTGCCCCTGCCGCTTATCACTAGCCAAAAATTACAAGCAACTAGAGTCAGGGACAATACATGTCCTTTGCAGCCCACTTGGTGAATGTGGTTCCTGCACAGCAACACCAGCAACTTGGCCTTGTGACGCCACTTCCGCCTCCATGTTCTCAAGCCTTTGGTCCTGCGACAATGTCCGTCTCTGCCTCCTCATCCTCCACCATGTCCTTAGCCTCCACTGCAGGGAGAATTCAAAGTGCCCCTCCAGAATACCACATGTGAAGGGCACGGCGGTGTCACACTGTTCTGCACCTCGTTTGCCTCGGCAAACGGAGTCACACAGGACAGGAACTGCTCCGTGTCCTTCATCAAGAAAGTGAATCCTGGCTTTTTCCATGACAACTCAAAATCGTAACCATGGTGACCGATAACGGGAAGAACATGGTGTTGGAACTGCGTCAAGGAGGGCTGAGCCATGTGCCCTGCATGGTACACGTGTTCAATCTGGTTGTCAAGCGGTTCCTGAAGTCTTCCACCCATCTGCAAGACATCCTAAAAATTGCCAGGAAACTTTGCATACACTTCAGCCACTCATACACCGCAAAGCACACCCTACTTCTGCAGCGGTAGAACGGCATCCCCCAACATAGGCTGATATGAGACGTTTCCACCTGTTGGAATTCCACCCTCCATATGTTGGACTGACTATACGAACAGAGAAAGGCCATAAACAATTTCTTGATGATCCAAGCGGACAGGAGTACTCCCCTGTGTAACTTCGATGTCAGCCAGTGGCGGCAGCTCATGCATGACACCTGCCGTTTCCTCAGGCCCTTTGAGGAGGCCACGTTATTTGTCAGTTGCCAGGACTACGGGATGAACAACATCATTCCACTGCTTCATGTCCTGGAACAGATGCTGGTAAATCTGGCAGGTCAGAGGACTGGAGACGTGGCACCTAGATCTCACGGCTACATGAGCCCTGGAGGAGGACATTGGAGCACAAGCAATGTGTAGCGAAATGGGTTGTTTTTCTACACAGGTGACAGGAGAGGAGGAGCAGGAGCAGCCAGAGGAGCTACAGGGCGATGAGGAAGACGAGGCAGAGTGCACAGACACACCGTAGCAGTATGCAGTGAAGATGGAGGTAGGGAGCCCCTCCGAGTCCCTTGCACAAATGGCCGATGCATGCTCACTTGCTTGTATAGTGGCAGCCGAATTTTCACCATTCGACAAAGGGGTGACTTCTGGCTCTCAACCTTGTTGGACCCTTGCTACCCGCTGAGAGGGAGGACTAAACTACTATAGAGACATCATATGTGTCAGTTGGCTGCTGCCTCTCTGCACCATCGTCAATACTCTCGCAGGTCTGACCGGGGGGGCCCTCTGTGCTCATGCGTTCTTCTGCCATGGCTGCTGTGGCAGGGTTTTCTTTTTGGAGGAGGGGGGGGGGTAGTAGCAGTTCCAGCTCCATCAGCAGTAACTTGAGTCTAGAGTCACAGTCTTTGATGAGCAGCTTTCTTCACCCACCTTGTGAAGAAACTACTCACCAGCAGCAGCTAGACCTGGAGCAGGACCTGAACCAGCAGGTGCTGGCATACTGGCATACTTGGACAGCACCCTGCCACCCCACATTGAAAATCCGCTTGAGTACTGGGTAGCCAAACTGGATTTGTGGTAGCAACTGGCAGAGTTTGCCCTGGAAAAGCTGTCCTGCCTGGCCTGTAGTATGGCATCAGAGCGGTCGTTTAGTGCAGCAGGGCGATAGTTATCCCAAGAAGAACTCGTCTGTTCACTCAAAATGTGAAGAGACTGACCTTTGTCAAGATGAATCAGGCGTGGATCATACAGGATTTCCACCCACCAATGCCTGATGCATCAGACTAGATCATCCATGGTGCCACACCAACACTTTGACAAAAGAGACCGGTTTCTTCTGGCTACCTACCTCAGCTACTATACTGATACGGCCACACATCTTATGCCAAGTGCTCCTTATTTCACCCACCATCGTCAGCTGGTACTGGTATTGCCACCCACCTCCCCACCCTGTCACCGGGTCACTCTGTGGTCTCCTGATGCTGCTGCCACCTCCACACTATGTTACCTTGCCACTCTGTGGTCTCCTGATGCTGCTGCCACCTCCACACTGTGTCATCTTGCCACTCTGTGGTCTCCTGATGCTGCTGCCACCTCTTCACTATTTCACCTTGCCACTCTGTGGTCTTCTGCTGCTACACCAACCCTGAGGCAGCATGATGTAGGTACACTTCTCTGCATTTGAACACAGCAGGACGACTGTCGGACTGTGTCTCCTATGGATTTGGAGTTGATGTGATACTTCATTATTGAACTTCACTAGTAATTCTCCTGATGAGTCCTGTGATGAGGATGAAGCGTGGCATGTAGGGATTTAGTGAGGGCAAGCTTAGGGAATAGGCCCCTAACTAGGGACAGGTTCCGTATGGGGTCACCCCTGTCGGGGCGGGTGCTCTGTGTCTGCTAGGCAGTTAATAAACTAGTCCCCCTCCTTGATATTACTGTGAGGGAACTTCTGATGAGGGTTACTAGTTCTTGCTACCCACTATCTGTGCAACAAAGCATTCGTTCTCAATATCCTTGACCACTGCATTGAAGGATACCTTTCCAGTACACACCGAACATCCATTTGCAATCTACACGTCTGGAGGTGGTAGGACTATATTTTACCTTTTCTCTATTCTCAGGCAAGTAGATGGTATAATACTAAGTGGGATATGTCGGTAGCAGTTCAGTCTTTTTATCTGTTCACTGTCTTTTGGTGTTTTAACTCTTTACTTTTATTACATATCTAGTAAAAGTTATATTTTAAGGTATGGGTATACCTGGTCAACATAGGAATTTTGATTTATATTTGAGAGTGTGACTATTGTGGGGAGTCGCTCTGGTAGACAGCGGTGCGGGTGCAGTATAGAGGCAAAAGGGAGTCCAGAAGGTGCAGCAAACAGTGTTTTATTCACACTTGCATCAAAAATAAACAGCGAACAGTCACTTGGTGTTAAATCACACACATCAGAAAACGTGAGGTAAAACAAAATGTCCAAGCACAGGTTCTAATCACCTGGGAGGTTTTAGGTGCGGGTTCGCACCTGGCTGTCGGCCCAGCCGCAAGATAAACCACGTCAGGCTTCCAGGCCGTCTGCACTCCTCCTTGCTGGGCTCCTGCTTCCAGCCCAGAGAGCTCCACAGCACCATCTGCAGCTCCAGGACAATCACCTCCTCCACACCCAGCTGCTGGCTGTGTTATAAAGGCCCGGAAAACCCGGCCTGGACCGTGGGAGTACGCACCCACCCAACTCTTTGCCTACTCCCAGTAAGAGCCGGCCCGGATTGGCTTTGCAGCCAAACTAAATAGCAAGGTGTCAAGCAGCACTAGCTGCTGCTGACACACCAAAAATCCGACTCTTACCTCACCGAGGCCAGGAACCTCGGTGACACGTACCTCCCGTCGACCACAGTACCTTGCACCTTACCACATACCCCCCTTTGTTCAACCCTGAGGGGTGAACACATGTGAGGCAGTGGACGCGGGACAGGGCATCTGCGTTACCCTGCAAGCGGCCTGCCCTGTGTTCCATGGAGAACTTGAAGTTCTGCAGGGATAGGAACCACCTGGTGACCCGAGCATTCCTCTCCTTGGCCTGGCTCATCCACTTGAGAGGGAATGGTCGGTCACCAGACAGAACCTCCTCCCTAACAGGTAGTAGCGGAGAGATTCGAGTGCCCACTTGATAGCCAGGCACTCCCTCTCCACTATGCTATACCTGGTCTCGGCGGGACTGAGCTTACGGCTCAGGAAGACAACGGGATGTTCTTCCCCGTTGACCTCCTGAGACAGTACAGCACCGAGGCCTACCTCCGAGGCGTCGGTCTGTACGACAAACTCCCTGTTGAAGTCGGGTGTCACCAAAACCGGGGACCCACACAGGGCCGACTTCAACGCGGAGAAAGCCTCCTCCGCCTTCTCACTCCAGCTAACCTTCCCAGACTTTCGCCCCTTCAATAGGTCTGTCAACGGCGCTGCTATTGTGGCAAAGTGGGGCACAAACCGCATGTAGTACCCTACAATTCCCAGGAAGGACTTTACCTGCCTGGTAGTGACCGGTCGGGGCCAGTTACGTATGGCCTCTACCTTAGTTACCTGCGGCTTGATGACTCCCGCCCAATAACATATCCCAGATATTTGGTCTCTTCCAACCCAATCGCACACTTCTTTGGATTGGCGGTTAGTCCAGCTTTCCTCAGGGCATCCACTACCGCCTGCACTTTGGGCAAATGGCTTTCCCAGTCGGTGCTGTGGATGATTACATCATCTAAGTAGGCCGAGCGTACCGACGGTGCGGTCGCAGCACAATATCCATTAACCTTTGGAAGGTGGCGGGGCGCCATGCAGGCCAAAGGGTAACACCTTGTAATGATACAGGCCCTGCGGGTAACAAAGCGTTTTTCCTTGGCCGCCTCCGTTAAGGGTACTTGCCAGTATCCTTTAGTGAGGTCTAGCACAGAGAAATAACGGGCTTGCCCTAAATTTTCAACAAGCTCGTCTACCCGGGGCATGGGATACGCATCAAACTTGGACACTTCATTTAACTTGCGAAAATCGTTGCAGAACCGCAACGTCCCATCCGGCTTAGGTATTAGAAACTATGGGACTTGCCCACTCACTTTTCGACTCCTCAATGACATCGAGCTTCAACATTAATTGCACTTCCTCCGCGATGGCCCGTCGCCGAGCCTCAGGTACCCGGTATGGTTTTAACCGGATCTTGGCCTGAGGCTCAGTGGCGATGTCATGTTGGATGAGAGACGTGCGGCCAGGGAGGTCCGAGAACACATCCGTGTTCCGACTGATGAACTCCCTGACTTCCTGAACTTGTTTGGAAGACAGGCTGTCTGCAATTTTTACCGTGGCTACCGCTTCGCAGGCCTCGAACTGTGGGGCTGGACCCTTCTCACCCAGAAGCCCTGGCCGGGGCTGTTGTCGTCGGCCGTGTCCCTGTCTTTCCACGGCTTCAGTAAATTCACGTGGTACACCTGCTCCGGCTTGCGCCGCCTGGCTGGTGTACCTTGTAATTTACTTCCCCTACCTTCTCGATCACCTCATAGGGGCCCTGCCACCTAGCTAGGAACTTGCTGTCAAGGGTGGGTACCAGAACCAAAACCCGATCTCCTGGATTGAAGTCCCGTACCCGAGCCTGACGATTATACACCCTACTCTGGGCTTGTTGCGCTGCCTCCATATGCTCCCGGACCAGCGGCAACACCCTTTCCATCCGTTCCTGCATCTGGGTGACATACTCAATGACACTTTTGTGGGGGACAGGCTGTTGTTCCCACGCTTCCTTGGCGATATCCAACAGGCCCCGAGGGTGTCTGCCATAAAGCAGTTCGAAGGGCGAGAACCCAGTAGAGGCCTGGGGCACCTCTCGCACTGCGAACATGAGATAGGGCAGAAGCAGGTCCCAGTCCTTCCCATCTCTAGACACCACCCTTTTTAACATATTTTTGAGAGTTTGGTTAAACCTTTCGACAAGACCGTCCGTTTGCGGATGGTAAACGGACGTCCATAATTGCTTTATACGCAATAATTTACACAGTTCCCTCATAACTTTGGACATAAAAGGGGTCCCTTGGTCTGTCAGAACCTCTTTTGGCAGGCCCACACGGGAAAACATTTCCATTAACTCTTTGGCAATGAGCTTAGCTGAGGTATGTCGCAGAGGCACCGCCTCCGGATACCGAGTGGCATAGTCGAGAACTACCAGAATGTGTTGGTGGCCCCTGGCAGACTTTGGTACAGGCCCAATTAGATCCATAGCGATTCGCTCAAGCGGGACCTCAATAATTGGAAGAGGTACCAGAGGACTACGAAAATGTGGCTGGGGGCTATTTATCTGACAGGTGGGACAGGACTTACAATAATTTTCTACCTCCTTGAACACACTGGGCCAATAAAACCGCTGCAGTATGCGGTCCTGCGTTTTCTGCCACCCCAGGTGTCCCCAAGAACATGTTGGTGAGCAAGCTCCATGACCAGCTTGCGATACGCTGTGGGCACCACCAACTGTTCAACAGGCTCACCTCGGATTTGGTTCACCCGATACAACATATCCTGAAGAACAATGAATCGCAGAAACATTAATTCAGCCCCAGGTTTCTGGGGTTTACCATCAATTATTACGACACTTTCCCAGGCCCTGGTTAGGGTTTGGTCCCGGTGTTGTGCGGTCCCAAAATTTTCCCCGGAGACATTGAGGTCTGCCAACTCAGGTCCCGGTGGCAAGTCCTCCGTGTCTCCCACCATTACACTCAGTGGGGTTGTCTCCCCCTCTACCGCTGGAGCAGTGGTCACCCCTACCGCTGGCCCTTCAGACTCGGGCTCCCAGGGTTCTGGCCTTCCAGTGGTATCAGGCCACTCTCCCCCTATCTCGGGTCCATCAGACAGTTTTATCGCCAGCCACAGTGCCGGGAAACCTGGGAAGTCCCTCCCAAGTATCAGTTCATGTGGGAGTTTAGCAGCGACAGCCACCTCGTGGGTCCACTTACCAGCCGCTGTGGACAAAGTCACTAGTGCAGTGGGGTAGTCTTTTAGGTCTCCGTGGATGCACAGGACCCCGATTTTACGGCCGGTATACTCTGCCGGCCGTACCAGGGCAGCCCTTACCAGGGAGACTAGACTCCCGGAGTCCAGCAGGGCCACCGCCAGAGAATCTCCCACCTCTACCTGACACAGGTGGTTATTGTCCTGCACCTCACGGGTGCCAGTTGCGCACAGCTTCCGTGCATACAGGGAGTGGCGCCCCCGTAGATTCACATCCATCGGCTCATCCCGATGTGGACAGTCGGCCCTGATGTGGCCTGGCTCCTGACACCTCCAGCATACCACGGGAGGCGGATCCGCAGGGGGAACATTCCGTGCAGGCCTCTCTGTCGCCGGACGTCGGAACTGGGGCGGAGGCCTCCGGGGTTTGACTGACCCCTTCCCAGCAAGACTCCCCTGCAGGTTTCTGGTGGCCTCGTAACGCTCCACCAGGTCGACCATCTCCAGGGCATTAGTGGGGGGATACCTGGCCAATCCAGTGCTGAAGGGGGTAAGGCAGGGCCCTCCAGAACATGTCGGCCAGCAGACGGTCCATCATAGCAGTTGGACTTAGAACATCAGGCTGCAGCCACTTTTGCAACCTGTGCAGCAACTCATAGTACTGCGGCCTGGCGGGTTCAACCGTTTTAAAGTCCCATTGGTGGCCCGCTGAGCCCGGACCAACACGTTTACCCCCAGTCTGGCCAGGATCTCCCCCTTCACCGTGGGATAATCAGCAGCCTGGTCATCTGCTAAGTCAAAAAATACTTGCTGGGGTCCAGACGCCAGGAACGGAGCGACGACCTCCGCCCACTGTTCTCGGGGAAATTTCTCCCTCACGGCCGAATATAGGACATCCAGTCGTGCCCAGCAAAAACAAACTTCGGCGTTCACGCCAGCCTCACTGCGCATGCCCGCATCCGACACCAAATGTGGGGAGTCGCTCTGGTAGACAGCGGTGCGGGTGCAGTATAGAGGCAAAAGGGAGTCCAGAAGGTGCAGCAAACAGTGTTTTATTCACACTTGCATCAAAAATAAACAGCGAACAGTCACTTGGTGTTAAATCACACACATCAGAAAACGTGAGGTAAAACAAAATGTCCAAGCACAGGTTCTAATCACCTGGGAGGTTTTAGGTGCGGGTTCGCACCTGGCTGTCGGCCCAGCCGCAAGATAAACCACGTCAGGCTTCCAGGCCGTCTGCACTCCTCCTTGCTGGGCTCCTGCTTCCAGCCCAGAGAGCTCCACAGCACCATCTGCAGCTCCAGGACAATCACCTCCTCCACACCCAGCTGCTGGCTGTGTTATAAAGGCCCGGGAAAACCCAGCCTGGACCGTGGGGAGTACGCACCCACCCAACTCTTTGCCTACTCCCAGTAAGAGCCGGCCCGGATTGGCTTTGCAGCCAAACTAAATAGCAAGGTGTCAAGCAGCACTAGCTGCTGCTGACACACCAAAAATCCGGCTCTTACCTCACCGAGGCCAGGAACCTCGGTGACACGTACCTCCCGTCGACCACAGTACCTTGCACCTTACCAGACTATACACCTTGGCACATTCAAGTGCATTGAGGTGTTGGATTCATTTTTGTAACTAGCCGTGAGCCCAGTGACACTGAAAAATCAGTTTCAATCCATCTGCTAGTTGGGTGGGCGTCGGCGGCCATTTTTGCAAGTGCAGAGCCCTTGCAACTGCATGTGTGCCAGGGACATTACTTTAATTCTGTTCTGGTAGCACAGTGGAGGTTAAATTCCCTTTTTTGGCCCATGCAGCCTGCAGTGCATACTTGGCAGTAATCTTTTATCTGTCTGCAATAGGCACTGCTAAATACTGCAGTTACCTTGCTAATATAAAAAAGCACACATTTTGTCAGATAGTAAATTTATGGGCTATGCTGCATTTCTGACAGTTGTAAGAGGGTGCAAGGTGTCATATTCGATGGCAGGTACGTGTCACCGAGGTTGCTGGCCTCGGTGAGGTAAGAGCCGGGTTTTTTTTTGTCTGCAGCAGCTAGTGCTGCTGGACTCTGTTACTTAGTTTGGCTGCAAAGCTAATCCGGGCCGGCTCTTACTGGGAGTAGGCAAAGAGTTGGGTGGGTGCCTACTCCCCACGATCCAGGCCGGACTTTATCCGGGCCTTTAAAAGGCAGCCTCCTTCGCAGCTGAGTGTGGTGATTATCCTGGAGCCTGATAACAGGGCTGTGGAGTTCTGTCCTGGAGGAAAGAGCTCAGCAAGGAGGTGGCTTTTGTTCCTGGCTACCTGAAGGTGGATTCTCCTGCGGCTGGGCCGACAGCCTGGTGCGAACCTGCACCTACACCTCCCAGGTGACTGAACCTGTGTTGGCCTGTTTTGTTTTGCCTCCTTGTTTCTGACATGTGTGAATTACCACCAAAAGACTGTTTGCTGTTTATTTTTGTGTCAGTGTGAATAAAACACTGTTTATTGCACATCCTGGACTCTTTGTTTTGCCTCGGTACTGCACCCGCACCGCTGTCTACCAGAGCGACTCCCACATTTGGTGTCGGATGCGGGCATGCGCAGTGAGGCTGGCGGGAACGCCGAAGTTTTTTTTTGCTAAAGTGCATGGAATATATTAAGCCAGCAAAGTTGCAAGCAGGAATTTCTGGCAACATGGAGGCTGCTGTGAAGGCTCTCATAGAGGCTAACGTGCAGCAGCGGGAGACCAACCAGCTACTGCTACAACATGTGATGGCGTTACAGGCGGCAGGAGCGTCCCACCACGTCCATGATGCCCGGAAAGCGGTCCGTGCGGCGATCCCAAAAATGACCCCCGCAGACGACGTTGAGACATACCTGGCGGTCTTTGAGAAGGTCGCCGTGAGGGAAAAGTTACCCCGTGACCAGTGGGCTGAGGTGGTCGCTCCGTTCCTGGCTTCCGGACCCCAGCAGGTGTTTTTCGACTTGTCGGACGACCAAGCGGCAGATTATGACACCGTGAAAGGAGAGATCCTAGCCCGACTGGGGGTGAACGTGCTGGTCCGCGCTCAAAGAGTCCACCAGTGGGACTTTAAAACGACTGATCTCGCTAGGCCGCAGTACTACGACCTGCTGCACAGGCTGCAAAAGTGGCTGCAGCCCGATCTACTAAGTCCCACTGCCATGCTGGATCGACTGTTGGCGGACATCTTTTGGAGGGCCCTGCCTTATCCCCTCCAGCACTGGATCGGCCAGGTATCGCCCACCAATGCCCTGGAGATGGTCGACCTGGTGGAGCGTTACGAGGCCACCAGAAACCTGCAGGGGAGTCTTGCTGGGAAGGGGTCAGTCAAACCCCGGAGGCCTCTGCCCCAGTTCCGACGTCCGGCGACAGAGCGGCCTGCACGGAATATACCCCTGCGAGTCCGCCTCCCGTGGTATGCTGGAGGTGTCAGGAGCCAGGCCACATCAGGGCCGACTGTCCGCATCGGGATGAGCCGATGGAGGTGAACTACGGGGTCGCCACTCCTTGTACGCCCGGAGACTGTGTGCGACCGGCACCCCGAGACAATAGACAATCGTCATCTGTGCCAGGTGCAAGTCGGGGATAACCTGGCAGTGGCGCTGTTGGACTCAGGAGCCTGGTAACCCTGATAAGTGCTGCCCTGGTGCAGCCCACCCAGTATACGGGCCGGAAAGTGGGTGTGGTTTGCATTCACGGAGACTTAAAGGACTATCCCACTGCTGTAATGTCTCTGTCCACGGCGGCCGGCACCTGGACTTGTGAAGTGGCGATCTCCACAAAACTACCCTATGAACTGATAATTGGGAGAGACTTCCCTGGTTTTCCGTCACTGTGGCCTGAGGTGAAAGTGTCTAATAGCCCTGAGACAGGGGTAACCCTAGCAGAGTGGCCTGATACCACTGGAAGGCCAGAACCCTGGGAGCCCGAGTCTGAAGGGCCAGCGGTAGGGGTGACCACTGCTGCAGCGGTAGTGGGGGAGACAACCCCACTGAGTGTAATGGTGGGAGACACGGAGGACTTGCCACCGGGACCTGAGTTGGCAGACCTCAATGTCTCCGGGGAAAATTTTGGGACCGCACAACACCGGGACCAAACCCTAACCAGGGCCTGGGAGAATGTGCTGGAAATTGATGGTAAACCCCAGAAACCAGGGGCTGAATTAATGTTCCCACGATTTATTGTTCTGCAGGATATGTTGTATCGGGTGAACCAAATCCGAGGTGAACCTGTTGAACAGTTGGTGGTGCCCACAGCGTATCGCAAGCTTGTCATGGAGCTTGCCCACCAACATGTTCTTGGGGGACACCTGGGGTGGCAGAAAACCCAGGACCGCATTCTGCAGCGGTTTTATTGGCCCAGTGTGTTCAAGGAGGTAGAAAATTATTGTAAGTCCTGTCCAACCTGTCAGATAACTAGCCCCCAGCCACATTTCCGTAGTCCTCTGGTACCTCTGCCAATTATTGAAGTACCGTTTGAGCGAATCGCTATGGATTTAATTGGGCCTGTACCAAAGTCTGCCAGGGGCCACCAACACATTCTGGTAGTTCTCGACTATGCCACTCGGTATCCGGAGGCGGTGCCTCTGCGACATACCTCAGCTAAGCTCATTGCCAAAGAGTTATTGGAGATGTTTTCCCGTGTGGGCCTGCCAAAAGAGGTTCTGACAGACCAAGGGACCCTTTTTATGTCCAAAGTAATGAGGGAACTGTGTAAATTGTTGCGTATAAAGCAGTTACGGACGTCCGTTTACCATCCGCAAACAGACGGTCTTGTGGAGAGGTTTAACCAAACTCTAAAAATATGTTAAAGAGGGTGGTGTCTAGAGATGGGAAGGACTGGGATCTGCTTCTGCCCTATCTCATGTTCGCAGTGCGAGAGGTGCCCCAGGCCTCTACTGGGTTCTCGCCCTTCGAACTGCTTTATGGCAGACACCCTCGGGGCCTGTTGGATATCGCTAAGGAAGCATGGGAACAACAGCCTGTCCCCCACAAAAGTGTCATTGAGTATGTCGCCCAGATGCAGGAACGGATGGAAAGGGTGTTGCCTTTGGTCCGGGAGCATATGGAGGCAGCGCAACAGGCCCAGAGTAGGGTGTACAATCGTCAGGCTCGGGTACGGGACTTCAATCCGGGAGATCGGGTTTTGGTTCTGGTACCCACCCTGACAGCAAATTCCTAGCTAGGTGGCAGGGCCCCTATGAGGTGATCGAGAAGGTAGGGGAAGTAAATTACAAAGTACACCAGCCAGGGCGGCGCAAGCCGGAGCAGGTGTACCACGTGAATTTACTTAAGCCGTGGAAAGATAGGGACGCGGCCGACGACCACAGCCCCGGCCAGGGCTTCTAGGTGAAAAGGGTCCAGCCCCACAGTTCGAGGCCTGTGAAGCCGTAACCACGGTAAAAATTGCAGACAGCCTGTCTTCCAAACAAGTTCAGGAAGTCAGGGAGTTCCTCAGTCGGAACACGGATGTGTTCTCGGACCTCCCTGGCCGCACGTCTCTCATCCGACATGACATCGTCACTGAGCCTCAGGCCAAGGTCCGGTTAAAACCATACCGGGTACCCGAGGCTCGGCGGCGGGCCATCGCGGAGGAAGTGCAGTTAATGTTGAAGCTCGATGTCATTGAGGAGTCGAAAAGTGAGTGGGCCAGTCCCATAGTCCTAATACCCAAGCCGGATGGGACGTTGCGGTTCTGCAATGACTTTCGCAAGTTAAATGAAGTATCCAAGTTTGACGCGTATCCCATGCCCCGAGTAGACGAGCTTGTTGAAAATTTAGGACAAGCCCGTTATTTTTCTGTGCTGGACCTCACTAAAGGGTACTGGCAGGTACCCTTAACGGAGTCGGCTAAGGAGAAAACCGCATTTGTTACCCCGCAGGGCCTGTATCACTACAAGGTGTTACCCTTTGGCCTGCATGGCGCCCCCGCCACTTTCCAAAGGTTAATGGACATAGTGCTGCGACCACATCGTCGGTACGCCTCGGCCTACTTAGATGATGTAGTCATCCACAGCACCGACTGGGAAAGCCATTTACCCAAGGTGCAGGCGGTAGTGGATGCCCTGAGGAAAGCTGGACTAACCGCCAATCCAAAAAAGTGTGCGATTGGGTTGGAAGAGACCAAATATCTGGGATATGTAATCGGGCGGGAGTCATCAAACCTCAGGTAACTAAGGTAGAGGCCATTCGTAACTGGCCCCGACCGGTCACCACCAGGCAGGTAAAGTCGTTCCTGGGGATTGTAGGATACTACATGAGGTTTGTGCCCCACTTTGCCACAATAGCAGCGCCATTGACAGACCTGTTGAAGGGGCGAAAGTCTGGGAGGGTTAGCTGGAGTGAGAAGGCGGAGGAGGCTTTCGCCGCGTTGAAGTCGGCCCTGTGTGGGTCCCCGGTTTTGGTGACACCCGACTTCAACAAGGAGTTTGTCGTACAGACCGACGCCTCGGAGGTAGGCCTCGGTGTGGTACTGTCTCAGGAGGTCAACGGGAAGAACATCCCGTTGTCTTCCTGAGCCGTAAGCTCAGTCCCGCCGAGTCCAGGTATGAGTATAGTGGAGAGGGAGTGCCTGGCTATCAAGTGGGCACTCGAATCTCTCCGCTACTACCTGTTAGGGAGGAGGTTCCGTCTGGTGACCGACCATTCCCCTCTCAAGTGGATGAGTCAGGCCAAGGAGAGGAATGCTCGGGTCACCAGGTGGTTCCTATCCCTTCAAAATTTCTAATTCTCCGTGGAACACAGGGCAGGCCGCTTGCAGGGTAACGCAGATGCCCTGTCCCGCGTCCACTGCCTCACGTGTGTTCACCCCTCAGGGTTGAACAAAGGGGGTGTGTAAGAGGGTGCAAGGTGTCATATTCGATGGCAGGTACGTGTCACCGAGGTTGCTGGCCTCGGTGAGGTAAGAGCCGGGTTTTTTGTCTGCAGCAGCTAGTGCTGCTGGACTCTGTTACTTAGTTTGGCTGCAAAGCTAATCCGGGCCGGCTCTTACTGGGAGTAGGCAAAGAGTTGGGTGGGTGCCTACTCCCCACGGTCCAGGCCGGACTTTATCCGGGCCTTTAAAAGGCAGCCTCCTTAGCAGCTGAGTGTGGTGATTATCCTGGAGCCTGATAACAGGGCTGTGGAGTTCTGTCCTGGAGGAAAGAGCTCAGCAAGGAGGTGGCTTTTGTTCCTGGCTACCTGAAGGTGGATTCTCCTGCGGCTGGGCCGACAGCCTGGTGCGAACCTGCACCTACACCTCCCAGGTGACTGAACCTGTGTTGGCCTGTTTTGTTTTGCCTCCTTGTTTCTGACATGTGTGAATTACCACCAAAAGACTGTTTGCTGTTTATTTTTGTGTCAGTGTGAATAAAACACTGTTTATTGCACATCCTGGACTCTTTGTTTTGCCTCGATACTGCACCCGCACCGCGGTCTACCAGAGCGACTCCCCACACAGTTCAATTAAAACGTTGCATACTGCAGTTACATTGCTGCTATAAAAAAAAGCGATTTTTTTTTTTTTGTGCTAGATAGCAAATTTGCATGCTACGCTGCATTTTTGACAGTCCAATACAACTGTAACATACTGCATTTACATTGGTGCTATAAAAAAAACACAGTTTTTGTGCTAGATAGGTGACAGGGATGTAAATTTGTAAAAATTGTCTGTTCCATTTGTGAGTGACATTTTGCCAGTTTTGCCATACAAACCCCTGCTCTGCATAGGTGACAGGGAGGTAAATTTCTAAAAATCATCTGTTACATTGGTGGGTGACATTTTGCCAGTTTTGCCGTATACAAACCCCTGCTCTGCATAGGTGACAGGGAGGTAAATTTCTAAAAATCATCTGTTACATTGGTGGGTGACATTTTGCCAGTTTTGCTGTTTATAAACCCCTGCTCTGCATAGGTGACAGGGAGGTAAATTTCAAAAAATCATCTGTTATATTGGTGGGTGACATTTTGCCAGTTTTGCCGTATACAAACCCCTGCTCTGCATAGGTGACAGGGAGGTAAATTTCTAAAAATGATCTGTTACATTGGTGGGTGACATTTTGCCAGTTTTGCCGTATACAAACCCCTGCTCTGCATAGGTGACAGGGAGCCATTTTAGTGCCCCAAAGTTCGGGTTCCCATTGACTTCAATGGGGTTCGGGGTCAAGTTTGGGTCCCGAACTCGAACTTTGCAACAAAGTTCGGCCGAACCTGGGGAACCCGAACTTCCAGGTGTCCGCTCAACTCAACTAATCATCATTTATTTGACCCTTCTTCTGATCTGTCAGAAGGAAGGAAAAATGAGACACACAACAGATCCTGTCTATGTAACAGCTGTTAGGCCTGCATGACATGGTCGCTAGTTTGCATTAGAATTGGCTTATGATTTGGTAGCCAAAAGCAGGAGTGGGTACAGAACACAGAAGACATGCTAAAATTCCATTCACGTGTCATCTCTGTTTTGGATACACTCCTGTTTTTTTGGCTTTAGCAATATTGATGGATTACAGACCAAATGCTGACCAAGTGAAGGTGGATGCTCCACAGACAGGATCCATTTTTTGGGGGTTATTGTTCTGACGGATCAGAGGAAGGGCAAAACAATCAGTGATGTCAACACAAACTTACTGCTGACACCCTCTCCACTCTGTTGTGGGGGCTCTACTTGTTGAAGCGTTTAGTAGAACAGACTCTGTAGACATCTATGTGGAATCAGCTGCCGACAGTGTAAAAGGAGTGTGCTTCTTCTTGACGCTAACATTGACCTGTATGGCTGGGTTCACACTTGAGTTATTTGGTCAGTTTTGGCCCCGTAACTGCCCAAATAAGTGAAATGTGCAGTGATTCTTAGAGTGAAGCCTGTCATCTACATGTCATACTGACTCACAGTATTGTTCCACTACCACAGCAGACTCCCTATGCGTGTTACTGCAAGGCACAGTGTTCTACACCACTATAAAGGATCTCTGCAGCCAGGAAATAGCCGCTTTTTACTGCGATTCGCCACAAATAAATTCGGATCGAACCGAATTTTTTCGAAAAATTCGGCCAACCGGATCGAATTTTTAGAAATTCGCTCATCTCTAATTATCAGTGTAAGTTCCATATTTTACATCGATTTATAACATTGATTATGTTTACAGGGTCAGCTTCTGGGATTGTAGAGGCTATAAATTTATAAAATGATTTGTCACCCAGGACAGCTCTTGCTTACAGATTTTCCAATAGAGGATGACAGGCAATGAACAATAGCTCTGCTGTTGTGATGATGCACATCAGTCCTATAGGCTCCTGTCCAAACTTGGATTTTATTATTCTCCTCCCATCACTGTGCACTTCATTTAAAAGATTTGGAATCTAAGCGCTGGTCTTCATTGAATTGCACCTAATTGTACAATGTCTGTGCTAAAAAATGTAAACATCTCATATTATTTAGGTCTCTTGCACACTACCGTATGCCCTCCGAGACATACAGTCCATGAGCTTGTCATATGTCCCAGTGTGGCATTGATCATGCGCACGGGAACTCACAGCATTATAGATTAAAATGATGATGTGCACGTCGGGCCACCCGCGGGACTATTGTCCTGCACTCTGAGTGTGGGACAATAGTCCCGTGGGCGGCCCGACATGCACAGCATCATTGTAATCTATGATGCTGTGCGCTCCCGTGCGCACGATCAATGCTGCTCCGGGACATAAGGCCTGCTCACGGACCGTATGTCTCGGAGGGCGCAAGGTCGTGTGCAAGAGGCCCTACAGTGAATATTTTATTACAGAGTTAAGATTGTAAAAAGCTTTTAAAAAATCTCGTCCATCTATGTCTCACAGTCATACGTTCATTTAAATGGATGCTATGTATTAGGCCTCATGCACACGACTGTTGTTTGTTTCCGCGTCCGTTCCGTTTTTTTTCACGGATAGGATGCTCCCCTATTCATTTCAATGGGTCCGTCAAAAAATGCGGATGGTCAACCATTTTTGTTCCGCATCCGTGGTCCGTGTTTTCATTCCGTCAAAAAAATAGTGCATGTCCTATTTTTTTCACGCTTGCGGACAAGGATAGGCATTTTTACAATGGATCTGCCATAAAAATCAGATCCGTCAAAAAAAACGGTCCGCCATCCGTTTTTTTTGACGGATGCAAAATTTGCAGGAGGAGCGGACGCGGAGGCAGGCAACGGTCGTGTGCATGTAGCCTTACTGTATTAAAGCTGTCACCTCTCCTGGCATGTCTTAGGCCCCTTTCACACGATCGAGTTTTCCGCGCGGGTGCAATGCGTGATGCATTCATTCATTCCAATGGGTCTGTGTACATGAGCGTCGTTTTTCACATATCACTTGTGCGTTGCGTGAAAATCGCAGCATGTTCTATATAGCAATGCGATGCGTTTTTCACCGATGGTTGCTAAGAGATGTTTGTAAACCTTCCGTTTTTTATTACACGCATGAAAAACGCATCAATGTGCATTGCACCCACGTGAAAAAAACTGAACAACTGAACGCAATTGCAGACAAAACTGAATGAACTTGCTTGCAAAATCGCGCATTTTTAACTGAACACATCCTGAACGCATCTGGACCTAATCCGTGACGCTCGTCTGCAAGGGGACTTAGTAACTACTTGCAATCCCCATGCAATTACAACTCTGAAGCATCTATTTGTATGACTCTATGTTCTGCCTTTCTTCTATTATTTCTACTAGAATATTATGAATTTCTAGCAGTTGGGGGAGTGTCCCTGCCCAATCTGCCACTGGCAGCACTGATTGAGTAGTGTCAGTGTTGGTACAATGCTTGTCATTAAGGAATCTGTAAATAATATGAATATAGGCAAAGCAATAACTGAACTGAGTTCCTTTAGTACTCTAGGTTGTAATCCATCTGGACCCAGGGCCTTGTCCATTTTTATTTTTTGAGCATATTAAGGACCATATCTACAGTCAGCTAGTTAAGTTATGTTATGTTATTTAATGTACTTACACCAGTGGCACCACCCTCATGAGATGGCCTCTTTTCTTTTGTATCCCCATTGACCAACATCCTGTTACCATCATTTAGTTGCCCTACATGTTCTGACCTTGGTTTAGTATGAATGCAATGATGATATATATTAGCGATTACAATATTAGAGGGAAAGAATAAGTTTGTTGCAGAAAACTGTACAAATGAAGGTAGGCTCTAGTACCTGTCGGGCTGCCTCTAGCCTGGACACAAAATGAAATACAGTTGGACATGGAGGTATACAGGTTCCTTATGGTATCCTGTGGCACATTTGCCCACAGATGTTACAGTTGGGCCTGTAGATCTTGCACAATTGTAGGCTGGCAAAAATAGTGCTGCAATTTGGCGGAGACATTCCTGGGAAACCCTTGCGGTATATGCATTATCCTGTGTCTCCGTGGTGGGCCGCAGGACCTAGGACCAGGTCACGAGCAAGTTGCTCTAGCAAGTCCTTAATAAAAGAAATCGCTGCTCTAGCCCATGCAGAAGCTGAGGCAGCAAAAGTAAGGTCTTCCTATGCCGCACAATAGATGCAAATAAAGCTAAGACAAGCAGATCAAGAAACAGAAAGAGCATGCCTGCAAGCGTCAATGGAAAAGGAGAGAGTACGCCTGCAAGCGTCACTGGAAGAAGAGAGAGCACGCCTGCAAGTGTTACTGGAAGAAGAGAGAGTGCGCCAACAAGCGTCAATGGAAAAGCAGATGGTACTCCTGCAAGCGTCACTGGAAAAACTGGCCGCAGAGAAAGAAGCTGCAGCCGCAGTAGCCAAAGCAGAGTTACTAGAAGCCATGGTGTTCCCTGAATCCGAGAAACACAGCCAAGTACTTGGGCCAGACATAGATGAAGAAGATCCAACACAGCGTGTCTCAGAATACGTCCATCAGCGTCCCAAGACAGATGACGACTATGATCCAGTATTGCAGCCAGTTTATACAGAGTGCCAAAGATCCTACCTTGAACCGCAGTACATTGAGCAGGACTGTATGTGACAAAGCAATGCTGACCACAACTACAACTCTACAGAACGAAATCTACAACCTTCGATAAGTTATTTGCTAAACGGGAACTGATTATCAAAGGACTTATAAAGTCCACCGATCGCCCTGAGAACTACAGGGCATGGTGAGCCTCCTTTCAGAACGCCATAAGGGACTTAGATCTTTTCTGTAGTGAGGAGTTAGATCTCTTGGTAAAGTGGCTTGGAAGAGAGTCTGCTGAACATGCCAAAAGAATCAGAGATATTAACATAAACTATCCAGGCAAAGGCCTAAAGATGGTGTGGGAAAGACTTGATGAGTGTTATAGGTCAATAGAAGCTATAGAAAATGCTTTATATAAGAGAATTGATAATTTTCCCAGAATAGTGAGTAGGGATTACCAGAAGCCCAGGGAACTCAATCACTTATTGATAGAGGTACAGGTTGCTCAGGCAGAAGTAGATCTGCTGGGGCTAGCATTCCTGGACACAGCCAGACATGTCAATACGATTGTCCAAAAATTCCCTTACAATCTACAGAAGTGGATCATGCATGGTTCCCATTATAAACAGAATCATAATGTACCCCCCCCCCCCCACTTCGTGGTGTTTGTAGACTTTGTCACTCAACAGGCGAGGATTGGAAATGATCACGTTGTCATGTCCCACTACCCTGGTGTCAAACCTCATAAAACATCAGTGGCAGTCCACAAAACTAACGTTGCCTCCACAGGTTCTCATTAAAGGCTGCTTATCTCCTCTCAAGAAGAGAACATACCCGAAGATCTTACCAAACAATGCCCCCTGCACAAGAAACCACATCCTCTACTAAAATGCAGAGCCTTTAGGGAGAAGTCTTTAGGGGACCTCAAAGAATTCCTCAAAGAAAACAACATTTGCTTCAGGTGCTGCACTGCAACATTGCACTTCGCCAGGAACTGTAAGCTCAGTGTGACATGCACAGAATGCCGTAGCACAGAACACAACATGGCTTTACTCCCTAGACCACCCTCTGAGGTATCATCCTAAGCAGAAGAACATGATGGAAAGCTAATAGACACAGACATAGATACCAAAGTAGTCACTTCTCAGTGTACAGAGATCTGCAAAGGACTCGCAGTAGGGAAGTCCTGCTTAACCCCTTAAGGACATAGGACGTATGGGTACGCCCTAATGTCCGAGTCCTTAAGGACACAGGACGTACACATACGTCCTAAATTAAATCCTGTATAAAAAAAAAATTGCTAGAAACATGGTTCCTGCTGCGATCGTGCAGCAGGAACCATGTTCATATGCCGAGGGGGGTCCTGTGACCCCCCCATATCGGCGATCGCTGCAAACCGCAGGTCAATTCAGACCTGCGGTTTGCAGCGCTTTGCGATGTATCTGATCGGACCAGATACTTTAAAATGCCGGCAAATGTTTTTTTTTTATTCCTATAACCTCCCCCCCTGTGCCCTCATTGTGATGGGCGGTGCGGGGAGGGGGGGAAGCTTGTGGGCGGTGCGGGAGGTGGTTCGGCAGGCGGTGCGGGGGGCGGGCGCGCGATCCTCTGCCCGCCCCTCCGCTCATTTTCAGGATGGCCGAGCGTGACAAGCAGAGTGTCAGCACATTGATGACACTCTGCTTGTAACGGCTGACATCCGTGCAGGCACGGATGTCAGCCTATTAACCCCTATTACCCCTTCCATGCCGCGGTCCGTAGGGACCGCTGTATGGAAGTGGTTAAGAGGGAGGGAGATGCTGTGCCTGGTGCAGCCCCCCTAGCTCCAGTCCCTAGCTTCCCTCCCTCCTCATCCTCCGCTGTTCTGTTATAGCAGCGGAGGATGGTAACCATGGCAACAGGACGCCTTCAAAGGCGTCCTGCTTGCCATGGTAACAGAAGTCTGATCAGACTTTTGCTAAAGGCAAAAGTCTGATCAGACTAAGTGTCAAGTAAAAATACAGTACAGTACATTATATAATGTACTGTACTGTATTATACAGACACCAGATCCACTGGATCTTCAAGAACCAAGTGGGTCTGGGTCCAAAAAATGTAAAAAAAGTGAAAAAAGTAAAAACAAAAAACACATTTATCACTAATAAAAAAGAAAACAAAAAAAATACACTACACATGTTATATATCACGTAACGACCTGATCTATAAAATGGGTTTGTTACTTTTCCCGTACGGTGAACGTCATAAAAAAACCCCAAAAACAATGATAAAATTGAAATTTTGCCCACTTCACTTCCCAAAAAAGTTAATAAAAGTGATCAAAAAAGTTGTATTTACACCCAAATGATACTATTCAAACCGTTACCTCGTCCCGCAAAAAATTATACCTTACCTAAGAAAATCGCCCAAAAAATAAAATATTATGGCTCTTAGGCTATGCAGAAACTAAAACATGATTTTTTTTTGTTTCAAAAATTATATTATTGTGTAAAACCTAAATAAATAAATAAAAAGTAGACATATTATGTATCGCCGCGTCCGTAAGAACCTGAACTATAAAAATAACACATGAACTAATCCCTCAGATGGACACCGCAAAAAAAAAATAAAAAATACTGTAAAAAGCAGTTTTTTGTCACCTAACATCCCAAAAAGTGTGACAGCAAGCGATCAAAAAGTCATATGCACCCCAAAGTAGTGCCATTAAAACCGTCATCTCATCCCACAAAAAATGAGCCCCTACCGAAGACAATTGGACAAAAACTAAAAAAATACTGACTCTCAGACTATGGAGATACTAAAATAGTTTTTTGTTTGTTTAACAAAGGATATTATAGTGTAAAACCTAAATAAATGAAAAAGAGTAGACATATTAGGTATTGCTACATTCGTAAGAATCTGCTCTATAAAAACAACACATGACCTAACCCCTCAGATGAACAAAGTCACAAAAATAAAATAAATACGGTCCCAAAACAGCTATTTTTTCAAAATTTTCCATCTTAATCATTTTTTTCCAGTAATAAAGCAAGGGTTAACAGTCAAACAAAACGCTATATTTATTGCCCTGATTCTGTAGTTTACAGAAACACCCCATATGTGGTTGTAAACTGCTTTATGGACAAACGGCAGGGCGCAGAAGGAAAGGTACGCCATATGGTTTTTGGAAGGCAGATTTTGACGGACTGGTTTTTTGACACTATGTCACATTTGAAGCTCCTCTGATGCACCCCTAGAATAGAAACTCCATAAAAGTGACCCCATATAAGAAACTACACCCCTCAAGGTATTCAAAACTGATTTTACAAACTTTATTAACCCTTTAGGTGTTCCTCAAGAGTTTATGGCAAATGGAGATGAAATTTCTGAATTTTTATTTTTTTATTACCTTGTCTCACAAAACTGTATTATAGAGCAACCAAAAATCATACGTACCCTAAAAATAATACCACCAAAACTGCCACCTTATCCAGTAGTTTCCAAAATGGGTTCACTTTTTGGAGTTTCTACTCTAGGGGTGCATCAGGGGGGCTTGAAATGGACCATGGTGTAAATAAACCAGTCCATCAAAATTTGCCTTCCAAAAACCATATGGCATTCCCTTCCTTATGCGCCCTGCCGTTTGGTGATACAGCAGTTTACAACCACATATGGGGTGTTTCTGCAAACTATAGAATCAGGGCTATAAATATTGGGTTATGTTTGGCTGTTAACCCTTGCTTTGTTCCTGGAAAAAATGGATTCTAATGGAAAATTTGCCAACAAAATCGAAATTCTGAAATTTTATGCCCATTTGCCATGAACTCTTGGGGAACACCTAAAGGGTTAACAAGGTTTGTAAAATCAGTTTTGAATACCTTGAGGGGTGTAGTTTCTAGAATGGGGTCATTTTTGGGTGGTTTCTTTTATGTAAGCCTCACAAAGTGACTTCAGACCTGAACTGGTCCTTAAAAATTGGGTTTTTGAAATTTTCTGAAAATTTTCAAGATTTGCTTCTAAACTTCAAAGCCTTGTAACGCCCCCAAAAATAAAATGGCATTCCCAAAATGATCCAAACATGAAGTTGACATTTGGGGAAAGTAAAGTAATAACTATTTTTGGAGGTATTACTATGTATTTTAGAGGTGGAGAAATTAAAACTTGAAAATTAGCAAATTTTTAAAAATTTTTGGTAAATTTATTATTTTTTTATACAAAAAAATGAACTTTTTTGACAAAATGTTACCAGTGTCATGAAGTACAATATGTGACGAAAAAACTATCTCAGAATGGCCTGGATAAGTAAAAGCGTTTTAAAGTTATCACCACATAAAGTGACACTGGTCAGATTTGCAAAAAATGGCCTGGTCCTTAAGATGAAATAGGGCCGTGTCCTTAAGGGGTTAAAAATCTGTCTTGTCAGAGTTTATCCGGGCGGCCACCGAGATAAGGCGATCAAATCTACATGCAATCTTAGATGATCAAAGCAACAGGTCTTTAGCTAAATCCACCTTCTTTGACACCTTCAACATCGTAGGGCCGGGTTCTCCCTACTCCTTAGGACATGTGCTGGTACCATTGAAATGATGGGGAGGAAAGCAGCTGGGTACAAGGTAGAGTCCATGGATGGTCAGACCTGCTTGCCCCTGCCAACCATACTGGAGTGCAATCACATTCCTGACAACGGGTCTGAGATACCTACACCAGAGGTAACAGCATACCACCCCCACCTGAAGCGCATAGCTCATCTGATACCGGAACTGGACCCAGAAGCCCCAATAGTCTTACTCCTTGGAAGAGACATACTACGAATTCATAAGGCTAGATTAACAGTTCCCAAAATGCTCCATACGTCCAGAGACTTGACCTAGGGTGGGTCATCATGGGAGACGTCTGCCTAGGAGGAACACACAAGCCGACCTCAGTCAACAGTATGCTCACCAACACACTTGAAAATGGACATCCTTCAATATTTCAGCCATGTCAGAGCAGTTTTCCGATAAAAGAATTGCCACACAGATTTCCTGTGCCTTGTCCTTTCACAGATTCATCCTGTGAAGACCATGCCTGCGATGGTGAGCAAGATCACATAGGGTGCACAGTCTTTCACAGGACAAGAGAAGACAGCAGGGTCGCAATGTCAATAGAAGACATACTATTCTTGGATATCATGGATCAAGGAATAGTAAAAGACAAGTCAAAAAGCTGGGTCGCACCTTTACCATTTAAACCCGAGAGACAACGCTTACCTAACAACAAACAACTTGTCTGCAGTCGATTCATCTTTCATAGCCGTGAGTTAATAGAGGCCTCCTCACCCCAAGACCATTCAAATGATCTAAAGGACTTGGATCTTAGCACCCACTCCCTTTCCATGCAGCGGAGTGCCAAATTGCTCTGGGATTTAAAGGCAGACACATTCACCTTCCAAATCAGTAAGGAAGAATAGCCCTTCACATACAGAGGAGTCCTGTCCACCATAAACAGCTTATATGATCCTCAGGGATTCGTAGGGCCTGTTACCATGCAAGGTAAAATGATGTTAAGAGACTTCACCACAGAGACATCTTTTTGGGATGATCCGCTTCCCACTGAAAAAAAGGACCTGTGGACAGGTTGGAAGAAGTCTCTTGAAGCTCTGACCAGTCTTTACATGGCAGGATCCTATCATTCCGTGCCATCAACTGAAGTCAAGATGCAAAGACTGTATAGCTTCTGTGACGCTTCAGTCAAGGCGATTGTAGCCATAGCATACCTAAAGACTATAGATGTCAAAGAACAATGTCATATAGGATTTGTCATGAGCCGAACCAAACTAGTGCCACTCCGCGAACACACGATTCCCAGACTGGATCTTTGCGCTGCTGTGCTTGCAGTGGAGTTGGCTGAATTTATAACATCAGGAATGAACCTGGAAATCGAAGAAGTCTAGTTTTATAAGGACAAGGCTTTCCTAGGATATATTTGCAACAAAACCAGAAGCTTTTACGCCTATGTCAGCAATCGGGTGCTAAGAATCAGGAGATTCAATTGTCCTAAACAGTGGCACTACGTGCCAACACAGCATAATCCTGTGGACGTCTTGCAGTATCGGATCTGACACGTTTGAATTGGTAGACCCAGATGCTGATGAAGAAATCTGACCTGAAGTATCTGTTCTACGCACAGTGACTTCGGACCGCCAACTCAAATCCCATCATTTCAACAGGTTCTCCGTCTGGATGTTGCTCGTTTGTGGTATAGCCTGTGTAGTTCATTTAGCTCAGTCTTACAAATCGACATTACCTGTGAGCCAGAAGCTCTGCAAAGTTTGGCATCACTGTAAACACGCCTTTAAAGCTCCCAATATGGAAAGGTCCAAGAGTATAATAATTTGCACTATACAACACGAATGTTATGCTAAAGAAATAGACTTTCTTAAGCAAAGGCCAAGCAGTCTCCAAGGATAGCGCTTTTAAAAGGCTCGATCCCACCATTGACCAAAATGGGTTGCTAAGAATAAAGGATCTAGTAGTGGCGTCTGTTGGCGCCAGACGGGGACTGTTCTGCTAGCAGGGTTAGAGAATCATTACAGATCACTCCTGTCTCAGTCTTGGTATTCCTGAAGTGTTTGATATGGCTATAGCACCATCTAGCGGTGTTAAGTTGTATTGCACTTTGTTTTTCCTGTTACTACTGCATTGTGGGTGGTGCACTGCATTGTGGGAGTGCAAGGCATCCTGGGAAAGAAAAGTCTCCAGGACACATCATCAGAGCTGTTCTATGCATGTCTCCTTCTCAAACTCAACCATCCTTGTAAAAGCATATCTTTGTTTCAGGGATATTAGGTGTTGCAGAGCTGTTCAGCTAGTTGTAATTGTTACTCAGGGAGTTGTTAGAACTGTTGGCTAGCGATGCAATCTTATGTACAGGCAGTCGTTTAACCATGTGCTTCAGTGTTAATGTAATGTTATAGTGCAAGCTATGCTATGCTTAATAATTTTACGTTATTTGTATTCTTGCAGTTTTACCAAACAATCCTGTTTTATCAATCAATCAATCATATATAATCAATCACATATATACGACCTGTTGACCAATAAACAAGTTAGACTACAAAGAACAGTCCTCTTATTTGGAAGACAGGAATGGTTTATGCTGAATGTCAGACTATGTGAACGTGTATGAAGACAGAACAATACCCATTAACATATCTGCGACATAACTGCATGCCTGCTAAGTTTTGCAGCATCTGACATTTCTATCTCGGTGCTTTTTTTTGTCAGTAAATGTACTTGCAGCGTGACATTTATAGAAAAATGGCAGCATGTGTTAAATGCATTTTCTTTGCTTTTGCTACTCTGGATATTCAGAGAAATGCTTTGTTTTATTTGGGTCATTAAATTAGTATAATCATGTTATGTATCTATCTTCTGCTGGACCATATAAGAAAAAGATTTAACCCAAATATTAGTCAATTGGCAACACAATAAAAATCCATTTGAGACTTAGAAAAGCTTACTTTCTGGCCTGAAATAATGTTTTCCTTTAGTCACTTGGGTAAGTGCTTTAAATTGGTATTGTCATAAAATAAGAACACTGTCATCTCTTATAAAGCCAAGGGCACTGTATAAGTGGTCTTTAAAGTAATGTAACTGAAACCCGTTTAGGAAAAAAGAAAAAAAAATGATTATTGCTTAGTTTTAGAATGGAAAAAATACTGTAATTTCTCTTCTATGTACTTGAGCTAAAATTGTTCAATGAGAGGACTCTAAGTATATCACTAGGCAATGCCATTGCTATCTGGTTGAGGTCTGACTACTGACCACGGCCAATCCATAGGACATCGTCCCTTTGGATTTTTATCTGCCCAGTGCCAAATAAAGAACTATAAGATAGTCCCGTTAAAGTAAATGGCGATGGTAGATCATACAAGGATCTGTGGAGAAACAATAGGAAAAGGTTGTCACCGTCTGTTTAAAGATTTGACCCTTTAATTGTAGGGATCAATCCAAGAGTATAAGTGGACCTTTAATACATATCTTCATACTGTAATGTCTATTTATATTCCGGGTAGGACATATGACTGGTGCTGCTATTTTTGCTACTTTTCTTCGAACTAAAATTAAAGAGGTTTTCCAATCCATTAATACTGATGTCCTGTCCTCAGGAGGCACAAACTAGAAGGGAAAAAAAAAAGGACACAGCACTACCTAAGGCAATGACGTCCAGACTGTACGATCAGATAACCTCGCCTTCCGTGATGAAAGGTGCTCACCTGAGAAGTAGAGATGTCCCGAACTATTCGCCGGCGAACAGTTCCCAGCGAACATTGCTTGTTCGCGTTCGCTGCTGCGGGCAAACATATGCGATGTTTGGTCCGCCCCCTATACATCATCATTGAGCAAACTTTAACCCTGTACCTCACAGTCAGGAGACACATTCCAGCCAATCAGCATACCCTCCCTCCCAGACCCTCCCACCTCCTATCAAAAAGCAAGGACAGCATCATCTTAGATTCATTTTGAAGCTGCAGTGTTAGTTAGAGCAGGGAGAGTGCTGCTGCTGCTGAATTAATATAGGGATTCTAGGGAAAGCGTTAGCTAGGCCAGTGTTCTGTGTCCACTCCAGTCCTCAAAGACTCATCTGCTGTAAGGACAACGTCCTGACAGCACCCCAAAAAGCCCTTTTTAGGGCTGGTACATAAGTCTGCTTTTATTTATTTTTTCTATATATATATTGCAGTTGCCTGCCCGTGTGTGAGAGGCCGCAGGCCCACAGACTGTACTGTGTGCACACCACTCATATCGGGTGGCACAGTACCTTGCAGATAAAAAAGTCATTTAATTTGTACCCTTTAATATAATTACAGTTGCCTGCCAGTGTGTGTCAGGCCCACTGACTGTACTGTGCCCTCTGCCAGTGCCCACCACTCATATCGGGTGGCACAGTACCTTGCGAATAAAAAAGTAATTTAATTTTTACCCTTTAATATAATTGCAGTTGCCTGCCAGTGTGTGTCAGGCCCACAGACTGTACTGTGCCCACTGCCCACCACTCATATAGGGTGGCACAGTACCTTGCAGATAAAAAAAGTCATTTAATTTTTACCCCCGAATATAATTGCAGTTGCCTGCCAGTGTGTGTCAGGCCCACAGACTGTACTGTACCCACTGCCAGTGTCCACCACTCATATAGGGTGGCACAGTACCTTGCAGATAAAAAAGTCATTTCATTTTTACCCTTTAATATAATTTCAGTTGCCTGACAGTGTGTGTCAGGCCCACAGACTGTACTGTGCCCACCGCCCACCACTCAAATAGGGTGGCACAGTACCTTGCAGATAAAAAAGTCATTTAATTTTTAACCTTTAATATAATCGCAGTTGCCTGCCAGTGTGTGTCAGGCCCACTGACTGTACTGTGCCCACAGCCAGTGCCCACCACTTATATCGGGTGGCGCAGTACCTTGCAGATAAAAAAGTCATTTAATTTTTAACCTTTAATATAATTGCAGTTACCTGCCAGTGTGTGTCAGGCCCACAGACTGTACTGTGCCCACTGCCCACCACTCATATAGGGTGTCACAGTAAATTGCACGGCGCACGCGCAGTGTCCTAAAATTCAAATGAAGCGGACCAAGCATGGGTATTTTTCCATCTCCCGGTTCCAAAAATCTTCTCACTACACCAGCCCTGGCGCTGATAAGGGACAAAACAGAGATTAAACTGATAGGAATAGTACTTAGTTAACAATAGTTGCTTTGGTGGCAAATTCCATTGCAGGTGCCCAAAATTAGAAGGAAGCGGACAGGGCAAGGTTTTTTCTCTATCTCCCCATGCAAGGATTCAATTCAATACACGTCCCCTGATAGGGGACTTAACAAAGATTAAAATGGTAAGAGTAGTAGTTCACACTATTTGTATTGGTGGCACAGTACATTGCGCGGCTTACGCGCAGTGCCACAAGTTGGAAGAAAGAGGACCGACCAAGCATCTTTTTCCATCTCCCGATTCTTAAAATCTATTCCATACGCCGGCCCCTGATAGGGGACAAAACAGAGATTAAACTGGTAAGAACATATTTTTAATAAAAAAAAAAGAGGACAGCCTCTGCGGAGCTGGGTATTTTTTGGCCACGTTACTGAACGCTCATGCACAATGGCGAAGGCTCATGCGTCCTTTTGCGGAGGTGACAAACCTGGTCAGTCAAACCCAAGGCAACATCATCGACCACATCCCATATGTGTTTTTTCTGGAGCATGCCCTGCGAAGAGTGCTGGATCAGGCCGTAGATGAGCATGAAGAGGAAGAGTTGTGGTCACCATCACCACCAGAAGCAGCCTTGTCGTCGTCGATTGCTGGACCTGCGGAAACTCAGAGAGAGGAGTCTGAAGAAGAGGAGTCAGGGGAGGAAGGTGGCTTTGAGGAGGTGGAAGACCAACCACAACAGGCCTCCCAGGGGGCTTGTTGTCACCTTTCGGGGACCCTTGGTGTTGTACATGGCTGGGTGGAGAAAGGGACCTTCAATGACGTCAGTGAGAACAAGGAACGGGACATGGCTAGCTTGGTATCCAACCTTGTGCAAATGGGGAGTTTGCGGTTGTGCAAATGGACTGTTTGCGGTTGTTTGCGGTGCGTTAAACGGGGAGTTTTGTCTGTCAGAGTTTGGTCTGTCACTGTGAAGCGGGCGTAACCCTTACACTACCTGATCAATACAACATCATACCTGATCGTATACACACACACTGGATGTTTTAAAGCATATGGATGTTTTAAAACCTGACTCTGCGTCAACTGCGTAATTTTCCATGGGAGTTTTGCCATGGATCCCCCTCCGGCATGCCACAGTCCAGGTGTTAGTCCCCTTGAAACAACTTTTCCATCACTATTGTGGCCAGAAAGAGTCCCTGTGGGTTTTAAAATTCGCCTGTCTATTGAAGTCTATGGAGGTTTGCCCAGTTCGCCCGTTCGCGAACATTTGCGGAAGTTCGCGTTCGCAAACGGAAAATGTTATGTTCGCGACATCTCTACTGAGAAGGTTGTGTGTAAAGGCCCGCCCAGTCTTTAGTATGTGGGATCCAGCTCTCCCAGGATCCAAGGAGGACTTTCGGGTATGGATATTCAAGACACAAAAAAAACTGAAGAGAAAAAGGGGTTGTTTCAAGGATGGTGCACTTCCCAAACAATTCTCCAAGCATTCCAATGAAAAAAAGCAACATCCATCTTTATTCAATACAGCGTATCACCATTTCGGTCCAATAGACAATGCGTTTCTGGGTAAAACCCTTATTATCAGGTCAAATGAACATATATCTATATATTCCATATGCCCATTTGACCTGATGGGGTTTTAAACAAAATAACTACATAAAGTGATCTTAAAGGGCACCAAATGCTGTAGAGCATTTCTATCTGGGGGAGCAAATCCTGCACATGTGATCTGTTGCTAACATATGTGTTTCTGGAGGTGTGGCAACTCCAGGTTGAGTATTATTCAGGTGCACCTGTGCGGCCTGCGTCACATGAGTCAGTGATAAGTGGTACTCACAGCCTTCTTCCTCCTCCCAATGTATGTGTGATTTTACGCTGGAGGTAGCTGGGAGATGTTTTCTGTGTGTCATGCATTATGCCCATACGGCATACGGCCCATACGGCACAGGTAGGTTAGCATTAGGTCCTGTGCCACTATGAGAGACCTTGATGAGGTTTGCAGGCTCCGGTATGTTCTTGAAATAAGAATATGTTGGCGAAAGTCTCATTTTTAATATCAGAGTGAGGGTTTAGCCATATATTGTCAATTGCATTTCGCCAGGACTGGTGCAAGGATTTTTCCCACCCTGGGCAAAAGCTAATTTTGCCGCCCCCTTGACTCTGCCTATTGACTACACCCTTTTACCGCCCCTTTTTTGTCGGCCACCTATTTATACAGACTGTACCCTTCATTGTGGTAAGGTCACATTTTTTCCCTCCAGCTACATACCATGCCATCCACAGATCCCCATCAGTGTCATCCACAGATCCCCAATAAGTGTCATCCACAGATCCCCAATAAGTGTCATCCACAGATCCCCAATAAGTGTCATCCACAGATCCCCATCAGTGTCATCCACAGATCCCCATCAGTGTCATCCACAGTGCCACCTCCTAGCTAATTTATTAAGTTCACTTGCCTCTGTGTAAATATCGCAAAGAAGCGCCTTAATCTCGCACAAGTGCACTGGCAGAGGTGTGCTGGAAGACTGTGCATGTGCACTTCACTCGACGATGCCTCTGCCAGTGCGCCTGTGCACAATTACGGTGCTTCTCTGCAAGTGAAGTGAATAAATTAGGTAGGAGGCTGCTCTGCGGGCCAGGGGCTGTATAAAGAGCGGCGTGGGGGCCCCTAAGGACCCGGGGGCAATTGCCCCCCTTGCCTATATGTAAGCGCCGGCCCTGCAGCCGCCTGCGGCTCTATTTAGAGCGCTCGGGTGGCTGCAGCATGAGGGTGGCCGGCACTCCTGGCGGCGACCCTTCCCAAGGGGCGCCCTACGCGGCTGCGTAGTCCGCCTTTAGGACGCACCGGCCCTGCATTTACCAGTGTAGTGCACCAATTTTTGTAATTTTCTAATGGGGTTTTAACCCCAAAACGCGTTTTCTATTGAAGTTAACTGGTGATATGTTGTATCGAATAAAGACGTATGTTCTTTTATCGTCATTGGAATGCATAGAGTATTGTTTGGGAAGTGCACCATCCTTGGACCCCCTTTTTCTATTCAGTTTTTCTGTGTGTCAATCCTCAGGATAGACTATGAATATCTGATGAGCCAACACCCTGCACCCCCATCAATCAGCTGTTTTGCAGTAGCTCCGGTGCTGGAAGTCAATACCGGAACTAGAGTTCCATCTATTGTATGTAGTAAATGGAGCTAGTTACTGCATCGCTGCTTCCATTCACTTCATCAAATGTGCACCAACCAGCTTCATCTACTACATAATAGACAGGGCTGCTACTGCAGAAAAGTAGATCAGTGGTCGTGTGGGGAGTCGGACCCCCACGGATCAGATATTGATAGTGTATCCTGAGGATGGGTCATCAATATAAATGGATTGGAAAACTCCTTTAATAAAGGTGATATGGAAACAAAGAATATGCATCTTCTCAATTTATCATACAGTATATTCACAGGGAGTGCCTAGGGCCAGACAACCTTGGAACAAGGTTATTTGCTATGTGGTATTCAAACGGTGGTATGATCATAGTTATTGTTGAGTGAATTGAAGTGAAACTAATTGACTTTGAACCGAATCTCAGCAAGAATTAGTTTTGCCACAAAGCCGAACTTCCTCGTGCTTCGTGGTTACAAAAAAATTCCTGAAAAAAAAAACCCATAATGAAGTCATCCATTTGCTCACTGAGAGGCTATCGCGGCCATCTGGATTGAAGAAATCGCGCAAAATCTCACTCGCGTTGACATCATGACATGTGAAGTCACCACGTCAGTGTGCTGGCTGGGTCATCAGTGATGACGTCACCGTGCCCGGCCAGCGTGATTACATGGTGATGTCATAACTTCACCACATGCAAAATTTTGCATGGTTTCTTCAATCAAGATAGCTGCAACTGCCTCTCTACTGGCAAATGGAAAAATGTATTAGTTATTAGTCAGGAAAAATGCATTAGTTACTACGAAGCGTAACCTCTGAAAAGCCTCGATGTTACTGTCAAATGCTGCGATCAGCGATGAACGTGGCATCTGAGGGGTTCAATGACGGTGGGGGGGGGGGGGGGCATCACAATCGCTGTTTCCTGTCCTTGCTCGCACTACATATAATGGAATGCGATTTGTGATAAAGTATTTTCGTAACTAATCAATTTTTTTTTGTAAAATGCATTGAAGCAGCGGAATCGAAATTTTGATTACTTTGCTCATCTCCAATTATAGTGTTAATAATATGTTATGTCTAGAAGCACATGGTGTGGTCAAAATGCAGTCACTGCTGCTACACTACTTTTGTCTTATTTTGTACATGACTGGGGTTAATTAAAAGAGTTTTAGATTGGGGCCACAGTGTTTAGTGCTGGATGGACTATTTTTATTAGACATGAATACCTTTGGGAGGGGTCTTTGTTCTGAACAGATGGATGTAACACAGACATTTCAAAAGGGGGTGGGCTGATTCTTTTGTAGTATTTGTATCCTAGGACAAGACAACCTGCACAATGCATAGACAACCGTTTTAGTTATAAATAATCTCCAGTAAAATCACATAAAAAATAACAATATAACAATACCCCATAAAGCAATAAAAGACAGTCCAACACAAAGCTAAGGAAGCCGTCCATTTAGGTTTTGCAGCAGGCACTGCTTTCTATGTACCGAAAAAGAAATATTTGTTTGTGATTCGATTTTCAGAAACTCTTCAGACTATTACACCGTAAAAAATGTGACATTACAAAATCACTTGCTTTAAAATTATGCTTGGAAATTGCATTGTTTGTATGCCACACTTTTATCTAGTTTTCCTTCAGGGTCTGAATTTAATTTAAGAAAATGTAACGTCTCAGTCAAATCACTGCTCAAATCCCTCATGCAGCCAAGAAACATTTCACAACTCCGTTAACGGACAGCCATCTCCACATCTCCGACCAGTGCTTTAATTAAATTTACAAACCTGCCTGGTACACAAACAAATTGATAATTCAATTGTATCCAAAATGGGAAATAGGATTATTTGACTGAAAACAACCATGAAATGTTGGACAAAAAAGACCCTGTAATGATTTTCCGTCTATTCGAATAGACTTAAATCTAGAGATGAGAGAATCAATTCTAGAAGATCTGAATTTTGTAAAAAATTGAGTTGCACCCAAAACTGAATTTTTGGTGATTCGATTGGAGCAAATTTGGCGGAGAGAGAAAAAATTAAAAGGCATCTGTCAGAAAATTTGTACCTATGAAACTGGCTGACCTGTTACATGTGCACTTGGCAGCTGAAGGCATCTGTGTTGGTCCCATGTTCATATGTGCCTGCATTGCTGAGAAAAATATGTTTTAATATATGCAAATGAGGCTCTAGGAGCAGCGGGGGTGTTGCCATTACACCTAGAGGCTTTGATCTCTCTGCAACTGCCACGCCCTCTGCACTTTGATTGACAGGGCCAGGCATGATCATATTTAAACTGCCTGGACCTGTCCATCAAAGTGCAGAGGGCATGGCAAGAGTTGCAGAGAGAGCTGAGCCTCTAGGTGTAACGGTAATGCCCCCTAGAGGCTAATTTACATATATTAAAACTTCATTTTTCTCAGCAATGCAGGCACATATATGAACAAGGGACCAACACAGATGCCTTCAGCTGCCAACTGCACATGTAACAGTTCACCCAGTTTCATAGGCACAAATCTGCTGACAGATGCCCTAGGAGACCTCAGAGAGTGTTTCAGGACAATTTTCAGGCGCACTGGAGAAACGTTCCATACCCAAATCGAATAGGTCCACTGATTCAGCCAAATTAGACTTTGAGAGATTTGCTTATCTCTAGTTAAGACCTAACGCACATACAGTAGCTGTACAGAGATGTGCCATATGATGGAGATTTATTGTTCTAGGGAAAATATAGCACTTCATGGAGACACAATATGGCGGTACAATTCTATAGTACTTACTTTATGCCCTACGAGAAGAGGGGGATCACATAAACATTGGCAAAGGAGTGGCAGGGGGGATTCTTATTATTTTTACCCAAATACACCCTAGATAATAAGACAAAAAAACTTGTTTATGGCCATCTGGTACAATAAGATCTCATATTTTATAGTGGACCAGTCCATACTCAGTATTCATTAGGTGATACAATTTCAAAACTTCAATCTTGATTTAGGGATGACTGTCAGCCATGCTCCACAGGTCCTGAGATCATGATGGCTCTGTCGATGCATGGTATCCATCTTCCCACTGTTATTTCAGCAACAATTTCATTACTTTAGGCTAAACCATTTAGCAGCCTGCTGCCCTCACGCAGATGTTCCATAGAGTAAAAGATTTATGGAAGAAAAGCAGATTTATGAAAACGGTAATCCACATTCTGTCCATGTAAGCAGCTGCATATAAAAACAGTGGTATTATCAGATTGTGCTCACCTATACCTGAAACGGAGTCATGCCTCAGAAAGATGCTATTTGGTTGTGTGTTTCCCATCAGAAGAAATAATGGTGCCGTGCCAATGCCAGAACACTTGTCTCAGCAGGATGCAGCCGCTCGCTTTGCTTATGAGACAATACTTCCTTTCTGTCTTCTGTTAGGAAAAACAAATCACAAGATAGATTTTCTGATTGAACAGCAGAATGAACATTTTATGCTGCTGTACATAATTTGCTGTTTTATAAAATACACACAGCTTTCCTAGCAAGACAGCGACCCTTCATTTTAGTAGAAGAGTCAGGGTTACATGAGGAAAAGATGCTATTTATGATATGTCAACACTGTACAACACCTTGCAAAACACATACTAAAATTACATAGATGAACCATATGTCTTAATAGGCTTTGTTCTACAAGGCAGATCAGAAATCTAAACATTGTTTTTGAGCTATCCATTCAAACCAAACTATATTACCAAACATGTATGGATCAATATTAGTTCCAAATTGCCATGGCCCATTTACCCTCTAACTGGTCATGTTACTGTAAATTCAAGAATGTACATACCAATGTACCATAGAAACACTTGGAGATAGGGCCACCATCAGAGCTAATGGTATGTAAAAAAACGTAAGTTTGGGTCACAGTCTAAATTCCCTATCAGTATGTTTTTGAAGTGTGGGAGTAAACCCATGCAAAATCAGGGAGAATGTACAAACTCCATGTAGATGTCATCCTTGAACTTAGGATCCCACCACTGTAAAGCACCAGAGCTAACCACTGAGCCACCTTTAGCTATGGCAGGTAAGTATTCTTTACAAAATGAAAGGGTCCTATTTAATTAGATTATGAAGGACAATCCTGGTTTACCCTCTGATGCCTTTCATTTCATTGGCATTAGAGAAATAAGTTAATGTTATGACCCTTCTCCAACATGGGGATAAATTTATGATATACCACAGGATTGAGAGCCTATGTAAAGATATTCTCCTTCACGTCAATATAAGTGGTCCACTGCATCTCAGAATCCTTCCTGCTCCTTTGATGCCCACCAAATACTGTACACAGTAGGGTACAGCATGGGGGTTGAAGGATCTAATAGAGAGTTCAAAAACCCTTGGGCCTATGGGGCTCAGATATTTCTGATGGTAGTTCTAAAGAGATGGGTGTAACCCTTGTTGACCCCAAATCCTTTGCTATAGGATAGTGAGAACACCCCACCCCCTTTACTATAGGGAGGTGACAGCTTATATAGTGCCTTGTCTCCTTGGAGGAACTGTATTTATGGCAAATAAGGGGAAGTGGAATTGTCCCAAGGATCATGTAAAGGGGTGGACGGGGTAAAAAACACCAGACATTTATCGGGAGATAAGATTTACTGTACCAACAAAAAGTCACAAAACTGCATCACTAGGAAACATGCCTCAACAAAACTGTAGAGGAAGGATCCATTGTAGACAATGAATCATTTTGACCATCTCTTGGTAACTCGCTGGTTTTCTTCTCCAAGCGTAATAATGCTCAGCCTCAGACCAATTTTAAACTAATTACATATTGGAAAAAAAACGTCTGCTGCAAAGCCACAGTAAAGCTCAGCCATCAATGTGCAGATTAAAATATACCATCTGTTATTAGAACAGAAAATCATTAAAGCATGCTCCATATGTGGAACCACAAACTCCAGGATCAGCTATAGTGCAGTGACTGGATCAGTTATTGCGAACATAGAAAAATAGACAAAAGGTGTCATTAATTTATCAGGAATGGAAATATTCTCATTTTAGCAAATGGGGGACTAAGACTGTAGGAAAATATAGGCTATCACTGGAATTATAAAATATAACTTTTATTAAACAGTCAATAAAACATATAACATAAAGAAAAAAAAAATGTGTCTGTAGCAGGGGTATTGCTAGCGTCTGAAAACATCCCGGGCATATGCCCATTGTACCATGCCCCCACCCGGTGAAGCCATGCCCCCACCGCCACTGGGGGGGGAGCTTCACAGTAGTTATTAACCCCTTTCAGCAGTCCCCCTTTCAGTGAATAATAAATACTGTGAAGGGCCTAGCTGTCTAGGCAACCCCACAGCTCATCCCCCATCCCCCTTGTACTTGTTCCATTGATCTGCTACTTGCAGGCTGCGTGGGCATGCGTGGGCAATTGGGCATGAGTTCAGTCACTTTGGTGGCGTGTGATCCCGCGAGACCCGTGACCTACAGCGGCGGGTCTTGTGGGATCACGCACCACAGGACGGTATTGCACACCGAAGTGACTGAACTCATGCCCGTGCAGCCCGCAAGTACAAGGGGGGTGGGGAATAGCCAAATAAATAAAAAAATGCTACCAGGCCAGAATAACATTGGGGGCACTGCACAAAACATCTGGGGCTCTAGCCCCGAATGTTTTGACCTAACGACCCCCCCGGTCTGTAGTACAATGTATCAACCTGTATCAAACATGGTGTAGCGTGGAGAGGGGAGGCGGCACTGCTCCACATCTAGACTCAGGTGTGTGAACGATGTGCTGTGAGCCCCAGTCAATTACTGCAATATCGGTGGTGCTCTACTGTGCAAAGATATAGTCCAAAGATGAATATAAAGTCCAGAGATATGAAGAAAATAGTGGCACTCACCATTGCAAATGAAAAGCTTCTTTATTGAAGATGTAAAACAGTTACATGGGCTGGGGCGGACGTGGATGTCCAATGCTGAATGCTCAGCTGGCGATGGCCATTTCACGCACCTGCGCTTTTTCTGGCCTCTGACCTCATCGCGCTATCTAGCGCTCATTTAAACGCGTCTATGTTGCCTTGGCAACCAAGGATGCTACTTAATGACCTTAATTCAACACACAATCAAGATGAGGTAAAAACAATAACCCCCTGACACTGTGAATCTACTGAATACACATATATGTTAACCCTATCTATTTACAAGAACACACCCAAATCATTGCGGTCATTGAGTCCTAATGGAACCATGGCCGCCGTGCGGATGATCCACTCCGCCTCCCTCTGCAAAAGATTCTACGAAAGTGAGTATTGAATGGATGCTGCTAAGTTATTATGCTCATTACTGCCACCCTTTCATTCTCTTAGGTAAGGAAAATGACCTAAGAGAATTAAAAAATGGTGGGGCCTGATGTTTTGCCCAAGGGTCACTTTCTTTATCTGTTGTCATAAACACAAATATTTAAACAACATCAACAATAACATACAGCATGTAAAGTTATGATTCTTGAGTAACATTTACCATATATTATTGTGCTTTATGTCCATGTATCAAAGCAGCATCTATAAACTAGCTGGGTATTAGGAACGGTGCTGGAGCTCCGACAGAGAAAAGAGAAGTGCATCATGGGTTTGGTTGGATAGAGCAACAGGAAGTGCTACATACAGGATGGAAACAATCCAGAGTGAGTGTTTTACATGGTGAAAAAAAGTCAGAAGGGTCCAGATGAGAAAATATGGTATATGAAGTAAGCAACAACAGGGGCATATCTGTTTAAAACCATAGTAATCCTGGAAAACCAGTTTAAGGCTTAATCCTGAAGGTTTCCATAGACAGTAGAACGTGCTAGACGGGGACTGAGTCTCAAGCAAACAGTGACTGGTGGTAAGTCCTCCCAGTTCTTCAGATTTTGTGTTTATAACATATTCATTCACTTTGCACTTTGTCTAACATAACAGCATGGTCCTTGAGGAATACCGAACACTGGCTGTACATGCTTTCTTGGTTCTTCAGCTCAACTTCTGTCAACCTTGAGTACAAAGTACAACTGAGATCCTTTCAGATGACACTAAGAGAGAGGTGACCATAAGCACAGTCAATGAAATCCAAGATGTAACTTGTATACCACACAGTATGAGTAGTTCTAGTCTTAAGCCTTATGTTTCTGTAGTGAAAGTACCTTCATGAAGATACCACAGAAACATACCATAGAAGACTTGTATTGTAGCACTGGAAGTTGAGAATAAGCTTTCATTTGGATGACAACTTGTGCAGTAACTTCTGTGGGCACTTCCAGTCCCCATGTAATGTACGGTCATACAGTGTAAAAATAACCATACCATGCATGGTCTAAATATAAGTTCCATATGGTATGGTGCCCAAATAATACTGCCATACACTGACTAAATACTATAACTTTTCCATACTGTTGGATAAAAAACAATGATAATATGCCACCATCACCACTATGCACCAGAGAAGTAATTTATTGTACAATACCTAAGCAGCAAATACATGGTTGAGTCACATTATTATGACCACCAGCTAATATCCAGAGTAACTGCCATGTGCAGCACCAACAGCAGCTATAGGGGCTGGGAGTGACTCAGTAAGGTCCTGGTAGGTTGTCACAGGTATCTAGAGCCATGCTGACTGCAGTGCATCCCACAGCTGCTGGAGGGTGCGTGGGGGAGGATCCATATTGCAAATATGACAACCAAGGTTGACCAACAGATGCTTAGTTGAGTTCAAGTCCGTGGAATTAGGGGGCCAGGGTAGTATTTGGAAGGCTTGGTCAGGCTCTTCCAACCAATGTCAAACACTTCTAGCTGTGTGACATGTTGGATTGTCTTGCTGGAAGATCCCACCTGCCCCAGCATGCAAGACCGGCGTCAGCACCCGGCATACCCGGGGTCCACAGCTCCTGCCGGGGCCCACAGCACAGCTGCCAGAAGCAATGAGCACTTCCATCCAGTGGGGTAACTAGAGTGTTATGGGCCCTAGTTCAAACTTTGGATCCCCCCCCCCCCCCTCATTTTTACAAAGAGGTGGCAGGTTTTCTTTACACTAAGGAATCTTTCATACGAGCGGATGCCATGCGGGTAATCCGCTGCGTGAAGGATTGCCAAGCTCCACTCCAGACAGCAGAGGCACGGATCATTAACATGATTGATAATGCTCTGTGTCTCTTTATGATCTTTTTACTACAAAATCACAATGAGATAAAGTTGTCACCGTGATTTTGTAGTAAAAAGATCACAGAGAGGCACGGAGCATTATCAAGTCACTGCTCCATGTCTCTGCTGTCCGGAACGGGGCTTGGCTCACTTTCACGTAGCGAATTACCCGCACAGGATTCACTCGTGTTAAAGGGCCCTAAGCCCAATGCATGGCTACACTCACCCAGTCCTAATAAAACCTGGTCCTACCTCATCCAGGGTGTCGCTGGTGTCGGCATGATGTCCACTGGATCCAGAACAAGGTCCCTGTGGTGATAGAGAAAAAAAAGAATAATCACATAAGGAAGGGATGGTGACTGCCCCTATGAAATCACCAGCAGGGGTGCTCTGCTGGCCTGTAAGACTGAGCCATGCCAATGTATAGCAGTGTAAGCTAGGACATTTCTCCTAAGTGCTACCACACAGTACTAATGCCCACATTGTGGTCCCTTCAAAATAGTTAGGTCCTTCTTGTGGCCCCTCACAGCAGTTATGCCCACCTTTGTTCCTGTCACAGTAGTTATGCCCACTTTTGTGCCCCTCACTGTAGTTATGCCCAGATATGTGCCCCCTCACAGTAGTAATGTCCAGATGTGTTCCCCCTCACAGTAGTTATGGCCAAATGTGTGCCCCATGACAGTAGTTATGCCAGATTATGTGTCCCCTCATAGTAATTATGGACAGATATGTGCCCCCTCACAGTGGTTATGGCCAGATATGTGCCCCCTCACAGTGGTTATGCCCAGATATGTGCCCCCTCACCGTGGTTATAGCCAGATATGTGCCCCCTCACAGTAGTTATGCCCAGTTATGTGCCCCCTTACAGTGGTTATACCAGATTATGTTCCTCCTCAAAGTAATTATGCCCAGTTATGAGCCCCTCATAGTAGTTATGCCCACATATATGACCCCTCAAGGTAGTTATGGCAGATTAGGTGCCCTCTCACTCTTGTTATGGCCCCCCTTTTGCCTCCAGTCTGCGCTGCTGGCTGTGCTGGAGGCCGATTGCCAGGTTTTCAGCACTCCTCCCACAGCCAGCAGCACCATGTGCGGCCAGCAGGGAGGAGCGCTTAAGCAGGGAGCGGAGAGGTCTCCCTGCTTCACTCTGGAGACAAACAGCCCGGCATTGATAAGAACTGCCGGGCGGGTGAGTGCGCACCCCCCCCCCCCACACTTGCCTCTGTGCGCATAATGTACATGTTTGAAGACTTCTCCCTGCTCCACCATTCAGCCTGCAGGCACGGATCGCACTGCCGGACAGTGTGGGCGGAGCCTGAAGCCTGGTAATCTGCATATGCCCAACCCACAAACTGCTGCAAAGCGATCTCTGCCTTGACTTTATTACTATGGGGGGGGGGGGGGGCACAGTAGACTTTATTACTATGTAGGAGGCACAGAGGTCTTTATTACTATGGAGGGGGCACAGAGGACTTTATTACTATGGAGGGGGCACAGAGGTCTTTATTACTATGGAGGGGGCACAGAGGTCTTTATTAAATTGGAGGGGGCGCAGAGGTCTTTATTACTATGGAGGGGGCACATAGGTCTTGTATTACTATGGAGGGGGCACAGAGGGCATTTCTTCTATAGAGGGGGCAAAGAGGGCATTACTACTCTAGAGGGGGCACAGAGGGCATTACTAATGTGAAGGGGGCACAATAGGCATTTCTACTATGGAGGTGGCACAGAGCCAGAGCGCATTACTACAATGCCGCCAGTGCTCATCAGCAGCAGCAGCAGCAGCACGATGACCTTACACATTGTCCTGCTGATCTGTGTAGGAGGAGGAGCGGGGCAGGCTGGGAATCAGCAACGCAATGTGTCACAGTATCCTGCTGCTACTGATGGGGAGCGCAGATCATGGGAGGAGCCAGGTGATTGTTACGAGGAGTATTTATTGTTTATTTTTGGTCCTTTCCTGTGAAGGGGGCACATCTGGGGATAACCACTGTGACGGGGGCACTGGGCACATGTCTCTGGGCATATCCACCGTAAGAGGGCACATATCTTGGTATATCTACTGTAAAGGGGGCACACATCTTCAGTGGCGGATTATAATTGGGGCATTTGGGTCGGCCACCGCGGGCCCGGCATCGCTGCGCTGACCCGAACTATCACATACTGCGGCGGGGCATGGGAGCGTATAGTTCTATGCCCAGCTACCTATCACCGCCATAGGCTTCAGGCCTAGTAGGCGTGCGTGATGACGTCATCGTGCGCCTGCCTCACCATTCAGCACACAGAAAGTATTAGCCTTTTTTTGTGTGTGTGTTGTGTGTGCTAACTTTGGGGTGGGGGGAGAGGAGATATTAAAGAAGGAGGAGGAAATATTAATTAGGGACTGGGAGGGCATGTTTCCATTGGGGCAAATTAGTTAATGGATGTGTTTTCATGGGGGAAAATTAATTAATGGATGTCAGTGTGGGGGCAAATTAATGGATGGCAGTATGGGGGGGAAATTAATGGATGGCAGTATGGGGCAAGTTAATGGATGGCAGTGTGGGGGCAAAATAATGAATGGCAGTATGGGGCAAATTAATTAATAAATGGCAGTATGGGGGCAGATTAATGGATGGCAGTGTGGGGGCAAATTAATGGATGGCAGTGTGGGAGCAAATAAATGGATGGCAGTGTGGGGGCAAATTAATGGATGGCAGTTGTGGGGGCAAATTAATTAATGGATGGCAGTGTGGGGGCAAATTAATGGATTGCAGTGTGGAGGCAAATTAATGTATGACAGTTGTGGGGGAAAATGAATGGATGGCAGTATGGGGGCAAATTAATGAATGGCAGTATGTGGGCAAACTAATTAATGGATGGCAGTGTGGGGGCAAATTAATGGATGACAGTGTGAGGGCAAATTAATTAATGGATGGCAGTGTGGGGGAAAATTAATTAATGGATGGCAGTGTGGGGGCAAATTAATGGATGACAGTGTTGTGGCAAATTAATGCGCCTGCCTCACCATTCAGCACACAGAAAGTATTAGCCTTTTTTTGTGTGTGTGTGTTGTGTGTGCTAAATTTGGGGTGGGGGGAGAGGAGATATTAGAGAAGGAGGAGGAAATATTAATGAAGGGACAATGGGGGCATGTTTCCATTGGGGCGAATTAATTAATGGATGTGTTTCCATGGGGGCAAATTAATTAATGGATGTCAGTGTGGGGGCAAATTAATGAATGTCAGTGTGGGGGCAAAATAATGGATGGCAGTATGGGGGCAAAATAATTAATAAATCGCAGTATGAGGGCAAAATAATGGATGGCAGTGTGGGGGCAAATTAATGGATAGCAGTATGTGGGCAAATTAATGGATGGCAGTTGTGGGGGCAAATTAATGGATGGCAGTTGTGGGGGCAAATTAATTAATGGTTGGCAGTATGGGGGCAAATTAATAGATGGCAGTTGTGGGGTCAAATTAATGGATGGCAGTATAGGGGCCAATTAAGTTATGGATAACATTGTGGGGGCAAATTAATTAATGTATGGCAGTGTGGGGGCAAATTAATGGATGGTAGTGTGGGGGGAAATGAATTAATGTATGGCAGTGTGGGGGCAAATTAATGGATGGCAGTGTGGGGGCAAATAAATGTATGACAGTTGTGGGGGTAAATTAATAGATGGCAGTATGGGGGCAAATTAATGGATGGCAGTGTGGGGCAAATTAATTAATGGATGGCAGTGTGGGGGCAAATTAATGGATGACAGTGTGGGGGCAAAATAATTTATGGATGACAGTGTGGGCGCAAATGAATTAATGGATGACAGTGTGGTGGAAAATTAATTAATAGATGGCAGGGTGGGGGCAAATTAATGGATGGCAGAGTGGGGGCAAATTAATTAATGGATGACAGTGTGGGGGCAAATTAATTAATGGATGGCAGTGTGGGGGCAAATTAATCAATGGATGGCAGTGTGGGGGCAAATTAATTAATGGATGGAAGTATGGTGGCAAATAAATGGATGGAAGTTGTGGGGGCAAATTAATAGATGTTAGTATGGGGGCAAATTAATGGATGACAGTGTGGGGGGAAATTAATGTATGGCAGTGTAGGGGCAAATGAATTCATGTACTGCAGTGTGGGGGCAAATTAATTAATGGATGGCAGTGTGGGGGCAAATTAATTAATGTATGGCAGTGTGGGGGCAAATTAATGTATGTTAGTTGGCAGTGTGGGGGCAAATTAATTCATGTATTGCAGTGTGGGGGCAAATTAATTAATGGATGGCAGAGTGGGGGCAAATTAATGGATAGCAGTGTGGGGGCAAATTAATCTATGGCAGTGTGGGGGCAAATTAATTAATGTATGGCAGTGTGGGGAGAGATTACTATATGGGGCAGTGTGAGGGAAATTACTATATGGGACAGTGTGTGGGGAAATTGCTATATGGGGCATTGTGGGGGAAATTACTATATGGGGACAGTGTGGGGAAAAGTACTGTATGGGGGCAGTGTGAGGGAAATTACTATACGGGGCAGTTGGGGGAAATTACTGTATGGGGGCAGTGTGGGGGAAATTACTATATGGAGCAGTGTGAAGGAAAAATACTATATGGGGGTAGTGTGGGGACATTGCTATTGGGGGACATTATTTTTGGGGACACTATACAGATATTATTACCTGGAGAAAAATATAGGGTGTTGTTATTTTTACTGCGGGCACTCTAGAGGACATTATAACTGCTGTAGACACTAAAGGGATCTTTGGGGTCATTTATCAAACTGTTGTAGTAGAAATGGCTTAGTTATCCATAGCAACAGATTCAACCTTTCATTTTTGACAGCTCCTCTGGAAAATTAAAGGTGGAATCTGATTGGTTGCTATGGGCAACTAAGCCAGTTCTAATTTACACCAGTTTCATAAATGACCCCAATTATGAGAAATCTAACGTGTCTGTGTAACAAACTCTGTAGAGACGAGATGCGGCTGGAGGAATTAGCCATGGCGGTCTGGGTCAAATGGTCAGAAGAGAAAAGAGACGATCTGCATGACAGGAGATGTCCCTGGATGTAAGAGGTATGTGGTGCTGTATTCCCCTATATGTAGAGCTGGCTCACTACTGTGACCTGCGTCTCATCATCTTCTCCAAGTCTTAATCATATTCGTATGTACGGTATTTCAAATTTGGCAACTAACAGTGATAACTTTCTGTGTGCAGATAATGTGGTACATGTGCCCTGCAGTCCTATGTAACACCCCTCATAACACAATAATTCATTGTGTTATGTGGGGTGTTACATAGGACTGCAGGTAACATCTATGAAATCTGTACGCAGATAGTCGTGAGATGATGGGGGTCAGACTTCTGGCACCCCCGCCAATCAGCTGTTTGAGGAGACCGCAATGTCCCAGTGAGCGCCGCAGCCTCTGCTCCTCACCAAGCACAGCGCTGTCCATTTGATAGCACTGCGCTTGGTATTGCAGCTCAGACCCAATCACTCAGATGAGACAGAGCTGAACCTCAGCCACGTGAACGATGAATGTGATGTCATATCACCTAGGAAGAGACTGTGACGCTCACAAAGCACCGCAGCCTCTTCATACAGAAAAAAAACCATAAACTTAAAATGGAGGGTGGGGCCCGAGTTGGGTAGACAGCCCCGGGCCTACTTAATCTGCCCCTGCACATCTTGGCATATCAACTGTGAGCGGGCACATATTTTGGGATATCTACTGTGATGGGGGCACATATCTTGGCATATTTACTGTGAGGGGGCACATATCTTGGCATATCAACTGTAAAGGGGCACATATTTTGGGATATCTACTGTGAAAGGGGAACATATCTTGGCATATCTACTGTGAGGGGGGCACATATCTTGGCATATCTACTGTGAGGGGGCACATATCTTGGCATATCTACTGTGAAGTGGGCACACATTTTGGCATATCAACTGTGAGGGGGTACATATTTTGGGATATCTACTATGAAAGGGGCACAGATCTTGGCATATTTACTGTGAGGGGGGCACATATCTTGGCATATCTACTGTAATGGGGCATATATCTTGGCATATCTACTGTGAGGGGGCACATATCTTGGCATATCTACTATGAAGGGGGCAAATCTTGGCATATCTACTGTGAGGGGGCATGTATCTGTGAGTAGACATGAGGGACTGAAACACTGGGTAGAATAAAAGTAGGCACATAAGGACTGATTCACATATATCCGCTCTGTAGCATGTTCTATGTAAGGTATTTAATATATAATACATGCAGTTTCATTGTTGTAAGCGCCGTGCAAAATGTCACAAGGGTGCCCACTGAGACTTTATCGCCCAAGAGCCCTGTCAGCATGTATGGATGTACGTTATCTGCAAAGATAGATTCATACCCAGATTGGTTAAGTGTGCCTTCCACATGGAGGAATGAACCAAGAAAATGCCATGAAAATATTCCCCAGTCTATAATGCTGCCACCACCAGCTTGTGTTCTTCCAGCAACGGTTGCAGGCTGTTTGTTCTCTGATGAGTCTCTACTGATAGGCCAATGTCGTTCCGTTCCATGAAACAAAAAATATAAATCATCAGAGAGGACAACCCTTTGCCTATCAGTGAAGGTTGAATTCTGATACTGCCATGAAAATTCAAGCCATTTCTGCCAATGCAACTTCGTTAGCAGTGGTGTAGTGACCCCCCGTCTGCTTGGAGAACCATAAGTAGTAGGGTTTGCTGAACTGTTTTTTAGATACACATCTGGTAGCCTCCTGGTTAATTTTGGCGGTCTGCTGCTTCACTGTATCATGTTGTCCATACTCGTGCACCTTAGTAACCCATGTTCACCTCTCACATTAATGGCACGTGATGCTCCACATTTTCCATGTCACTTATTCGCAACGGTGCCATTTGTCCAATCACAATACACTTTCAGCACAGTAACATACAAACAGCTCGCAAAAGGCACAGTTTCAGAAATACTGCCACCCTTGGCCTGAAAGCCTATAATCATCCCTTTTTGCAACTATGATAAATCGCCCCTTTTACCCATGAGAGCAACAACAGATGTGTTTGCAGATAGCCTATGGCATACCTACCAAGCCAGGTCAAGACACGTGATTTCGTTCATGAGCTACGCACTGCCGATATCAACTGTGTACCACCATACAGTCCTAAAATAATACCAACATACAACGATTAAATAGCAGTGCCATACATAAGGTCTTCCAAAAACAATGCTACTATTTATAAGGTTTTACAATAGTCATAAACTTCAGTTACCTGGCCATCCCTTGACACAGGTCACTCACCATACCAGCTATGTGGAAGCTTATTTATTGCAAATGATCACTAAAGAAAATTACCAGAAGTCAGCCCCTCCATCCCTACTTTTCTAGATTTGTGCTAGATAAGGTATAATGGGAAGCATTGGCCCCGTGCAAATTATATTTTTGCTGTTAAGCATAACCCAAGTTATCGTCTAATAGGAAACCTTGTATACACCGCAATGATTCAGTGATGAATGTAAACAGCAATCTGTTTAATCAGGACCCTTAAGATTTAATTTAGCTATATGTTTCAATAAAAATGAAAAGAAATTAAGGCCAGAAAATTTGAGATGCCCCATTAGAGTATTCAGCACATCATCTTCAGTCTGTACAGAACTTGCTGTTGCTCATGGCAAGTGAGTTTAATGAATCTTGAAAGCTATATATGTTACCAGGGAATGGTGGTTTACACTTTTCCCTGGAGGACCATTAGTGGAACTTCACAGAAATCAGTATTTTATTAAGAAACCACTGCTTACTGTATATTTTAATATGTGGAGTCTTTGCTGAGTTCCAGGGGAGACTTCAGACTTTATCTTAAATGCTTAATTCCTTCAATATATTTTCTCATGCAAATAAATACAATTAATTACTGCAAAATGACCTAGAGGTTAATGTCTAATGATATATGCTCTACGTGAAAAGCCTGTTAATATTATACAGAACATTTTTCCAGACATTATATTGGAGCAGGCTGTCATCACATGTTGTCCTGCCCACCAGGGCAACATTTTTTAATATAGATATACCAGTATATATTTTGTTTTTTATAAATCTGCCCTTTCAAATTCAGAAATGTTATTAGACAAAAACCTCAATCCTACTGCACCTCTGAATATATGTATTTGTACTTTGTTATAACTTATAGGTACCTGTCCTTTTTTCGGAGGATATATCTGCCACTGATGTTGACATTGGGATTTGAAGGCAATAGAAAAAAATCATTAGGAAACCCACCACTGTTTTTATTACTAGCACTTCACCCTTAGCTAGAATTATTACTACTACTAAGTACATGACTTTGAAGGTTGTCATTGATCCAGGTCAAGGTACAGTATATCAGAAGTAATAAGTCAAAGCAACTGGATTTGTATTTTTTTTTCTTAAACACTGTAAAAGGATACTGGAGGCACTCTGACTCCACCTCCCCCTTAACGTTCTGTTCCCGTATGGCTTGACATGAGTCTGTACTGAGACTATGATTCACTGTATACTAATAAAATACATTTATTGAGCACTTGAGTATATGTATGTATATAAACTGTTGTAATATATATATATATATATATATATATATATATATATAAAGCTATGTCGACACAATCAAATACTATAACAACCCACAACATCCACCCAATGTACAATTTGCTACACTCACACCAGCGGCGGCCCCTCCCCCACCTAGCACTAACTGTCCCTATTGTAGAAAAAAGGTTAACCAGCTGGCTCTTGTAGGAAAGGGTTAACCAAATAGTTCTTCAAGGTGGAATGAGGAACTTGTAATAGATTAAGCTAAAGCAGCAAAAGGGTTAATCCTGATGCTGAGCTGAATGCAAGGTCTATGCTGAAGTAGGCAAGAAATGGTTAATGTATGCAGGCATTGGAAAGTGGGTAAGGAAATGGTTAATAATTGCAGGGAGGCAGGAATAATGATTGCAGGGAGACAGGGAAAAGGTTAATAATGAATGGAAGGGTTAATGTCGGTTGTCTAGGGAAAATGGTTACTCAGTCAAAGATTTATGCTCATTGTCCAGGGATGCTCGTCTTCCAGGGAAGTGCTCTTTGTCCAGGGGAGTGTTTGTTGTCCAGGGACTGCTCATTGTCCAAGGGAGTGCTCTTTGTCCAGGGGAGTTCTCGTTGTCCAGGGGAGTGCTCTTTGTCCAGGGGAGTTCTCGTTGTCCAGGGGAGTTCTCGTTGTCCAGGGGAGTTCTCATTGTCCAGGGGAGTGCTCGTTGTCCAGGGGAGTGCTCGTTGTCCAGGGGAGTGCTAGTTGTCCATGGGAGTGCTCTTTGTCCAGGGGAGTGCTTGTTTTCCAGGGGAGTGCTAGTTGTCCAGGGGAGTCGTCTTTGGTGAGCTGGTGAGCGCTCCACCATTGGGTTGTTTAAACACGGCGGGTGCACTCCGGAATGGTCCTGCATGCAGGCGTGCGAGCAGTGCACGAGGGCTGGCATGGTGATATGATGTCAGCCTGCATATGTTCTGGCATACAGGTGCCAGCACATCTCCCGCGCTGCATTATGCAGTGCAGGAGGTGTCTGGCCTCCTATTGGATGGTGGTTGCCTCCAGGAAGAGGATCTTTTGATCCTTTGCGTTTGATGTGCCCGCAAGTGTGACTTAAAGGAGACACGTGTTTATATATTAATGGAGATAAATGTCTCCTACAGTCCCTAGTATAATAATAGAGAATGGCACTGAAACTGTAGCCATTACATGTAAAAGCTACCTGAAGGTGTCAACACTTAGGAAGGTAGGAAACCAGTGTACCCTGACTTGTTTTGATCAGTTAAGGGATCTAGTGACGGAAAACAATGGATAATGGGAATCCATTAGTTCACTAAAATAAGCAAACTTGTAATTTCTTGTGAAGACATTTATGAGGTCATCTTTATTATTTGGTTAAAGTGTAACTGCATTTTTTTTGTTAAATGTGTAGGGCAAGTGATAATGAAAATTTTTTTTTCAATACTTTATTTATTGAGTTAGCATTTTTTAATGAAAAAAACTGACCCTGAATTTGACCCATGTTTAATGTTCTACCCAGTACTGAAGATGTCCCTCACTAACTGTGCTGCCATGCCCTCACTGCCTCCTTCATATGTTCACAAAAGCTGGCCATAAATACTACATATATTTATATACTGCCCTGTCTGACTTCTGTACACTGTCAGCAGTGAATGCTGACTGTGTCCATGCTATCTGTAGGCCCAGCGCGCTCACCAACTATGCAATAGATCACTGCCGGCGCTCCTGCATTTCCCGGCGGCTCATTAGTCAGCTCGTCCGGCATACAGATAGCACTAACACGGAGGGAAATATACCATGAATGTACTAAAGGGCCACAACTATTGTGTGTCGCACTAGGGAGCATAGCTACTGTAAAGGGGACACTAAGGGGGCATTACTATTGTAAAGGGGGCACTAAAGGGGCATACAAGGCCTGGGCGTCAGACTGTAAAGTATACTCTTGACTTGCACCCCCCCCCCCCCGGACCAGTGCTAGTAAGCATCTTATTTTCATATTTTTGCATGAACGATTGGGTGAGGGATTTTATGGTGAGTGTAGTCTTGACTAGCCATGAACGGAGACGTTGAGCCCACCTACAGTGCACTTAACTGCTCATTTGTATAAATGTACTTTTTTTTCTCCAGAATGAATAAACATTACATTTAGCTTGGCTAGATCTACAAGTTATAGTGTCTGGTTTATCAGTATAATACAAGGTGACTTGAAAGTCCCAGTTTTATTTCAGAAACAAAAGGGAAAATAAAATATCTGAATATCCCAGCAAGTAATGGGTGAGGGGGCTTATCTTTTAGGCTATGTCCAGAACATGGCCGCCATCTTGAAAACCGCCATCTTGAATCAAGGGCAAATTTGTCCAAAGGGAAGGAGGTCATTAGAGATGAGCGAATATTTCAAAAATTCGATTCATATTGTACCCCTCAGATGCCTCGTTCATACATGATCGCGGCATCTGAGTGTACAAACAGAGTGAAATTATTATTTAAAAAAAATTACATCAAACTTACCGCATCCATTTGCTCGTGACGGGCCATCCGTCGCCATCTTACTTGAAGATCTAGCCCGAAATCACATGCGGCGTGAGATTACGTCATAACGCCGGCCGGGTGATGATATAAACTTGCGCCGCACGGGATTTCAGCCAAAATCTTCAAGCAAAATGGAGGCTGATGGCCCTTCACGCACAAATGGAGGTGGTAAGTTTGAATTTCAGGATTAATCGATTCTCTGACACGAAGCACGAAGAAATTCGGCTTCTAGGCGAATCAAATAATTCCTGAAATTTGGATCGAATTCCACTTCGTGGGATTCGATTCGCTCATCTCTAGAGGTCATGTAGCCTATCAAAGAAGACTCATAAATCAATAACCACAATCAGATTTGCAATATCTCTTGTGGTTCAAAAGTTATTAGCACAGAAAGTTCAAAATTTCAAAGTTCTGTGTTCAGCACGAGGGACAACACATTGCTACATCAAATAGCTGTGCTGATTCCTGAGAAAATTCTGATTTTCTTTGATATGCTACATGACCCCTTCTCATTAGAAAAAATTGCCCTTGATATGGCAGTTTTCAAGATTTTGGCCATGTACCGGACATAGCCTAAAAGATACCCCCCCCCCCCCCACACATACACACACACACACCTATTACTTTCTGCAGTATTCAGATATTAAATTTTCCCTTTTGTTACTGAAATATAATGGTGTCCTGCGACTTTTGACTCGCCCCGTATATAAATTCAGATTTCATGGGCACCATGTAATGCTTCATTTTCCCTGTGGAGATGCGGCAACATGATTGAATTGGCAGCCAGGTTTCACTGCAAATTAAAGCTAGTCAAAGGGGTTCTCAGTAGTGGGAGACCTCATGGTCAATTTATCTCTGGGGAACCGTTCTAAGAAAGATAGACTGTGCAAGAAGACAACTATTTAAACTAAAGCCTTGGTTTTGGTTTTAATGCATCAGCAAATTGTTACTTAAAACTCAAGTTAATATATTTTGTATAACACAAGACCAGTGGTTTACAGTTCATCATTAATAGTGTTGGTATGATTGTATATAACAAGAGCAAATTATCATTGGGATATATTTCTTCTTTCCCTAGAATAATTAGAAAATTCCTTCTGTTCTATGGATTCTGTCTTAGCTGAAAACAGTTTGAGCCTCTGTACATGATTAGGTCTGCAATATTGCACTATATTACCTCCATGGAAAGTGTCTTTTTATGAATAGTAAGTCGTTTTCTCAGCATCTAATAATTGTATATCACCTAAAACAGAAAGCTGAGATGCAGGAGACCTATTGTTGGGATGATTATTCTGGTATAAAGCTTGCTGTTTGATGAGTACTAATTATGTATTGAGCCATCGGCCCGTAGAAAATACGGTGTATAACAAAGCAGTTTATTTCCAGGAGATGGAAGTTATACCTCTTCTCTTCTACGGTTATTTTATTGTGCTGATAATTTTATGTAGTGCTGCATACATTTTACGAATTCCATTCTGCTGCCCACAATGACTTAGTAGTTAATTGACTCACCAGCAGTGGAATATATTCTACCCAAAGCACTCGCTCTTCGGTAATACTCTATAGGCAAGAAAAGACATTTAAAGGAGTCGAATCACTGGTAGACTAGCATTAGTTAGGGATAGAAATTTGGTATTTTTCTCCTTAGAAGAGTTCAAGAAAACAAATCCCTTAGTTTCTTAAAACTGCTCGGCACAATGCAGATGCTGTGAATCTCCTTCACTCAGTCTTGTGGCACCTGGCACAGGCACAGTGGACAAATGAAGCCAAGGCAATAAGACCTTTCTTCACTGTGTCCAAGGGAATATGGCTTCAGCCTGGATTGCATGACTGTTCCTTGGAATGGCACTGCCTACTTACACTTGTGTGAAGGTGAATATAACAACATTTTTTCACATGATGACATGAAGCTAAAGGTACTGAAGAGCAGAATAGTAGTGACCTAATTTAAAGGGGGCGTAAACCAATTTAAAAGTCCCCTTTAACCCTTTAGTGACCACCAATATGCCATTTTACGGCTGTCACTGTGAGGGATGTGTATCCATTTTGTATAAGTATTTCTTCCATCCATTAAAGAGCCCTTATTAGAGTTTGACTTGCAAGAGAGTTATGATCTCTCTGTTTTGGGATGCACTGCTAAAGAATGCTAACCTTGAGATAAGATGCTGTAGAAGGTTTTAACCATTAAAATTTCTGTTAGTATGGTGCGGAAGAATTGCCTTATATGAATAACTAATCAAATCACTAGTTTCTATTTTCACCCCCTTGGCAGGGTGCCGGATTTGTCTATGTTTATCTGTTGTGTTACAAAGATGGATGTTTATCTGTTGTGTTACAAAGATGGATGTTTGTGTGTAATTAAGGAGAGAAAGAACCTGGCTCGCTCACAGTCTTCTTGTTGTGCACCGTGGCACATTAGCTTTGCATGCTGGTTGCCAGGGGCAACGCGTTGTGGTGCAGCATGTTTGTGCCTTCCTCCTTCTCCTGGTTCTTTCCATGGCTAGGTATGATCTGGGTGTGGCCTCATGGCTCTTCTTAATCTTGTGTTGTGAGCCTGAGGTCAGTAGTTCTCCTAGTCTTGGTGTGTGCTGGAGCTATGCTTCTGACCTGGATATTCCATCTGTCCAGTGTGAGGGCCACCTAGTTAGACATACTGTCACGGTGGGGAGTGGGGGAAATCTCCCCACCGTAAAACGTAGGGATACCGGATAGCAACTAGGCCTTGAAGCCGGAATAAGGGAGCAGGTCACCTCCTATGCTTCCCTAATCCTCGCCCTGACTCCTAACCGTATGAGCGGACCTGGATGGTAGGACGGCTTATACCCAGGAGCCTAGTTCCCTGAGTCACCCTGATAATCCATCAAACAGAGAAAATGACTGAGACGACCTGTTCATCCCACACACATGAACAGGAGTCTCCACCGGCCTTGCTGCAAGGAAAGGGGGAAACAGAGAGACGCACTGGATAAGCAGGTAATAACCAGAATAGCAAGCATTTTCCTGCCGCAGCAACAAGGTCTTTACAATGTCATCCAGGTGTCACCTTCCCCTCATTACCCTTTGATATGTGTGGTGTTGTTGGTATTGGTAGGTGTTTTATGTCTAGTTGTTGTTACGTGTCTGGTGATGTTTGCTGTCCAGCATGTTTGCTAGACATTCCCTTGTCTATCGTTGTTTCCTCCGGAAGGGGGTTTCAGGGGTTCCCCAGAGGGGAAACTACAAGTCAGAGAGCTGCTCTGCCTGAGGCCGCCTTGCATTCATTTTGTGTGGGGATCCAGGCAGTAGCTGGTGTGTGCTGGATTCCATGTGTGGTGTTTGTAATGGGTCCTGTATGGTGTGTGGACTCAGGTACTATTGCATGGGTTCCAGTCCTTGTTGCTGGAAGGTAAGTCCTTGCTATTCTGGTTCTTACCTGCCTATCCAGTGCTTCTCTCTGTTTCCCCTTTTCCTTGCAGCTAGGCCAGTGGAGACTCCTGTTCCTCCGTGCCTGGGATGAACAGGTCGTCTCAGTCCTTTCTCTGTTTGAGGGATTATCAGGGTGACTCAGGGAACTAGGTTCCTGGGTATGAGCCGTCCTACCATCCAGGTCCGGTCATATGGTTAGAAGTCAGGGCGACGATTAGGGAAGCATAGGAGGTGACCTGCTCCCTTATCCCGGCTTCAAGGTCTAGTTGCTATCCGGTATCCCTACATTATATGGTGGGGAGTTTTCCCCCTCTCCCCATCGTGACACCCAGATTGGAAGGAGTGCTGATCCGGGCTGTTTAACACTTTACATGCCACGGGCAATGGCGCTTGCTGAATGTAAGTGGTGAAGTAATTCATCAGTAAGCAAATTTTTTTGCAGAATTCGGAGAATCAGCTGAATCGAATTTTTAAAATGTGCTCATCTCTAGTCTTCACATCAATCTTCAAAAGCCTGTCCCTCACTCCAGAGCTTGCTGTATTGTGATCCTGATGAAGAGTTTTCAATAAATTCTTGATGTGCCTCCAAGATTTTCATCCTGATAAGATAATCTATTGAAAGCATTATGACGAGGTTTGTCCTATTTTGATTACAGTACCCTTGAAATGTTAAAAAAGTGTATGGGTAGGTGTTTAGAATACATAGGCTTACACAGGCTAAGTGAGAAAAATATTTACAAAGTGTTAATTAATGGAAAAGGTAAATATTAATCAACCACCGACCATGCACAATGGGGGAGCTCCCATCGCCACAATACCACACATGGCGCTACATGGTAATACAAAAGAGAAATAATCTAAAGTATCCTGCCTAGATGATGTTCTCAGTGGAGCTAACTTCTTTGTCTTTATATAGTGAAGTGAAGTACAAAAGACACCAGAAAAATTAGGAAACCTTAATTACCTGGAGTAAGGGTTTATTCACATGACCGTATGTGTTTTGTGGTCCACAAATTGCAGATCTGCAAAACATGGATATAGACCACATCGATTCCGCATTTTGAGGAACACACACAGCCAGCCCTATGATAGAAATGTCAATTCTTGCCTGCAATTGCGGAAGTATGGATGTGGAGAGCACACGGTGTGCTGTCTGCATCTTTTGCAGACCCATTGAAATAAATGGGTCCACATCCATCCCACAAATTTACAGAATGGATATGTTATACCCCAGAGTGGTATTGCTTTTCCTACCAATAGCAAGTGTCATCTGTGTATTTATTCCAGTCTCTTCCACTGTGCATTAATTGTTCTGCTATGTACTTGTTTGTTGTATTACATGTTATATAACCGGTTCACCAGCAGGTGGCAGCATATATGGCAGAGAGATCTTTAGATAGAATGGAACTTACCATTTCATGCTCCCTCTTTTGGGTAGAAGTGGGCCAGTACCATTTCCTACCAAGGGAGGGGCTGCAGGAAGTTTTCAGTCTGAGTCTTAGTCTAGTCTAAAGTTGGAATGAGATGATAATCACCCTGAATCCTTACAGATTTACGAGTATTTGCGAAGTCGCTCGTGACTTCTTTAAATAACTTCGGTAGTTGATTTTTACAGTGGAAAACCACTTTAAAACTTGAAACCGAACTCGACTTTGGGTCCGCAGTACTAGTCAGAACCAAACCTAAAGTTTTAAAGTGGTTTTCCATTTTAAAATTCAACTACTGAAGTTATGCAACAAAGTCACCTCGACTTCACGAATAACTTACTTTGGCTCATCGGAGCCCATACATTCTAATAGTGTACGGAGATAGATCTCTGTACAGTGTTATTCTGAAGTTTTAAACAAAGCACGGGTGAAGCATCCAAAGCTCGCTTCACTCAACACTAGTTACTACCAGTTGGGAGAACCTAGGGATAACAATCATAGAGGATGAATGAGAAAATGTGTGCACTGTATCTTCTATTTTGCTGCTATCCTTTAGGAACAGGATAAAAATTACTACATTTTCAAAAAGTAGCCTTATGGGACCAGATATTGACAGTGAATGATGGTATGACTAAAAGAGCAGTGGAGAATTCTGTAAAGTTGGTATTGGCTATTCTCAGGCAATAGAGATCCTTTTAAGTGTCTACTACATCAAAATGGTTTGGAACATTGAATGCAAACAAATAATACGGGCAGCACTACTCACTGTTTTTTCATAAGTCAATCATTCCGTGGTGGTGCCTGTAATGTCAGGTCCCGGCCCTTGGGTCCTCAGTCAATACAGTGTTAAATGATGAAAATTAAGGCACTCTTGTGTTGTCAGTTTCCGTTCTTTATTTCACCAAAAGTGTAGCAACGTTTCAACCATAAGGTCTTTATCAAGCTTGATAAAGACCTTATGGTTGAAACGTTGCTACACTTTTGGTGAAATAAAGAACGGAAACTAACAACACAAGAGTGCCGTAATTTTCATCGTTTAATATTGGAACATTGAATGTTATCATGGGATAAAAGACAATGAATCTGTGACTTGGTGACATTTAGGGACCTAACTGAAGCACAATAATAGGGTAAGTGGGGAACACTAGGAAATTTAGTGGGCTGACCTAAATTCCAACCAGAATATTCAATGACTTGGACTTTGCTTCCCCATCCCATTTTTTTCATTGTTAATGTCATTACTAGGGATGGGCAAATTTCACTCGGTCAGCATTTGGTCAGTAATCCATCAGTATTGCTAAAGCAAAAACAAAAACAGGAGTGGATCCAAAACAGAGATGACACGTGAATGGAATATTTTCATATCTTCTGTGTTTTGTACCCACTCCTGCTTTTAACTACCAAATCATAAGCCGATTGTGATGGGACCATACAGGCCTTACAGCTGCTACACAGACAGGATCCGTTGTGCGTCTAATTTTTCCTTCTTTCTGACAGATCAGAAGAAGGGTCAAATAAATGATGATGTTAACCTGTGGCTCAGTCATGGAGTGGGGAGGGTGGGAGAACAGCTTGAGAAGTCCACAGAGTGGCTCAATGACATACTGTTGAGGTAGCAGCAGCATGAGGAGACCACAGAGTGCCCCATTGACATAGTGGGGAGGTGGCAGCAGCAGCATAAGAAGACCACAGAGTGGTCCATTTACATAGTGTTGAGGTGGCAGCAGCATGAGGAAGCCACAGAGTGGCCCAGTGACATAGTGTTGAGTTAGCAGCATGTGGAGGCCACAGACTGGCAAGCTGACATAGTGTGGAGGTGGCAGCAGCAGCATGAGGAGGCCACAGAGTGGCAAGGTGACATAGTGTGGAGGTGGCAGCAGCAGCATGAGGAAGCCTCAGAGTGGCCCAGAGACAGAGTTGTGAGTTGACAGCGGCATGAGGAGACCAAAGAGTCGCCCAGAGACAGAGTTGTGAGTGGGCAGCAGCCAAGCCTGACTACTGGAGGAAGCGGTGGATATCTCCTCCACATCTTGGCTGGCCAGTAGCTGCTGATTGTCCTCTAGAAGCTCGTCCTCGCTGTATAGTGGAGCTGAGCCCACAGCATATTATACTTCTCTCGCTGAGGGAACAGAAAAGGACAGAGGCAGGTTGAGGGCACAGGGCCTGTTTCCAGTTCATGCCAACTATTGGTTGTGTCTGACGAACCCACTGACCCTTGGCTGCCAGAGTCTGATGTCACTTGGGACGAAGTGGATGACCAAGTCAACTATTCAAGAACCGCTGGGTTGCTGGTCAAGACACGACCACTAGATGACATCGGGACCTCAGGCCTCTGGAAGTTACCCTGCTGCCACGCCCCCTTACTCTGCTGCGACCTGTGACTGCACCAGAAACATTTAAGCCTCTGCCCCTCCCCTGTGCAGGGCCTGTCACTTCTCTGTCTGACATACTTTTAGATCAAACTAGTAAATAAAAAGGAAATTAATACACCCCAAAAAAGGCTGTAATTTTGCCACTTCACCAAACAGCCACAAATGATACTTTTTTTGCCACTAATATACGCCAAAAAAGGCTTTAGAACATATAACTGCACCACTGAACAGCAAATAAGCCCTTTTTTCCCACTTATACATGCCAAAAAAACCTTTAAAGCATATAACTGCACCACACAAGGGCTAATAAGACGTAGAAATATTTCCGAGTAATACACCCTGTTAATGGCTGTATCACACAGCACTTGCACCCCAATAATAAGAACGGTTTGCTGGAATTACAGAGGTATCATCTATTGCAAACCTGAAAGCAGCAGTATAATGGCAATTTGGATCCCCAGTCAGTGCAGCAAGGTGTAATAGGATTGTTCCTATTACCCAGGCTGTACACTCCCCTATTGGACCCTGTTCTGCTTCAATACTGCAGAATAATTCCTACCTATCCTTTCCCTACACTTCTAATGCTCTTTCCCTGAACTTCTATTCAGCAAAATAAAAGTTTTCAAGTCCTTCCTAGTACTTTCCCTAGCACCTGCTGACGTCTCTCCCTGCACTAAGTACACTGAAAATGGCTGAATCCAAGATGGCTGAGGCTATTTATAGGACTGTGACATCACAGGGGCTGGCTGGCTGCTGATTGGCTGCATGCATGGCATTGTAGGTGATCCCTCATTCCCAGAGTCCTTTGCTCCATGTCCTAACATGTGCAGCAGCCATTTTAAAAAAAATGCGATTTATTACCACAAAGGGTGAGGAAATTCGGACTTGTTGCGAATCAAATTTTTCCTGAAATTCGGATCGAATTCCACTTCGTCAACTTTGATTTGCTTATCTCTAGTCATTACTCATCCCATCTCCTCTATATTTTCTCTTCCATTTTATTATATTTTAGAGGAACGCATAGGGGGAGATTTATCAAACTGGTATAAAGTTGAACTGGCTTAGTTGTCCATAGCAACCAATAAGATTCCACTGTTTATATTCCAAAAGAGATGTAAAAAATGAAAAGTGGAATCAATGGGTATCGAAAAATCTCAAAAAAATAAAATAACGAAAACACACGGGTGCCATCCATTTGCTGTTTGCTTTTTGTGGATGCGTTACAAAGAAACACCTGATAAATCCCTTAAAAGAGGAATCTAACAGAGCTCACAGTGGAGTGAAAGCTATAGAAAATGGGTCTAGAGCAATAATATTACCTTTGTGTGGGTTTTCCTAAGGGGAGTAGGACAAGTTTGTGACACTTTTCATCCTTCTATTTGTTTGGTGGGATGCAAAATACAGATGAAACAAACCCATTATGAACCCAAATAAAGGCACTAGGATACAGGGGATTGGGAATTTAAAGTGGCCCTGGAAAAAAACCTAAAAGTGGCCCCATGTTATAGGTAGGTCCAAATTGACAGAAAGAGGGACAACACAAGTAGGCAAGTGCAACATAACTAGGCAGGGCCAGCGATACAGTGCAGAACAAAATGCCACCCCAGCAGAACCAAATGCCACAGTGTAGAACAAAATTCTGCCCCCATGTCACAGTATGAAATGGTATCATTGTCCTGAGGGTGTGATTACAGTTGAATTCACGAGGCATGTGGACGCTGGCCAGGTGAATAAGTTCCTGATGCTTCTACATTACCTAATGCTGATAGCATCAGATCTTTACGTACCTGTCTGATGGCCATGACGAGGGCTTCGGTGGCCCCTGGGTGTCAAAACACTAGGAAATTTCCCTGTAGGGTCTATGGCCAGTCCACCACTCATAGGATCTGTTGTTTGGGGCCCGATAAATTGTAATATCGTGTTCATGAGGCCTTATGTGCCTTTTCTTACAGACGGGCTTCTCAATGTATTTTTCGTCTACATAAATGTATAATTTACTGTCTGTTTCTTTGAATTTCTGTACAAGGACTTCTAGTTTTCACCAGATTTTACATAAATAGCATGCAGTATGCTTCAATATTGCATTTTCCTGATGGCTCCCAATGTACTCGTGCTAATGTACCCTAATAAATATAAAAAGGAACAAAATGTGTTATAAAAGAGCAAACATGTATAATGACTAGAATATTTATTTGCCATTTTCAAGACATTCACGTATTTCATAGAAATGAGACAAAAAACCCTTTAACAGTCAGATCCCAAAGTAAATACAAACATTAGAGTAAGTGTGTTATAGTTACCAGATGTCCATAGGCAAAAGCAAACAGATTTCCATAAAACGGGGCTTTATTTGAAACAAAGTTACTCATCCCGATAAGCCAAAATGCTTAGACATTCCAGTATCTGAACTGCCAACTCATTTAGACTTGGAAAGTATAAAAATCAATAATAATCTTAACTGAACTTTTCTAAATGTGTTCAAGGGATTCATTACTGTAGCATTGAAATTAATGGAGTCTGGAATATGAGCCTTTGCTTTAAAGCAGCGTATAATAGCATTATGCAAAGTGCTTTTTTCCCTGTGTAACAAATTCGGAGTGGATGTTGCTGGAAAGCTTGTTTGACAGTGAATAGACAGGCATGATAGCTGAAGTACTCAGCCACCGTTAAGTTCACTGGTTCCACTATGACTATAAAAGCAATTCACACAACTTTGGGTTCTGCTTGCTTGTAGAGACTAAATTGGGTATTTCATAAACTAGTTTTGTAGTATTGTTGCTTTATGTTTGTTTTATGTTTTAAGTGGATGGTTTCCATACATATTCAGCCACCAAGCATTCATATAAGTAGGCGTATGGATTGCCCACTTATAAACAGCCAACGGTTGGGTTGTCCATCTCAAAATAATTCTAGTGAAAGCATTCTGGAGGGTTTTGGTAAATGCATACTTTGGAAACATTAATAAGGTACTGTAATGGAATAACTGTTTTATTCTGCATTTCTTCTTATACGTGTTTCTAAATCTATTTCGCAAAGAGATATCTCCCAATAAAAAGAACCATCTAGCCAGAGTAAAGTATTGGAAGTAGCTCCATATAAGTCAAAATCTGCCTTGGGAATTGACATAGAAATATACCCTAGTCCAGGCGGCACACTCTGGGAACGTAAAGTGACCCTGGAAAAAAAAACTAAAGTGGCCCTAATGTTGTGGGTAGAGATGAGCGAACACCTGGATGTTCGGGTTCATGAGGTTCGGCCGAACTTCCGGAAAATGTCCGGGTTCGTGATCCGAACTCAACCCGAACTTCATCCCGAACCCGAACCCCATAGAAGTCAATGGGGACCCAAACTTTTGGGCACTAAAAAGGCTGTAAAAGACACCCAGAGGGATAATATACCGCAATAAACGCATTGCGATTACAACTTTGAGCTAACGATCACCATGGGAACGCCTCCTCCAGTAGAATGTACTGTCGGATCTGAGAATTAAGTTGAAATCGCAATGCGATTCTTATATATTTGCTTAATCGCATTGCGATTTCAACTTAGCATTGCTAAACAATTCCATCCATATCGTTAACTTACTGAGTCAGTAAGTTAACGAATATGGATGGAATTATTTAGCAATGCTAAGTTGAAACGGCAATGCGATTAAGCAGATATATAAGAATCGCATTGCGATTTCAACTTAATTCTCACATCCGACAGTACATTCTACTGGAGGAGGCGTTCCCATGGTGATCGGTAGCTCAAAGTTGTAATCGCAATGCGATTAAGCAAATACATAAGAATCGCATTGCGATTCCAACTTTTTAGTACTCAACTTTTAAAATCGTACACCACTTTAAGTTCCAAAGTTGCAATCGCGTTCGAATAGAACTTAAAGCTGTCTCTTAGTCAGTTTTAGTATTGGTGTGTTGTAATAGAAGTTACATTCGTACGCGAATATAACTTAGAGCAATACAGTCAACTTTACACTGTTAGTTTTATTATCGCGATAATACAACTATTCAAGAATCGTGTACGTAGCGCCTGTACGTGTGTGCGTACCTCGACACTATTCTATTTTGCCAGCCACAGCTGAAACCACTGATTTATGGTATTGCTATTTTGGCAATTGAATTTAACCCCAGAAAATAATCTATCCTTTGCCAGACCAGACAGCAGACAGTATTATACTTGTCTAGCCAAAGCTGGAACACCAGATTTAGGGGATTGATATTTGGGCAATTGTATTAAACCCCTTAATAAAATATAGAAATTTCTTTCCTGAGTTTCTAGGGGTGACAATTAGCACAGCCAAGCCCCTGATGTACGATATAGCAAAAAAAAAAAAACTAGTATTGAAGGATTGATGGACTTGGTGGCAGCTTCTTCTGGCGCACCACAAGTCACAAAATGGCCGCCGATCAACCCAGAAAATAAGTGACAGAAAAACGCTCTGTGCAGCCTAAAAAACAGCGAGCAAGTAACTAGCAGAAGTTCAATGATTCTCAGCTGTAAATTGATCCGTTCATTAGGTGCTGTTGCTGACTTTAACCTGCCTAATCTCGCCCTGACAGAAGCTGCGTCCTCTCCCTACACTAATCAGAGCAGTGTGACGTGCGGCGCTACGTGACTCCAGCTTAAATAGAGGCTGGGTCACATGCTGCACTTGGCCAATCACAGCCATGCCATTAGTAGTCATGGCTGTGATGGGCTCTTAGGGCAAGAAGTAAAATGCTAACTGATTGGCTGCTGTGCAGCCCTTCAGAAAGCGGGAAGAAATCGACGAACACCGGACCCGAACCCGAACTTTCTTGAAAATGTCCGGGTTCGGGTCCGTGTCACGGACACCCCAAAATTCGGTACGAACCCGAACTATTCTCGAACTGTTCGCTCAACACTAGTTGTGGGTCCAGGTGGGTCCAAATTGACAGAGGGTGGGCAACACAAGTAGATGAGGCTAATACAAGTTGTCAGGGTCAGCAATACCATAGTGCAGCACAAAATACCATCCCACACGACTAAATATCACAGTGAAGCACAAAATATCTTCCCAGAAGCTTGTCCCTCTGTGATGGCCATTAATAACTGCCACACTCTGCCCCCCTCCTCCAATTAAGATATAGAGCAGGGGGCTTACAAAGTGAGATGTGGGTCACAGCACCAAGCCAGACCTACTTTTACATGCTGCATAAACTTCCTCTAATAAGGACCCCTATAGTGCCCCCACTAGTATGTACCTAGTCAGAGGCAATTAGGAGGGTTTTGGTGGCCCTGTGGGTCACCGGCCCACCAGAAGAATTCCTTGTAGGGTCTATGGCCAGTCTGCCCCTGGCCAAGCCAGATATCCATCTGTAGAAAGCTGTCTCCAGGTGGTTGTCTCTCATTAGTATGGAATAGAATTCTGACTGGCTTAGTGCGATGCCTTGGAAGCAGCTTAGGCAGGGTGCTGAATCTCCTTAAAGAGACCAATCCTGTAAGGAGACTTACAGGAAGTACTCCATTGAGTCATAGGGAGCCACTTTCAATAGGTGGCACTGGCGAGATGATTCTCTTGGAGATACCTCCTTGTGTATTCGTTTTCCATGGAGCACTGCCAATAAGTTTCCATACCATGGTGTACTTCCAGTAAGTATCCATACCGGATTGGTCTCTTTAAGGAGATTCAGCACTCTGTCTTAATCTATTTTGGCAATTCTTTAGTGATGTTGTTACATGTTTCTTAGATTCTCCATACAAGGCGAGAACAGCAGTGAGAATCTACGTGAGGGCTGATCAGATCTTAAAGGATCGTCTGACACTGTATTCAGTGCTTGGAAGTTGGAACCATTATATCTAAGTTCTCCTCCTATATTTACTGTTTCTGAAAGCCTTGGCATTCTCTTTTTCTATGGGGCACCCCCATAAAGTTATTTGTGAAATAGATAGTTTAAATGCTTGAGGAGCAAAACAGATACATTTCATATGGCATTATGTAGTGCTTTACTTTTTGTAATAGTTTTTTGTATTTCCTTTTGCTGTAAATATTCAATTGACTAGTAAATGATTTTTACATTCCTAGTTCTTTCAGAGAAATTCCTAGTCCTTTCATATATGTTGTAGTGTATATTTTTCCTGTAATACTACTTGGGAAATCAATGCAAACATAATCTTCATTTACAAATTCATAACTTCTAACTTTAAAAGTTCTGGTTTCTGATACGGAGCATCAACTCCCATGTATCCACATCGCTCCCTCTAGTGGTGGCTATAGGCAGCTATCATGTTATTGTTTTAAATATATCTTTGCAGGTGATTTGGAGTTGTGTATCATAAAAACAAAAGTGTGGAACAACTGTGTCAGCCAACAGATTATACTTTGGGCTACTCCTAAGGGTAGGGTATTTGCCCTTTAACCCATGTACAAGAATCTAGATTACTCTGCGGGGGACCATCAGTCCGCTACCTCCTGGAGTAGTCTCTATATGTCCGACAGCTGACCCACGGAGGTGAGAGACACCAGCGAAGGGCATAAAGGGGTTAGGCAAAATATTAGCGAGGGACAGGCTGAGGTCAGGGCATGAAGAGTATGAACAGCAGAGGAAATGGTCTGAGGTCAGGTCAAGTAGAAAAGTATAAACACAGAAGTCAGGCACATGTCAAGTAACAGAGGGTCAGGGTCCAGTAAATGTGCAGAATGTTGATACATGGACAGATAACATAACTTCACACCTTTGCAGAAACTTAGCAAGATATGAAACTATTGCTCAGGCACTTTCCCACAGAGGAAGGTGCCTTAAGTACCCAAAGGGGACCAGCCATTGGTTGGTGAGTAGGCATGCACTGGCTGGACCCTTGAGTGAGGAAATGTTTTGCCAGAAAACAGGCTGCAGCCTGAGTGGAGGGTGAGAGAAGGCCTAGCAGTTGGGAACACCGGTAAGAAGGGAATGGCGGGAGGAGGGTCAACAGGAATTGGGGTCAAAGAGCCAAATGTCAGCAGACTCGGACTACCACTGCAATGGAATGTGCCATAAACAGAAGGTTCTGTCTACTGTGTAGTGATCAGGCCAGCTAAGCTCTCATTCAAGTGAATGGGGACTGAGCAGCAGTATGCTGGTGCAGAAGGCTACACAATCTGGCCCCATCCACAGCTGACCATGAAGGTTCCAGGTGTTGGACCTCCACTGCTCTGATATTGACCTATGCTGGGGATAGGTCATTAAAATCTAAGTCCTTGAAATTTATTTTATTATTGAGTTCAATGTATGTCGATATGTAGCACCTTTCTCCTAATGGCGGCTGCAGATAGTCAACATGTTATTGCTAAAATAATCAACCACATTTATTATGAAAAGTATGGTCTATGTGAACAATGACGAGTGCATGCCTAAGCATCTTATCGATGGGGATGCCATACCCCTATTGTTCTTATACTGATGGCCTGCCCTAAGAATAGGTCATAAATTTTTAATACCTGGATAATCCCTTTAAGGTCCATATTATTGGGGATTGCATATCTGCTCTAACATAGGCAAAATCTCCATTGCCAGTACTTTGGATTTTTTTTTGTACACACTGAACATGTAAATTATGGAAAGAATATATAATAAAATGAACAGAGTAGAAAATATTTGTTTGAGAAAAACAATACGAATGGGCATTAAACTGGTATTTGTCGAATTGCCTTTCAATCTTCCATGAAAATGCAAATTAAAGGAAACAAATGTAATAATTTGTTTTTGCACATTAGCGGCACAACATGGCTATGGCTTGCCGACGGGGTGTCTTTGCTACTTTTGACCTTTCCCAGAAACAAATGTGAAATTGTCATCTAAAATGAGAACAGCTTCTTCACATAATTATGTGTTTGAGTTATTGGACAGATGGAGAGCTGTTAATAAGATATGGGTTCGTATAAAAAGCCCAAACAGCCATATAAAATATTTCACAAATCATAATGCAGTAAAGTACAAATATTGATGGCTCTTAAAAGACCCAACATTTTAAAAACCGAATGGAGTATTAAATGATAGACTGCGTTTCAGAACAGCTCAAACCGTTATATTCTCAAAAGTGATATTTTTAGCACATTGAAAAACGACTGTTCCAAAAGCTGTTAAATTTCTTAAGTGCAGGTGATAGCAATGTCCACAACAGCATGCTCATGCTAGGATGAACGGTTGCTATGGAAACCTACTATAGTAAAATAGCTAAAACTTTGAAAATGTTCTTAGTTTTAAATGTTCACCTGTCACATAATTAGCTGGATGAAGTAGTAAGGTCATCAACAGGGTGAGGCATTAGTAACAAACCTCTGCCCTGAGCGATATCTTACAAAAATATTCTCGTTTTATTTTACCTTAGTATGCCTTAGACTTAAAAGACAAAAAAATTATGGGCATCATTTATTAAGACTGGCGTTTTAGGCACCAGTCTTAATACCCATTTAGCTGGCAGTCGATTCGGCAAATTTATGTAGAGGTGCCGGCCTATACATAACTTAAGCGTATCCACCGCCTATCTAAGTCTATGCCATCTCCCTTGCTGGCTTATATTTAGATCGTTTTCCACACATAAGACAGGCGTAGAAAAGATGTTCTATTTTTCAGCAGTAGTAATTGCCGGTCTTTGTCATATTTCTACTACATACAGTTATTTTTTTAAGCCCAATGTTCATGGTAAACAATTTCTTTTTCATTTTGCCAGTACTATGCCACTGAAAATGAAATACAAAAGTTGTCCACCTATACACATACGTAATCCATTGTTTAGTATACTACTGCTGTGAGAGGAAGATGTTTTCTGTTAGTATAATAGTAGATTAGTAGAATTGAATAGTGTTGAGCAAAGTGGAAGTTCACAAAGTGGACTTCGATCAGAATCTCAGGGAAAATTTGATTAGCTGCAAACCGAATTTCCTCGTGCTTCATAATAATGAATACATTTTCCGTAAAATGGCAGTAAAAAAAAACCTGTTTATACCTCATCAGTTGTGTGAGAAGAGTCCGCTGCGGCCATCTTGATTGAAGATCCCGTGCAAAATCTCGTGCGTGGTGACATATGACGCCACCATGTCGGCCAGTGTGATAATGTCATTGCGCACCGTGTGAGATTTCGCGCTGGATTTTCAATCAAGATGGTCGCGGCAGACTCTTTGCGATCAAATAGATAAGGTGGGTATTTTAATTTTTTTTTTTAACTCAATGATCAACTCAGATGCCATGAATCTGAGGCGTTCAATTATGGGGAGTGGTAGCATCGCCTTTCCCCTTCATTCCGCCCGCTACTCACAAAGAAATGCACTTTGTGATGAACTAACTCGTCACAAAGTGAATTTCTTTGAGGAAGTTAAAGAGCCAGGAGAGTGACTTGAAAATACATAGAGTAACATAAAAAAAATTATAATGATCGAATTTGGTGCCCCAGACTCGTCAGCGAATAATAGAGTAGTATTGGATTTAAAAAATCACATAAAAACATACAATGCAATAAATTCAGATAAATACGCTAGGAATAGAAACATTTAAAAAAATATACCCAGTAAACCATCCACCCGTTTAAAAAAATACATAGCTTATTCACATATACTGTAGGCTGTTAATATGTGAGAAAATATTTTGGTGGAAATGTCCCTTTGAAGCGAACCTGTCAGACTCATTACAAAATGGCATGCAATCTGCAGGCAGCATGTTATAGAACTGGAGGAAAATATTCAGTAAAACTTGTAATTTAGACATTTAAATCTCTGCTCTTTCTGACTTTGATTGTACACAGTGTTATCAGTGATTGATAGAATTCTGTTTGTTAGTGTGTAAACAGAGATAGCTGTCAGTCACTAATAGTTGTACACAGGGAGTTGTTATCAGTGATTGATAGCATTTTCTGTGTAAGTGTGTATACATAGATAGCTGTCAGTCACTGATAGCTATAGACAGGGAGGTGTTATCAGTGATTGATAGCATCCCCTGTGTAAGTGTATATACATAGATAGCTGTCAGTCACTGATAGATGTACACGGGGGAGGTATTATCAGTGATTGATAGAATTCTCTGTGTAAGTGTGTATACAGATATAGCTGTCAGTCACTAATAGTTGTACACACGGGAGGTGTTATCAGTGATTGATAGCAGTCTCTGTGTAAGTGTGTATACATAGATAGCTGTCAGTCACTGATAGCTATAGACAGGGAGGTGTTATCAGTGATTGATAGCAGTCTCTGTGTAAGTGTGAATACATAGATAGCTGTCAGTCACTGATAGCTGTACACAGGGGAGGTGTTATCAGTGATTGATAGCATTCTCTGTGTAAGTGTATATACAGAGACAGCTGTCAGTCACTGATATCTGTACACAGGGAGGTGTTAACAGTGATTGATAGCAGTCTCTGGGTAAGTGTGTATACAGAGATATCTGTCAGTCACTGATAGCTGTACATGGGGGAGGTGTTATCTGTGATTGATAGCATTCTCTGTGTAAGTGTGCATACAAAGATAGCTGTCAGTCACTAAGAGCTGTACATGGGGGTGGTCTTAAAGCGGCTCAGTCACCAGGATCTACCCTATTAAACCAGGCATATGGCCTGGTAGGGATGACTCAGATGAGTAAAATGATACTTGTCTTTTTTTTGTAGGTGCAGGCATTTTGGAAAAATGTATACTTTTATTTTTATATAAATAAGGCATTGTAGCACCAGGAGGCGGGCTTATGCGGTTTGAGCACCACACCATCAACGCCCCCGGTGCTCAATACAGAAGCCTCTATTGTGAAAAACATGCCTACCTCCCCTTAGATTGACTGGACTAGACTTTACATCTAGGGCTGATTTCTCATGCTTGCGCAGCGGTTCACTAGCACGGCGTGCGCGCACCACATCTTCTGCTGCTTGCCGAGCAGCGAAGATGATTAGTGCACATGTGCTGTTGACATCTATGAACCTGGAAGTGGAAGTGACTGCAGATAAAGTCAACAGTGCCTCCATTTCCATGTGTAATGACGTCAAGGTCGCATGCTCACTATTCATCTTCGCTGCTCTGCACGCAGCAGAAGACGTGGTGCGCATGTGCTGTGCTGGCGAACCAGTGCGCAGGCGCGAGAAATCATAGCTAGATCTGAAGTCTATCTCTGTCAATCTAAAGGGTGGGGAGGCATGTTTTTAACAATGGAGGCATCTATATCAAGCATCATCTCTCGCATTGCGGGTGATGCTAGGGAGGCAGTTCACCTTTGCGGCCTGCTGTAGGCTGCTCCCCATCACTGGATATTTTGATCCATGCGATGGGGAGATGCAGTTGTAGCCATGTAGGGATCCGGAGGGGCGCGGGTGCCGGGGACTGGGTATGATCGACTATAGGAGGGGCCTGGGCATTGTGGGGGTATTTCTCCTATTGGATAACACCTTTAAGTCCCAGAAAGCACTTTTAATTCCACACCAAAATTGTTATCTCATCGGGAATGCAAGTATTTACTAAAACGTACATGTCAGGGGATGACAGGTGCTCTTTAAATTTGTTTTCCAGACTACCTGAACATGCTTTGTAATATATTCTTTAAAATCTTGATTGCCCCTATGTTCTGTTCTGGGCTGTGGTCACATGACCATGTCCATGCAGCTTTTTCTTATTTCTTGTGATGTTATGCTCATGGGGGTGTCAGAGCAGCAACAGGGGCAGTGATAAGGGAGTGTCTATATAACTAGTTGGGTGGGAGGAGCTATAAACAAGCTGGGTGTTAGGGGCAATGATAGGGGAGTGTTTATATAACTAGATGGGTGGGAGGAGCTATAAAGTAGCTGGCTGTTGGGGCAGTAATAAGAGAGTGTCTATATAACTAGCTGTGTGGAGGGGCTATAAACTAGCTGGGTGTTAGGGGCGGTGATAGGGGAGTGTCTATGTAACCAGCTGGGTGGGAGGAGCTATAAACTAGCTGGGCATTGTTAGGGCCGGTGCTGGAGTGGTGACAGAGAAAGGAGAAGTGGGTTTGGTTGGATACAGGAATATGGAGTGCTGCATACAGGATAGAAACTAATTGATAGTGATCAGTTTACATGGAGAAAATGGGTCAGGAGAGTAAAAATTGAAAGAAAAAAAGAACAACATGAGGAAGATGTACATGAAGGAAGAAAATACATGAGCGTAACTGTTAAAAACAATAGCAATTCCTGGAAACCTTTAAGGGAAATAGCATTGAATATTAGGGTGTCCGGAAAACATAATTTATGAAAGATCTGTGGCAAAATTGTTACAGTTGCTACCAACAGGTGCTAAAAGTGGGTGACAGTAGCAGATATAAAGTTACAGAGACATACAGTAGGTGACAAGGGCAGATCACAACATTCTTGGGAAGATCATTGCTCAGTTGAAGCGGTGTGCTCTGCAAATAGAGTAAAAAATATCACATCTTGCAGAAAAGATGAGATGTTTTGGGGTTGCTTACCTTAAAGAGTCACTGTACATTCACACACTTTCATTTTATAGAGAATGGTATAACTAGCAAATTTCTAAATCACCTCATTTTAAAAATATGCCTGCATTCACATTAAAAGAAAAGCTGTAAAATCATGGCCACTAGGGGTCTCACTTCCATCGTATTTGTAGTCCACTGCCTGTTGTCATGCTAGATCCATCCCTTGTTGAAAGAGACACAGAAGATGGCTCACAGGAAATGGGGGGGGGGGGAAGTGTCACAGCTAACTAAGATCCTAAGTCTGGTAAAAGAACTGCTTCTACACTACTTTTGAAGATTATAGGAGCATCCTGAGTGTCTGTAAGTGTAGTTCTGTTTCTGTGATCTCTGGAAATAAAGAAAAATCATAGTGGGAAGTAAGAGAAAGGACATCACAACAGTACAGTGCTGGCATATTTCACAACAGGGAGACACCCACTGCTTCTGAGTGAAATGCATCTAGCTGTGCAACTGAAACAGGGAATTATATGGCTGAAAGAGATATTAAGGAAGTCCAAGAAAAGACCTGTTCCTTCACAATTATTATTGTACAAAGAAGCGCAGCCATTATGCAAACTTTTTTGAAAATTCAGGTACGCTTTAATAGTATATTTTTTAACTCTTTCAATTCCCAATGATAAGAGGAACGCTATTGAAGAGTCCTTTGAAGTGTCACTTACTGTGTATGCGAAATGCTAGGGGCACACATTGAAAGTGCTGAGGGCACGTTCACCTCTTTGTTTCACAGGGGAAAGATGACCATGGACTGTGTCTGGTATTGCAGCTCAACCCCGGAAGAAATGGCATGAGCCACAATACAGACACGATGTATGGACAAGAGTGGTTCTGTTTCTGAGGGAAAAAATGAACAGACTTTACTCTCCCTTACACTGACACTACAGCAGGTGAGCTCAGCCTGCAGCCCCCTTTGCTCGTGTACCTGGAAAATTGTGGCATTTCAATAAAAGTAGCACTTTCAGTATCTAAACTATGTACATGAGACATCAGTTACAACTAACCAAATAACCCTTTTAAGGAGAAAAAAATGTTTTTTACCACATGTACCAGAACTTAAATCCTGATGAGGTTAATGATGCCGTCATGAAGTGTATCACCTGATTATTGCTGTTGATAAGAAAAAAAAGGAGAAGTACCATTATGATAAGATATATCATTTAGAGTGGATGCAACTAATCTACACATCCACAACATATGAAATCTAGCCGCCATCATATGTCCCTTTCAGGCAGGAACGAGTCATTAAAAATCAAATGATCTGATACTACAGATATCATAGACTTCAAAAACACATTACCACCCCGATTGGCTTATGTGTATTTATATGAAATTGAAGTATATTTAAAAAAAATATTTTTTATTTGACTTTAATAAAACACAGTCCTGTCATATTGCACTTTTCACACTGGCCACTAGGGCAGACAAATGATTAAACTTGGCTGTAGATATACAGTAGATATAGCCCATAAACTTGTTACTTGCTGATTATCATTTATCAGTGAGCACTGTGTATCAATGTGATTCTGGTCAATTGTGAGCTCCAATCGGGACATATAATCTACAGGAATTCCCACCATTCATTAAACACATGTGGACTTAATTGTCCAAAACACATACGTGCATACCAAATGAAGGCTCATGATGGGGGCATGCACAGATGCCCAGTAGTAACTTAGTATAGTTTGCCCCCCTGCCACACCAAATTTGCTAGTATGTGTGTGTCAAATGCTCCAAGACAACATAGAATGCAAAGTTCAACACCCTAGATTTCTGACAAATTTACAATTATATTTTATTAATCAGAAGAGATTTTAATTAGACATATTGTAATAAAAGGTTGCCCTTGACTTCACCCACTTTATTGGATTTCTATGTCAGAAAACCTTTTGCTTCCCTTTACATATTATATTACAAAGCTATCTGCCTGTATCCACCACTAGTGAGAGTTCAGTGCATAAATATTTATTCAGTTACCATTGACTGCAATACAAGCTGTAACAATATCTTTGCACTGAGCTCCCTCTAGTGGCGGCAACAGGAAAATGCAGTGTTTTCATGTTGGGAACAGTAGATGGAGGACAGCACTCTTCCCTCCTCCACTCTGGGCCCTGTAGCAGTTCTTTGGTCAGTGCCTCTATGAAAGGGAAAGGTCAGTCAATTAACTGGGGATAACAGAGCATAAGTCTGTCAGATTGGAGAGTTCAGAAGTATAGATCTATTATATAGCATTATATATTAAATGACACGACATGCTGAGATAAAAAAATAAAAAATACTCTATGTTGTAGAAGTCACTAAATTAAAAAAACTCCCAGTAATCTCTTGGACAAGCTTTTTTGCACACATGCACAATATAGTGCAAAACCCCATCACATAGGGTTAAAGTGTTGTCTTACTTCAGTAAGTGTAATTTATCATGTAGAGAAAGTTAATACAAGCCACTTACTAATGTATTGTAATTGTCCATATTGCTTCCTTTGCTGGCTGGATTCATTTTTCCATCACATTATACATTACACATTTCTATGGTTAAAGACCACCATGCAATCCATCAGTGTTGGTCGTGCTTGCACACTATAGGAAAAAAAAACAGCCTAAATGTGCTCCCAAAGGAAAGGAAGCAATATGGGTAATAACAATAGATCAGTAAGTGCCTTGTATTAAGTTTCTCTACATGATAAATGCCACTTGCTGAAGTGAGGCAACCCCTTTAAGTTACAAATAATGCATTCAAATGTTTCTACAAACAGTATACCATACCATACAATTGCTGTCACAACAATGGGTACAGTACAGTGACATGCAAAAGTTTGGGCACCCCTGGTCAAAATTACTGTTACTGAGAACAGTTAGGCAAGTTGAAGATTAAATGATCTCCAAAAGGCATTCAGTTAACTTTTCAACATTTTAAGCAATATTAATGTTATTTTGGTTTTGCACAATTTTAGAGTGAAAAAAGGTAAGTACTACCTTGTAAAAGTATGGGAACCCAAGGAGATTTGAGTGCTCAGGTAACTTTGACTGAAGTCTCAGACCTTAAATAGCCTGTTAGGGTTAACTTAAGAAAAAACAGGTGATGCAGATTTCAAAGCTTTATAAATACTTCTAATCTTGTCCCAAAAAACAGCACCATGGGTTCTTCTAAGTAGCTACCTAACACTCTTAAAATGAAAATGGTTGAGGCCCACAAACCAGTAGAAGGCTATAAGAAGTGTGGGGAGTCGCTCTGGTAGATAGCGGTGCGGGTGCAGTATAGAGGCAAAAGGGAGTCCAGAAGGTGCAGCAAACAGTGTTTTATTCACTCTTGCATCAAAAATAAACAGCGAACAGTCACTTGGTGTTAAATCACACACATCAGAAAACGTGAGGTAAAACAAAATGTCCAAACACAGGTTCTAATCACCTGGGAGGTTTTAGGTGCGGGTTCGCACCTGGCTGTCGGCCCAGCCGCAAGATAATCCACCTCAGGCTTCCAGGCCGTCTGCACTCCTCCTTGCTGGGCTCCTGCTTCCAGCCCAGAGAGCTCCACAGCACCATCTGCAGCTCCAGGACAATCACACCCTCAGCTGCTGAGGAGGCTGCCTTTTAAAGGGTTTCTGTCACCAACTTTTGACATTATAAGCTGTCTGACATTAGCTATGTGCTAATGTCAGACCAGCTTGATAATGTCTTTTTTATAAAAATCCGCTGTATATATAGTCTGAAAAACTTATTTTTATATTATGTAAATTAGCCTCTAGGAGCAGGAGGCGTTGCCTGCTCCTAGCGGCTCCGTCCGACAACCTGCTGGCACGCCCCTTCACACTTTGATTGACAGTGCAGGGCAGCGATCCTCCTGCACTGTCTCGTTTCTGAATCGCGCGCCCGCGCGCTGCTCTGTATTCGGCGCAGGCGCGGTGAGGCAGAGGGCGCTGGTGCCTGCTGTCCTCTGCTCACCGCGCCTGCGCCGAGTACAAGCAGCGCGCAGCGCATTTCAGAACGAGGCAGTGCAGGAGGATCGCTGCCCTGCACTGTCAATCAAGTGTGAAGAGGCATGCCAGCAGGTTGCCGACGGCAGCCGCTAGGAGCAGAGCACGCCCTGCTCCTAGAGGCTAATTACATAATATAAAAGTAAGTTTTTCAGACTATATATACAGCGGATTTTTATAAAAAAGACATTATCAAGCTGGTCTGACAATAGCACATAGCTAATGTCAGACAGCTTATAATGTCAAAAGTTGGTGACAGAAACCCTTTAAAGGCCCGGATAAAGTCCGGCCTGGACCGTGGGGAGTAGGCACCCACCCAACTCTTTGCCTACTCCCAGTAAGAGCCGGCCCGGATTTGCTTTGCAGCCAAACTAACTAACAATGTCAAGCAGCACTAGCTGCTGCTGACACATAAAAACCCGGCTCTCACCTCACCGAGGCCAGGAACCTCGGTGACACGTATCGTCCGTCCATGACGGCACCTTGCGCCCTCTTACAGAAGCTAGAAAAGCGTTTTCAGGTTTCCATTTCCTCAGTGTGAAATGTAAATAGGGAATGGCAGTTAACAGGAACAGCGGAGGTCAAGAAAAGGTCTGGAAGACCAAGAAAACTTTCAGAGACAGATTGCTAGAAAAGCAAATCATAACTCCCGCTTGACTGCAAAAGACCTTCAGGAACATTTAGCAGACTCTGGAGTTGTGATACATTGTTCTACTGTTTAGCGACACCTGCACAAATATGACCCCAAATCAAGCTAGGGGTATGTGTCCTTTCTCAGGGGCATGTCCTTTCTCAGGGGCATGTCCTTTCCACTGTAGCTTTCTCCCTGTAACAGCATAAACAGCTGGTGGCAGTTTACAAGATGAAACAGCATGTGCGACCACCTGAGGACCTAAGGGTACGGAGCATTGAACACAAAGGATAATCCATTCCCAACCTCTTGCTCTGTCCCTTCAGACCATGCACTAGGCATAAAACGCATAACACATTATGAATGATGAGCGAAGTAATTAAAAAATGCCATTCGGCTCCTTCGCCGAATTTTACAAAAACATTTGCTTTGTGACGATGCGTCACTGTACCCCTCAGATGCCACGTTCATTGCTGATTGCGGCAACTGACAGCAATAATACTGTGTCAAATAAAAAAATCTATAAAATCATACTTACCCTCATCCATTTGATTGTGGAGAGCCGGCTGCTGCCATCTTGATTGAAGATCTAACACAAAATCTTGCGCGGCCTGTGATGATGTCGTCACGTTGGCCGGCATGGAGACGTTATACGTCACCAAGCATGGGATTTTGTGCAAGATCTTCAATCAAGATGGCAGCCACCAACTCTTCGCGCTCAAAGGGATGAGGTAAGAATGTTTTTTTTTTACATTTTTTAGCGCCATTCAGGGAAAGTTTTCCCTGAACGTCGTAGAGTTTGATTTGTTTAACACTACACATTGTATTGATTTTGGTTCCTTTAATGTGATGCATAAATAAAATATAACGTATCATTCACTAACATTGTTACAATTGTTCGAATTTCAGTTGTACTGATTTGGAGATTATTAATCTAAAGAAACTCGGATCTAGATATATGCTATCCTCATGCATATTTAATAGTATAATTTATTACCATGTAGCTCATCTGATCTAAAATTACACCATCACAAATGGAATATTAATCCTGCATTAATTAACTGACAACGAGCCAAAGTCAGAAAGGTTGCATAGCATTAGTGAATTTCACAAAATGTCCTCGCGTTTTCAAACACCCATGCAATTAAAAGCAAAGACTAAAAAGATATTATTAGGAAAGACGCAATTTCAGTTTGAACTGCAGAAAGGAAGAGATTTCTAAAAGTTTCATCGTTTGTCGAAATGTAAGAGCGAAAAAATATTAAATGCCAAAAGATACTGGATTTGTTGCGGAGAATGCAAAACGATCTGTCAGTTATTATTAATAAACAGGAGCACAAAAGCCTACAGCACAGTTCCTAATCTGAACAGCAGAAAATACGCTACCATGCAGCAATTTATAATTAAACGCTATGGACTCGCCCCATGAAAGCATTAGGGCCGATTTACCATTTTTGCCGTTGGGTGATTTTGTGCGTTCCGGATGTCTCCTATAAACAAATGCAGAATGAGACATGAAAAAATACAAAGGGGATCAGAGGAAGCATTGAATTAATCATATTATGGAACACAGTCGTCTCAGGTTTTGCTCTTTAGTATGTAACTACTCGAAGCAGTAATGAAGATCTCATATGCAGGGTTTGGATAAGCATGGGCTATGCCTATGGGGGTTTATTGTAAGGATGCCTTATGCTTTTACATCTCACCTTGGCTCACACCCTTCACAAACTGTATATTATTTATTTCTACTGTCATAAAGCAACCTGTTGTTGATCCATTTTTATATGTTTGAAGAAAAATGATGGTTTATCTTTTTTTCTTTACGCGTCACGATTTATATTAAAAAAATTGAAATATTGGTGTTTTCAACTCTTACAATAGGCCTAGGGTAGTTTCACATCTGAAGCAGGTAAATCCAGTAGTCTGTTCCAGCAGAGAAGCAGAATACCAGAGTTACCATCTTCAGCATAGCCGGACTCCACTGGGCATCTCCAGATCCCCATTCATTATAATGGGTTCTGGCAGGTTTCCGGCATAAATGCAGGCGTTCTGCCATAACAATACTGCTCCGTGCTTTTATCCCGAAAACCCGCAGCTATTGTTGATTCATTGTTATATGCTTTAAAAAAATGGTGGCTTGTCTTTTTTTTATTAATTGACGTGTCACGATTTATATAATTAAAAAAAGTGACATATTGGCCTTTTCAACTGTTACAATAGTCTAAGGATAGTTTAACATCTGTGGCAGGTAAATCCAGTTTACTGTTCTGGAAGAGGAGTAGACTATTGGAGTCTGGGTCCAGCATATGGACCTTATCAGGCACCTCCATAATGGGATCCAACAGTATTCCACTGCATACATTGATGCTGAAAACCTAGCGGATCCCCGCTGGATTCCATTATAGTGAATTGGGATCCACTTATAACTTGTGACTTTCTTTTTTCATCTTGTAGTATGTATGCTAGAGTCAGGGACATACCACTAACATTAATTGATAGAGATGTAGAAACTTCTCCTCCCTCTAGCATAGCGCTCTCTGTGCAAGTTACAGAGCATGCCCAAAAAACTCTTCAATCAAAGTCAATTCTTTACCGATATGTAAGCATTAGTGTTGAGCAAACTGAACCATCCAAAGTGGAATTCGATCCAAATTTCAGGAAAAATTTGAATTGCCACGAATCCAAATTTTCTGGCGATTCGTGAACCTTGTGGTATCAAATCAAATTTTTTAGAAAGTGTCTGTTGCACATGTTACAAAGTAAAATTAACAAGCTTGGGTTAAAAATCATTTGAATACTACTGATTTTAGGTTGTTCATGTTCTTTTGTACATAAGTAATTCCGTTAATCCTTGATTCTATAACTGGGGTGAAATTGCGATCTGTTACCACTGATTTTATGGGGTTCACTTTTTTTATATATACCGTATTTTAGGAGTCGAGGATAAGAAGAAAAAAATATTTTCCATTACACCTCAGGTCAGACCAGCAATCAGATCCCCAATGTTAATCAGACCTCAACTCACAGCCCCAATCAGACCCCCAATATTAATCAGACCTCAAATCAGCCTCAGATCAACCCTCAACCTTCAGCCATCTATCAGCCCCTCGTGACAGCCATTAGCCCCCCATGTCAGCCATCATGCCCCCATGTCAGCCATCAGCTCTCCATGTCAGCCATCAGCCCCCCATGTCAGCCATCAGCCCCCCATGTCAGCCATCAGCCCCCCCATGTCAGCCATCAGCTCTCCATGTCTGCCATCAGCCCCCCATGTCAGCCATCAGCCCCCCATGTCAGCCATCAGCCCCCCATGTCAGCCATCAGCCCCCCCATGTCAGCCAGCCCCCAGCAATCAGCACAAATAAAATAAAAAAACTAACTTACCTCTCCTGCTCCTGGACGCCACCGCTCCTCACCACCAGCGCTCTCTCTCTTCTTCCTGGTCCTCGGCTGTCAGCTGTGAAGGCTGCACACAGTGTGAGGTCACATGGTGCGCAGCCCTGCACAGCCGACAGCCGAGGGGAGGACCAGGAAGCGGTGAGTACAGATCCTTCACCACTTTCCAGTACGCCGGTACTAATGAAGCGCTTCCAAAATTCCACTTTGGGGGAAAAAAAGTACGTCTTATGGGGTGAAAAATACGGTAAGTAAATCTGTTAATCCTTGATTCTGTAATTGGGGTGAAATAGCAGGATGATACTACAGATTGGGCTAATGCACACAAATTAATTTGTTTTCCTTGTCCGTCCATTTTTTTTGCGGCTCGTATGAAAAACCATTTACTTCTGTGTGCATTCCGTTTCCGTATGTCCACATGGCCATTTTTCAAAAAAGATAGAACATGTTGTATTCTTGTCTGTTTTGCGGACAAGAATAGGCATTGTTACAATGGATCAGCAAAAAAAAACAGATGCAATATGGACATCACACGGATGTCATCCGTATTTTTTGAGGATCCATGTTTTGAAGACCGCAAAATACATACGGTCGTGTGTATGAGCCCTAAAAGTAACACCTGTCACCTGCCTGTCATACTGATGCAAAGTAAGAGTTTCCCTACCGCAGCGGACTAGCTATGCATGTTTCTGCAACACACAGTGATGTACACCGAGATACACGGTCCCTGCAGCCAACAAATAGCTGATTTTTAACGTGCTTTGTGACAAATTAATTCAAATCAAATAGGATTTTTGGGAAAAATTTGCCGAATCGTCCAAATCAAATTTTTAAAACTTCGCTCTAGTAACCATTATTCAATGACTTTGTGATTCAAACTGTTGAATGAACCCTTGAGACATTTCAAAAAGTTATGAGTTATTTCCACTTTTAAAAAAGATGTCTACAGATAATATATTTGAAACATAGGCAATCTTGTAATATCTATAAGTTGTGAACGCTTCTTTATTCAGCTAATAATAAGTCATCAGTAAGTCATCAAAAGCCACAATAGGCCATCAAAATCTGATTTGTGGGGGTCTGAGACCCCTACAGATCAACTGCACCGAAGTAGCTCTGGAGCGAGAATCAGGCACTGGAACTACACATCCACACATCTATTGTGTATTGGACACAGCTGGTTACTGCAGCACTGCTCCCATCCACTTCAATGGGGGCAGTGCTTCTGTAAGCGGCTCAATCCACTACACAATAGATGGAGGTTCTGGTGCAAGAGCTACTTTAGAACAGATGATCGATGGGGGGTGCAGGGTGTCAGACTCCAGCCTATTAGATATTGGTGGCCTACTCTGAGGATCAGTAATTAATTATTTTATTAATTATATCCCTAGCTGACCTTTATTAAGTAATTTTGTTCTCCTTTGAAAACCCCTTTAATAATTATTGTCTTCATAGTATAGATGTGCCCAGATGTCATGGCCTATGTATATCCATCAAGGGCCACCAAATAATATAGAAAAGATCTTTTATGTTTGATAATTGAAACAATTACTCCATAATCTGCCAGTTCTGCTCTTCAGCCTGCCGATTCTACAGCAAAGTGTCTCTGCCAATTTACAGTACAATCAATTATTTAGCAAAAACAGCTCTGCCGCTCTGTTACTAATAGGATTTGATTCCCACTGACTTTGAAAGCCAAGTGGCAGACTTTGTCTGAGCTGTTCCTGACCTTTGTGGAACAGAGACCCAGTAGGAACTGCGTGAGTTTTTCTAACCTGTCAATGAATAATACACTGCAAAGTCAGTAGGAGTGCACGTTTTGATGTATGTACTACATAACGACACCTCCAGACAAAAAAATGTTATAAAATATCCACAGGTCTAAAAGGTTGTTCTCTATGTGTCTCCTTTCTGAGGCTGTCATAGAAGGTGTTTTCTTGCAGCAGGCCTTTGATTACCGTACTTGTGGATGCATTGTAATGAATAACTTGAAAAGGAGAATGTACTTGACTGTATATACAAAGCAAATACAAAATGTAATTACTGAGCAATGAACGGTGCGGCTCTTGCCACATCAGCACCAACCAAAAGAAGGTTTTGACTTAAAAAACTACAGCATATTCAGTAGTAGCAGATACATCAGATCCATATTCCTGGTGTTGTCTCCACACTATGCATGAAGGCTGCAGGAGGTCTCCAGCCCTTCTAGCAACTTTGATGTGCCCATCAATGGCAATCAATAGTGTTCAATGATAAAAGCAGGTTCTAACTTGGTACTATTGATGGTCGCATCACAGGAGAGCTGGAGAGAGCCTACTGCCATCATGCATAGTGTGGAAATACAGAAGCCCAACAGCAGTTGTCATGGTGTGGGCTGCCATTAGCTACCATGCATGTTCCTATCTGGCATTCATGGTGAACAGTTATATGCAAAATAAATGTTGAGCCCCAGTATTGGGTCTACAACACAGTGAAAGCCAGATATCCCTCAAAGGAAGGAAAACCGAGCAAAGGGGTGTCCCCATTACAGAGATCACCAAATCCACCATATTAAGTGGCCCCTATGTCAAGATCCCGCTTTTTTACAAGCTTTAGGGAAGACCTAAGCCAGTTATCCATCCACAGACAGCTGTTTCGGGGTGAAACCAGCCTTCAGGACATCGTGGTTCCAGTCCTACTGAATGTTTTTGACTCAGGAGATGTGGTGTTCCAACAAGATAACACCCGTACACACCCTGCCTGTGCTACCCAGTGTGCTCTTCAGGGTATCCAACAGCTTCATTGGCCATCTCGATTTACTGATTTCTCTCCCATCAGAATGCCTGGGACTGGATGGGGTAACAGATCTCCCATACACAGCAGCCAACAACCACCTTGGCCAAACTACGGGTCCAAGTTGAAAGAAGTTATGAGATATCACAGGACAACATCCAGCATCTGTATGACCATTACCAGCCTGCATCGCAGCAAGGGGAGATGCCACCCAGTATTAATATGACCCTGCTTCAATATATACCCTGCTGCAGAACCCAAAATAAAGGGGGCACCACCTTGTATGTGATCATTGATCAAGCACCACCACCAGTTTATACTTTGGCAGTCTCAGCATAATCCATTGTTTTCTAGGTGTTCATTTCCCATTTTACCCCAGTGTTTATGGACCTTAAAGAGTTTGTGTAGTCAGTACATATTGATGACCTATCTTTAGGTGATCGGTGGGGGTCACCGACACCCCTGCAGATCAGCTGTTTGAAGAGGAGTTGGTGCTAGTATGTGCACTGCTTTCTCTTCAACATTACACTGCGCTTCTCATCGCATACAGAGGCGCTGCGGTGTAATTACAAGTGCTTGCCCCATTAAAGTAAATGGAACCAGTACAGTACAAGTATAATTACACTGTGCATCCAAGACTTCCGAGACAACGCACAGTGTAATCTTGAAGAGGAAGCAGTGCTTGTACGAGTGCCACCTCCTCTTCAAACAGCTGAATTCCTCTTCGTCCATGGAAGTGGGTATGTTAATGGAGAAATCAGCCAGTTGTGGAAAATCTGACAATTATTGTATGTCTATGGCCAGCTTTAATTAACTGTGTTCACATTATAGATTGCATTTCCATTTGGAAGACTGTTCCCATTATCAATGAATTCCAGGTCAACTACACTGCCGAGCAGAATGGAAGGTAAACAGGTTGAGAGGCACAAGCTGTGCATACAAATCAATGGGTCAGGCTGCAATGATTTCTTAAACTTTTATTTATTGCTTCAAAAGTACAGGCCTGGAAAGATTTGTTTGTGTTTAAGTCACCAAATTGGCTTCTACAATTGAAAAGGACGGATCCACAAAAGATAATTTTTCCTCCGTCTTATGCAAAAGAAATCATTATTATCTACCGGCTGCAGAGCAAACAGATAATCAATTGGTTTTTAAAGTACAGGAGACATTTATGTAACAATAGAGGATGCGGAGAATGGTTTATATAATGTTACCCTATTTCTGCAATATTCATGTATTCTTCACTGAATATACAGCTCATGCTACCGTATTCTATTAAAGGGGTTCTCCAAGTGTTTAAACACTGATGACTTATCCTCAGGATAGGTCATCAGTGTGTGATCAGCTGCTCCTTGGCCATGTGAGGATGAACGTGACATCACTGGCCTAGGAAGAGGCCTCAGTGCTCACAGCGCCCCAGTCTCTTCAAGCAGCTGAGCGGTGGGGGTATCAGGAGTCTAATCCCCCACCCATTAGATATTGATTACCTACCTGAGGACAGGTCATCAGTATTAGGGTACGTTCACACGACGACATTTGTCACGCGACGTTAAGTCACGCGACAAATAAGGCACAACTTTACTGCAACATTTGTCTCGCGACTATTTTTATAATGGGAGTCTATGGTGTCGCATTGACATCTTGAATGGATTTTTTGCAACTGTTGCGTCTCAGTCGCAGTATGTCGCATGTCGCAATGCGACGCTATAGACTCCCATTATAAAAATTGTCGCGCAGCAATAGTGCGACTGATTGTCGCGTGACAAATGTCGTCATGTGAACGTACCCTTAAACACACAACCCCTTTAACTGTCTATGTCTTAACTTATAAAGCATTCACATATTTTAGGGTATATAGTGTCATCATATGTCATGTATTAGAAACTATTAATGCAAATGTGCAGTACCCCTGACCTGGGGACATCTGCAAACTGTTTATTGTCTATGCATTGTAATGTTGTATATTTCATGTTTTGGTCTTAATTTCCAGTAAGGAATATGGATGGCAAATGCTTGGCAGGAACAGATCTAACCACCCTGTTCTTCCCCTCTTGGTAGGAGTGGGATGGTCCTGCTTTCTGCCAGGAGAGGGAGTTCCTGTACAGACACAGAAAGGAGAGAAAGCACACTGCTGAGCTCCTGTCCCTGTGAAAGATTCTCCAAAGATATCAATGTAATCCAGCCTCAAGCACATACTTGAGAGACAAAGAAGCATGAATAGCTGAAAATCTGCATAATAGAAACTACGGTAAGGTGAGGGACTAGGGCTCAGACACCCATCACCCAAGACTACTACGAGGCTAGTTAAAACTCAAGTCTAGACCTAATAGTGAACATCTACACTTACAAGTGCTAAGTTACAGCCATTCAGCCTGCCTCCATAATTCCTTACTGGTGCCAAAAATTGCAGTTTAAATCTGCTGCTATTGAATGTACCAAAAGTTATGTGCTGCAATTAGTTAAAAGAGACTGTTATATATAGATCATTTAAATGGTATTTTGCTGTTTATAATGCTATATTTTTGCTGTACTGCGTTCCAACAATGGCACATTCCAAATGATACTTTATTGTAAATTCTACTGTATAATACATGAGTATATTATAGTATCCATCTCTTTGCTGCTTCATTTGCAGATATGAGTAAAGGCAATTATCCATTTAATAACATTTGGGTATTGCCATGGGAAAATGTAACAATATTTGTCAGTAAAATGATTACAGTGTGCATTATTAAGATGAGTTAATAATGAATAATATGAGTAATAAACACCATAGCCCTCACATAGTATGGCAGTAAATGTATATGAACTTCAGTAGATCACAAGAAGTAATTTACTGCTTTGGTCGATAGTATTTATCGTTTGCCACTGCTTTAGAGAATCATGACCTACCGCAGTCACCACATTATCTGGTTTACCCCCCAAATGAGCACATTCATCTAAAAAATATCTAATAAATTAACAGCCCCCAGAGATAATGTTGATAGTAAAATAATTAGGTTTTATTGTTTTAATTTGTTGTTTGATTGGTTTTCTATACTGCACTACTCCATGTCTTTTATCAGTAACCCAGGTAACAAGGAAGGTGCTCCAGAGTAACAGATCCTTCATTATGATGGTGGGTTTTGCCACCCAAGACAGTTAAGCCTGGTGCTTGTTTTATCTTCCATGCCTTTTCTATGATCTTTGGGCCAATAGATATTGGCGATTGTTTGTTGGGGGGCCAGCACAGGTAGCAAAGGGGTTAAGACCAACTAGTGTAAGGCTAGTTTTACATTAGAATTAAAATCTTCCGGCAGAGGAACAGTTTGCCGGAGTTCATTGTATCTGGCATAACTGGTGCTTGTATTCGTTTTTGTCCATCCAAATCCCGACACTAATGCCGCAAACAGGCCAGATTCCCTGCAGGGTCCCAATATAATCAATGGGCTCCAGCAGCAAAAGGCAGTATCTGACGATGCTGGATATGATGAACTCCGGCAGGCTGTTTATCTGCCGGAATGGCCTACCGGAAGTTTGTAACACTAGTGTGCAACTAACCTTAGCCCAGAGCCAGATTATAGAGAACATATAAGGTATGTGCCCTGGGGCCCCTATCACCTTCAGAAGGAAGCCTCGGACAAAATGCACACACACTCTGATAGACATCTAGTGGTTCTGTCTAACCAAGAAGAGTTGGAGGTGACATATAAAAGTTCTAAAAAGTCTAAAGTGCCTCATACACCTTAGGCTATTGTCAGGCTAACTTCCCATTTGTCTGCGGAACCTACCATTTATGGCAGGAACAGCCAACAATCTAATGTATATGGGGTGTTCCTAACTGTACCCCAACAGGTGCTTTGAATTTCAATGCACAATCACTCTAACCTGAATCTAGCTTTGGCTGAAAACACTCTCTTCAAGGACTCCATATCAGCCACATGGTCTCCTTGCCTACACCCTTCAGAAAAACTATTATTATTGAGAATTTACAAACTCTATATATGGTATATTAGTACATCCTTGAGATCAGTAGCAGAACATGAATAAATCAATGATACAGCTGCCAGGAGATATTAGAATTCTATTCATAGCTGGTTTATAGGGACAGTTGCTTAAGGGCCTTCACCAACTAGTTCCCTCCAAAGATGTTAATGTTTACATGTCATAGAAGAGGTCATTCATTATGTCATTTTTAGTAAAATACTGTATATATACATACATAACTAAGAACAAGATATCTATTCTCCTATGTGCACTGGTACCTAGAAGAAATGTAATGGTTTAGTGTGCATTTTTATTGCCATGGGTAGCAGGGAATATGCGAAACAAGATGATCTGACCACCTTCACTCCAACTCAATGATTTTCCTCCAAGTTACTAAATCACCAGAAAATGTTCAGACTGGCAATTGCTGTCTTATATAATGCAGGATGAGAAGAAAAAAAAGATAAGATCCAAAAATGATGCGCTCCCTTTAGACCAAAGGTCCTCAATTTGTAAATACAGACACCCTGTAAGGTAGAAATTGCAAAATGCCTTTCTTTAAAAACACAGACAACAGAGAGAATTTAACAAGTTGTTTTTTCTTCTCATCTGGCTTTATTTGGTCAGTAAAAATGTCTCCTAAATGGTGGTTCCAGCAGTTGCGGCACAAGGGCCAAACGGCCATATACGCAAACATTGTCTCATACAACAGCATCGGGTAAGCACCAGTCAACTGGAAAGAGGTTTTAGTGTTGGTGACCTGACAGTATTACACTCGGGAGCGCGATGTCTGGTTTTTGTGTATTTCCAGTTATATATTGCAGTCACTTTTTACAATCCATTTTTTTTTTTCGTTTCATCTACGTTATATTTTACTTATGGAGGGGAACACGTTCATCTGGCTGGAGAGTCGTAAACCGCCAGGAAGAGAAGACTGGAAAATCAAGTCATCAATTTATTCTGAAGAAAATGTCCTGTAAAAATTCCTCACTTACAAGCAAATCAATTCACAATTACTGTAATGCCAGGAAGAAAGTAGCCCGGCTCCTGCAGTCTGAGAAAGTTGGGTCATATTTTTACTTTGTTGTAGATATTCTTATATTAAGACCTCAGAAATAGTAAGTAGAGAGACAACTGGTGTTCTGCGTATAGGTAATGGAACTGTACGATAAATCAATCCAGACTGTCTGCAAAGTATGCAGCGTGTTGTAGTTCTAGGACAGGGGTCAGCAACCTCCGGCACTCCAGGTGTTGTGAAACTACATCTCCCATCATGCACACTTGCTTGGCTGCTCTCTAAACTCCCACCCATCTCCCACAACAGCTGAAGTGCCGAAGGTTGCTGATCCCTGTTCTAGGAGGACATGGCAGACCCATGTAAATGAAATCTGTATGTCACACCTGAATCAATGGCACATGCACTGCCTTTACAAGGATTCTATCTACTATCTATCTATCTATCTATCTATCTATCTATCTATCTATCTCATGTCTGTCTACCCATCCATTAATCTATCCATTAAACTATCTATCTACCTACCTATTTAATATCTATCTATATACGTATCTATCTGTCTGTCTATCTATTATCCATCTATCTAGTTATGTATCTCATATCTGTCTATCCCTCCATCCTTTCATTAATCTATCTTTGTACTCTATCTATCTATCTATCTATCTATCTATCTCAGCTATCTATTCATATATCCTTCTAGATGGGGCTGTAAATGATGCAGCCTGATGTAGTTCTATGAGGACATGGTTGATCCTTTATAATAAAGTCTACCTGTTATACCTGAATCCATGACACGTGCCCGGCCATTACAAAGATGCTGTCAATGACCTTCGGCTGATCTGTATTGCTACCAAAAAGAGTCCTATTGCTGCCTGTTTACCAACAGCTATGTCATTTTGGAGTGAAGCCATACAGATGGGTCCTCATACTGATGCCCAGAAACATGCAAGCAGAAGGGGACAATATTAATTTGATTTCTGGCATCTCTTCATCAGATAGGGAATGCTTCACCTACTGTATGTTTTTTCTGCTAGTAAAAACAGATAGGAACATATCTTCATTTTTCTAATCTGTTTTTATTTTATGATTATAGATTTTTTTTATTCTATTTCCTGAACATGCTTATGGGGGTGGCCTGCTTGCTTGTTGTTAAAGTGGTTATCCCACGACTAATGTAAAAAATGAAAATAATACGTCATATAGTACATGACAATCTCTTTCTAACAAACCGAGAACTAGCCCTGTACCTCCCCTGGATCCAGAGATCTCCCCATTAAATGGGCAGCATGGTGGCTCAGTGGGTAGCACTGGTGCCTTTCAGCACTGGGGTTCTAGGTTTAAATCCGACCAAGGATAACATCTGCATGGAGTTTGTATGCTCTCCCTGTGTTTGAATGGGTTTGCTCCGGTTTCCTCCCACACTCCAAAGACATACTGATAGGGACCTTAGATTGTGGGGGGCAGTTGGATGCTAATGACTGTGAAGCGCTGTGGAATATAGTAGTGCTATATAAATGCATGAAATAAATAAATAAATTCATCGCTCTGCTAGATTTATATCAACCCAACAGCTCAAGGGGAGTGTCTATTCTGCTGCAGCTAAGGGAGTGTGTCCTTTCTGCTGGAGCTCTCTCCCTATCACAGCCCAGATGACACATTGTAGTTCATGTTTATGGTAAATTTTAGTCAATACGTTTTACCTTTATTTATGAAAAAATCCAAAAGTTAACACAAATTTGAAAAAATTCACTGTTTTCAAAATTTGAATCTCTCTGCTTTTAAGACAGATAGTGATGCCTCATAAAATATTCATTAATTAACATTCCCCATATATCTACTTTATGTGGGCATCATTTTGGTAATGTCATTTTATTTTCTTAGGATGTTAGAAGGCTTAGAATTTTAGAAGCAATTGTTAAAATTTTTAAGACAATTTCCAAAACCCACTTTTTAAGTGGTCTGAAGTCACTTTGGTCTGAATTCTCAATAATAATAGTTTTTCTGAAGGGTGTAGGCAAGGAGACCATGTGGCTGATATGGAGTCCTTGAAGAGAGTATTTTCAGCCAAAGCTAGATTCAGGTTACAGGTTAGTGGTCTGAAGTCACTTTGTGGGGCTTACATAGTAGAAACCCCCCATAAATGACCCTATTGTAGAAACTACATCCCTCAAGTTACTAAACACTAATTTTACAAACTTTGTTAACCCGTTCGGCGTTTCACAAGAATTAAAGGAAAATGGAGATGAAATTTCTAAATTTCACTCTTTTGGCAGATTTTTCCTTTTAATCCATTTTTTTCTTAAACACATCGAGGATTAACAGCCAAACAAAACTTAATATTTATTACCCTGATTCTGCGGTTTACATAAACACTCCAAATGTGGTCGTAAACTGATGTAAGGGCACACGGGAGAGCACAGAAGAAAAGGAGCGCCATATGGTTTTTAGAAGAGAGATTTTGCTGAACTGGTTGCTGAACTGGTTTTTAATTGCCATGTCCCATTTCAAGGATAAGGCGCCAGTTTTATTGGTACTACTTTGGGGTACATATGACTTTTAATTGCTCTATATTATGTTTTTTGTGAGGCAAGGTAGCCAAAAAATGGCTGTTTTGGCACTGTTTTTATTTTTTACAACATTCATCTGACAGGGTAGATCATGTGCTATTTTTTTAGAGCAGGTTGTTACGGATGCAATGATATCAAATATGTCTACTTTGTTTGTTTGTTTCAGTTTTATATAATAAAGCATTTTTGGAATAAAAATTAGGAAGTTTTTATTGGTACCATTTTTGAGTACATATCATTCATTATTATACTTTATGGGGCAAGGTGACCAAAAAATTGGTTGTTTTAGCACAGTTTTTATTTATTTATTTTTACAGCGTTCACCTGAGGGGTTAGATCATGTGAAATTTTTATAGAGAAGATCGTTATGGATGTGGCAATACCTAATATGTATACTTTTTCTTATTTATTTAAGTTTTACACAATAATAGCATTTTTGAAACAAGAAAAAATCATGTTTTACTGTCTCCATATTCTGAGAGCCATAGCTTTTTTATTTTTTGGGCGGATTATTTGCGGGATGAGATGACGCGGTGCCTATGACTTTTTGATCGCTTGGTATTATATTTTTTGTGATGTAAGGCGACAAAAAAAGGCCTTTTTTTTAGACTTTTTTTTTTTTACGGTGTTCATCTGAGGGGTTAGTTCATGTAATATTTTTATACAGCAGGTTCTTACGGACACAGCGATACCTAATATAAATACTTTTTTTATTTATTTAAGTTTTACACAATATGGTTGTTAAAGAGACGGCGATACCTAATACGTAAACTTTTTTTTTTTTTTTCACTTTTAACACAATAAAAGCATTTTTGAAACAAAAAAAATCATGTTTTAGTGTCTCCATATTCTAACATAGTAACATAGTACATAAGGCCGAAAAAAGACATATGTCCATCCAGTGGAAGGCAAAAAAAAAACTGTGAGGTAGAAGCCAATTTTCCCCACTTAAGGGGAATAAAAAATTCCTTCCCGACTCCACTCAGGCAATCAGAATAACTCCCTGGATCAACGACCCATCTCTAGTAGCTATAACCTGTAATATCATTATACTCCAGAAATACATAACTTATTGTACTCACCATCACCACTTCCTCAGGCAGAGAGTTCCATAGTCCCACTGCTCTTACCGTAAATAATCCTCTTCTATGTTTGTGTACAGACCTTCTTTCCTCCAGACGCAGAGGCTGTCCCCTTGTCACAGTCCTGGGGATAAATAGATTATGGGAGAGATCTCTGTACTGACCTCTGATATATTTATACATGGTTATTAGATCTCCCCTCAGTCCTCTTTTTTCTAGTGAATAACCCTCATTTTGATAACCTTTCAGGGTACTGTAGTTGCCCAATTCCAGTTATTACTTTAGTTGCCCTCCTCTGAACCTTCTCCAGCTCTGCTATGTCTGCCTTGTTCACAGGAGCCCAGAACTCTACACAGTACTCAATGTGTGGTCTGACTAGTGATTTGTAAAGTGGTAGGACTATGTTCTTATCACGGATGTCTATGCCCCTTTTGATGCAACCTATTATTTTGGCCTTGGTGGCAGCTGCCTGAAACTGGTTTTTGCAGCTTAGTTTGCTGTTTATTAAAATTCCTAGATCCTTTTCCATGTCAGCGTTACCAAATGTGTTTCATCATCTAGTATGTACGGGTGACTTGCATTATTCCTTACCATGTGCATATTTTTACATTTGTCAGTGTTAAACCTCATCTGCCACTTCTCTGCCCAAGCCTCCAATCTATCCAGATCCCTCTGTAGCAGTATACTGTCCTCTTCAGTGTTAATTATTTTACACAGTTTAGTGTCATAGTGTCATCTGCAAAAAATGATATTTTACTATGCAAGCCTTCTACAAGATCATTAATAAATATATTGAAAAGAATAGGGCCAAATACTAACCCCTGAGGTACCCCACTAGTGAAAGTGACCCTCTGTTTTCTATCACTCAAACAAAATAATAGATTATCTCAAGGAGACCAGCTACATTGCTCCCGATTAGCCAGAATCCTACTACACACTGATGAGGGGCAACACCCTGAAACAGCTGTCTGTGGATGGATAACTGGCTTAGGCTTTCCCCGTCACATCCTTAAAGCTTGTAAAAAAGCGGGATCTTGACATAGGGGCCACTAAATATAGTGGATTTGGTGATCTCTGTAATGGAGACACCCCCTTTGCTCGGTTTTCCTTCCTTTGACGGATATCTGGCTTTCATTGTGTTGTAGACCCAATACTGGGGCTCCACATTTATTTTACAATTCTATCACTCAACCAGTTACTTACCCACATACAGACATTTTCTCCCAGTCCGAGCATTCTCATTTTAAATACTATTACTATCCTTTTATGTGGTACAGTGTCAAATGCTTTGGAGAAGTCCAGATATACGACATCCATTGATTCGCCGCTGTCAAGTCTAGAACTTACCTTCTCATAGAAACTGATTACATTTGTTTGGCATGACCGATCCCTCATTAAGCCATGCTAATATGGCGTTATTTGCTTATTTCCGTTAAGATCCTCTAAGATAGCATCTCTCAGAAACAGTTTACCACGACAGATGTTAAACTTACCGGCCTATAGTTTCCAGGCTCTGTTTTGTCACATTTACTATGCGCCAATCCTGTGGAACATTCCCTGTCCATATAGAGTCCGCAAATATCAGAAATAATGGTCTGGCTATGACATTACTTAAGGATACAGGGGTGTATGCCATCAAGTCCTGGCATCTGTCTATTTAATGGGGAATTTATATTTACATTCAGCAGTGATGGTCCGTGCCACAAATCAGGCAGGTGCAGCTCCTGCACCCACCCGATCAGCCCGCCGTACATGTACGACGCTGGTCCTTAATTCACGTCCACCAGCTCCGTACATGTAAGGGCAGGGTCCTTAAGGGGTTACAAATGTCCATAACAAAAACAACGATATTGTGGGGAAAAAAAAGATGAAAAGTAGTACAGGTTCCAAAGACTTGCACTGTTGTTATTAGACATCCCTTATTATTTAATACTCCAGCATATATTTATTGGTTTTATTTAGAGGCATCAAACAATATGCTCACATCTATTATCTGAACAGAGTATTGTGTGTTAGAAATTTTATTACCGAGAGGCAGATGGAAATGCTTTTAGGAACAAATGTTTTTCTTGCTATTAAGGTTACCGATATGTTTAAAAATATAAATTAAAGTCTTGCAATGCATTTGTGTAAAGGAAGCTGTGGCAATATTAGCATTTGCATTAGCATGAGCTATAAATACATACTAAGTACTAAGACACAATTAATTGTGTGCAAGTTATGGAAATATTGTAATAGTCTATTGTTTTAATGGGGGTAGAAACTTTACGCTGCTACCAGTAGTGATAAGGAAGCAGAACTTTACATTCCAATAAAAGTGTTGTAGAATTTAATGTTAGGGCACTTTTACACTAGCGTTATTCGTTTCCGGTATTGAGTTCCGTCCTAGGGGCTCAATACCGGAAAAAAAAATGATCAGTTTAATCCTAATGCATTCTTCCTGGCCGGAGAAAATACCGCAGGATGCTGTGGTGTTTTCTCCATACAAAAATCCGGAACACTTGCCGGAATGCCAGATCCGGCATTAATTTCCATTGAAATGTATTAATTCCGAATCCGTCATTAAAATTACCACATTTACTAGTGATGAGCGAGTATTTTTGGCCGAGTATTGGTTCGGCTCAAGCATCGCTATGCCTGGCGCTTGGCTTAACTTGGCCGACCACTACATGTGTTCGTCGCTTTGCTCGAGTCTCCTCCCCGCACGTTTGGCGCCTCCTAAGCAGCCACTCAAGGTCCAGGTAAGTAATTTCCTTCAGTGTAAGGCCATAGCCATGTTAGCTGTAAGCCTTACACTGATTGGCTGGCCGGAACATGTGATACAAGTTGATATAGGAACTGAGGTCTGGCTCTCAGATTATTCAGCGTCAGGGAGAGCACACAGTAGGCAGGGAAAGATAGTGTTTGGCTGTAAACTTACTGATTTTACTCCAAAAACCTTATCGAAAGACCAAACAGTCCTTTTAAGGACCACAGTGTGTGTTTGACAGCAGTGCAGCACATTTTTTCTTTAAGAAGGTTTAATTCAGCACCATCAGGGACCGGCGTCTTCAGGAAGGGACGGATAGTGCAGTGCTTGAAAATCGCTTTCTTAAGTACCCAAACTTCTAAAAGACAGAAAGATTTAAGATTAGTGACATCCACAGTATGCGATCAGAAAGCAGTGTGTGGAGCAGACATTATAAAAAGGGACTTATTCACCAGAGTGTGCCTTCTAGTGAGATATACACTGCACCATCATAAAGCAGTGTGTTGGGCAGACATTATAAAAAGGGGATTATTCATTGCAGTGTGCCTGCTAGTGAGATATACACTGCACCATCATAAAGCAGTGTGTTGGACAGACATTTTAAAAAGGGGCTTATTCACTACAGTGTGCTTGCTAGTGAGATATACACTGCCCCATCAGAAAGCAGTGTGTTGGGCAGACATTATAAAAAGGGGCTTATTCACTACAGTGTGCCTGCTAGTGAGATATACACTGCACCATCAGAAAGCAGTGTGTTGGGCAGACATTATAAAAAGGGGCATATTCACTGCAGTGTGCCCGCTAGTGAGATATACATAGCATCATCAGAGAAATAATTTTTTCTGGGAAAATTACCCTAATTTGTGCCATATCTGTGTGTGTGTTCAATCCGCAACCGTTATATTAATTACTCCAGCAGAGAGTGATTTATATTTTGGCCATAGTTAAACGTATATACAGTATTCCAGCAGAGAATACATATTATTTGAAATCCAATATGGAACTATATCTGAATACAGTGTGTATATTACAAATTCCATTATTTTGGGCCTAGTTTACTGGCCGAAATCTGTTGTATTTTGCTTGCAATACTGAACTACATCTGAATACAGTGTGTATATTACAAATTCCATTCATCTGGGCCTTGTAAAGTGTCCACAACCTGTGGGTTTTTGTATCCCATACTGAACTGTATCTGAAAACACTGTGTCTATTACAACTTCCATTCATCTGGGCCTTGTAAAGTGTCCAGAACCTGTGGGTTTTTGTATCCCATACTGAACTGTATCTGAAAACACTGTGTCTATTACAACTTCCATTTATCTGGGCCTTGTAAAGTGTCCACAACCTGTGGGTTTTTGTATCCAATACTGTCCTGCATCAGAAAACGGTGTCTTTAGTGGACAGTAAAACAATCTGTGCCACATCTAAAGACAAAACCATTAATATGAAGAAGGCGCACACAAAGGGAGAGGAAAGTGGGCGTGATGCTGATGGTTCACGCAGAAGCTGGGCTCAATGAAACAGAGTTAAAATAATGTAGCAGAGGGCCACCAGGTGCGCTAACCCTCTAAAACAGTGAAGGCGATGGCGACCCTATTAGAGACTAATTGCCCAAACTGCAACCACAAACACACTTATTTATCGCAAAGTGCCCACACAATCATTTACCCTGAATACTACAGTCCAATATAGTATATCTTCCATGTTCCTTTTTATTTAGCTATAGTAGCCTGCCTACAGTCAATTTGCTGCCTGTGCCATTCATTGCGTACCTGACGCTGATGATTGGAAGGAAAAATGTAAGGCAAATTGGTGCACCACAGACTTTTTCAAGGGTAAGTGTACCCACAGAGAGAGCACTGAGTGTCACATCTGGCACCTATGCAAGAGTTTCACTGACCCTACTGACCCTATAAAACATTATTTTGCCAGGGCAGCCTAAAAGCATGTTCATATGATGGAGGAGGAGGAGAAGGACGAGAAAAAGGAGATTGAACCATATAACCTTTTTGGTTGTGGCAGAGGTGCATGTGAATACAGTGTATTCAGTACATTACAAACAACACATTTAAAATGCCTTATGCCACTTTCATCTGGTGGAGTAGAGAAGTCAGGGGCAATCCAGGCCCGGTTCATTTTTATAATAGTGAACCTGTCATTTTCAGTTGACAGGCGCATGCGTTTATCTGTTATTATGGCCCCAGCAGCACTAAATACCCGCTGTTCCAAAATGCTGGCGGCAGGGCAGGCCAGCACCTCTGAGGCGTAAAGAATACAAACTGAGGGTGATTTGGCTATCACCCTGTGTTCTATGTTTGACTTTTTGTTGGGTATGGTTTACAGTTAGAGTTTAAGTTAGAGTTTATGACTAGTCTGTAAGATATGTTATTATTGTTATTTATTTTGTTATTTAGGAGTTAGTCAACAGACCACGCCATTGTTTTACCACCACTGTTGCATGTTATGTTTGTATTTTATAGTAATGTGTAAGTTTTGGATGAGGTTTTAGTGAATGCAGTGTACAGGCCAGCCCCTCAAAGGCATAGAGTGCAAGTTTGTGCCACGTGTCCAGCTTGGACACCCAATAGTTGTAAGGCACAGAGGGATCACTGAGGACGCTGACACGGTCTGCCATGTACTCCTTCACCATCTTCCAAAATGTTTTCTTGTGACACTAGGCCGCGCATCAGGGTGAGCTTGCTGGCGGGGTGTCATGAAACTGTTCCAGGCCTTGTAGAGTGTTGTACTGCCTCTGTTGGAACTGCAGTGTGTCCCCCTCATCTCCTCTCCTCACCAGCGTTGTCAGCTGTTATTATTTCTATAATGACATTCTGTTCAGTTATTATAATATTTGTTTGTTTGTATTATAGTTAGGATTATTATTGTTATTATGGTTTATGGTTGTAAAATATGTTATGGTTATTTGGTTATTTATGAGTTCTTAAAAAGTTCATGCCATTGGTTTAACTCCACTCTTGTTTGTTAGGTTTTTAGTTATATTAATGTATAAGTTTGAGATGTTTGTTGTGCATAGTACATATATGCTGTATGATTGCCATGTGTGTGAGCTTGCCAAGCTACAAACAAGTTATGGCCATTATCAGACACAGCCAACCTGATCCCTTATACCCTGCCACATCTCTGCGGCGGTGTGCTTTTTGTCACCCACGCAAATGAATTTCAGCAAGGCCTGTTGCCGTTTCCCCATGAGAATTAAGAGTTTGCAGTGGAGGAGGAGGTGGAGGCAGAGGAGAAGAAGGGGGGGGGGGGTTGCAGCCACAAATGTAGGTGGTGGCAGAAATCCTCATAGAAGTAGTGCCTGTAATTCTTGGCGTCCGTAGTACCTGTGCCATCCCAGGGTCCGACTCGCTAACGACCTACACAAGGTTAACCCAGTGAAATGTAGCATCCCTGGCCAAAAGCACTTGTCCGTGTGTCCATCGTTAAGTGAACTTACCCAATAACTGCGTTGGTCAGGGCACAGGTGATGTTACGATAATAATCGATAATACAACCTGTACAATGATAGACAATGAAATATAATACCAATACTTTTTAACGACCAATTAACACGAATAATATGCAACAATCCAAATTAAAGAAAAGTAGGGGTATCAACCCCTTCCTATCACCTTTTAACCAATTGAGGTATATGGCGGCACTATAAATTTACCAGCTCGGTATCAGGCTAGGGAATATTAAAGTTCCCAAGGGACTAGGTATCAATATCTGATCCTCATTTTAACAATATGCATCTTTGCTAAGAGAATGATCAAAATTGACCAGGAGTCTTTACACTACGGATCCACAATTGGGGATCTTTGACTATATATCGGGCTGAGTAACTTATTAATACCGCAAGCAATAAACAAGATATACGTTACCAAGGGTCAAAAGGTGAGTAGGACTCCGGAGGGACGGTCAGCTCTCCAGAGGGTTCCCCGTGATCCAGGATAAAATCCAAAGCTTTACCACCTTCTGTTTTAGTCCTTTGTTTGTAGAACCTTTTTTTTTTCTTTCGGAATCCCCTCTCTCATCCCGTCTATGATTAATATTCACAGACTTATCTAAAGAATACACCATTTTAGATAACAGTCTTCCAACCAAACCAAAGGTTGTGCACATATGGTAATGGTACTATGATCATACATTACCCAAAATGCTTTGTGGTGAACGGTCTAATGTTACCTGCCGATACCTAGGTGGCAATGTTGTGTAATCTATAAATGTGAAACTTTTAAGAGTTAAATTTATATAATGTGACTTCATGTTAAGTGGTAAACATCCACCACCTGGGACATACATTAAAAAGGGAGGCATACCCCCTGACACTCGAAGCAATTAAAAACTAGATTCCCAGAAACTAGTATAACTGTTCTCGCATTTATAAATCTAAAATGTAGACAACAAATGTGTGGGTTTTTGGATTTCACAGGTGCCTTATCTTTTGAAAATAACACAACTTTTCTAAACAACTTCTCATTAACAGAAATCCAACTGAGCATGCTTTCCTACATACAGTACCTCAGGAATACACGCTTCTGGTGATACACACACAGGATATATATATACATTAGTATATGATTATAACATGTAACAAAATAAAACCAATATATGAAGCAATATAAAACAACACATATGTGATATATCGATTAACTTGTGTCAAAACTAAATACGATCCACTATATGAATAAGTGTTTGTCTCATTAATAAACCTTATTATAAAGGATGCCAGACAAGTGCCAGGAAGTAACCTTATCTCAGCTCATAGCCTAGTGATGAGGTAAAATTACTCCCTTAGATAGGCACACATCTGCCAGAAAGAACCTTTCCTTGAACCCCTTTTCCTCTTTTACAATGAAGGTTTATACAGGAGGGTAAACATAAGTTCAACATGGCTTCTTATAGGCCATGAATTAATGTTATAACAATAATAATGTATAAATGTTTATATACTTATGAAAAGGCATGACAAATTCCCCTCATTGCAACTTAAACCAACGCAATAAATTGGATTATGTTGGAATGTCCAAGAGCGCTTTTGATATGGATCCTTCACAACAGAATATAAGTCCGACAAATGTTTCTTTTGATTTTCCATCTCTGCATGAATACTTAGCAAGTTCTTTTTCAGTGAACCAATCTCAAGTTCCAATGTCTTAATAGAGACAGAATTGGCGACTGTTACACAGGTGGCAATGACAGCACTTATGATGCCAAAAATGATGGCGGCTTCAATCGCAGGAATGAACCGCTTAGGCCTTTGATTTGTAGAAAACTGTTCCCTGGTCAGGGTCTTTCTCGCCTGTTCCAGGATTTGTGTAATCCTTTCTTGGGAATAACCGATGTGTGCTTGATACCATGACTGAATCTCCGGCATCAGGATTTCGGATACGTTGAACTGTCTTTCAACAAAGGTGCGTGGATCTAGACTGACGTAGATCTTCTGGGACAGGACCCTCTTATTCGTCAAGATGAACCCCGCAGTATCCTGCAGCATAATCCCGGATGAAGGGCCTGGTACAGCAATTGGCTTAGCGTGGAACTCCTTCCCCAAGATCAGAATGGTGTAGGCAACAGCAATAAATCTCAATGTCATCTTGCCTACAAAACATTGTATGACAAATATAAATATGCCCATCTTTCACTTTTTATTCTGCAAGAAAAGAGTTCATCTTACCATATACCTCAATTGACATTGGTTCTTTTTCATGAACAGAACAAGTTCTTATTCAGAAGTGAGTTAAGAGATAGTTAGTTACAGAGGAAACACACATGAGGATTGGTTAGTACACTTGTTTGTTTATACAATACCGATCCTGGGTTTCCGTCTTTAGCTGGAACCTTGATATCTCTTCTTCATCTCTCTTCATCCAACTCCTTCTATTTCGCGAAGTCGTGAGCTAGGATGACAAACACGTAATTGATTAATATGCACCCATTTTTCTACAAACTCATCCCCCTTTAGAATTTTGATCTTGTAGACCACAGGTGACAATTTGTCAATGACGACGTATGGTCCTTTCCAGGAAGGTCAAAATTTCCTTTCCTTCATCTAATCCTGGACAACTGCAAAAGCATGCTAAAGGTGCTTGCATGGATTCTCCACAGTGAATACGATCAGATCCATAACCTGTGGGAAATAACTATATAACAATATAGCTGTTAGTGATCCTTTGTCACGTCTACCCCTAATCGGCCCAATAAATTCATCTCGGAAAGAGGAATCAACAAAATATCGGCCTCCAATCTGAAATAAATCACATAAGAAGTTAGGATGTTCACACATTTGACTGAGGATTTGACCTCTCTGCAGCGTTGTGACCTCTGAAAATATCTTCACATTCCTGCTGCACGGAGCAGGAGTAGTAGAAGCAGCCCCCACCTTTGGGGAAAACTGGACTATATTGCAGTTTACAGAAGGCTCACAGATAGACGCTGAAACAATGGGATCACTTATTGGAGAAGAGATATTTATGCAGGAATCAACATGATTAGACTGCAAAATAAAAAACATGTTAGACACCTCCTCCTCGGCCACAATTTTAGGGCTGCAAGGCAAAAAGGGGTTAATAATCACATTAGATTCTCCCTCAACCATTTCAGTTACCTTGCATTGGCCCTGGCTCTGACCTTGCCTTGCCTGCTTTATGGGGCTGAGCTGGGACCTGGAGCTACCCCTAAAAAAGGCTCAGGTTGTTTTCCTGTGGAACCTTGGGACAACTTACAGCATCACTTAGCTTGGCCACTTGAACTGAAAACTGATCAAGCCGACTATTTGGTCTGCATCCATTTCGGTCTTGTGGTGCACCCTTTATTATTGGCGGGTGACCTACTCCTGGGGGGAGTAGAGGGTTCAGACTTACATTCCCTCTGTTGTTTGGGCCTGTTATTCCAGCGCCTGTATCCTTGGAGACTCCTATTGTAATATGGATGGTAGTTGGACCTTTCAGTACCAGCGTTATGCCCTTCTGACACTTTGGGGTTATGGGGCTTTGACTGTTTGGGTCCTACCTGTTGTTGCTGGGTTTGGGGAACAGGTCTTGTAGACTGAGGAAACTTGCGTGACTGCATTTCGAATCCCAATTTGGGGTTTACCTTAACCTCTGCCACACTTTTTTTCTGGGGACCTTTTGTATCTCCTCTTACCTGTAGCATGACATTCACTAACATTGTATAGTGAGGTGGCAGTCATCACCAGCCTGACCAAGGGAGCTTCAAGATCAAAATCTCTAGCTAGGCTAAGTTTTATCTGGGTCGGCATAGCATCATAGAACAGCTGTTTAAACTCTTCAGATTCCCAATTTGGGGACCTATATGCTAATCCATAGGCATTTTTAAGGATGGAGAGGAATTCCCAGGGGCTTTGATTGGGCCTACATGTGAGATTGTAAATGTCATGTTTTGCAGCAGTAATGGTTCGGTACGGCTCAAATTCCAGTTTAATTTCATGAGTGACATTTTGCCAGCTCTGAATCCCTCTGTCCCTAAAGGAAATTAAGTAATGGCGATATTTATTTTCAAATGCCCATGGTAGGAATCTGATCCTGTCAGCGTCAGAGTACAACTTTAAAGAATCCATAGTGGATTCATACAGTTCCAAGTGATTTGCAATTTGCGATGAGCCCTTTTTAGAAATTTAGGCACAGTGGCATTTAGAAATTTATTGATACTTGAGGAGCTCTGATCATTTTCTGAACACTGAGGATTTTTCTCTCTAGAGACCACCTTAGTATATGATGGTCACCTGGGATCTCTGTCCCCCTTGGGGGCAGACTTATACCTGCTCTGCAGGGAATAAGTCACATGCTTCTCCACGTCACTGTCAGTATCACATACACTGCAATCGCTTCCATCGGACACACTTGGTACAGGTGATTTAACCCTAATGTCTCTCTTCAGGGGAATATGTGGAGAGACACTTCTAGGGGCTTTCATGTTGCTGGCACCTAGTAAGGCTGTCACGATCTGGAGTGCCCTACTTAACTGGGTTAATGCCTCCTGTGTAATCATGCCATCACTTTCGGGTGGCTTAGGGCCTTGGATGGAGTCTGCTTTAAGAGCATGTGATGACATATCTGGATGCTGTCAGTATCAGACGGATCATTTCCATCATTGACTACAGTATGGCTTAATTTGCATGTCTGCTGAAGTTTGGAATAACGGAGGTGCAACTCCTCTATGTCACTTTTTACCTTTTGATAGGCAGCATGGCTGTGATCTTTAAGTCCTCGATCACTGCCTTTGCAGATTTAAATTCTTCCTCTAACTGGGATGCATTGATCTGCATTTTCATTATATATGCATGTCTACTTTCTGAGAGAGTATTGGCCTCTAACAATGCAAACAAAACAGGTGGCAACATGCATAAGAGGTGTTGGTCTATCTTGGTATCATCTTGTACCGTATCAAAATAAGTCAGGTATTTTCTGACCCTGCCATGTGGCGTCCACACATCTTTACATTCTTCCTTGGCTCTTTCCTGCATCTCACTGACCCATGTAGACATATCATATCTTAATTTAGGCCGTGAATGTACATACTCAACAATGTTATGTATCAACTGCTCTGGGCTAGATGGACTATCTGCTGTAGCATGGCCACTGCCCGTGTCACTGTCTGCAGCACTCACTTTCCTGATCAATAACCAATACACAGATAATAATAACAATCTGTCTAGCCAAGGAAATGTGGGACCTTTCACTATTTGCACAAATGATTAAAGAGTTAACTCGATCTCAGTGGGACCTCCATCTTTGTCACGGATATAAAGCGTAAAATGCTATATATACAAAAAAAACTCCCGTCGCCACCATGAGGCTGAGGAAAGCCTCAGTATCCAGAAGCCTAATTGGTAACATTTCCATGGCCTTCAATTTTGAAAGCGACACATTTCGTGCTATAGCTGTGGGTGGGTGGCTGGCTATTTGCACTTACGATCAAAGGCCTGGGGTAAGGACATCTTCTTGGGCAAAGAGAAGGGTGTGCTAGCAGATGGTGCTTGCGAAGGCACAGCTGCAGAGCGGGAGTCATCCAGGCCTGCGTCTAGGACAGAGGATTGGCCAGCACGTAACACAGGGGAGGAAGAGGAGGCAGTGGTGTGACCCACAGACACTGATTGTGGACTCAGGGGTTCGGCCCACCTATTAGGGTGCTGTGATGCCATGTCACCGATCATGCTGTTGGGGTTGAGGTTGCTAGTGTTCCCAACCCTACTCATTTAGCCTCCAGTGTACAGTCTTCCTCCATTAAGTTCCCATGTTTGAGTGTTTATTGTTATGGTTTAAGTTAGTTTATTAATAGGATGTAAAATATGTTATGGTTATTGTTATTTATGAAATGTTGAGTTCTTATTTAGGTATAGCACAGTTACAGTTAGCAAATTACAATTCTTTAATCGTCCTCACTTTCCTCAAAAAAAGCCCCAGACTGCGGAACACCTACCCCTTGTCAAGGGAGATTTGCACAAGGGGGAAGAGTTGCGGGCCTGTTTATTGTGGCTTGCCTTCTCCCTTTTGCCACCACACAGCCTCTTCCAGTCTGTTGCGGTGCTGTGGATCTCTCCCCCTCTGTCCTGCTGTCCTCGCTCGGCTTTCCACCTTCCTAGGTTGGGTCAGTGATGTCATCGTCCCCCATCTCCTCTCCCACTTACTCACTTTGGTCATCCTCCTCACTTGTGTTGACCTAACAAGACCCTCACTTATTGACAACTGTGTCTCATCCCCATCATCCACCAAGTGAACCACTAAATTGCCAATCCCCACCATCATCTACTTCTGACTGTGGATGCTGAAGAATTTGGGGATCACAGCATTTGATATCCTCATTTCCCTCTTCAGGGAGGGTCAGCTCACCTGCAGGCCCTCACCTACAATTTTATTGGGGGTCAGCTCACATGGTATATTCTTTTCTATGTTTCAGACTTGGAAGGAAACATAATTTGCTTTCCTTCGGTGGTGAATCTTTCACGCATGTGTTTTTTTTACAGGATTCTGTTTTTTCTATAGTGACACAGGGGTAAATAAATATTTCAAGTTTTTTTTTTAAATATGTCAAACTTGACTCAATTTTCTCCTCTCAACTTTGAAGATACCTTTTCAGGAGATATTAGACCCTTTCGCATTTGGGGCCTTGAGGAATTACAATTATCAGAAGACACTTGAAAGCATGTCCGTTTCCAGGAGGGAATGACCATTCAGGAATTCTCATTTATCCTGGATTTGTCTTTTTAAGGATTGACCATGTTTCTTTCTATTGTGGAGAACATTACAGGTAATACAGTCAAATGTTGATATCCCTGGTTTGAAAACTAAAGCTTTTATAATATCTATTGTATTCCTTTTTTTCATTGTATGTGCCACTTTCCCTAAATCTTTCTTTGGGGTAGACAATAAAATTCCAAGATAGTCAGAAAGCAGCTTGTAATTGTGGTATAGTTCCCGTAATGAGTTTTCATCATGTAAAGAAGCAACAAATGCTGACCGCCATTCCCTGCGCTAACTCTGCTATGTGACCGTTATCTGGAACCCAAATGAAAATTAAGCTTAGAAATTAGTTATTCTTTCTTGGTAGCTTTTGCTGACCAGGTCAATTAACTTCTTAGGTGGTCAGATCAGCAGGTCCTTGATCCGAATGTTTTGGAGGGTCACCAGCAGGCCATCAATTTTTTAAGAGTGTGTATGATGCCCTCCTTTTTGTGTAATAAAGGGTGTATTGGAATGCCGCTTCTTTGTAATTTTTGTCAGCCCTTTCACTTAGTGTATAGGCTTTATGAGTGTAGGAGTCCCACTACCTGAACAATTGTAGCACCATATGAAAGAGGCCCTCCTTTATGTGATATACAGGCTATATCGGAGTGCTTCTTCCTTGTAATTTTTGGCAGCACTCACACTGTATATACAATTGAATATGCAGGAAATAATTTTTCGAAACAATGTTACCTCTAAAAATATATATATATATATTTTTTTTTAGGGGGCCGGATTTTGGGCGTAATTTTGTCGGTCTGTAATAGTGGCGGACAACTGGGACAACATGGTTCCCAGCAGCGACATTGGAGTCCAAGATGCACCCAGACATGGTCCCAATGCTGTTCCAGATCCATTTCGGTGGTGTTTTTGTCACTTTCTGACCTTTTCCAATAGACCAGGCACCCTCCCCTCATCCTAGCAGGGGGTGCTTGGTTGTCTCCCATTGATTTCCATTATACTCGGGTGCTCGGCCGAGCGCACGAATATCGCTATGTGTTCGGACCGAGTACCCGAACACTTTGGTGGTCGCTCATCATTGGTGGATCTGGTCTTCCGGTCTGCGCATCCCAGGTTTGAATCTTGGCAGAAACTTCTAAATGTTTGTTCTTCAGATATTTTTTTTTCGTTCACAATTATCCCATAAGAAAATTCTATGTCCTTATCATATTCAGAATAGTTTTTTTTTAAGAAAGCTAATAAATATTACTGGTTTCTTTATAATCATATATTGTGTCTGTGAATAAACCAGTAAAAAAAAATAGCAAAAAAACTCACTATTCTCAATATAGTAAGTCTTTATTATTATTATTATTATTATTATTATTACTATTATTACTATTATTATTCTTTTTTTTTTTGTTTCTCATTTAAATGTTTATTTAGACCAGTATAACAGGTACAAGAATATACAATGTAGGGTATCAAAACAGAAACATTGTCTAATGCAGTGTTTCCCAACCAGTGTGCCTCCAGCTGTTGCAAAACTACAACTCCCAGCATGCCTGAACAGCCAAAGGCTGTCCAGGTATGCTGGGAGTTGTAGTTTTGCAACATCTGGAGGCACACTGGTTGGGAAACACTGGTCTAATGTATACATGCTTGCCGTATCAAAATACTAGTGATCCTTGAATACAGTGTTATGTCAATGACCTGTCAGCCAGGTCTCATGAATAGGAGTGAGGAGAACCTCAGAGCATGAGAACAATGAAAGAAAAGAAACAAAGAAATAAACTATGAAAAAGTAACAATCAGTAGCTGCTAGTTTTTCCAATGCTGAGTCTAAGGCTGGGAACACACCTAGGCGTTTCTGAATCGCGCGTATGACGCGCGTTTTTGGATGCGCGTTTTTGTAACTAAGAACGCGCGTCATACGCGCGATTCAGTGATTCTCCCCTATGGCATCATTGTCCATAGGCACGTTAAAACGCCCCAAATAAGCTCATGTACTTGTTTGGGCGTGGGGCGTTTTACAGCGCGTTCAAACGCACTGTAAAACGCCCAAATGTGAACCATGCCCATAGGGAAGCATGGCTTTTCACATGTTGTGCGTTTTACAGCGCGTTTGAACGCGCTGTAAAACGCTTAGGTGTGTACCTAGGGTAAGGGTAAGACAAAGAGAGGATGAGTCTAGAGAGGTGAACCTCTCAAGGTAAGTACCGCTTTAGCTCCATAGATAACATAGCAAGATGTGGTGTGCCTCTGCCCCCATCATCGTCTTTATTATTATGCCAACACAAAGCCAGGTAGTCGACTCGATATGTTAAATCTGTAACATTTACACAAGTCCCATATAGAAACCTTTATCCATGCTATTTTTTACTTTATTTTTGATGTTTTTTATGCATTTATGTCTTAGAAATTTTTGTACACACAACATTATATCACACATCTGGAGAGAATCAGGAAAACTGATTAACAGGAAACCTATTGTTTTTGCCCATAGCAACCAATCACAGCATAGCTTTAATTTTTTAAGAGCACTGTAACAAATGAAAGCTGTGCTGTGATTGGTTGCTATGGGAAAAAAAGTTCTTCTGTTGGACACTTCTTATAAACCCGCCTATATAGCACATACAGTAGGCCGACCTAGTGCCTTTTTTTTTACTTTATTAAAGGGGTTGTCTATAAAATGACATTTTCTCTTTACTGGCAGGGACTATTGCAAAATAACAAAGAAACCAACATCTGCCAATTTAACCCTTTTACTCCAGAGGTTTTTCGTGTTTGCATTTTAGTTTTGTGCTCCCTAACTTCCCAGAGCCATACGTTTTTTAGTTTTCTGTTCACATAGCTGTATGAAGGCTTGTTTTTTGCCGGACAAGTTGTACTTTCCAATGACACCATTTAATATTGCATATGATACAGTGGGAAGCAGAAAATTCCAAATGTGGTGGAATTGGAAAAAAAATAGCAATTCCGCCACAGTTTTTATTTTATTTACGACGTTTGATGTGCGATAAAACTGACCAGTTACTTTAATATTACAGGTCAGCACGAATGCGGCGATACCTTTTATGTATAGTTTTTCTTGCACTTTGATACTGATAAAATAATAAAAACCTTGGGAAAAAAATCAGTTTAATTTTTTTGTTGCCATATTCTAACTTCTATAACTTTTTTGTAGTTATGTGAAGGGAGCTGTGTGTAGGGAGCTGCATTCATTTTGGCGAATCGGACATTTTGACCTTTTTTTCCATTTTGCCATTTGCCACATGGGGAAGATATTTCTATAGTATGGGCGTTTTCGCACGTGGCGATACCCATGATGTGTATTTTTATTATTATGATTATTATGGGTATGATTTGAATTTTTTTTTCTTTTTTTTATTAATTTTTTTTTTTTTACAATTTTTTTTTAGAGCTTCCATAGGGAACTATAACAAGCAATCCTTAGATTGCTATTCTCATAGACTCCAATGCACTAACATTGGAGTCTATGATGATTTTACTTGTTTCCTATGAAGCCTTGCTACAGGGGCTGCTGCATACAAGCTCCTGCTCCTCCGATGGCCGCACGAGGGAACCAGAGCATACCCGGAGGCGTGCGCGTCTGGTAATACACGCGCTCAAATAGCATGCTCTCCATTCATCACTATGGGAGTTCCAAAAATATGCAAGCAAGCATGCTCGGCTATTTTTAAAAGTCCCATAGCAGTGAGTGGAAGAATACAGCGTTTAACTGGGGCCTCCGTTCACCATTATGGGATGACTGGAAATAGCCAAGCCAGCGGTATTTCACAAGAAAATTTGATTCATGACAAAAACCTTTGTCACGAAGCACATTTGTTTGTAAGTAGTGGGTGCAATGATAGGGACCAGCAATTGCGCCTCACCCCGTCATTGCACCCTTCTGATGCCGCGTTCCTAGCTGATCGCGACATCTGAAATTGATATTACAGTGTAAAATAAACAAAAATAAATAAATGAAATGATACTTACATCATCCATTTGATCGTGACAAGCCAGCCGCCACACTCTTGATTGAAGATCTAGAGCGAAATCTCGCTCGGCCCATGATGACGTCATCATGTCGGCCGGAGTGGCAATGTCAATTTCAATCAAGATGGTGGCAGATGGATTGTTGCGATCAAATAGATGAGGTATGATTTTTTTTATCTTTTACTGCCATTCAGGAAAAATCGATATTACCAAGAAGCATGAGGAAATTCGGCTTTGCGGCAAGTCAAATTTTCCCTGAAATTTGGATTGATTAGCTCAACACTAAGGCGTATTGTGCACGACCGTATGGCTTTTTCAGTGTTTTGTGGTCCGTGAAAAACAAATCCACAAAAAATATGGATGACGTGTACATTCCATTTTTTGCAAAACGGAACAGCTGGCCCCTGATAGAACAGTACTATCCATGTCCTTTGTGTGGACAATGATAGGACATGTTCTATCTTTAAACGGAACAGAAAAACGGAAATATGGAAACGGAAGGCATATGGAGTACCTTCCTTTTTTTTTGCGGATCCATTGAAATATAATGGTTCCATATGCAGACTATATATGGAGCGCAAAAAACGGCCCGTAAACTGATAAAATAAACGCTTGTGTGCATAAGGCATAAACGTGAGTCTTGCACCTTCTTTATACCTAACAAAGGGATCCAAGAACCCCAAAATGCATTGCATATTGAAGGAAATCATCTATTATCCCAGTCCTGCACTGGCTCTTGTTAATTCCTGATGTCATCTGGAAGACACAAACGTGGTCTTTTTTTCCCCCTTTTTTTCTAAGGGAATTGGTATTGACAGAATGATGCCATACGCGCTCAAACACATATTATTATATAACATAATATTCATGGGCTTGTTTCAATTGTTCTAAAGAAGTGTGCCTTGAAAAAAAAAATTAATTTGATTAAAAAAAAAAAAATACTTCCCCTAAAACCAGAAATTGTCTAGGCTGAAAAAGTACCAAACTACTGGGATTTGTCAATGCACATCCCAGAATATAAAAAGGCAATATAAAAGCAAATCAGTTTCTTAGCTGAATTATAGTAGAGTAGTTCTCTGCTCCTTGATGACTCAGAAGGTTAAAGCTGTGTGATCATTTGCATTCTAGTCCAGAATATTTTGATCAGGCTCTCTCCTCGAGGACTGGGCTAAATCGGTTGGACAAGATGCAAATTCTATGCCTAAAGCGAGTGAGCGTAATAGGAATTACATATATTAACCGGCATAAGATGTTAATGCTGTCACAGTGTGTGAGGGAAGGCATTTTGTATTTTATAAATGAGGCTTTACAGATGCCGGCTGAAGGTATCAAGAGACAGATTAGGCAAACTGAAATTCCGACACAAACTTTCTGGAGACCATTATTGTTAAATATTTGAAACTAAATCTACAATTTTATTATAGAGAGTTCATATTTTTACTACAAATCTGGATTTTATCTCCTGGCTGGTGGCTTGAAGATGACCTGACAGCGCTCTCGACGTGTCTATTTTAGTAAATACTTGTATTCCTTTTGTAAATAACAGTTATGGAGTGTCTTTTCTTCGAACATTTTGCTGTTCCTCCTAGAAATTCACAAAAAAAAGTGAAAAAAATTCTGTTTCAAAATAAGCCGAACCAATAGTTGGTGTAAAGTTTTTAAAAAGTGTCTAGATATGCACCAAATTTATATTCCAGTCTAAGCCACTGTGATAAATCCGATGTATGTCTAGACCGCCTGTCTAAAGGCTGCCATACACATGTAACAACTCTGTCCCCCAACTCCCTCCTAACTCCCCCATACACATACACTAAAGGTTCTACCAACTTGAACAAAAGGATCGGGTGAAAATTCGCACTTTGCACGATTCTACCCTCTCCTGATGATATCTGTTGGAAAGAGGTGGGAGCTCTCCACACACATTAGACTCTCTGCTGAGCCCACCGTTCCGGGTGGGTTTGTCCAATAAGACACTAATGTGTATGGAAGTTTACACCATCTATAGGATTGTCCACATTGTTTTAAAATATTCAAATGAAGTTCTAGGAAAAAATGGGACATTGCTGTTACACCTAGAGGCTCTACTCTCTCCAACTGCCGTGCCCTCTGCACTTTAATTGACAGGGCCAGGCAGTATGAACATCATCATGCCTGCCTGGCCCTGTCAATCAAAATGCAGAGGGTACGGCAATTGCAGAGAAAGCTGAGCCTCTCGGTGTAACGACAACGCCCCTGTTGCTCCTAGAGGCTAATTTGCATATATGTGCAATGTGGGCAGATTTGAACATGGGACCAACACAGATGCCTTCAGCTGCCAGATGCACATGTAGCAGGTCAGTCAGTGTCATAGGTACAAATCCGCTGACAGATGCCCTTTTATCAAGGCTATTTGCAAAGTTGCAATAGATAAAAATATAGTTGCAAAGGTGAACATGTGTGATTACATATTGGGGCATGCCCAGTAGACTTTTTGTTTTGATCCCGGGAGAGATTCCGGGCTTTACTTGCACCACTGTGCAAATGCTTTGCGCTTGCATAGGAAGGCAGCACCAGGCAGGGTGGAGTATCTAATGCCTGGCCTATCAATCAGTGTTCGGAGGGAGGGGCTGGGTGGTTGAAGAAGAGGAACTTTTTGTGCGCCCTCAATACATGGAACTACTAACTTGCATAATGAATAAAAGAGTTATTTCAGCACAACGAAGGCATCACTTTAAAAAGTGCCCCAGGTGAGTGTTGCAGGTGAGTTAAGCCGGTTTTTAACTGCCGTTGGTTTATTAGAGCAGCTCCTGATGACAGACTCCCTTTCCCATCAATCAGGAACTGAATCTCTCTTTAAATGAAGCATCCTTTCACTCTTTGGTATAAATAAATTTAACTCAATTTTAACTGTTTTTGCCCTTCACTTCTCACCAGATGTTGCTCTCTCCTCTCTAAATTTCACAGGCAAACTTTTTCTTACGGCTCTGTTAACACATTATATTTTTGGGGAGAATAGCAGGATAAATATAAAATGCATTCAGTCTTTGCCAAGTTCTTTACGCTCTCCAGAGCAATTAATTAAACAGGAAACGTGTTTTGTTGTTTTTTTTCCCCTTCATTTTTTACAGTCTTTAAAATGCTTAATTTTTTTTTTTTTTTTTTTTATAAAATCTGTTGTGGATCCTTTGGGGACCAGTACTCCTAAGATGTAATTGTGTGTACAAAGCATTTGAAATGACACAGGTGTCTTCTTCTTGGGTATCTAATCGAACATTAGAACAGAAGGATGAATTCTTCAAGAGTTGTTTCATAAAGAATGTCATTCAAAGAGAGCCTTCAAGTGGAGAGCTGAAAAGGATTAACCTAAATAAGTGTCTTATGAATATTCTGCACCTCATTAGTCTGGGCCTCATTAAAACCTGTATAATACACTTTGAGAAATATATTCTAACTCTGTATGTATCATTAGTTGTTTTTTTTATCTGTGACTCCTTTTATGATAAGAAGACCCAGCTGTCACTTATTTTTTACGTTTATGCCACCCTTTTGGAGAGTAGTTAGCAAAAGTAGTCAGTACAGAGATGAAGTTGAACGATCAATGATTCAGTTTGGTCTACCTCCCCCACAAAGTAATACACAGAAATCCCTATACTGACTGGCATACATAGATCTGTAGTTCAGGAAGCCAGTCATCAGTGGTCTCATTCAGGAGCGGATTGGCCATAGACCTTACAGGGAAATTCCCCGGTGGGCGATCCCCAAGGGGCTGCCTGAGCCCTGCTCACAGCTGCAGGCACATAATGGTACTGCTACATAATGATCTGATGCTCTCAGCAATAATTAGGCCAGCAGCCGCAGGTGCGCTCCTGAACTTGGCTGTATCAGCGTCCTCAAGACAGAGATACAGTTGAATACTGTGGTGAGGGTAGCAGTATTTTGTGCCGCACTGTGGTATTTGCTTTTGTTAAGACAGTATTTTGTGCTGCAGTACAGCATTGCAGGCCTACTTGTGTTGCCCCGCCTTCTGTCAATTTGGACCCGCCTAAAACATGCAGCCACTTTTAGTTTTTTTTTCCAGGGCTACTTTAAGCTCCCAGTCTGCCCATGCATAGCTTCCATACAGATTGAGATATACACCTTATCGTAGTCCTTGTCTTGTTTTTAGGATTAGATTGTTAGCTTTAAAATAAGATCTAGATAATATGTCTGGATGCTATGCAGCCTGAGATCAAACCAATAGTAGCAAGCAAGGAGGTATCTGATAAATTAGATTATGAAAATTACAGTTCTATGGGCAAATAAAAATTAAATTCCAGCTCAGCCTCCTGCTGGAAAAACCGGCTAGGTTGGTGGTTTACCACCCGGAAGGCAAAAATAGGGGGCTCAGTGCATATAGATTTATACAGCTACCACTGACTACAAAAACTCTGTATGCAGTTCGTTCTTTCATAATGGTCCCTGCAGGAAACAAAATAATTGTGTTAACTCGGTTCTCCAGCTTTTTAAACAAATGTTGGCTCTCCCCTCAGCCAGACCTGCTCCCTGCTACTCAGTTACATCTCCTTCAGTTCATCACTGTGTTCGTTGTGCCCTGGTCTCTGCTTGTAAATTTCTGTCATGTTATATATACCCCAAGTAGGAAATTACTTGGTCATGTGCCACTTGGGGGACACATCACCACTGCAGCCAGTCACTGGATATAGCTGCACATGTCCATGCTGGAAGTTTACAAGCAGGGATTGGAGCATGATGAACATGGCGGTGGACCAAAGATTCTGGAACCGAGTGGCTGGGAACATATAAATATGCTTCCCTCTACTGGTCTTGGGAAAGGGGAGTCCTTTTAGATAACCCCTTTTTGGTAGCCACACACATTAGAGGAATGTTAGATGAACCTGGCTATTTTGGTGGGTGATTACCACCATTGTCAATACTGTGACTCAGGCTATCCAGGCGCAGGAGGGTATATTATGGGTTATTTTGAGAAGTGACCCATGAGACCCTCCTGGGTGAAGTGAGTTTTCACATCTTAATATTTTATAACAGTAATGTTTTAATTTGCTTTCCTTTTATTGGCATATTAGATCCCCATTTTGCTAGATTTTAACCTAAGGGCTGGCGCCTTCTTATAGTGGTTTTTTTCACCTTAATCCAAGGTGCTTTTATCGGTCTCTTTTTTCACCGAACATTTACCTCGTTTCCTACACCCAAACACTGCAAGTGCAAAAGGGTGTAACCACTGGCAGCCTACCCCGACCCCATCGAAAACACCCCAACCTACTTCCTGCTCCTCCATTGGCCTCCTTTGGCGCCCTGCCAAAGTGTTTTCTGGGTCTCTTCCTGTAGGAGTCTCAGAGAATAACTCTCTGTTTTTTCTTTATTTCGTCTCTGACTCATATTTTGGTGGGACCAGGTGATCAATTAATGTGTATAGAGGTGTTCTGACTCCCCCACCACCAATGTTTAGCAAAACACTATTTAGGCAGTTGGATTTTAACCTTATCAATTTTTTTGTTTTTAAAGTTTATAGGCCACTGCCAGAGATGTTTGACAGCAGCGTATTTCCCCTAAACTTATCCAGAACTCATACAGCTCAACATCTGCATGTGTAGGGTTGGGTGTCAGAAGGAACAGTTGTAAGACTAGTATGGCCAGCCTTGGAAGTAATGAGAATCAGTTTAGGGCCTGCCCCTCCTACAGGAATCATGGCAGTCATATGGTCTTCTTCTATAGTAGGTACGCTACTGAATATGTAATTATAACACATACATTTCATGTCAGTTAAACAGAGATGAGCGAACCAATTCTTGAATTTATTATGAATTTCCTAAAAGGCTCTAATTTTGAAAAATCAGAAACTTCTGTTTGTTCTCTCATGAATAACTCAAAATAGTGGACAGCATTTTACAAATTAGAAGACAGAGAATAAGGTGTCTGCCACTAAAAAAGAATAATTTTTGTAGCAATTTTTAATTAAAAATTAAATCTGACAGTGCAGTGTGTAATTAAACAAGCTGTTTATTGCCATTATCTACAATTTGTTTACCCATTGCCATACATGTTGCTGATACTCTCCCTACGATCTCCCTACAGTGTCCCTGCTGTCTCCCTATACTGTATTGCACAATTAAAAGTATTTAGCAACACTGTCCCAAGGTGCTTGTCACATCTCTCCCTATGCTCAGCTCACAGTGAAATGGCGGAGACCGCGTGGGATGAGGCTTTTAAAGGGCTGTGACCTCACAGGTGCTGGCTAGCTGCTAAATGGCTGTCAGCATTGCATTATGGGTGATCTCATATTCCCGAGCTTCTTACTTTGACTTTGTAACACATGTAGAGACTATTTTACGAACAAAACAATTCGTTACCAAGCGCAAGAAAATTCAGATTCGTTGTTAATAGAATTTTTTCTACACTTTGGATCAAATTCTACTTCGGTTGCTTTGATTTGCTCAGCACTAATAATTATAAGTTCTATTATATTGCTTTAAAATTATAAGTCCTTCCTTTATAGTTTCGACTTCGATTTAATCCATTTCTGGCTTTGGCTGAAAAACTTGCAGGAAAATCTGCTGCAAAACCTCCTCCAAAAAACTACATGTGAACCTCAGGGCAATTGGGGCATGTTTGAATCGAGTCAAATTTATTGGGACCAAATTGACTCTGATGGCTGATTCGACCAAATCGGACACAAAACAAGTTTTTGGAACTTTCTTGTCAAATGAATTTTTAGTCATTAAAATAGTGGTTGCAGAGGTAGCAGCTGCACTTCTTACACGTTAGGAGAGTATTATAAATAGTACATTTGGAGGTTTTGTGCTACAGATTTTGCATTGAGGCTCAGAAGCTTCAAGTTATGCCTCTGCTTTTGATTTTAGTAAACCAAGGGGTGAAAGCAAAATTTCCAAATTTATATATACATTTGTACTTTCAGAGCATTTTAACCTGCACTTTGCAGATTTTCATATTCATGCTTCTATGTTTAGATTTCAAATAGTCTATGTGTAGGTTGTCAAATTTTCATTACTTAGCTTTTGACAAAACAGTAGAATAGCTTTTTTTTTGACATTTATATTAGGGATCCCATTACTTCCTGGGTTATTTAACAATTATTGGTATTTTTAGGAAGCAGACTGTCAATCTTCCTTGTTGACAGCAAGAGCTAAATTATGCTTAATCTGCATGCCAATGTAGGTTGATATTTAAACCTTGAAAACATGCATTGGATAGGAAATTAAAGCCTGGTGAAGTAAATTTATAATGAGGATTTAGTTACTGGATTGAAAGGGGTATATCCTAGGTCAGGGATCAGCGACTATCAGCACTCCAGCTGCTGTGAAACTACAATTCCCAGAATTCTCCATTTCTATGGTGGTTTGGAGAAGAGCAGAGTAAGGTCTCTTGCACACGAACGTATTTTATTTTTAGTGTTTTGCGGTCCGTTTATAACGGACCCGTGGTTCCGTTTTTTGCTTCTGTTGTGTTTCCGTTTCGGTTCCGTTGTTCCGTTCCGTTTTTCCGTATGGCATATACAGTATACAGTAATTCCATAATAAAAATTGGGCTGGGCTTAAAATTTTCAATAGATTGTTCAGCAAAAACGGAACGGATACGGAAGACATACGGATGCCTTTCCGTATGCTTTCCGTTTTTTTTGCGGACCCATTGACTTGAATGGAGCCACTGAACGTGATTTGCGGACAAGAATAGGACATGGTATATATTTAAACGGAATGGAAAAACGGAAAAACGGAAATGGAAGGCATACGGAGACACTTTAGTATTTTTTGCGGTCCCATTGAAGTGAATGGTTCAGTATACTGTTAGTATACTGAACTGAAAAAACTGCCAGTATACAGTCCGCAAAATACTGTCGTGTGCAAGGGGCCTAAGTATGCATGCTGGGAGTTGTAGTTTCACAACAGCTGGAGTGCCGAAAGGTTGCCTACCCCTGGTCTAGGTATTCACTCATAATACTGACAAGCAAATGCACATGAGATGGATGTCAAGGTGTTTTCAAAACCTTGGGCTACTAAGGACACTTTTAGAAACTACAGGAGTGCAATGGCCAGGTACTGCTGGTGGTGGATTTGGGAGACAAAAAGCTTCTGACTGGTTACCCTTTAAAGGCTTATCCCAAGAATCTAAAACTATTTTAAAACTCTTTGAGGGATATTACAGTGGTGTAATATGGTGTAATATGCGGCAAAAAATACTAACACTGCAAATCAAAAGTGCTGATTTGTTCCACCTCACATATCAAAAGGTGCACGGCACTTTTAAAATGTAACTTTTTAAATATAAATTTGATTATCCGCCTCTCTTGATTTGTGACATTTTAACGCCAATATCACTAAAATGCAACTTTTTTTAAAACCGAAATGCGCCTTTTCAGCCAACCCAATTGTGACTTTTATCTCAGACTTGCTGTTGAGCTCATTTATATTGGATAAAAATAAATGCATCCTGTTTTAATACTCACCAATCACTTGTTCCACCAAGAGCTGGTTTTCTTTTCATAAATGTGATTTTCTGACAAAAAGTCTAATTTTTATGTCATAAATGTATTTTACACAAAACACCACCACATGAGCTGGCTTAATTGTCCACAACAATTTGAGCCATTTCTGCCGATAAGTGGATGATAAATGAGGCGTAATGTGCATTAATTTGATAGCCCCAACAACTTTAACATTTAGAACTGATTTCTGGAATGATGCATTCTTTATGGTGAAAATGCTGGAGAAAACAATTGATGTATTAGGCGCAAATCAAAAGACCATTCTTTTTGGTGCATTTTATACAATAATTCTGGCGCAATATGCTTAGTAAATGTCCCTCTTTGACTCACTTATCTGGAGGACTTTCTTTCATTTGTGTCTGTGAGCATCAGCTCATTAAGCACCTGCATGTCCCAGGTTGCAGTGTAATTAGCTACCCTGCATACAAAATAGTCCCTCATGTATAGCCCTATATATATATATATATATATATATTTATATATAGTGAGGCAGTGACAAGCCTCATATATGAGGAAAGATATATGTCTCCTACAATGTCTCCTACAAAGTGCAGGAAACCCATTAGAGGAGGGTGTTTATCTGGCCTGAGGTGAGGTCAGGTGCAATAATCACTCGGGGATTAAGCAATCCTCAGTATGTGAGAGGAGGAGGTAGGCCCCAGGGAAGGGACCTGCAGAGGGCCTATGTGGTCCCAAACAGGGGGTTAATTGGCCACAAGGCTGAGGAAGCCTGTGTTTGGGGGGACGGAGCGACACCTGAAGAAGAGAGTTGTTTCGCGGTCAGAGTCAGTAGGACTGCTGGACCATATCCCCCCCAAGGTATTTTGCTGCTTCCACCAGGAGGACTGGTGGGTTGCAATGGTCACAGCTAGGAGGCTGTCTGACCAAGCCCGAATACCACAGTGTGAACACTGACCTGGAGGTGAGTTAGGAAGACCTTTGTATAGTGAGCGCCTAGCCGGGCAAGCGTTTGTTGTTTTGTGTTGATGTAACATATTGTGAGGTGAATCTGCGACTTCATTGTGCCGAGTGATGCCAAACATGGAAGTGTGATGTGCTGTGTGACAAATAAAGCACTCTTTGAGCTTGAAAACCCCCTGTTTGATAAGAAGTCTGTCATTGCCCACCCCTGAGAGAGAGCGTTCCCTTTATAGTATGTAATGCTCCATACAATTTACTGGATATAGCTATCTATTCATTTAGAAGTAGTGGTGGATGAATGAAAGGTGTGTGGACCACTTCCCCTGCTTCTCTGTGAGGGAGCAGGAAAGCTCCTGAGCATGTTAGTCCAGCACTGAATACAGGAGAAGGTGGACCAGAAGGGCAATCAGCTGGGGATGCCACCAAAGAGGAAAATGTAACATAAGAAAAACAAGCAATAATTTTATTGCATGCATATTGTAATCATACTTTATTGGTAATGCCCTATTTGTTGCATAGTAATACTTCTTTGTGGGATAACCGTTTTGAATCACTTATAAAATCAGTATAAAACATCTGGTAGCCATTTGAGTACCACAAAAAGGAAAGCAACAATGAGGTCTAGTAGATGCAATAGAAAATATCCTCTGCAGCATGCTAGGAAACAATATCTGCCTTTACAGACTAGAAGAATTATATGCCAGGCAGCCAGTTGATACAAATGGTATGATGGTCAAATTCCAAAACATCTTTCTTTCCATCACAAATAGAGATGAGCGAAGTTCTTATAAATTTAATTCGGAAAAATTAGCATTTCTTTGCAATTAGCGGGTGCAATAATGGGGAACGACAATTGTGACACCCCCCCACCCACCCCGTCATTGAACCCCTCATATGTACAATTGTATCAACAAAATCATACTCACCTCATCCATTTGAGCGCGAAGATACAGCGTGAAATCTCATGCGGTGCATGATGATGTCATAACGCTGGCAGACGTGGCGATGTCATACGTCACTGTGCACTAGATTTTGCACAGGATCTTCAAGCAAGATGGCCGCTGCAGCCTCTTAGCGCTAAAATGGATGAGGTGTGTATAACTTTTCCCGCCATTTCAGGGAAAATTGATTTGTTCCTGAAAAAAGGAATGTTGTAAAGAAACATAAAATCAACTTTATTGATAATGTTTATAAAATATTGGGAGGAACAAACATACACTCTACCTAAATCACTTGAATAGATGACTCTCTACACACCAGAGACTTGCTCAGAAACAATTCTGTTACACTATGAGCTATGTCGCTCTCATATAGTGTGTCTGGCCACTCAGGTGTGACTAAGAGTCACTAATGAGCACCACAGAGAACTGTGATCATTCCTTGTGTGTTAGTAAGTGGTGATCATACCCTAGAATAAGCCCTTGTGGCTATCAGGAAACACACCACTGACTGGATATGATCACAGTCTACTCACAGGTGTAGGCAGCTAAACTATTGACCAATGGGCGGTACGTCTGGTTAATTGTACTGCGCCAGAACCTTTATGCACTGCCTTATATTACATGGAATTGATAAACATCTTCTCAAATCCTAGCATGCACCCACATTGCAGCGACAGAATACCTGTGTATTCGGCACAGGTGCGGTGAGCAGAGGACGCTGGTGCCTGCTGTCCTCAGCTCACCGCGCCTGCGCCGAATACAGAGCGGCGGCGCAGACATAGGATTTAGCAGGGAGACAGTGCCGGAGACAGGAGAGGATCGCTGCCCGGCACTGTCAATCAAAGAAAAAAGGGGCGTGGCAGCAGGTTGGCGCACGGAGCCTCTAGGAGCAAGGGCAAGGCCCCCCTGCTCCTAAAGGCTAATTTACATATTATAAAAAGACGTTTTTTTAGCCTAAATATACATCAGAAATACATATAAAGCACATTATCAAGCTGATCTGACATTAGCACATAGCTAATGTCAGACAGCTTATAATGTGTAATCCTGGTGACAGAAACCCTTTAAGGGGGGTACTATATTAAGTTGACGATAATAATAAAGGAAGACTATGTTGAGTCTTGTGCATCAAGGTTAGGTTGGTCTAGCTGTAAAATTGTGATAAGATGAACAAGATGACCACAAATTTTTCAATTTTTCAGTTCCTAGATTGCCAGTGTGCCAACTCTAATTTATAAAGGTTGTCCACTGTCTGCAATCAAGATTTTTCTTTTTATGACATAGAAGTACTCTGTACTCAGGCAAAGACTGACAAACTATAGCAGCTATAGCAACTATAGTCCAGATGATGGACCACAAAGGTCTGGAGGGGAGGCAGCCCTACTTTAAAGTGAATATGTCATCAGAAAATGACCTTATGTTAAACATATTTTAAAGAATTTTCGGCTATGTTATTTTAAATTTTCCATGTAAATATCTATATTTAAAAAAAAAAAGAAATAAAATGCTGCAGTTTTCCAACTGGCCACGAAGAATAATAACAGGCCACTTCTTGATCAGAACAGATCACTTTACCATAGTTATCTACTTAGCTATACACTGAGATCGATGATATAATTACAGGCAGGATTAGACTAACATATAGGAAAAGATCCACCATTCACAATGGCTGTATGTCAAAGCCTATCTTTTCTTTCCTTGCACAGGTCACAGAGAATGCCCATAAAACTCTCCCATAGAAGTCAATGAGGCCCCCTCCAAACCATGGTGTCTATGGCCTATTTTTTAATGCTTTCTAAATGCTGTTAAGATGGCCGCCCCCATAACCATGTTCAGGAAATAGAATTAAAAAATCTACAATCAGAAAATAATGAGATATATGTTACTATCTGGTTTTAACTGGAAGAAACGAAAAAATAAATTCTCGTTACTGTTGATCCACGTGTATGCAAGATGACTTTATAGCCCTTAATAAAATCGCATGTGTTGCTATTCTGCACTATTTTCTACATTTTACAAAGTACGCCCCCTTGTTTTCCAAATCTTTTGTGCTATCCCATGTAGGTCTTATCCATAAAATGGCAACTGATAGAGGGTCATGTGACCAAGCAAAAATAACTCCAGACATATCACTCAGCCCCATCCATTCAATTACACTGCACCTGCCATCCATACTTGTACTGTTGGGAGTTTAGTGCAAGTGAAGGGTGTCTGAATGGAAGAGTGTAGTATCTGGACTAACATAACCCTCCATCTGCAGCCATCTTATGGACATGACCAGTGTTGAGTGAATTTTTGAAACATTTGATTTGGCTGCTTCGCCAAATTTCACAAAGAAATTCGCTTTGTGAAAAATTACTTTGTCATGAAGTGTATTTTTTCGATTGCACCGCCCCCATCATTTACCCCTCAGATGCCACGTTCATCGCTGATCACGGCATCTGGAAATAATAGTGAGGGCTTTCAGGGGTTAATCAGTTAGAAAAAATAATACTAATACTCACCTTACTCATTTCAGTGCGAAGAGGACGCCGTGGCCATCTTGATTGAAGATACCACTTGAAATCTCAGACGGTCCATGATAATGTAATTAAGCTGGCCGGTGTGGTGAAGTCATACATCACAACTCCCGAGATTTGTGATCTTCAATCAAGAGGCAAGTGAATATGTTTTTTGTTTTACTGCCATTTCAGGGAAAATTGATTTGTTACGATGAAGCACAAGGAAATTCAGCTTGAATGTTCCCTGAAATTTAGATCGAAGTCCACTTCGGATACTTTGATTTGCTCAATCCTAGACAGGACCTCTATGCAGAAAGAAGGGAAAATTTGCCCAACAAGGGGACATGGCTTCTGAAATATAGCAAACGGCACAGAATATGAATAAAAACTATGGGACACATTTATTAAGACCGACATTTTAGAAGCCAGTCTTAATAAAGCCTTAAGCTAGTGGAGGATCCGTCGAAGTTATGGAGAGGCGCCAACTTCATAACTTCGGTGGATCCACTGCCTCTTCTAAATGAAAGACAGCTTCTGAGCGCTCTTATATTTTCTTTACATTTTCTATGCCTGAAACAGACTTAGAAAATGGTAAATGAGATGGGCCTTAGGGCTCATGCACATGACCATAGGTATTTTATGGTCCGCAAAACACGGATCCACAAAAATAACCGGATGAGGTCTGTGTGTTTTCTGTATTTTGTGGAACAGAACAGCTGGCCCCTAATAGAACAGGCCTATCCTTGCCCATTATGCAGACAATAATAGGACATGCTCTTTTTTTCTGCGGAACGACAAGAGGACATACGGAAACGGAATGCACAAGGAGTAACTTCCTTTTTCCTCCCGGACTCACTGAAATGAATGGTTCCGCATACGGTCCGCAAAAAAGATGAAAAGAATATACGTTTGTGTGCATGAGCACTTATTGTTAAACCTTTGGAGTCAGATACAGAATGACCATATTTTATATCGTATCAGATATTATAAATGGAAACACACAAAAAATATGTTTTTTACCTTAAATATTTTGACAGAAAAAACAAGTTCTGTGAAAGATATGAAGTGAACTCCTCTAAGATTATGTAGAGGGAGACTAAAATTGCCTCTTAACATGTTTAAAGAACATAATCCTTCTCCGAGAATCCCCATATAAAGTACAAGAGAGGAGATAATACTTCCCCGCAGCATCTCATGTTCTCTTCCTAATTTCTGAATAGTGAATGATAATCTGCATTAAAACCTCATGTTTTCTGCCTGAAAGCCAAGTTTTAATAAATTTCTACATTTCTTTAGAATCCTCAACTACTGAGTTGTAAATCAATCTATTTCTCTTCCCTACTATAAGCTACTATACGCTATTATATAAAATGTATTCTTTCAATCCATGAAAAACAACCTGTTCCTTTCTGCTTCCATATTACCTTAGTCATTATACACAAAGGATCATATCAGAGTGTTTGGATTCCTCTTTTGTGATTATACATTGACTATCTGTCTCGCTATTTTCCCTGCACATATTTTCAAAGGTTTTCCAATTTTATGCTTTCAATGTGATTGAATCTAATTTGCAAAAGTATAGTTTCTATTAGATAAAGTCAAATTTCAGATATCCAATTTATTCAGAATATTTTATTTCTTTCCGTAACCCACTTGCTTCTCTTTGTGTAATATACATTTAGGAACATTTTATCATGTTAGGTATTATATCTTCAATCATTATAAGGGTTGTCTAGTTTAGAAAACTAATATTCAAACAAAATCTTTCTTTGACTTTGTCAGTGGGGATCAATGTACGTTTTTGGGTTCTTTTTATTTCTCTCTTCATTTCTTTTGATGTTATTCAAACATACACTATATGAAAAAAAAGTATTTTGACCTATGTAATTATTGAATTCAAGTGTTTCATTCCGTCCCATTGCCGCAGGTGTATAAAATCCAGCCCCTGGCTATGCAGTCTGCATTTACAAACATTTGTGAAAGAAAGCCTCATTCTAAAGAGCTCGATGAATTCCAGCGTGGTCCTGTAATAGGATGTCCTGGTTGCAACAACTCAGTTCGTGAGATTTCTTCCCTCCTAGATATTCCACCATCAACTTTGAAAGATATTAGTGAAAAGTGGAAAAGTTTAGGAACAACGGCAATTCAGCCACAAGACCACGTAAAGTTACAGAACAGAGTCAATGAGTGCTGAACACATTGGGGGAGATTTATCTAACTGGTGTAAAATAGAACTGGCTTCATTGCCCAAAGCAACTAATCAGATCTGGCAAATAAACCAGTTCTACTTTATACCAGTTTAATAAATCTCTTCCATTGTCCATAAAGGTAATCAATGCTTTGCTGACTCAATAATTGCAGAGCTCCAAACCTCCTCTGGCATCAACATCACTGCAAAAACTTTGCTGTGTCGGGAGCTTCATGGCATAACTTTCCATGGTTGAGCAAATGAACACAAGCCTTATATCACCAAGCACAATGCTAGGTGTTGTGTGGAGTGGTGTACTGCACACCACCACTGTACTCTGGAGCAGTGGAAACATGTTCTCTACAGTGATAAATCACGTTTCTCTTTCTGTCACTCTTATGGTTGAGTCAAGATTTGGTGGGTTCGGCGAATGCCAGGAGAATGTTACTTGCCTGACTGCATTGTGCCAACTGCAAAGTATGGTGGAGGAAGATAATGCTATGGGGTTGTTTTTCAGCGCTTGGCCTAGACCTCTCAGTTTCAGTAAAGAGAAATCCTAATGCTTCAGCATACAAGACATTTTGGTGAATTGTATGCATTCAACTTTATGCGAAGAGTTTGGGGAAGGGCCAGAATGACTGTGCCCCAATAAACAAAGCAATGACCATAAAGGTATGGTTGGGTGAGTTTGGTCTGAAAGAATTTGACTGACCCACACACCTGACCTCAACCACATCCAACACCTTTGGGATGAACTAGAAGGGAGATTGCAAGTCAGGCCCTCTCATCCAAAATCATTGTCTGACCTCACAAATGCTCTTTTGGATGAATGGGCATAAACTCGCACAGACACGCTCCAAAATCATGTTGAAAGACTTCCCAGAAAGTGTAGTTTTAGCTGTGGGAGGGCTGTGGGGCTGTGCATATTAATGCCTATGGATTTAGAATAAGATGCCATAAAAGCTCCTATAGGTGTAATTAGAGATGAGTGCAGTAAAATCTCCATGATGTCTCTATGATAGGGCTACATGCACACAAATGTATTTTGTCAGTTTTTTTTGCGGATAGGATGCGGACCCATTCATTTCAATGGGTCCACAAAAAATGCGAAAAGCACACCGTGTGCTGTCCGCATCAGTATGCCCATTCTCTAGCCCCTAAAAAAAAAAAGAACATGTCATATTCTTGTCCGTTTTAGGCATTGTTACAAGGGATCCACAAAAAAATGGATGGCATACGGTGACATCCGTTTTTTTTTTTTGGATCCACAATTTGCAGCTCGCAAAACACATACGGTCGTGTGCATGTAGCCTAGATATACAGCATAGGGGCCCCTACACACTTGTGTGGCTTCTACACACTTTCAAAATAATCCTTCAGCAGAGTGAATAGATGCCGGATGACCGGGACGCTCCATGACCTTCCCAGGAGTTTGTGATCGGCGATACTGTTATATGTGGTAAAATATTTTGTGACTTATTTCGGATGAAAAAAATCTTGTATTCAGCATTAATCGCCGCACTTATTTGCGGTAAAATCCTTTTTCTCATTATTTCGATGGAAAAAAATCTTTTATTCTGCATTAAGCGCTGCCCTTATATGCGGTAAAATCCTTTTTTAATTATTTCAATAAAAATACAAATTTCCACCTCCTCCATTAACTTCCTCACCTCTTCATTATCATCGGACACACTAACTTTACAACCACCTCTCCCCCCCCCCATCAGCTATATATAAGTGGTGCCAGCACCACCTAGGAGCGAATAAAGGTAAATGACACTGCCAGCCTGTAAAAGGGAATTACAGCATGATACTACAATATATTTGATATGACATTTAGCAAGAGTTTAAAGTGCCCACATATAAAACATAGTGGGACACTGCATCAAGATGAATCAGGCGTAGATCAACCAGGATTTCCACACACCAATGCCTGATGCATCAGACTAGATCTTCCATGGTGCCACACCAACAATTTGACAAAAGAGGCCGGTTTCTTCTGGCTACCTGCCTCAGCTACTATTCTGATGCTGTTACCTGCCTGATGTCACACATCTGATGCCAAGTGCTCCTTCTTTCACCCACCATCTTCAGCGGGTACTGGTATTGCCACCCACTGAGTCCACAGTATGTCACCTTGCCACTCTGTGGCCTCCTCCTGATTCTGCTGCTGCTGCCGCCACCTCCAGACTCTGTCATTGTGCCGCTCTGTGGTCTCCTTATGCTGTTGCCACCTCCAGACTCTGTCATTGTGTCGCTCTTTGGTCTCCTCATGCTGCCGCCACCTGCAGACTTGGTCAGTGTGCCATGAATCCCCTCTTCATGACTGGTCCACTATTTTGGCTTTCAGCCTGACTGACATCATCATTTATTTGACACTTCTTCTGATCTGTCAGAAAAAAGGAAAAACGAGACACACAACGGATCCTGTCTGTGTAGCAGCTGTAAGGCCTCTATGGTCCCATCAGAATTGGCTTATGATTTGGTTTCCAAAAGCAGGAGTGGGTAGAAAACACAGAAGACATGCAAATATTTAATTCACGTGACATCTCTGTTTTAGATCCACTCCGTTTTTCTTTTGCCTTTAGCAATACTGATGGATTATTGAGCAAATACTGACCGAGTGAAGGCGTATGCTCCACAGACAGGATACATTTTTTTCTGGGTAATTATTCTGACGCATCAGAGAATGGGGAAAATTAATCAGTCACGTCAACACAATCTTACTGCTGACACCCTCTCCACTCTATTGGGGGGCTCTACTTGTATAAGCGTTTAATAGAACAGGTTCTGCAGACATCTATGTGGAATCAGCTGAAGACAGTGTAAAAGGACTGCGCTTCTTATTGATGCTAACATCCACCTGTATGGTTGAGTTGATACTTGAGTTACTTGGTCAGTTTTGGCCCCGTGACTGCCCAAATAAGTGAAGTATGCAGTGATTCTAAGAGAGACGCCTGTCATCTGCATGTCATATGGATTCACAGTATAATTTCACTACCAAAGCAGACTCCCTATGCGTGTTCTACACTACTATAAAGGCTCTCAGCAGCCAGGAAATAGCCATTTTTTTATGTAATTTGCCGTGAATATATCCGGATCGAATAAAAAATTTCCCGAAAAATTTGGCGACCAGGCCTGTTGAATTTTTGAAACCTTCGCTCATCTCTAGGTGTAATGTGTAGTTGTCCAAATACTTTTTTTTCATATAGTGTATATAGAATTAATTTGAGTGCATCGTTACCGGAAGTGACGTCACTTTGGCACATGACTAGACGTCTTAACTTACACAGTATGCTCTGGACGCTCTTTACTGCGGTGCGTTCCGCCCTGGAATGCATCGCCATCATTACAGGTAGGAATTGACGTCCGTTACAACCGGGTTTGATGTTGCATGGGCCCTATGTCACATGGGCCGGCGTCTCTATCTGCGGTGCGTCCCACTGTGGAACACATCGCCAATCGGAATGTAGGAAATGGAGCCAGCCCACCCGGATGTGACGTCAGACGCCCAGGTGATGACAGTCTTCTGCTTTTCATGTGCCTTTATATAGTACACCGGTACCAGTCTCCCTCAGGTCCTGGACATCAGAGGACCTCTGAGGGGGCTGGATACCGTGTGTGACTGCAACAATATGTAAGTTTTCCCTCTTTCCCTCCATCTCTGTGTGGCTAGTATGTCACCAACAGGGAATTGTTAACTGACTATGTGCATTATTTTAATTCTTATTCATAGATACATCATGTGACGAGAGCTGCCTCACTCTCATCATGTATAGCTGGTTGAAACCAGCCCCCTCTTCTGTTATGGTTACGATTATATCTTTTTTTCATCTTTGTACACATTTGGTTTTGCTAAATTAACCCCCTGAGGAACCCTTTGGTAGGGGGAAACGCGTTGGGATGTTCAGGTGTATTAAGGGATACGCAGGGTTCCAGGGATAGGCACGTGGACAAAGACCCACCTCAGCTTGCATCATTCTCAAAGTGCAGCATTTCTAAGTGCACTAGAGATATTCAAGAGACAAACCTAGAACTTTCCACTGTAGCAGAACTTCAGCTGAACTTTCCACTGTAGCAGAACTTCAGCTGAACTTTCCACTGTAGCAGAACTTCAGCTGAACTTTCCACTGTAGCAGAACTTCAGCTGTGTTTTTGGTGTGCTTTAGAACAGGTAAGGAATTTGTTAGACAGGTGTTGCTATTGTCTGATTGCTAATGAGCATAGGCCCATTAAGGTGTTAAATTTGTTGTTGTGGGAGGGGCTTTTGTAGGAGTGTGTGTATATATAGCCGCATAGTATTAGCTTGCCTAATTCTAGCTTGCATCATTCTCAAAGTGCAGCATTTCTAAGTGCACTAGAGATATTCAAGAGATACTCAGGAGGTAATCTGGAGGTGAGAACAATCTATTAAAGGGGTTATCCAAGTTATATTTATTGATGACCTATCCTCAGGATAGGTCATCAATATCAGATCGGCGGGGGTCCGACACCCGGCACCCCCGCCGATCAGCTGTTTGAAGAGAAGGCGAGCGCCGTGCCAGCGCTGCCTCCTCGTCATGTTTACATGCTGGCCGTTGCATCTGCAGCGGTGAGCATGTGTAATTACACTAAGCCGTTCCATTCATTTCAATGGGACGGCTCTGTGTATACTACAGAGCCGTCCCATTGAAATGAATGGAACGGCTTGGATGTAATTACACATGCTCACCGCTGCAGATGCAACGGCCAGCATGTAAACATGACGAGGAGGCAGCGCTGGCACGGCGTTCACCTTCTCTTCAAACAGCTGATTGGCGGGGGTGCCGGGTGTCGGACCCCCGCCGATCTGATATTGATGACCTATCCTGAGGATAGGTCATCAATAAATATAACTTGGATAACCCCTTTAAGTTTTGTTTAACATATCTTCTTGCATTAAAATGGCAGACCTGATTCAGTGCAGGAATTGCTGTGCTTTCATTTCATGTTTCACTCTTCGCAGGTTTGGATGCTGTCTGATCTGCAGACAGTTCTCCATAATGCAGCAGGAAATTACATTTTTAAAATCTGAGATTTGTAAAGTAACTGTTAGACAAACTCAGGCTTGGAATGTTGCAATGCCACTGCCACAAAGGCCCCCCAGAAATGGAATATGGGTTACTGTAGGTTCTGGTAGACTTAGAGCTGTTGATAGAAGACATGTCCCACAGTCGGTGGCTCTCTGTAATTCATTTGCAGCACTTTCAGAATGCAAGAGCAACATGGAGGATGGCTCAGGCACAGTGGGCGAGGAACAATCATTTCCTATGCCTAAGGTATGCAAGACTACTGACAAAGACAAAAAGAATATAGTGAGTACTAATAGTAAGCAGCTATTGGTAGGCGATTCTATCATAAGAGGTGTGAAGTTTGATGAAAATGGTTTTGTGAGATGTCTCCCTGGTGCTACTGCCAGCAGGGACAGACGACGTATCCTTAACATTATTAAGCAAGCAAAAATGGAAAAGGAGGTGGATGTTATTGTCCATATTGGGACAAATGATCTGGCTTGCAATGAAGTTTCAAAGGTGAAGGAAGATTTTCACACACTTGGTAATGATATACGGGAGATTGCATCGACTGTCTCATTCTCTGCAGTTCTGCCTGTGCATAACCGTCAGCATGACAAGCAGTTGCGTATTAAGGAATTCAATGTATGGCTCGGTGAATGGTGTTTGAACCAGGGATTTGGCCTTGTGTCTCATGTTGGCTCTAGCTGGAATGGAAAAGAACTGTACAAGAAAGATGGTTTGCATCTTTCTCTCAAGGGAACGAATGTCCTCAATGAACAGTTCAAAGTTTTTGCTAAGGAACATTTAAACTAGGAAAGGGGGGCACAAAAGAGACAATCCATCAGTTCGGCTGCCCCCCGAAAATACAATGCCAGAAGATGCCAGGAGCTGATAGGATAAGAAATGACAAGCTGAGAGTCTTGTCTACAAATGCTCGCAGTTTAGGGAATATGATCAACGAACTTGAGTCTGTAATGGCATCTGAGAATATAGATTTAGTGGCTGTTACTGAGACATGGTTCAATGAGAGTAATGACTGGGACATAACAATACCTGGGTTCTCTCTATATAGGAAAGACAAAGAAGGCAAGAAAGGGGGTGGAGTGGCCCTATATGTGAAAAATAGCATAAAATCTAATCTAATAGAAGCCAGCGAAACCAATTTAGAGTCAGTTTGGGTTACGTTGCAGCTTGGTAATCATAAGGTAACTCGTGTAGGTGTCATATACAGACCACCAAGCCAAGTCAAAGAATTGGATGATCTACTAGTTGAGGAAATGGCTAAAATGACATTGAAAGGGGAAGTTGTCATTATGGGAGACTTTAATCTTCCTGATATAAACTGGAAAACCAAAATAGCTAGTTCTGCCAGGAGTACAGACATTCTAAATTCCCTACTGGGATTATCTCTACAGCAAGTAGTTGAGGAGCCAAACCGGAAGGAGGCCATTTTAGATTTGGTGTTTACAAATGGCAATTTGGTATCTGATATCACTGTAGGGGAAAGCTTAGGATCCAGTGATCACCAGTCAGTGAGGTTTACTATAAGTACAGTGACTGAGTCACTCCACACAAAAACAAAAGTTTTAGATTTTCGGAAAACAGACTTTTCTAAAATGAGATCAGTGGTATACGAGTCCCTATCAGACTGGAACAATTTCAATGGAGTCCAAGAGAAATGGGACTACTTAAAATTGGCACTACTGAAGGCAACAGAAAAGTGCATTAGGCTTGTCAGTAAAGGCAAAAAAGGAAGAGACCACTGTGGTACTCAGCAGAAGTGGCCAAAATCATTAAAAACAAAAAGATGGCATTTAGCAAGTATAAAAACACCCAAAACGAGGATGACCGGAAATCTATAAGATGAGGCAGAGAGAGGCCAAGCAAGTTATAAGAGCTTCTAAAGCTCAGGCAGAAGAGAAATTAGCTCAGTCAGTGAAAAAAGGTGATAAGACATTCTTCAGATACATAAATGAAAAAAGGAAATTAAAACAAGGAATTACCAAATTAAAAACAAAAGAAGGAAGGTATATGGAAGAGGATAAAGAACTAGCTGACTGCCTCAATGAATACTTCTGTTCAGTTTTTACAAAGGAAAATGAAGGAGAAGGACCTCAGTTAGGGAGGAAGACTAATGAATCCTTTGATGCATGTGTCTTTACAGAGGAAGAGGTTCTAAGTCAGCTGTCCAAAATTAATACAAATAAATCACAGGGGCCTGATGGGATACACCCAAAGCTATTAAAAGAGCTTAGAGGTGTACTAGCAAATCCATTAACAGATTTATTTAGCCAATCACTGGTAACAGGTGTCGTCCCAGAAGATTGGAAATTAGCAAACGTTGTGCCAATTCACAAGAAAGGTAGTAGAGAGGAATCAGGCAACTATAGGCCAGTAAGCCTGACATCAATAGTGGGGAAATTAATGGAAACCATACTCAAGGAGAGGATTGTGGAACATCTAAAAACCCATGGGTTGATTGATAAAAAACAGCATGGGTTTACTTCAGGGAGATCATGTCAAACTAATCTTATTGACTTTTTTGATTGGGTGACTAAAATAATAGATGGCGGAGGTGCAGTAGACATCGCTTATCTGGACTTTAGTAAGGCATTTGATACTGTCCCACATAGAAGGCTTATCAATAAACTGCAGTCTTTGAGCTTGAGCTCACATATTGTTGAATGGATTAGGCAGTGGCTGAAGGACAGAAAACAGAGGGTTGTAGTCAATGGAGTATATTCAGACCATAGTATTGTTACCAGTGGGGTACCTCAGGGATCTGTTCTGGGACCCATATTGTTTAATATCTTTATCAGCGAAATTGCAGAAGGCCTCAATGGTAAGGTGTGTCTTTTGCTGATGACACAAAGATTTGTAACAGGGTTGATGTTCCTGGAGGGATACACCAAATGGAAAAGGATTTAGGAAAACTAGAGGAATGGTCAAAAATCTGGCAACTAAAATTTAATGTCGATAAGTGCAAGATAATGCACCTGGGGCGTAAAACCCAAGAGCAGAATATAAAATCAGTGATACAGTACTAACCTCAGTATCTGAGGAAAGGGATTTAGGGGTCATTATATCAGACGACCTAAAGGTGGGCAGACAATGTCATAGAGCAGCAGGTAATGCCAGCAGAATGCTTGGGTGTATAGGGAGAGGCATTAACAGTAGAAAGAGGGAGGTGCTCGTGCCGCTCTACAGAGCACTAGGGAGACCTCATTGGGAGTATTGTGTGCAGTACTGGAGACCATATCTGCAGAAGGATATTGAAACTTTGGAGAGAGTTCAGAGAAGAGCTACTAAATTAGTACATGGATTGCAGGACAAAACTTACCAGGAAAGGTTAAAGGACCTTAACATGTATAGCTTGGAAGTAAGAAGAGACAGAGGGGATATGATAGAAACTTTTAAATACATAAAGGGAATCATCACGGTAAAAGAGGAGAGAATATTTAAAAGAAGACAAACTGCTACAAGAGGACATAGTTTTAAATTTGAGGGGCAAAGGTTTAAAAGTAATATCAGGAAGAATTACTTTACTGAGAGAGTAGTGGACGCATGGAATAGCCTTCCTGCAGAAGTGGTAGCTGCAAATACAGTGAAGGAGTTTAAGCATGCATGGGATAGGCATAAGGCCATCCTTCATATAAGATAGGGCCTGGGGCTATCCATAGTATTCAGCATATTGGGCAGACTAGATGGGCCAAATGGTTCTTATCTGCCGACACATTCTATGTTTCTATGTTTCTATAAGGGATACGGTAGGGATACCACACCTGTCGCCTCATAGCCTATTTCCTATTATTGCTATTACCTATTTTCCCTCCCTGCTGTGATCCACAATTTTTGTAGTATGTTATTTGGTTTTGGGGGAATCTTTATTTATATATATAGAAACTATCGGATCCGCCGTGTTATTTATTTTTAATGAATACCATTAAAGTATATTGTTTTTAGAGTCTACCACCCATAGGACCCTAATATAGAATTCATTTCGTAACAGGAAAGTACCAACTGCACGAAAGTGACTTAAAAGTGTTCCTTCAATAAAAGTTTTTGAGCAGATTACAGTATTTAATAATTGCTTAAAGGGGTAATCCAGGATTTTACTATTGATGGCTTATCCTCAGGATAGGCCAGTAATATCTGACCAGTTGGGGTCCAACACTTCGCCGCTGATCAGCTGTTCTGCAGTAGCTACAATGTGTAGTAGATGGAGCTGGCTACTGCAGTGCTGCTCACATTGAAGTGAACACTGACACAATGGATGGAGTTCTGTGACTTCTAGTGCCAGAGCTATCCTGAAACAGCTGATTGGTGAGGTATGTGGTGTCAGACTGAGCTGGGGCTCTACAGTGTCTCACTGAGACATCATGTAGCTCTTCAGCCGGCTATGTATAGCTCTTATCTCTGAACTCCTGACAGCTCATAAACACAAATATAAGTTGTATTTTTATCAGTCTGATAATAATTTAGCTATAATGAGAGGAATTCAGAGATAAGGGATTACATATCCAGCTGCCAGAAGAGCAACATGACAGCTCAGTGTGCAAATGAACCTAACTAAAAATTCACCCTGTAGCACATAAACGGCTGAAAATGTTTAACAAAGACCAATTGAAAATATGATTTTAGCCGAAATGAGAAAATGCAATCATAAACAAATTTTCCCCAAAAGTTTTCATAGTTGTTGACTGTTGATAAACCATACATAAAACAGTGTATATTGTAAACCAAAAAATAGATTATTTTCTTATGTTTAGCCATACTGGCACATCCACAATTTCTTTCTCTCCAAAATGTAAATCTAGTTGCATTCCATGTCATCTCCTCAGAATGGAATTTATTAGTTCTTTTAAGAAGCTAAGTTGAATTTCCCTATGATATTGCTGAATGTTCTTACCTATATTCATTTCCATTTAAGAATATTTGACTTCATGTTTCAATAAATCAAGCTGTAAAGCTTAAAAAGATAAACTGCAACATATTTCACTTCAGTTGGTCCCTGGGGTTAATTAGTTGTCATCTGATCATGGTAATGCTATAATATATCAAGCGCAGTAATTACAGTGCCTTTCATGTGTTTGGATCCTATACCAGAGCTGATGCAGCACCTTCTCCACCTTATTTATGTCATATTCAAATCATTGTTTGCATCTTTTTGCAACTTGGGTGGGTTCGTGTTGTCGGTCAGAAGTCATCTTTGCTTTCTTTCCACAAACATATGATTCTCGGACGCTTTTCGTTGCTGATGTATTGACGTCAGTGTGGAATTACAAGGTCATGCTGATTTGCTGTCCCTAGGGTTCTGCATAAGCCACGGTCGTCTGTCATAGCCTTTGGCATTCTATTAACAGCTTACTGATCTATTTCCAAATATGCTAGCAAAGCAAGCATCTGCACATCCATCCCAATGACCCCACAACAGTAACAGACTGTTTATATGCAGCGCTAAGGGAAATGTATGGCATGGTTAAATTGGTTGGCATGGCTTGCAACATTTGAAGATCATAAGTTTTGAAAGCCAATTATTTGTTAAGGTAAAAAAAAATCCATGGACATTGCAGAGATGATTTAATAGTGTGTTCTTTTATTGACACATATCGTCACGAGATGGTAGAATTGATTCTCTGGCTTTGAGATACAATAGCAGAGAATGGGGTTGAGCTTGGAGAACCAGCTGAGAAGATAATTTAATATATTTGCACATGTATATAAGAATGGAATAATCTATTCATCAGTTTTGAAATATATGAGATTTTTACCTCTGAGTTCTCCATCTGCCAGGAGAACAGGGGTCCCATGATGAGTTTTGGAGATAAAGGGGACATTAAGATGATTTGGTAGTTAGAGAGATCAGGCAGATAGGTGGGATCCTAGAGGTAGAATCCTTACTTATCAGGCATTTATGACTCATCCTACAGAGATACTGTGGTCAGGAATACCCTTTAGGTCCCTTTCACATCTGCGTTTTTCCTTTCCGTCCTAGAGTTCCGTTCTCGGGGCTCTAGGACGGAAAGATACTGATCAGAATTATCCTAATGCATTCTGAATGGAGAGAAATCCATTCAGGGATGCATCAGGAGGTCTTCCGTTCAGTATGTGAACGTTTTTTGGACGTTGACAAAACCACAGCATGCTGTGGATTTGTCTCCGTTCAAAAATCTAGAAGACATGTGGAAAAGCTGGATCCGGAATTAATGCCCATTGAAAAGCATTAATCCGGATCCGGCTATAAGCTAAACGTCGTTTCGGCGCATCGCCGGATCCGACGTTTAGCTTTTGTGAATGGTAACCATGGCAGCCAGGACGCTAAAGTCCCGGCTGCCATGGTAAAGTGTAGTGGGGAGGCAGGGGAGAAGTATACTTACCGTCCGTGCGGCTCCCGAGTCCTGGGGCGCTCCACAATGATGTCAGAGTGCCCCATGAGCATGAATCACATGATCGAATGAATCACGAATGGATCATTGTGGAGCGCCCCGGGAGCCGCACGGACTGTAAGTATCTGCTCCCCTGGCTCCCCACTACTTACTATGGCAACCAGGACTTTAGTAGCGTCCTCGCTGCCATAGTAACACTGAAAGCATTTTGAAGACTGATCAGTCTTCAAATGCTTTCAGTTGTCTTGCGTTGTGACGGATCCGGCAGGCATTTCCGGCGACGGAAGTGCCTGCCGGATCCTTACAACGCAAGTGCACAGATAGCATAAATAACTCCTGACAAAGTATGAAAATATAAGATCTTGGTGTGAAGGTTCCCTACTGTCGGTGTAAGTGAATGTGGAAAGGGCCTTAAGTGTGGTGTGATATTCTACTGGACATAACTGGGGTTGTACTTGTAACAAACTGAACCCTTGAAACACAGATAACATTGACCAGGAAACAGATTCTTACAGAGAAATCCTTGAGCGAAAGAGATGGGTTGACAAAAACAGCCTGGTGAGATTGTGTGAAGTAACATAGTCTGGGTGTGGTGTCTGTGAGATAGAGTCCTGAAGAAGAGAAACACATTTTTTGTTCAGTATTCTGTAATATTAAGGGATTTTGCCACTTTGCATGTACTGAAATCATGAGTGTTGTAACCATTAAGCTTATTATTCCGCTTAATGTGACAGCAACCATAAGGCTTTGTGTAATTCAGGGAATTGTGACAAAAAAAATACACCCCTTGAGAGACAGAACCCTTGAGCGCGAGGATTTAATGCCTTTTTAAATCCTTAAGGACCCTGCCATTTTTCACCTTGAGGACCAGGCCGTTATTTGGAAACTTGACATGTGTCACTTTATGTGGGAATAACTTCAGAATGCTTTTACTTAGCCAAGCGATTCTGAAAATGTTTTCTCGTGACACATTGTAATTCATGGTAGTAAAAAAATGTAGTCAATATAATTCACCTTTATTTATTAAAAAATCTAAAATTTACAGAAAATTTGGAAAAATTCTAAATTAGAATTTATCTGCTTTAAAGGCAGATAGTGATACATCATTAAAGAGTTACTACTTTACATTTCCCATATGTCCTTTTTCATGTTTGTACGATTTTGTAAATGTAATTTTATTTTTTAGCATCTTATTATAAGGCAAACTTTAAACTTTTTAAGAACATTTCCGAAACACACTTTTTTAAAGACCACTTCAATTCTAAAGTCACTTTATGGGGCTTACAAAGTGGAAAACATCCATAAATGACCCCATTGTAGAAACTACACCCCTCAAGTTATTCAAAACTGATTTTATAAACCTTTTTTTAACCCTTTAGGCATTCCACAAGCATTAAAGGAAAAAGGAGACATTTTAAAATTTTACTTTTTTGGGAGATTTTCCATTGTAATTCATTTTTTCCTGCAAAACATCAAGGGTTAACAGCCAAATAAAACTCAATAATTATTACCCCGATTATGCAGTTTGCAGAAACACCCCACATGGGGTTGTAAACTGCTGTACAGGAACACGGCAGGGCGCAGAAGGAAAGGAGCGCAGTATGGTTTTTGGATTGCAGATTTCACTGGGATAATTTTACGTTGCCATATGACATATGTCCCCCTGATGCACCCCAAGAGTAGAAACTCAAAAAAGTGACCCTATTTTGGAAATTATAGGATAAGGTAACACCTAGTATTTTAATTGGTACTATTTTGTGGTATATATGACTTTTGATTGCTCTATATTACGCTTTTTGTGAGGCAAGGTAATCAAAAAAGGCTGTTCTGGCACAGTTTTTATTTTTTGTTTTTTACAGTGTTCACCTGACAGGTTAGATCATGTACTATTTTGTATAGAGCAGGTTATTATGAACATGATAATACCAAATATGTCTTTTTCTTTTGTTTCAGTTTTACATAATAAAGCATTTTTTAAATAAATCATGTTTTTGTGTCTTTTTTTTCTAAAAGCCATGTTATTTTTACTCTTATCTTAATGGGCTCAGTTTTTGCAGCATGAGGTGACGGTTTGATTGGTACTATTTTGGAGTACATACTAGTTTTTGATCGTTTGGTATGTTTGTGACATATGGTGGCAAAAATTAATATTTTTTTTGGCACAGTTAAATTTTTTTTTTTTTTTTACGATTTTCATCTGACAGGGTAAATCATGTTATATTTTTTATAGAGAAGGTTGTTACGGATGCAGCAATACATAATATATTTATTTTTTATGATTATTTTGGTTTTACACAATAAAAGAATTTTTGAAAGAAAAACAATCATTTTTTTATGTCTCCATTTTCTGAAAGCCATATCTTTTTTTATTTTTTGGGTGATTGCTTTAGGTAGGTTCTCATCTTTTGCGGGATTAGATGACGGTTTGAATGGTATTATTTTTGGGTACATAACATATGACTCTTTGATCACTTGGTATTACACTTTTTCAGGGCCGGCGCGTCCTATAGGCGTACCAGGCAGCCGCGTAGAGCGAACCTTGGGAAGGGGCTCTGCTAGGAGAGCAGGCCTTGCCTCATGCTGCAGCCGCCCGAACGCTCTATATTGAGCCTCTGGCGGCTGCAGCACTGCCCGGGCTGGCGCGTCCATGAGGACGCACCCCCCGGGCGCAGCAAGAGTAGAGGAGCTGACAGGAGGGAAGCACTCAGCGCTCCCTCCTGTGAGTCCCTCATTGTAGCATGGCCGAGCCCTGTATGGTCCGCGGGTATAGGGAGCATCTGTCTCCTGTACCCGGCCGGACTGACATGAAGTGCGCACACAGTGTGAACTTCCTGTCAGTCCGCTCGGGTACAGGAAACAAAAGCGCCTGTACCCGCGGACCATACAGAGCTCGGCCACGCCACACCAGAGGTAGGGGGGATTGGGAAAGAGAATGACATGGGGGGGGGGGTGAAGAATGACAAGAAAGGGAGAGAATGACAAGAGGGTCAAAGAGAATGACAAGAGGGGGAGACTAGAGAATGACATGACATGGGGCGGGGGAGAGAATGACAAGAAAGGTAGAGAGAATGACAAGGGGGGAAAGAGAATGACAAGAGGGGGGAAAGAATGACATGGGGGGAAGAGAATGACAAGAGGGGTAAGAGAATGACGAGGGGGGGGGAGAATGACAAGAGGGGGAGAGAGAATGACATGGGAAGGAACAGAATGACAAGAGGGGGGAGAGAGAGAACTGGCGTTAGTTAAAGGAGTTCTGCAGTTTATTTAAACTGATGATTTATCCTCTGGGTAGATCACCAGCATCTGATCGGCAGGGGTCCGACACCCGGGACCCTCGCCAATCAGCAGTTTGAGAAGGCAGCGGCGCTGGCAGTAGAGCCTCGGCCTTCTCGCTGTTTACCGCAGGCGCAGTGACCTCACGACTAGTATCACTGGCCTGGGCGGGGTTAAGCTCTGTTCACTTGAATGAAGCTTAGCCCCACCCAGGCCAATGATACTAATCGTGACGTCACTGCGAGAAGGCTGAGGCGCTACTGCCAGCGCCGCTGCCTTCTCAAACAGCTGATTGGCGGGGGTCCCGGTGTCAGACCCCTGCCGATCAGTTTAAATAAACTGCAGAACCCTTTTAATATGGCAGATCATATGGGTGGGGCATTGTGATGTCACATGGGGGGGGGGGGCGGTAAACTTTTCTTTTGCCTAGGGCGGCAAAAATCCTTGCACCGGCCCTGCAATTTTTGTGATGAAAGGTGAAAAAATTGCTTTTTTTAGCACAGTTTTTATTAATCTTTTTTTTACGGTGTTGACTAGACAGGGTGGATCATGGGATATTTTAATAGAGCAGGTTATAATGGACACGGCGATACCTAATATGTCTGTTTTTTCTTTTTTTTACAATTTTATTAGTGTTGGTCGAGCACCAAAGTGCTCGGGTGCTCGAGTAGAACACCTCGGGATGCTCGGGTGCTCTACCGAGCACCTGAGCACAATGGTAGTGAATGGGAGAACCCATAAGACCAGTTTGTAAAATTATAAGCACATAGCAGTACAGTATGAGTCCATATGAGCCAATATTTGGGGGACTTATTTGGAATCCATATGACAGATGTACCAAATACAAGCATGTGCTTGAGCCAAAGTTCTAGCTTAGCCTTCCTAACCTAGCCTTCCCCGGTAACCAGAGAACATCCCCCTGTCATGGTTCCATGGCTAAAGGTAAGAAGTCATGGCACCTCTTGGAACTTTATGAAGATTTTAATTCTTCAAGCCAAATTGCAGGCCAAGGCAGAAATTACACTTCTACCATTCAAGCCATGTTCTCCTCTAGTAAGGAAATTGGAATTATGTAAATGCAAACATACTAAGATTTCTTGTCATAGATTCAGACAGAAGCATTATTTAGTGAGTGCCTCACTATAATCACTGTATTTTTTTATATAATCCCAAACAAGCTTTTGGCATCAAGAAGTGTTTCAAATGAACACATCGCATTAAAATAAACTCTCGCATCTGTTCTATATTCCAATTACTAATGCAAAAGAGCACAATTCATGACTGCAGCAGAAATAAATCAAATGTAAATAGTTTATAATGTACACAGCTTGCTAGTGATACCCACATCTGTTAGATCCTGAAGAAAGAGCAAAAATAAACTTTTTCCATACTCACTTTGCATGCACTGAAACTGTCAAAAATGTGTACCTTATCTGAGCACTGAAACCATTAAGAATGTTGTACCATTTAAAATGAAAGAAACAGTAAAGCTTTGTGTGCCACTGTATTTACATTTAAGTTTATTTGTCTGGTGTCCTTTGAGATGCAGAGAACATGGACAGAAAGACAGTATCCTTGAGACACAGGCAACTGTGACCAACAGACAAAGCAAATTCTACATTTTTCAAACCAGCACCTGGATCTGATTTCTTTTGTAATTGCATGTAAATAAAAACGTAGTATAACCAGTAAATTATTCAATAAATTGTATCTGTACAGCGCCACCTGCCGCTTGTTCTTTTCCTTATTTTTTGTCCGTCTCACTGAGCCGGTTGAATGTGCTCAGTTTAAATCTTCAACTGCCACCGGCCATATGTTCTGTTAGAAGCTGTATGATGTATGATTTTCACTTTTTACATCAATCAAGGCATAACCCCTTTAAGTGGAGGGCTTGAAGGACAGTACTAGTATAAGGGGGCAGCACTGCAGCAGGGAGTCTACACTGGATGTACCTATTGGTTTACTTTGACTTTAATATCGGGAATATAGAACGGGCAGAACATTTTCTGGCTGTTACAATAAATATTGAGCCATGCTAGTTTCGACACACCGCATCTCCTACAAACAGCTGCCCCCAGGCATACGTCATGAATATTATAGTCCTGGAATAGAATACCCCATTAAACCATTTAGAGCCCCATTGTTTGTACATGATGCAGAGGTCCAGGACACCAAAGCAAACTCTGCAACAGGTCCCCCCTATAATCATGTGGAAGTCATAGTACTGGTCACCTCATATGGGGTACAGGGACCTACAGGGGCCTCTTTGGTTACACTTTATTCTGAGGGGCTCTTTGTTTTCTTCTCCAAATCTTCTCCATGGTGCTTGGGTGAATTTCCTACACCCATATTGGCCAACAATGCAGTTTCTGGAGTACTAGAGAATAAGTTTGGGACAAAAAAACAACCAGTTCTTTCACTTGCATGGCCTGCTTCTATCGTATGTAGGCCCTTGGCAGCAAGTGATCAATTCTTCATTTACATAAATGGACTATCTTTATAATGCATGAAAAAGCTACTGTAGGTTCTCTAGAGTAAGAAATACTCAGTGATGTACTTACCATGAAAGTAGACAATGCCACTGCCCATAGGCCCATGGTGGTAGTGGATCCTGTGCTAAATACATTCTTTTGCACTTCCCTGCAGCCACCACTAAGCATTGCAACGTGCATAAAGATTTTTACAGCTTGCATTGAGTTTAATGTAACTGCTAAATATTCTTATGCACTGAATTCCCCTTGGTAGTTGCTGCAGCAACCAGTTTTATAATATAGTGTGAGTACTGTATATTTGACAACGACTTTTACACTTTATTCTCTAAGCCTTACGAAAAAATACAAATCCTTTAATTTTTTTTTTACTGTCTTTCTCATTGTACTTGTCTTGTAAGAAAATGAATGGACAGTGATGAGCCCTCAGTATGGATTTTTTGAGGAAGTCGAGGCTCATTGGGTTATATTTGTCTTAAATATAAAAATGACTCTGCAACAAAATGATTTTTACTTCCTAAACAGAATGTCACAGTGGCTTGTTTAAGTGAAATCTGCTGTAGCATGAAATGGAAAAAACAAAACTGGGTGATTGAAGAATAACATCTAGATTAAAATGTGTCTGAGGCAGAAAGAAAGGGAATATTTTCACTGACTGAATTTTATCCTTGCCTACATTTCAGGACATTTACGCATTTGTTTTGCTTCTATGTAAAGTACAATGGGGCTTATTTTAGAAAACGGATGCAAAATAACAGAGCTGTCATTTCCCATCATAAACAATATCATTTTATTTCTCATCTGAAAGTCAATGGGATTGATCAGAATCTGGTCTACAACAGATCCACCCTTGAATTCATTTTATTGTAAGTTAATTCACATTCTTTTATTGCATTAGGGTCCAGGAGCTTTACATCATGTTTTTAGGATAATATATTGTTGACGAGCAAAAACGTTTAAACTTGTAGGGCTACATTCACAAGACAGTGAAAAACATATGTGTGACTTTTTTTAACGGCCGTCACATGTTTGTTTAAAGAACAGCGGTAGTTTTTTTGATGGCCAGTGAGTAACGGAGGTAAAAAAAAAAATAGAAAATGCCCTATTTTGTCCATTTTGATTGACCGACTGCCCCCATACAATTGAACAAGACGTTTTTTAACATCCGTTCTTTAGAAAGGCATCAGTGAAAAATAAAAAATGTTAAAAATGGACCATTTTTCTATTTTTAACTGACCTTTGTGAATGTAGCCTTAGAAATACAGATGTTACATATTGTTTAGCAAAAAAATTATTTTGTGTTATTCTGCCATGAAATGTCTTTTCTGCAAATGGTTTTGCTAACACACCATGATATTGTATTGGATTTTTTATATATTTGAGTCCTTAAAGGGGTTGTCAAGTTATTTTTATTGATGACCTATCCTGAGGATCAATATCAGATTGGAGAGGGTCTGACACCTGGCACCCCCTTCGATCAGCTGGTTGAACAGAAGGCACGTGCAGTGCAGAGCTGCTTTCTCTTCATTGTTTACCTGCTTGCGGTTGCAATCAGAGGCGAGCCGGCGTAATTACAAGAAACCTTCCCATTCACTTCAATGGGATGGCTCCTTCCTAAACACTTGAATACTACATAGCGTCCCATTGAAGTGAATAGGAAGGCTTAGGTGTAATTACACCTGCTCACCGCTGCTTTTGTGACCAACGAAGGGAAGGTTGTATTGGCACGGCGCGTGCCTTCTCTTCAACCAGCTGGGGTGCTGGGTGTCAGACCTCTGCTGCTCTGATATTGATGACCTGTGGATGCCCTTTAAAGGTAATCTGTCAGTAGTTTAGACCATGCTAAACTGCTGACAGCACCAGATAAGGCAGTAAAAACATAGCTTATGTATTTATCTTGTTATTTATTCCGAAAAACGAATACTGTAAAATGTATAACAAAAATTTGTAACATAAAAAAAGTGGCAGTATTGCAGTTTTTCTCATCCCCTTGCCAGAAAGAGTTAATAAAAGTTAATCAGTAAGTCATGTGTACCCCAAAATGGCACAACTTTTCCTGCAAAAAACAAGCCATTATACAGCTACATCATCAGAAAAGTTAGAAAGTTATAGCTCTTGAAAGGCGACGGTGAAAATATGAAAAAAATTACTTGGTCATTAAGGTCCAAAACAGGCTGGCCACTAAGGGTTAAAGGGGTTGTGCAGGATAGGTTGTCAATATCAGATCAGTGGGAGACCAATACCCGGAACCCCTGCTGGCAGCACAATGTAATTACACCTTCCTCTTCCATTCAAGTGATTGAGAGAGGAAGGTGCTATTACACTGCACTCCCACTACGATCTTCTAGACAGCAAGCAGATGAAGGGCTCATTCAGACGACCGTATGAATAAGTCCGCATCCATGCCGCTTTTTTTTTGTAACAGGTGCAGACCCATTCATTTCATGTGTGCTGTCCGCATCCGTAGTTCTGTTCCGTGGCCCCGCAAAAAAGATGAGCATGTTCTGTTCTTATCTGCAATCGTGGACAAGAATATGCATTTCTATCATAGTGCCGGCCATGTGCGGTCCGCAAAATTTGGAATGCACACGGCCGGTATCCGTGTTTTGCGGACCCGCAATTTGCAGACTGCAAAACACTGCTTCCACCTGATTGAGCCCTAGCAGTGAGGATGTGGTGCACAAACAACCTATTCAAAACAGCTGATTGACGGGGCTGACAAGTGTGAGACCACCATTGATCTGGTATTGACAACCTGTCCTGTAAGCACCACACAATCCCATTAAGTGCTTCAGTTTTAAGGTTCCCTGATTCAGTAAGGTAGAAGCATCAGGAAGGAACACAGTCGGATTAGAGACCCTAAGAATTTCTGAAATTGTTTTTACTTTGTATTCTGAAGCCGTAAACCGCGTGTTTGACACCAAATAACATGTTCTCTGACTGCTATTAATATATCATGTTTTAATCCTAAAAAATAAATTTTAACATTTGCTCGATAAAACTTCGGATTATGTTTTGTCTGGCTGTCTCAGTATCACAGAATTTGCAGCACACTGACCCACCCGTACTGTAAATCTCTTGCTTCTGTACTAACCTTGTTGCCTGTCAAACTTACTTTCTCAAACCGTCATTTGAATGTTTCTAGTTTGTCCGGAGGGAAATCATTCAGAAGTACTAAAATAAAGCAAAGTGGCAGCTTGTTGTTACCTTGTTGCTTCAAGGAATTTAGGGTTTCATTTGGTTTTGAGTTAGTTCTGTGATAATAATGCAATATGGCATAATATCAATAGATTGTGTGCGGAGGCTCTGCAGAGAGGTAGCCAAGTTGTTCTGTTAGCAATAAAGTATTCCTATTCCACTAGGTTTTAAAACCGTTTATGATAGTGTATAAATAAGTGATAATAGAATCGTCTTCATGTACAGCACGTACCTTCAAAATTCAAATTTATTTTGTGGAATGGCAAACATGACAAAGAGAAAACCTGCGGCTGCTATGGGGCCCTATAAGAGGGGGTTCTATCCCCTTTGTTATTGGGTGGCAAGACCCAGGGCCATATCTGCTATGAGGTGAGATGAGGCAGGGCACTAGAGCATATGGCTCCCGCCCCTGCCGTTCACCTTATAGGCCACAGGACACTAGGGCTGAAGCCTATGAATGGTGCAAGAGGACTCAATCACATCATTGCGACCTCCTGCATCTGTTCTCAGGCAACACAATCATGTCGTCATAATGCATGTGTCCTGACGTAGGCATTTGCGATCATGTAGCCTTAGACCTGGTGCAGAAGGTTGTGGTGATGTCATTCTGACCACCTGCATTGGGTCTTGTTACTGCTTGGGGCACTATATAGGGGCTTATTTTTACTAGGAGCACTGTGGGGCATTATTACTACTGGGGGTACTGTAGGGGAATTATTATTATTGGGCATGATATGTGGGGAGGAAAGATGCAGATGAGGCCTCACATGATGTATGTGGTGTGTTGTGCTTTATTCTCCTGCATGTTTTATAGCACTGTATATAATCTTTTCTAAATACATCTGTCACAGAACCGCTGTGGGGGAGAGGTTGGATTTAGAATTTGCCATGGGGGGAGCCATTTCAGTTTTCCATACCTGGGAAGAACCTGTGCAGGACTCAACTCTCTGGTAAAATGACATTACAGGCATAAGCAACCTTCGGCACTCCAGCTGTGTAAAGCTATGACTCCCAGCATGTACACTTAATCGGCTGTTCTTTTATCTCCCATAGCAGTGAAAAGAGGATTCTGGGAGTTGTAGTTTTAGAGTAGGAAACAACCACTATGGCTATCAATCTTAAGTCTTAAAATCTGGCACCTAAAGGGTATTACAGTTTTGCAAGTTTCAATATCAATTGACAGGAAGCAACACATGTTATTCACTAATAGTTATTTTTAACCTGTAATGCCCTGTTTTCCTGTGATCCATATTATATATATATAATACAGATAGTTAGTGGGGGATAGTCAGTGTAGGTTAGATAGTGATATAGTGTAGCTGATAGGTTCCAGTGCAGGATGTTAGGTAGTGTGATAGAAATTACTGTGCTGTTATAGGGATTAGTGTCTGTGTTAGACATAGTGCTGTGATGTCACAACAATACTTAGTGCACCAATCAGTAATATCTACTTAGACCTGATAAAATGTGAAGTTGCACATATTGCGCCCAAAAAATGTGCATCATTAGTGCCAATTTGGGCAATTGCGAAAATAATGAATATAGATAGCGAATTCGAGAATTTATTCCAAATATTATGTGAAAAAATTCACAAAATATCACGAAAATGAATATTGCCTTTGCCACTCATCACTACCTATTACATAGTGGTGAGCTGGAAGCAGCATGAGGAGACCACAGAGTGGCCCAATGACAATGTGGAGGTGGCAGCAGCATCAGGAGGCCACAGAGTGGCACAATGACAGAGTGTGGGGGTGGCAGCAGCAGCATCTAGAGGAGGCCACAGGGTGGCACAATGATAGTGTGGAAGTGGCAGCAGCAGCGTCAGGAGGCCACAGAGTTGTAGAGTGACATAGTGTTGAGGTAGCAGCAGCATTAGGAGACTACAGAGTGGCAAGGTGACATAGTGTAGAGGTGGCAGCAGCATCAGGAGACCACAGAGAGGCAATGTGACATAGTATGGAGGTGGCAGCAGCATCAAGAGAACACAGAGTGGCAAGGTGACATAGTGTGGAGGTGGCAGCATCATCAGGAGACCACAGAGCGGCAAGGTGAAATAGTGTGGAGGTGGCAGCAGCATCAGGAGACCACAGAGTGACCCGGTGACAAAGTGGGGAGGTGGGTGGTAATACCAGTACCAGATGAAGATGGTGGGTGAAAGAAGGAGCACTTGGCATCAAATATGTGGCATCAGGCGGGTTGTAGCATCAGAATGGTAGCTGAGGCAAGTAGCCAGAAAAAAACGCTCTCTTTTGTCAAAATGTTGGTGTTCCACCATGGAAGATCTAGTCTGATGCATCACGCATTAGTGGGTGGAAATCCTGGCTGATCCAGGCCTGATTCATATTGACGTTTTTCATCCCGTAGTCCTGGTGACTGACAAATAACGTGACCTCCTTAAAGGGATTCTTTCACCCCAAATGTGCACTATCTCACACTAACACCATTGCGTCGATAACAGTCCCCACATTAAAATCCTACTTACCATAAGGTTGTCAGTTGCATAGTTCGTCTCAAAAACACTTTTATTGTATATGTAAATCAGGGTCTGAAGGTGCCCAGGGGCGGCGTTCCAACGGCCGGTGCCCAGGCCCCGTGCTGATTTCCATGTGCAACAACTCCCCTTTCACCCATTTGGCCCACCCTTTCTCTGGCTGATTACCTCCTCTTCTTCTGAATTGCAGCGCCTGCGCCGATGACAGCCCTCTGATGCAGCATCGGCTGGAGCGTGACGTACTGGCCGGTGCATGCGCACTGGATACTCTGAGGCATCTGCCATTAATGGGTAGTACATTGCGCATGCGCCGGCCCATACGTCATGCTCCAGCCGACGCTACATCAGAGGGCTGTCATCGGCGCAGGCGCTGGATTTCAAAAGAAGAGAAGGAGGTCAGCCAGAGAATGGGCGGGCCAAATGGGTGAAAGGGGAGGGGTTGCACATGGAAATCAGCACAGGGCCTGGGCACCGGCCGTTGGAACGCCGCCCCTGGGCACCTTCAGACCCTGATTTACATATACAATAAAAGTTTTTTTAGACGAACTATGCAACTGACAACCTTATGGTAAGTAGGATTTTAATGTGGGGACTGTTATCGACGCAATGGTGTTAGTGTGAGATAGTGCACATTTGGGGTGAAAGACTCCCTTTAAAGGGCCTGAGCAAACGGCATCTGTCACGCATGAGCTGCCACTGGCTGACATCGAAGTTATACGGGAGAGTACTCCTGTCCGCTAGGATCATAAAGAAATCATTTATGGCCTTTCTCTGTTCGTATAGTCGGTCCAAAATGTGGAGGGTGGAATTGCAACGGGCGGAAACGTCACATATCAGCCTATGTTGGGCATGCTGTTCTGCCGCTGCAGCTCAAGGAGGATGTGCTTTGTGGTGTACAAGTGGCTGAAGTGCATGAAAAGTTTCCTGGCCATTTTTAGGATGTCTTGCAGATGGGTGGAAGACTTCAGAAAACGCTTGACAACCAGATTAAACATGATGTTATCTATCTCTTGGAATGCTCATGTCAGACTCAAAAACAGTATATTGGCAGGACGAAAAGGCCCCTAAAAAAGAGAATAGGAGAACATATGTCCAATATAAGAAAAGGATACGAGCTCCATTCAGTATCCAAACACTTTATAGAATATCACAACTGTGATGCATCTTCCCTAATGTTTACAGCCATTGAGAAAATGCAGAGGTCGTGGAGAGGCGGGAATCATATAATGGCAATGTCTAGACAGCAATCACGTAAACATTTTTAATTTGATACCCTGATTCCAAAGGGTCTCAACGCTGATTTGGAGTTGTTTGGATTCCTGTAAAGGGGTCTGTCTGGTGGGGATGTGGGATCCAAGTCAGGCTGTTTATCAGCACTTGGATCCCCCCTTCCTTCCGGACCGCCAACTCCTTTCATCTACAGTGATCCATGGCCTTTTTATTTTTATTTTTTGTTCCTTAAATCAAGGCAAAATTGAGAAAGTTATTTATTTTTTTTAAATTTAATTGTTTTTTTAAATAAAGAGTATTATTTTAAAAAGAATTTTCTATCAGAAAATAATTGATGTAACATATACATTTTTTGTTATAATGGTGTATATGTTGCAATGTGACACATCAAATTGTAGAAAAAACGCACCTTTGGAAAAAAACGCACCTAAGACGCATCAAAAACGCATATGCGTTTAGAAAGGAAAGAGATTCTACAAATCAAAATGTTTTAATTATTTGTACAAATAAATTTATTCTATGTATAAATGAATTATTATATATGGGACATTATGTATGATTTATACCTTATATATGGATTTACTGGGTTTGATAACGATCCAACCTATTTTTTATATTACACTTTCATCCCATCATGCATCGGTATCGATTCAGCCCTATATAAGTTGAATAGCGTTACCTGCTGTCATAACCACTGAGGAAGAGGGAGATGCCCCCGAAACACGTTTGGTATTGACAGCAAGGATTCAGATAACATTGTAACTTCTATATTCCATATATATGCACTTTCTAATATATGGGTATTCTGAGAGGAGATAACTAGTGTTGAGCGAACAGTTCGAGAATCGTTCGGGTCCGTACCGAATTTTGGGGTGTCCGTGACACGGACCCGAACCCGGACGTTTTCAAAAAAGTTCGGGTTCGGGTCCGGTGTTCGTCGATTACTTCCCGCTTTCTGAAGGGCTGCACAGCAGCCAATCAGCTAGCGTTTTACTTCTTGCCCTAAGAGCCCATCACAGCCATGCCTACTAATGGCATGGCTGTGATTGGCCAAGTGCAGCATGTGACCCAGCCTCTATTTAAGCTGGAGTCACGTAGCGCCGCACGTCACACTGCTCTGACTAGTGTAGGGAGAGGATGCAGCTGCTGTGTTAGGGCGAGATAGGCAGGGATAAAGAAGTGATTGAATGATCTACCTTTCTACACCTGTGCATCAGAACAACTCAGCTGAGCTGTTCACTGAAAGTCACTATTTTGTTGAGACTGGCCAGAGCGATTTTTACTGGCACATGTAACTGGGCTGACCGGCGGTGGCCATTTTGGGACTTGTGGTGCGCCAGCACTTGCTGCCACAGAGTGTAAACCAAAGCTCCAAAGAAGTTAAAAATCTACACCTGTGAATCAGAACAACAGCGATTCAGCTGCTCAGTCAAAGTCAATTTTTTTTCTGGCTGGGCAGACTGTTTTCTGGCACATGTTACTGGGCTGATAGGCGGCGGCCATTTTGGGACTTGTGGTGCTACAGCAAAAGCTGCCACAACGTCCATTAATCTAATGTAATAGTCGATTTTTTCATAGATATACTACATCAGGGGTTTGGCTGTGCTTGTGTCACCCATACTAACTGCAAAGATATTTAATATATCAGTGGTGAAACTGAAAGTAACCCACTTGGATAGCAAATCCCATGAATGTGCTGTTCCAGCTAGGCTAGCCAGTGCCACTACTTTGTCCAATACTGTCAGCCAGAAATATATTTTTTTTTATGTGCCAGAAATATAAATTAGAAAAAGCTTTCACCGTAATAATAAAATTATTCTGGTGTTAGACCAGAAGAAGCACTCCTGTTGTAATTAATACTGTAAAAGGCTTAGGCAATATTTCTCCCAGTGTGGGAAATTTATCTAGCAAAACTAGCATTTTAACAATTCCGGTGTTCTGAAATACCAGCAGTCCTCTTGTAATTAATACCGCCAAAAGGCATTATATCGTCCAGTGTTGTAATTTTGGTGAAAAAAGGCCAATTTAATCAATCTGGTGTTTGTTAGACCAGAAAAACTAGGCCTCACGTTTTACTCCTGTAAAAGGAATTATATCTCCCGTGTGGGAATCTATGTACCAAAACTAGCATTATAAAAATCTGGTGTCCAATTAGCAGCAGTGTTCTTGTAATTAATACCGCCAAAGGCATTATTGTCCAGTGTTGTAATTTTGCTGAAAAAAAGGCCAATTTAATCAATCTGGTGTTTGTTAGACCAGAAAAACTCGGCCTCACGTTTTCACTCCTCTAAAAGCAATTATATTTCCCGTGTGGGGATCTATGTACCAAAACTAGCATTATAAAAAATCTGGTGTCCAATTAGCAGCAGTGTTCTTGTAATTAATACCGCCAAAAGGCATTATTGTCCAGTGTTGTAATTTTGCTGAAAAAAAGGCCAATTTAATCAATCTGGTGTTTGTTAGACCAGAAAAACTCGGCCTCACGTTTTCACTCCTCTAAAAAGGAATTATATTTCCCCGTGTGGGGATCTATGTACCAAAACTAGCATTATAAAAATCTGGTGTCCAATTAGCAGCAGTGTTCTTGTAATTAATACCGCCAAAAGGCATTATTGTCCAGTGTTGTAATTTTGGTGAAAAAAAGGCCAATTTAATCAATCTGGTGTTTGTTAGACCAGAAAAACTAGGCCTCACGTTTTCACTCCTCTAAAAAGCAATTATATTTCCCCGTGTGGGGATCTATGTACCAAAACTAGCATTATAAAAAATCTGGTGTCCAATTAGCAGCAGTGTTCTTGTAATTAATACCGCCAAAAGGCATTATTGTCCAGTGTTGTAATTTTGCTGAAAAAAGGCCAATTTAATCAATCTGGTGTTTGTTAGACCAGAAAAACTAGGCCTCACGTTTTCACTCCTCTAAAAGGAATTATATTTACCCGTGTGGGGATCTATGTACCAAAACTAGCATTATAAAAAATCTGGTGTCCAATTAGCAGCAGTGTTCTTGTAATTAATACCGCCAAAAGGCATTATTGTCCAGTGTTGTAATTTTGCTGAAAAAAGGCCAATTTAATCAATCTGGTGTTTGGTAGACCAGAAAAACTAGGCCTCACGTTTTTACTCCTGTAAAAGGAATTATATCTCCCGTGTGGAATCTATGTACCAAAACTAGCATTATAAAAATCTGGTGTCCAATTAGCAGCAGTGTTCTTGTAATTAATACCGAAAAAGGAATTATATCTTCCAGTGTGGGAATTTTGGGGCTAAAAAATAATATATTTTATTGTGGTGCGAGTTGAATCACAACAATGAGGAAACATTCTATTAAGGGACGAGGACGCGGTCGTGGTGGTGTCCGTGGAGCCTCTGTTGCTGGCAGAGGACGTGGCCGTTCGGCCTCAGGCGCACAAAGTAGTGAAACAACTCCCTCAAGTAGCTGGCAGAATTTACAGCGATATTTGGTGGGGCCCAATGCCGTTATGAGGATGGTAAGGCCTGAGCAGGTACAGGCATTAGTCGATTGGGTGGCCGACAGTGCTTCCAGCACGTTCACCACATTGTCTTCCGCCCAGTCTTCTGCGGAAAGCGCACAGGTGGCACCTGAAAACCAAGCCCATCAGTCTGTCACATCACCCCCATGCATATCAGGGAAACTGGCTGAGCCTCAAGTTATGCAGCAGTCTCTTCTTCTGTTTGAAGACTCTGCTCCCACGGTTTTCCAGGGCGTCCACCTATCCCTTCCCCAGCGGTGGAAGACATTCCATGCACTGACGCACAACCACTTATGTATCCAGATGATGAGGACATGGGAATACCACCACAGCAGAGTGACCGAGTGTCTGATGATGACGAAACACAGGTGCCCACTGCCGCGTCTTATTGCAGTGTGCAGACTGAACAGGAGGAGGTCAGGGAGGAAGACTGGGTGGAAGACGATGCAGAGGACGATGAGGTCTTAGACCCCACATGGACTGAAGGTCGTGCCGCTGACTTAAATAGTTCAGAGGAAGAGGCAGTGGTGAGACCGAGACAACAGCGAAGCCAAAGAGGGAGCAGGGGGCAAAAGCAGAACAGCCGCCGTCCAGAGAGTTCGCCTGCTATTGGCCAGCGCCAACAGGGACCCAGCACCCCAAAGGCATCTTCAAGGAGTTCCCTGGCATGGCACTTCTTCAAACAATGTGCTGAGGACAAGACCAGAGTGGTTTGCACGCTGTGCCATCAGACCCTGAGGCGAGGCATTAACGTTCTTAACCTGAGCACCACCTGCATGATCAGGCATCTACATGCAAAGCATGAACTGCAGTGGAGTACACACCTTAAAAACAAGGAACCCGCTCAGGCTCCCCTGCTCCTCTACCGCTGCTGCCTCGGCTTCCGCCTCGAGAGGAATGTTGCCACCTGCCGAGCAGCAAACAGAGGATGTGCCACCGACACCACCACCACCGCCACCGTCACCTAGCGCCTCCACTATTTCACACAGCAGCGTTCAGCTCTCCATCTCTCAAACCTTTGAGAGGAAGCGCAAATTCCCACCTAGTCACCCTCGAGCCCTTGGCCTGAATGCCAGCATTTCTAAACTACTGGCCTTTGAAATGCTGTCATTCCGGCTGGTGGACACAGACAGCTTCAAACAGCTGATGGCCATGGCTGTCCCCCAGTATGTGGTTCCCAGCCGCCACTACTTCTCCAAGACAGCCGTGCCTTCCCTGCACATGCAAGTGTCCGATAAAATCAAGTGTGCACTGCGCAACGCCATTTGTGGCAAGGTCCACCTAACCACAGATACGTGGACCAGTAAGCACGGCCAGGGACGCTATATCTCCCTAACTGCACACTGGGTAAATGTAGTGGCGGCTGGGCCCCAGGCGGAGAGTTCCTTGGCGCACGTCCTTCCGCCGCCAAGGATCACAGGGCATCATTCTTTGCCTCCTGTAGCCTCCTCCTCCTACTCGGCTTCCTCCTCCTCCTCCTCTGCTTCCACCAGCTCATCCAGTCAGCCACACACCTTCACCACCAACTTCAGCACAGCCCGGGTAAACGTCAGCAGGCCATTCTGAAACTCATATGTTTGGGGGACAGGCCCCACACCGCGCAGGAGTTGTGGCGGGGTATTGAACAACAGACCGACCAGTGGTTGCTGCCGGTGGGCCTCAAGCCCGGCCTGGTGGTGTGCGATAATGGGCGAAATCTCGTGGCAGCTCTGGGACTAGCCGGTTTGACGCACATCCCTTGCCTGGCGCATGTGCTGAATTTGGTGGTGCAAAAGTTCATTCACAACTACCCAGACATGTCAGAGCTGCTGCATAAAGTGCGGGCCGTCTGTGCGCGCTCCGGCGCTCACATCCTGCCGCTGCTCGCCTGTCAGCGCTACAGCGGAACTTCGGCCTTCCCGCTCACCGCCTAATATGCGACGTGCCCACCCGGTGGAACTCCACCTTGCACATGCTGGAGAGACTGTGCGAGCAGCAGCAGGCCATAGTGGAGTTTCAGCTGCAGCACGCACGAGTCAGTCGCACTGCGGAACAGCACCACTTCACCACCAATGATTGGGCCTCCATGCGAGACCTGTGTGCCCTGTTGCGCTGTTTAGAGTACGCCACCAACATGGCCAGTGGCGATGCCACAGTTATCAGCGTGACGATACCAATTCTATGTCTCCTAGAGAAAACGCTTAGGGCGATGATGGAAGAGGAGGTGGGCCAGGGCCAGGAGGAGGAGGAGGAGGATGACAGGTCGTTTTTAGCACTTTCAGGCCAGTCTGTTAGAAGTGGCTCAGAGGGAGGTTTTTGCAACAGCAGAGGGCAGGTACAAATGTGGCCAGCCAGGGACCACTACTGGAGGATGAGGAGGATGAGGAGGAGGTGGAGGAGGATGAGGATGAAGCAGGTTCACAGCGGGTGGCACCCAGCACAGCGCAGGCACATCCCTGGTGCGTGGCTGGGGGATACAGAGGATGATGACGATACGCCTCCCACAGAGGACAGCTTGTCCTTACCTCTGGGGAGCCTGGCACACATGAGCGATTACATGCTGCAGTGCCTGCGCAACGACAGCAGAGTTGCCCACATTTTAACGTGTGCTGACTACTGGGTGGCCACCCTGCTGGATCCACGGTACAAAGACAATGTGCCCACTTTACTTCCTGCACTGGAGCGTGATAGGAAGATGCGCGAGTACAAGCGCACACTGGTAGACGCGCTCCTGAGAGCATTCCCAACTGTCACAGGGGAACAGGTGGAAGGCCAAGGCCAAGGCAGAGGAGGAGCTAGAGGTCGCCCACGCAGCAGTGTCACGGCCAGCTCCTCTGAGGGCAGGGTTAGCATGGCAGAAATGTGGAAAAGTTTTGTCTCCACGCCACAGCTAACTGCCCCACCACCTGATACGGAACGTGTTAGCAGGAGGCAACATTTCACTAACATGGTTGAACAGTACATCTGCACACAACTCCACATACTGACGGATGGTTCGGCCCCATTCAACTTCTGGGTTTCCAAATTGTCCACGTGGCCAGAATTAGCATGTTATGCCTTGGAGGTGCTAGCCTGCCCGGCGGCCAGCGTTTTATCTGAACGTGTATTCAGCACGGCAGGGGGCGTCATTACTGACAAACGCAGCCGCCTGTCCGCAGCCAACGTGGACAAGCTGACGTTTATAAAAATGAACCAGGCATGGATCCCACAAGACCTGACCCTCCCTTGTGCAGAGTAGTCCTTAATAACTGCCTTAAACCATGTTGTCTTGTACTCCTGGCCACTTCTTCATTGAAAAATCAATTTTTGAAATTAAGTAGGATCTTGGGGTGCAACCCAGAGTTGAATGAACCTTCCTCTGTCTGGGTGCCGGGCCAAAGTACATGAAAGTGTCCTTCTCCTGTGCTGGGTGATATGAATGTTATACTTGTGCTGTCTGACATGTCTCCTTTGTGTGGGTGCAGGGGGCCAAAGTCACTGAAAGCGGCCTTCTCCTGTGGTGGCTGATATAAATGCCTGATTCACTGCTGTGGGACCTCTCTCTCTTTCTGGGTGCAGGGGTCAAAGAAACAAAAGGTGGCCTACTCCTGTGGTGGTTGACATGATGCCTGATTCTCTGCTGTGGGACCTCTCTCCTCTTTCTGGGTGCAGGGGTCAAAGTCTCTAAAAGTGCCCTTCTCCTGTGGTGGTTGATGTGAAACTGATGCTTGTGCTATCTGACCTGTCTCCTCTGTGTCGGTGCTAAGGCCTAAGTCACTGAAAGCGGCCTTCTCCTGTTCTGGCTGATATAAATGCCTGATTCTCTGCTGTGGGACCTCTCTCCTCCGTGTGGCTGCAGGGGTCAAAGTCTCTGAAAGTGCCATTCTCCTGTGGTGGTTGATGTGAAACTGATGCTTGTGCTATCTGACCTGTCACCCATACTAACTGCAAAGATATTTAATATATCAGTGGTGAAACTGAAAGTAACCCACTTGGATAGCAAATCCCATGAATGTGCTGTTCCAGCTAGGCTAGCCAGTGCCACTACTTTGTCCAATACTGTCAGCCAGAAATATATTTTTTTTATGTGCCAGAAATATAAATTAGAAAAAGCTTTCACCGTAATAATAAAATTATTCTGGTGTTAGACCAGAAGAAGCACTCCTGTTGTAATTAATACTGTAAAAGGCTTAGGCAATATTTCTCCCAGTGTGGGAAATTTATCTAGCAAAACTAGCATTTTAACAATTCCGGTGTTCTGAAATACCAGCAGTCCTCTTGTAATTAATACCGCCAAAAGGCATTATATCGTCCAGTGTTGTAATTTTGGTGAAAAAAAGGCCAATTTAATCAATCTGGTGTTTGTTAGACCAGAAAAACTAGGCCTCACGTTTTCACTCCTCTAAAAGGAATTATATTTCCCGTGTGGGGATCTATGTACCAAAACTAGCATTATAAAAATCTGGTGTCCAATTAGCAGCAGTGTTCTTGTAATTAATACCGCTAAAAGGCATTATTGTCCAGTGTTGTAATTTTGCTGAAAAAAGGCCAATTTAATCAATCTGGTGTTTGTTAGACCAGAAAAACTCGGCCTCACGTTTTCACTCCTCTAAAAAGCAATTATATTTCCCGTGTGGGGATCTATGTACCAAAACTAGCATTATAAAAAATCTGGTGTCCAATTAGCAGCAGTGTTCTTGTAATTAATACCGCCAAAAGGCATTATTGTCCAGTGTTGTAATTTTGCTGAAAAAAAGGCCAATTTAATCAATCTGGTGTTTGTTAGACCAGAAAAACTCGGCCTCACGTTTTCACTCCTCTAAAAGGAATTATATTTCCCGTGTGGGGATCTATGTACCAAAACTAGCATTATAAAAATCTGGTGTCCAATTAGCAGCAGTGTTCTTGTAATTAATACCGCCAAAAGGCATTATTGTCCAGTGTTGTAATTTTGGTGAAAAAAGGCCAATTTAATCAATCTGGTGTTTGTTAGACCAGAAAAACTAGGCCTCACGTTTTCACTCCTCTAAAAGGAATTATATTTCCCGTGTGGGGATCTATGTACCAAAACTAGCATTATAAAAATCTGGTGTCCAATTAGCAGCAGTGTTCTTGTAATTAATACCGCCAAAAGGCATTATTGTCCAGTGTTGTAATTTTGCTGAAAAAAGGCCAATTTAATCAATCTGGTGTTTGTTAGACCAGAAAAACTCGGCCTCACGTTTTCACTCCTCTAAAAAGGAATTATATTTCCCGTGTGGGGATCTATGTACCAAAACTAGCATTATAAAAAATCTGGTGTCCAATTAGCAGCAGTGTTCTTGTAATTAATACCGCCAAAAGGCATTATTGTCCAGTGTTGTAATTTTGCTGAAAAAAGGCCAATTTAATCAATCTGGTGTTTGGTAGACCAGAAAAACTAGGCCTCACGTTTTACTCCTGTAAAAGGAATTATATCTCCCCGTGTGGAATCTATGTACCAAAACTAGCATTATAAAAATCTGGTGTCCAATTAGCAGCAGTGTTCTTGTAATTAATACCGAAAAAGGAATTATATCTTCCAGTGTGGGAATTTTGGGGCTAAAAATAATATATTTTATTGTGGTGCGAGTTGAATCGCAACAATGAGGAAACATTCTATTAAGGGACGAGGACGCGGTCGTGGTGGTGTCCGTGGAGCCTCTGTTGCTGGCAGAGGACGTGGCCGTTCGGCCTCAGGCGCACAAAGTAGTGAAACAACTCCCTCAAGTAGCCGGCAGAATTTACAGCGATATTTGGTGGGGCCCAATGCCGTTATGAGGATGGTAAGGCCTGAGCAGGTACAGGCATTAGTCGATTGGGTGGCCGACAGTGCTTCCAGCACGTTCACCACATTGTCTTCCGCCCAGTCTTCTGCGGAAAGCGCACAGGTGGCACCTGAAAACCAAGCCCATCAGTCTGTCACATCACCCCCATGCATATCAGGGAAACTGGCTGAGCCTCAAGTTATGCAGCAGTCTCTTCTTCTGTTTGAAGACTCTGCTCCCACGGTTTTCCAGGGGCGCCCACCTATCCCTTCCCCAGCGGTGGAAGACATTCCATGCACTGACGCACAACCACTTATGTATCCAGATGATGAGGACATGGGAATACCACCACAGCAGAGTGACCGAGTGTCTGATGATGACGAAACACAGGTGCCCACTGCCGCGTCTTATTGCAGTGTGCAGACTGAACAGGAGGAGGTCAGGGAGGAAGACTGGGTGGAAGACGATGCAGAGGACGATGAGGTCTTAGACCCCACATGGACTGAAGGTCGTGCCGCTGACTTAAATAGTTCAGAGGAAGAGGCAGTGGTGAGACCGAGACAACAGCGAAGCCAAAGAGGGAGCAGGGGGCAAAAGCAGAACAGCCGCCGTCCAGAGAGTTCGCCTGCTATTGGCCAGCGCCAACAGGGACCCAGCACCCCAAAGGCATCTTCAAGGAGTTCCCTGGCATGGCACTTCTTCAAACAATGTGCTGAGGACAAGACCAGAGTGGTTTGCACGCTGTGCCATCAGACCCTGAGGCGAGGCATTAACGTTTTAACCTGAGCACCACCTGCATGATCAGGCATCTACATGCAAAGCATGAACTGCAGTGGAGTACACACCTTAAAAACAAGGAACCCGCTCAGGCTCCCCTGCTCCCTCTAGCGCTGCTGCCTCGGCTTCCGCCTCGAGAGGAATGTTGCCACCTGCCGAGCAGCAAACAGAGGATGTGCCACCGACACCACCACCACCACCGCCACCGTCACCTAGCGCCTCCACTATTTCACACAGCAGCGTTCAGCTCTCCATCTCTCAAACCTTTGAGAGGAAGCGCAAATTCCCACCTAGTCACCCTCGAGCTCCTTGGCCTGAATGCCAGCATTTCTAAACTACTGGCCTTTGAAATGCTGTCATTCCGGCTGGTGGACACAGACAGCTTCAAACAGCTGATGGCCATGGCTGTCCCCCAGTATGTGGTTCCCAGCCGCCACTACTTCTCCAAGACAGCCGTGCCTTCCCTGCACATGCAAGTGTCCGATAAAATCAAGTGTGCACTGCGCAACGCCATTTGTGGCAAGGTCCACCTAACCACAGATACGTGGACCAGTAAGCACGGCCAGGGACGCTATATCTCCCTAACTGCACACTGGGTAAATGTAGTGGCGGCTGGGCCCCAGGCGGAGAGTTCCTTGGCGCACGTCCTTCCGCCGCCAAGGATCACAGGGCATCATTCTTTGCCTCCTGTAGCCTCCTCCTCCTACTCGGCTTCCTCCTCCTCCTCCTCTGCTTCCACCAGCTCATCCAGTCAGCCACACACCTTCACCACCAACTTCAGCACAGCCCGGGTAAACGTCAGCAGGCCATTCTGAAACTCATATGTTTGGGGGACAGGCCCCACACCGCGCAGGAGTTGTGGCGGGGTATTGAACAACAGACCGACCAGTGGTTGCTGCCGGTGGGCCTCAAGCCCGGCCTGGTGGTGTGCGATAATGGGCGAAATCTCGTGGCAGCTCTGGGACTAGCCGGTTTGACGCACATCCCTTGCCTGGCGCATGTGCTGAATTTGGTGGTGCAAAAGTTCATTCACAACTACCCAGACATGTCAGAGCTGCTGCATAAAGTGCGGGCCGTCTGTGCGCGCTCCGGCGTTCACATCCTGCCGCTGCTCGCCTGTCAGCGCTACAGCGGAACTTCGGCCTTCCCGCCACCGCCTAATATGCGACGTGCCCACCCGGTGGAACTCCACCTTGCACATGCTGGAGAGACTGTGCGAGCAGCAGCAGGCCATAGTGGAGTTTCAGCTGCAGCACGCACGAGTCAGTCGCACTGCGGAACAGCACCACTTCACCACCAATGATTGGGCCTCCATGCGAGACCTGTGTGCCCTGTTGCGCTGTTTAGAGTACGCCACCAACATGGCCAGTGGCGATGCCACAGTTATCAGCGTGACGATACCAATTCTATGTCTCCTAGAGAAAACGCTTAGGGCGATGATGGAAGAGGAGGTGGGCCAGGGCCAGGAGGAGGAGGAGGAGGATGACAGGTCGTTTTTAGCACTTTCAGGCCAGTCTGTTAGAAGTGGCTCAGAGGGAGGTTTTTTGCAACAGCAGAGGGCAGGTACAAATGTGGCCAGCCAGGGACCACTACTGGAGGATGAGGAGGATGAGGAGGAGGTGGAGGAGGATGAGGATGAAGCAGGTTCACAGCGGGGTGGCACCCAGCACAGCGCAGGCACATCCCTGGTGCGTGGCTGGGGGATACAGAGGATGATGACGATACGCCTCCCACAGAGGACAGCTTGTCCTTACCTCTGGGGAGCCTGGCACACATGAGCGATTACATGCTGCAGTGCCTGCGCAACGACAGCAGAGTTGCCCACATTTTAACGTGTGCTGACTACTGGGTGGCCACCCTGCTGGATCCACGGTACAAAGACAATGTGCCCACTTTACTTCCTGCACTGGAGCGTGATAGGAAGATGCGCGAGTACAAGCGCACACTGGTAGACGCGCTCCTGAGAGCATTCCCAACTGTCACAGGGGAACAGGTGGAAGGCCAAGGCCAAGGCAGAGGAGGAGCTAGAGGTCGCCCACGCAGCAGTGTCACGGCCAGCTCCTCTGAGGGCAGGGTTAGCATGGCAGAAATGTGGAAAAGTTTTGTCTCCACGCCACAGCTAACTGCCCCACCACCTGATACGGAACGTGTTAGCAGGAGGCAACATTTCACTAACATGGTTGAACAGTACATCTGCACACAACTCCACATACTGACGGATGGTTCGGCCCCATTCAACTTCTGGGTTTCCAAATTGTCCACGTGGCCAGAATTAGCATGTTATGCCTTGGAGGTGCTGGCCTGCCCGGCGGCCAGCGTTTTATCTGAACGTGTATTCAGCACGGCAGGGGGCGTCATTACTGACAAACGCAGCCGCCTGTCCGCAGCCAACGTGGACAAGCTGACGTTTATAAAAATGAACCAGGCATGGATCCCACAAGACCTGACCCTCCCTTGTGCAGAGTAGTCCTTAATAACTGCCTTAAACCATGTTGTCTTGTACTCCTGGCCACTTCTTCATTGAAAAATCAATTTTTGAAATTAAGTAGGATCTTGGGGTGCAACCCAGAGTTGAATGAACCTTCCCTCTGTCTGGGTGCCGGGGCCAAAGTACATGAAAGTGTCCTTCTCCTGTGCTGGGTGATATGAATGTTATACTTGTGCTGTCTGACATGTCTCCTTTGTGTGGGTGCAGGGGGCCAAAGTCACTGAAAGCGGCCTTCTCCTGTGGTGGCTGATATAAATGCCTGATTCACTGCTGTGGGACCTCTCTCTCTTTCTGGGTGCAGGGGTCAAAGAAACAAAAGGTGGCCTACTCCTGTGGTGGTTGACATGATGCCTGATTCTCTGCTGTGGGACCCTCTCCTCTTTCTGGGTGCAGGGGTCAAAGTCTCTAAAAGTGCCCTTCTCCTGTGGTGGTTGATGTGAAACTGATGCTTGTGCTATCTGACCTGTCTCCTCTGTGTCGGTGCTAAGGCCTAAGTCACTGAAAGCGGCCTTCTCCTGTTCTGGCTGATATAAATGCCTGATTCTCTGCTGTGGGACCTCTCTCCTCCGTGTGGCTGCAGGGGTCAAAGTCTCTGAAAGTGCCATTCTCCTGTGGTGGTTGATGTGAAACTGATGCTTGTGCTATCTGACCTGTCTCCTCTGTGTCGGTGCTAAGGCCTAAGTCACTGAAAGCGGCCTTCTCCTGTGCTGGCTGATATAAATGCCTGAATCTCTGCTGTGGGACCTCTCTCCTCTTTCTGGGTGCAGGGGTCAAAGTCTCTAAAAGTGCCCTTCTCCTGTGGTGGTTGATGTGAAACTGATGCTTGTGCTATCTGACCTGTCTCCTCTGTGTCGGTGCTAAGGCCTAAGTCACTGAAAGCGGCCTTCTCCTGTGCTGGCTGATATAAATGCCTGAATCTCTGCTGTGGGACCTCTCTCCTCTTCTGGGTGCAGGGGTCAAAGTCTCTAAAAGTGCCCTTCTCCTGTGGTGGTTGATGTGAAACTGATGCTTGTGCTATCTGACCTGTCTCTTCTGTGTCGGTGCTAAGGCCTAAGTCACTGAAAGCGGCCTTCTCCTGTTCTGGCTGATATAAATGCCTGAATCTCTGCTGTGGGACCTCTCTCCTCTGTCTGGGTGCAGGGGTCAAAGTCTCTAAAAGTGCCCTTCTCCTGTGGTGGTTGATGTGAAACTGATGCTTGTGCTATCTGACCTGTCTCCTCTGTGTCGGTGCTAAGGCCTAAGTCACTGAAAGCGGCCTTCTCCTGTTCTGGCTGATATAAATGCCTGATTCTCTGCTGTGGGACCTCTCTCCTCCGTGTGGCTGCAGGGGTCAAAGTCTCTGAAAGTGCCATTCTCCTGTGGTGGTTGATGTGAAACTGATGCTTGTGCTATCTGACCTGTCTCCTCTGTGTCGGTGCTAAGGCCTAAGTCACTGAAAGCGGCCTTCTCCTGTGCTGGCTGATATAAATGCCTGAATCTCTGCTGTGGGACCTCTCTCCTCTTTCTGGGTGCAGGGGTCAAAGTCTCTAAAAGTGCCCTTCTCCTGTGGTGGTTGATGTGAAACTGATGCTTGTGCTATCTGACCTGTCTCCTCTGTGTCGGTGCTAAGGCCTAAGTCACTGAAAGCGGCCTTCTCCTGTGCTGGCTGATATAAATGCCTGAATCTCTGCTGTGGGACCTCTCTCCGCTTTCTGGGTGCAGGGGTCAAAGTCTCTAAAAGTGCCCTTCTCCTGTGGTGGTTGATGTGAAACTGATGCTTGTGCTATCTGACCTGTCTCCTCTGTGTCGGTGCTAAGGCCTAAGTCACTGAAAGCGGCCTTCTCCTGTGCTGGCTGATATAAATGCCTGAATCTCTGCTGTGGGACCTCTCTCCTCTGTCTGGGTGCAGGGGTCAAAGTCTCTAAAGTGCCCTTCTCCTGTGGTGGTTGATGTGAAACTGATGCTTGTGCTATCTGACCTGTCTCTTCTGTGTCGGTGCTAAGGCCTAAGTCACTGAAAGCGGCCTTCTCCTGTTCTGGCTGATATAAATGCCTGAATCTCTGCTGTGGGACCTCTCTCCTCTTTCTGGGTGCAGGGGTCAAAGTCTCTAAAAGTGCCCTTCTCCTGTGGTGGTTGATGTGAAACTGATGCTTGTGCTATCTGACCTGTCTCCTCTGTGTCGGTGCTAAGGCCTAAGTCACTGAAAGCGGCCTTCTCCTGTTCTGGCTGATATAAATGCCTGATTCTCTGCTGTGGGACCTCTCTCCTCCGTCTGGCTGCAGGGTCAAAGTCTCTGAAAGTGCCATTCTCCTGTGGTGGTTGATGTGAAACTGATGCTTGTGCTATCTGACCTGTCTCCTCTGTGTCGGTGCTAAGGCCTAAGTCACTGAAAGCGGCCTTCTCCTGTGCTGGCTGATATAAATGCCTGAATCTCTGCTGTGGGACCTCTCTCCTCTGTCTGGGTGCAGGGGTCAAAGTCTCTGAAAGTGCCCTTCTCCTGTGGTGGTTGATGTGAAACTGATGCTTGTGCTATCTGACCTGTCTCCTCTGTGTCGGTGCTAAGGCCTAAGTCACTGAAAGCGGCCTTCTCCTGTGCTGGCTGATATAAATGCCTGAATCTCTGCTGTGGGACCTCTCTCGCTTTCTGGGTGCAGGGGTCAAAGTCTCTAAAAGTGCCCTTCTCCTGTGGTGGTTGATGTGAAACTGATGCTTGTGCTATCTGACCTGTCTCCTCTGTGTCGGTGCTAAGGCCTAAGTCACTGAAAGCGGCCTTCTCCTGTTCTGGCTGATATAAATGCCTGAATCTCTGCTGTGGGACCTCTCTCCTCTTTCTGGGTGCAGGGGTCAAAGTCTCTAAAAGTGCCCTTCTCCTGTGGTGGTTGATGTGAAACTGATGCTTGTGCTATCTGACCTGTCTCCTCTGTGTCGGTGCTAAGGCCTAAGTCACTGAAAGCGGCCTTCTCCTGTTCTGGCTGATATAAATGCCTGAATCTCTGCTGTGGGACCTCTCTCCTCCGTCTGGGTGCAGGGGTCAAAGTCTCTCAAAGTGGCCTTCTCTTGTGCTGGGTGATGTGAAGCTGATGTTTGTGCCATCTGACATGGTTGCCGGGGTCCCATTAAATGGTGGCCTACTCCTGTGGTGGGTGATCTAAATGCATGATTCTCTGCTGTGAAACCTCTCTCCTCCGTCTGGGTGCAGGGGTCAAAGTCTCTCAAAGTGGCCTTCTCTTGTGCTGGGTGATGTGAAGCTGATGTTTGTGCCATCTGACATGGTTGCCGGGGTCCCATTAAATGGTGGCCTACTCCTGTGGTGGGTGATCTAAATGCATGATTCTCTGCTGTGAAAACCTCTCCTCTGTCTGGGTGCTGGTCCAAAATACATGAGAGTGGCCTTCTCCGGTGGTGGTTGATATGACGCATGATTCCTTGCTGTGGGACCTGTATCCTCTGTCTGGGTGCTGGTCCAAAATACATGAGAGTGGCCTTCTCCGGTGGTGGTTGATATGACGCATGATTCCTTGCTGTGGGACCTGTATCCTCTGTCTGGGTGCTGGGCCGAAATAAATGAGAGTGGCCTTCTCCGTTGGTGGTTGATATGAGGCATGATTCCTTGCTGTGGGACCTATTTCCTCTGTCTGGGTGCTGGTCCAAAATAAATGAGAGTGGCCTTCTCCGGTGGGGGTTGATATGACGCCTTATTCCTTGATGTGGGACCTCTCTCCTCTGTCTGGGTGCTGGTCCAAAATACATGAGAGTGGCCTTCTCCGGTGGTGGTTGATATGACGCATGATTCCTTGCTGTGGGACCTGTATCCTCTGTCTGGGTGCTGGGCCGAAATAAATGAGAGTGGCCTTCTCCGTTGGTGGTTGATATGAGGCATGATTCCTTGCTGTGGGACCTGTATCCTCTGTCTGGGTGCTGGGCGAAATAAATGAGAGTGGTCTTCTCAGTTGGTGGTTGATATGAGGCATGATTCCTTGCTGTGGGACCTGTATCCTCTGTCTGGGTGCTGGTGCCGAAATAAATGAGAGTGGCCTTCTCCGTTGGTGGTTGATATGAGGCATGATTCCTTGCTGTGGGACCTGTATCCTCTGTCTGGGTGCTGGTCCAAAATAAATGAGAGTGGCCTTCTCCTGTGGGGGTTGATATGACGCATGATTCCTTGATGTGGGACCTCTCTCCTCTGTCTGGGTGCTGGTCCAAAATAAATGAGAGTGGCCTTCTCCGGTGGTGGTTGATATGACGCCTTATTCCTTGCTGTGGGACCTGTATCCTCTGTCTGGGTGCTGGTCCAAAATACATAGAGTGGCCTTCTCCGGTGGTGGTTGATATGACGCCTTATTCCTTGCTGTGGGACCTGTATCCTCTGTCTGGGTGCTGGTCCAAAATACATGAGAGTGGCCATCTCCGGTGGTGGTTGATATGAAGCATGATTCCTTGCTGTGGGACCTGCATCCTCTGTCTGGGTGCTGGTCCCAAATAAATGAGAGTGGCCTTCTCCAGTGGTGGATGATATGACGCATGATTCCTTGCTGTGGGACCTCTCTCCAATTGATATTGGTTAATTTTTATTTATTTTACTTTAATTCATTTCCCTATCTACATTTGTTTGCAGGGGATTTACCTACATTTTGCTGCCTTTTGCAGCCCTCTAGCCCTTTCCGGGAGTCTTTTACAGGCTTTTTAGTGCCCAAAAGTTCGGGTCCCCATTGACTTCTATGGGGTTCGGGTTCGGGATGAAGTTCGGGTTGAGTTCGGATCACGAACCCGGACATTTTCCGGAAGTTCGGCCGAACCTCTCGAACCCGAACATCCAGGTGTTCGCTCATCTCTAGAGATAACCAATCACCACAAAATTCCAGTATATAAAGACCTATAGGACTTTAGGACCCAACGGAATACTCCTAACAGAATACTCCTCACGAAACAGCGAGGCTCTGGACCCAGACCATACAGGACGCCGAAGGTCTGAGCGGCAAGGAGGACAACCTGTATCAACAGCCTGGTATTGCGGCGGTAATGTATGCCTCTTAAAATATAACACTATTTTGGAGATGGCATTTACAGGTCTGACTTACGGAATATAAAACTGCTTGGGAGTCGGCAGTTGAGCCAGAGCTTCATTCCAGAGGGGAACTTTTGGTGGAACATTATGCTATACCGCTACTAGCAATCTAATAAGCTACAGACTTATATGTCAACACATTGATTGTTGATTTGATGCATAGTCATTATTATTATTTATGAGCCCGATCATTTTCTATGAACTCATCACTTTTATGATTGTATATGGTTGAGTTTTATCTTATAGTGCACAACCTTATTATCTCCTGTTTGCACATTTTTGCATTCTTGCACATCTAATGATAGAGTTTTATTCTCCTTGGAATATGCTATAATCTTTATATCACTAGTCACATGAAAAACTCTTGTCCTAGGTGCTATTACACTTTTTGGGATAAGTGGTGCTGTTTTTTTCAAATGACATTTGCATTTATCTGCTGTGGATAACGTTTCCTTATATATATATATATATATATATATATATATATATATATATATTGTGGTAAGGTGCAAGGTGTCATATGTGATGGCAGGTACGTGTCACCGAGGTTGCTGGCCTCGGTGAGGTGAGAGCCGGGTTTTTGTCTGCAGCAGCTAGTGCTGTTTGACTTTGTTAAATAGCATGGCTGCAAAGCCGATCCGGGCCGGCTCTTACTGGGAGCAGCTAAAGAGTAGGGTGGGTGGCTGCTCCCCACGGTCCAGTCCATGTTTTGGGCTGGATATAAAACGCAGCCAGCAGCTGTGTCTGGGGAGTGTGATTATCCTGGAGCTGCTAACAGGGCTGGGAGTTCTCTGTCCAGGAGGAAAGAGCTCAGCAAGGAGGTATTTTGTTCCTGGCTACCTGAAGCTGGATTCTCCTGCGGCTGGGCCGACAGCGTGGTGCGAACCTGCACCTACACCTCCCAGGTGACTGAACCTGTGTTGGACTGTTTTTGTTTGGCTACGTTATTTCCGTTGTGTGTGAACTGTCACCAAGAGACTGTTTTTCATTTTGTGTGCAAGTGTGAATAAAACACTGTTTGTTGCACAATCTGGACTCCTTGTTTTGCCTCTAAACTGCACCCGCACCGCTGTCTACCAGAGCGACTCCCCACAATATATATATTAATTGTGTGCTTCTTATTATTATTTGGACGCTTGTATCACTTCTGGCACAGTTAGTTCATCATCTTTTTTGAATATTTGCTATATTCCAGTCTGTATGGTTTATATTTTTATATCGATCAAGTTTGTAATATTACCTTCTGATGTGAATAGGATCATTTAACTGGTTTTATTATCAATAGTTTTTATTAATAAATTCATTTTACTTGTCCATCTCAGATATTTAGTGTGCCCCTCCTTTATTATATTCTGATTAAACATGTGTGCCATGCAGAGCGCATGGCTCAGCTCTCCTTGACGCAGAGCCGACACCATGTTCTTCTCGTTGGCCAACTTGGTTCCGATTTTGAGTTGTCGCGGAGAAAGCCAGGATTCGATTTCTTGATGAAGGACACGGAGCAGTTCTTCCCCTGTGTGACTCCGTTCGCCCAGGCAAACGAGGTGCAGAACAGCGTGACACCGACATGCCCTGCACGTGTGCTATGCTGGAAGGCCCCTGTGAATTGTCCCTGCATTGGAGGATGAGGAGACAGAGGCAGACATTGTTGCAGGACCAACGGCGTGAGTAGCTGGAGGCAGAAGCGGCGTCACCTGGCCAAGTTGCTGGTGTGGCTGTGCAGGAACCACATTTACACAGTAGGCCGTAAAGGACATGTATTGTCCCTTACCGTAGATACAGCTCCACACGTAGGCGCTGTCGTCCACTTTGGCAGACACCAACAGGCTCAAAGACTGGCCCACCTTCTGTTCTACATACGTGTGCAGGGCTGGTACTGCCTTTTTGGTAAAAAAATTAGCGCTTGGGACTCTCCACTTCGGCTCGGCACAAGTCATCAGTTCTCCTAAAGGTGCACAGTCCACCACTTAGAAGGGGAGGGACTGCAGCACCAGCAACTTGACCAGGAGCACATTCAGCTTCTGCGCTGTTGGTTGAGTGCACGCATACTGTTGTCTCTTGGCAATCGCTTCGGTGATCGATTGCTGACGGAATGACTGATGAGGAGTAGGAGCAGGAGCATCAGGACCAGCAGATGATGAGAAGGACAGACAGCTCCCTTCGGCTGAGGTGTTTGGACTTTTTGACTGCCTGAAATCGGGTGCGTGACACAGAGGTTGCTGCGGCAGCCTGGACCACCACATCGGAGCCATGGTTCTCCCAGGCCACTTTATGGTGACGCTGCAAATGTGGATGCAGAGGCGTGGTGCCAACATTGGCACCCTGGCCACGATTCACCTTCCGCCCAACGATTCTACAAATGGTCATGTTCTCCCCCTTCCAGCGGCTTAACAAAAAACTACCGAGTAAGTGAATTTACCCCCAACATTCCGCACTGACTGGCTGCTACCACCACTGTTTCCGTGAACCCCTGCACCACTACTTTCCAGGCAGGTAGGCTCCTGCGAAGCGGGTGGTCTACCCTTGGCACATTTGGCTTCTGACCTCCCACTGCTCCCACCCTGCTGACACCCATCCACGCTAGTGACTTTCTGGCTCCGAAGCTGTCTCACGGGCAAGCTGCCACCCTCTCCTCCCGATGATGATAAAGCCCCTAATTCACCCGGCTCCCAAGTGCAATCAGCTAAATCATCTTTATCGAGTACTGTCTGCACGTCACTAATGTCCTCCTCAACGGTCTCTAGGTCAGGAGCCTGACCACTCACAACACCAGCTCCAACGCCACTCTTCTCCTACCTCTAGTAGCTCGTCCTCGCTGTATAGTGGAGCTGAGCCCACAGCATATAATACTTGTCTGGCTGAAGGAACAGAAAAGGACAGAAGCAGGTTGAGGACAAGTGAGGGCACAGGGCCTGATGTCACTTGGGATGAAGTGGATGATCGAGTCAACCATTCAAGAACCGCTGGGTTGCTGGTCAAGACATAACCGCTAGATGACACATGGAGCTCAGGCCTCTCGCTGCGACTCCTGCTGCCACGCCCCCTTACTCTGCTGCGACCTGTGCCAGAAAACATTTAGGCCTCTGCCACTCCTCTCTGCAGGGCCTGGCACTTCTGTCTGACATACTGTTAGATCAAATAAATAAATAAATGAATGAAAAGGAAATTAAAACACCTCAAGAAAATCTGTAATTTTCTCACTTCACCACACAAAGGCTAAAAAGCCCTTTTTTCACACTAATACAGGCCAAAAAAGGCTAACTAGAACATATAACTGCACCGCTGAACGGCAAATAGGCCCTAACTTTTTTCTACTTATGCACGCCACAAAAGTCTTTAGAACATATAACTACACCCCTGAACAGCAAACAATATTTTTTTTTTGCCACTAATACACGCCAAGAATGGCTTTAGAACATATAACTGCACTGGTGAACAGCAAATAGGCCCTTACTTTTTTCCACTTATACACGCCACAAAAGTCTTTAAAACATATAACTACACCGCTGAACGGCAAACAATATATATTTTTTTTCCACTAATACACGCCAGAAAGGGCTTTAGAACATGTAACTGCACCACTAAACGGCAAATAATATATATTTTTGTGACACTAATACATGCCAAAAAGGGCTACAATTTTCTCACTTCACCACACAACTACTAATAAGCCCTTTTTTTCCCACTAATACAAGCCAAAAAAATATTTAGAACATATAACTTCACCGTACAAGGCAAATAAGACATAGAAATATTTCTTTGTAATAAACCCTGTTAATGGCTGTATCAAACAGCACTTGCACCCCAATAACAAGAACGGTTTGCTGGAATTACAGAGCTGTATAATGACAATTTTGCCCATGTGCTGTTAAACTTTTGAGTTATGAACATCTGCTTGCTGGGAGAAGTCACCTGTCAATTTTAAGGCCTGTTATTTCTTTATTTCGTTATTTCTTATTTCTGATAAGATACCCATTTTATTTAAGTCTGGTGCCCATTATAAAGTTATTTTTTTGGTCGTATTTATATATATTACAAGTTACATATTTTTTCCAGTTGATGGAACCTAATTGATCATTATCCTTTGTTTATCACCAATTTTACATTTTATTATTTTGCCCAGTAATTGTTTATAAATAAATATGTATATTTTGCATGCAATTGTTTCCCTCTTGTCTTTAACCTTTTAAGGACACAGGACGTACCCGTACGTCCTGTGTCCGGTCTTTAGAGATGGCGTCCGCTCCTGCTCCATGCGGGCGCCTTAGCCGCTGGTGTCCGCATGGTTCTTGTAGCAGACACCCACGGCTAATGTCCGCAACCGGCAGCAATGGCAATCGCGGACATTTAACCCCTCAGATGCCGTGGTCAATCCTGACCACGGCATCTGAGCGCGCACAAACCGAAAGTTTTACTTTCGGTTTGCGCTCCTGCTCCCCCGTGTGGCGATCGGAGGAGCCGGAGCGCGTCTGTAGTAGCCTGGGTCTCTATGAATGAAACCCAGGCTGCTTTGTAGTATTTCCTATGGAGCCTTACCTGTAATATGCTTCATAGAAAATATGCGATTTTTTCATACATTACAATGCTATTGCATTGGAATGTATGATAATCGCAATCAGATGATTGTAAGTTTTAGTTCCCTATGGGAACTATATAAAAGTGTAAAACAAAAAAAAAGTTCAAATCACCCCCTTTTGCTAAAATAGAAATAAAAAAACTAAAAAAATTAAAAAAATACACATCATGGGTGTCGCAATGTGCGAAAACTATAAAAATATAAAAAAATATTCCCCATACCTCAAACAGCAAAACGGAAAAAGCGTCCAAATGGTGGATTCGCCATTTTTGGTAGCTTTATTTTCTACAAAAAATTACATAAAAGGTGATCAAAAAGTCATACACACCCAGAATGGTATCAATAAATAGATAAGATCATGACGCATAAAATGAGCCCCCATACAGCTCTGTACATATAAGTACAAAAAAGTTATAGGGTCAAAACAAGGTGACAAAAAAGTAAAACTGATTTTTCCCCACTTTTGAATTTTTTTTTCACTATCAAAACGCAAGAAAACCTATACATATAGGGTATCGCCGGATTCGTACTGACCTGTAGAGTAAAAGTAACTGGTCAGTTTTATCGCACATCGAACATCGGAATTTAAAAACCCGCAAAACTGTGGTGGAATTGCTTTTTTTTTTTGAAATTTCACCACATTTGGAATTTTTTTCCCGCTTCCCACTACATCATATGCAATATTAAATGGTGTCGTTGGAAAGTACAACTTGTTCCGCAAAAAACAAGCCCTCATATGACTATGTGAACTGAAAAATAAAAAAGTTATGGCTCTGGGAAGGCAGGGAGCGCAAAACGAAAACGCAAAAAAAAAAAACTCCGGTCCTTAAGGGGTTAACTATAACGAATTCTTGTTAAAAAAATTTTATTTGTGGAAATAAGTTGTAATCACCTCCATTACAGATCCTGGCTTGTTTTCATAAATAGAAAACTGTTTATCAGAGCAGTATAAACATTCTGACAGGAGGGCACACTTCTGTTTGTGGAGATCTCTCACTCTTCAGCTACTGCCCATGCTGCTGTCTCTTATGCTACTTTCACATCAGCGTTTTTGCTGGATCCGACATGGATCAGCAAAAACGTTTCCGTTATGGTAATACAACGTGCTGCATCCGTTCTGAACGGATCAGGTTGCATTATCTCTAAAATGACCAAGACGGATCCAGCACTAAAACCATTATAAGTCAATGGGCGCCGTATCCGTTTTCTTTTGTGTCTGAGAAAACGATTCGGCATGAAACACAATGTAAGTCTGGAGCCCATTGACTTACAGTGGTTGGTATCCCATGACATATCTTAATCAGTATCCCAGACGCACACAAAAACACTGCTTTTATATCCGTCATGGGAACGCAACAAAGCGGAAAGCATTCTGGTGCACGCAGTTCAGTTAAATTTTGTCCTCATTGACAACGAATGGGGAGAAAACGGAAGCGTTTTCCTCTAGTTTTGAGATCCTATGATGGATCTCAATACCAGAAAGGAAAACGTTGATGTGACAGTAGCCTAAGATGGCTGCTGTTCCTTTTTCTTCCTTAGCCTCTTCCCCTGGTCCCCTGCTATTGGTTGCAGGGAGGAGTAAGGCTCCATGGGATAAATAGTCCACTTTGCCTCGGAAGAATCAGCACTAATGCCTGCTGCTGTAAGTCCCTGCCTATAGCTGGCAGCAGTGGCAGCACTCACTATACCCACTGCTTTCTCTGCAAGGGTTACATCAATTTAAAATAAAAATTCATTCATTTAATGTACATTAAAAATACTACTATGTTTCATTCTTAAAATTAGCATAAAGATATATGTTTACAAACATTTTTGAAATATTAACAATAGCAGATCTGTGCATTAGCATTTCAACAGCTCAGATCAGTGTCATTTTCCGGAATAGAAGCTGTGATTTTTTTATTTTTACTTGGCAGATGTTTTATGGACACACACAGAATATTTTGAACATAAATTCAGCCTAATGCATTGACAAATGACTCCAAACATGCCTTGCATCCTTATTCCATATCAAGATTTAGGGGCTTAGTGTGACATTTATGGGGATGCCTGCAGTATTGTTCATATTGTGTGGTGTAAATTAAGCCCCGTGGTATCTCCAGAGTCTTTGTCTAGATTTATAAAGCAGTGAGTAGAAAATCTCCGGTCAGATAAAATCTCTACAATCCATTTTATTCCATGAAATAAATGCATCCATCTCTCTAAAAATCATGCCCTTTTTATATATTACAGTAGTAGCTTAGTATTTTGTGTTTCTCTTGGACGGTTTTGATAAGTTTTAACGTTTAATTGATAATATTTTAACTGTGTGTTGCCTGGATGGTTGTACTAGCGATACAAATAAATGCAAGTAGCAAAACCAAATAAAATATTATAAAATGCAAGATGTTTTGTGAAAATAATTAGAAATGAGCGAATCTTTCAAAAATTCAATTCGGACGTTTAGCAGAATTTTTCGGAAAAATTAGCTTTGATCCGAATTTATTTGCAGCGAATCGCATTAATAAAACGTCTATTTCCGGGCTGCAGAGAGCATTTATAGGGGTTTAGAACATTGTGCCTTGCAGTAACACACATAGGGAGTCTGCTCTGGTAGTGAAATAATACTGTGAGTCAGTATGACATGCAGATGACAGGGGTCGCTCTTAGAATCACTGCATACTTCAATTAATTAGGGTAGTCGAGTAGTGTCTGCACATCACTGATATCCACCTCAGCGGCTTCTGGATCAGGAGCCTGAACACTCATAACACAAGCTCCCGTGCCACTCTCCTCTTCACTACTTGCCCGCCTAGTGGAGGAAGTGGCGGATGTCTCCTCCCCATCTTGACTGGGCAGTAGCTGCTGATTGTCCTCTAGCAGCTCTTCCTCGCGGAAAAGTGAAACTGAGCCCACTGCATGTGGTACTTCTCGTGGTGAGGGAACAGAAAAGGCTAGAAGCAGGTTGAGGACAGGTGAGGGCACAGGGCCTGCTCCCGTCCCATGCCAACTAAGGGTTGTGTCTGATGAACCCACCGACTGTTGGCTGGGGGTGTTTGATGTCACTTGGAATGACGTGGATGACCGAGTTAACCAATCAAGAACCGCTGGGTTGCTGGTCAAGACATGACCGCTAGATGACACCGGGAGCTCAGGCCTCTCGCTGCAACTACTGCTGCCACAACCCATTACTCTGCTGCGACCTCTGCTTGCGCCAGAAGCCTTCAGGCCTCTGCCACACCTCTGTGCATGGCCTCTCTGACTGACATACTTGTAGCTGAACTAAACAAATTAAACGGAAATTAAAACACCCCTAAAAGCAACAAATATATTTCTCTTTTTGTACTGAAATAGGCCACTAAACGCTTTCACCACAATTAACTGTAGAAATGTACTGAAAATATATATTTTCTTGTTGTACTAAAATACGAACACTGTACGTTTTGACCAGAAAAAAATTAAAGAGTTAAGAGCGTATATATATTTCTTGCAGTACTGAAATACGCCCCTATACGCTTTCATCAGAAATATCTGCAGCAGTAAACTGAGAATATACATTTCTTGTTGGACTGAATTAGGCCACTATATGGTTTGAACACCTATAATATATACACAGCCACTCATTGACTTACCAAAATTACATCTTTATTATTACAATACATCAATAGATTAATATAAGTACATAAACATCAGCAGGAGATGTGAAGAAATGGAACAAAAAGTCTCAAAAGGATGTTACAGTTAGGGTAAAAAATCATTTAATTACCCACCTGCTCAATAAACGTTATGAGGACAATTACAGCACATGTTATAAAATCCCACCAGAACAGATCACAGTGTTGTGAACGCCAGCCGTATCGTAATACCCAAAATAATGTGCAGATATTGTCCAAAAAGGGGGCGCACCTAAAAAGTGGTACCCCCCTTTTTTGGGCAACAATCCCAAATATGCAACAAGGGTTAAATGATAAAATGGCTGTGTCTCACCATACTAGATACTGTTCTCTAACACCTAAGTAAGGTGTAAAAACCCATCATATAAATCACCTCTAACCCAAACAAAGGGAAATAGCAGTGGCAATAAGATTGATGAAAGTTTGTAACACCCCAAACTATACCCAAATCATACAAATCAATATAAGTCCGAATCAAAAGAATCATACACTATATACATGAAATATCATGCTGTGGGTAACAAACCTCTGAAAGGGAGGACTGGAAGCCCGACGCACTCTTCGCGCATTTGCGCTTCTTCCAAGGGGCGTGCCTTATTGTCTGCCTATCCCACCTATTTATACCCCCCATCTAATTGCACAGATTATGAAGTGGTTGTCCCCACAATTGATCCTCCAATCCGCGACCACTAATCACCGCCTCAAATGTGAATACAACCTATAATCACTCCTTTCTATGGGCCCAATCTCGCGAGACCGGCAGCGAGACTATGATGAGCGATCACGTTGATGTTTATGTACTTATATTACTCTATTGATGTATTGTAATAATAAAGATGTAATTTTTTTTACATGTATGGTTCACTGTACGCTTTGACCAGAAAAAAATTTAAGATTGAAGCGCTTACAGTATTTTTTCAGCAGGGTAGGAGAGGGGGCGGAGTCCAGCAACTCCCCGCAGGGGCGCCCCGTCGCTCACAGTAGCATTTATCTCTAAGTAGGAATCATTGTCCTCTTAATAACTAACCAAAGTTGCACTGTCCCTGTATCCCTACTTACTAATCGCGTCCTATAGCAGGCAGAGCGGCGCAGCGGCTGTCTGAGTAACGTCCTCACTGACGCCACGCGCCTGCTCCTCCCAAGCAGGCGGAGCAGCGGTGACGTCAGTAAGGACATTACCCTGACAGCCGCTCTGCCTGCTATAGGACGCGATTAGTAAGTAGGGATACGGGGACAGCGCAACTTTAGTTAGTTATTAAGAGGACAAGGATTCCAACTTAGAGATAAATGCTACTGTGAGCGGCGGGGCCCGATCTATTAGAGGATGGCACTTATGGGGGGGGGGCATCTGTGGATGACACTGTAATAGCGGTGATATGTGGATGACACATATATAGCATTAGTTCAAAACCCACCAAAAGCACACCTTTTGGTTAAAAACATTTTTTTCTTATTTTCCTCCTCAAAACCTAGGTGCGTCTTATGGGCCGATGCGTCTTATAGGGCGAAAAATACGGTATATTTCTTGAAGTACTGAAATATGCCCCTATATGCTTTCACCAGAAATAAGTGCGTATATATATTTATTTTTTTACTGTAATACGCCCCTATACACATTTAACAGAAATAACTGCAATAGTGCAGTGGGTATATATTTTCCTTTTTTTACTGTAATATGCCCCTATACGCTTTCATCAGAAATAACTGCAACAGTGCAGTGCGTATATATATTTTTCTTTTTTTACTGTAATACACCCCTACACGCTTTTACCAGAAATAACTGTAACAGTGCAGTGCGTATATATTTTTCTTTTTTTACTGTAATATGCCCTTATACACTTTTAACAGAAATAACTGTAACAGTGCAGTGCGTATATATTTTTCCTTTTTTACTGAAATACGCCCCTATACGCTCTTACCAGAAATAACTGCAACAGTGCAATGCATATATATTTTTCTTGTTGCACTGAAATACGCCCTATACGCTTTCACCAGAAATAACTGCAACAGTGGAGTGCGTAAGTATTTTTCTTTTTTTACTGTAATACGCCCCTATACGCTTTTAACAGAAATAACTGCAACAGTGCAGTACGTATATATTTTTCTTTTTTTACTGAAATATGCCCCTATATGTAGAGATGGCCCGAACTATTCGCCGGCGAACAGTTCCCGGCGAACATAGCTTGTTCACGTTCGCCTCTGCCGGGCGAACATATGCGATGTTCGGTCCGCCCCCTATGCATCATCATTGAGCAAACTTTGACCCTGTACCTCACAGTCAGCAGACACATTCCAGCCAATCAGCAGCATACCCTCCCTCCCAGACCCTCCCACCTCCTGCACAGCATCCATTTTAGATTCATTTGGAATTTGCAGTCTTAGTGAGAGGAGGGACAGTGTAATTGCTGCTGATTTAATAGGGAAATTGATAGCTAGGCTAGTGAATTCAGTGTCCACTCCAGTCCTGAAAGACTCATCTGATCTCTGCTGTAAGGACAGCGTCCTGACAGCACCCCAAAAAGCCCTTTTTAGGGCTGCCACATTAGTCTGCTTTTTTTTCCCTTTATATCCATATTGCAGTTGCCTGGCCTGCCTGTGTGTGAGGAGCTGCAGGCCCACAGACTGTAGTGTGCCCACTGCCAGTGCCCACCCCTGTCATCCCGTGTGGTACAGGACTTTGCATCAAAAAAAGGCATTTAATTTTTACACTTTAATCTAAGGTTAGTTGCCTGCCTGTGTGTGTCAGGCTGACTTCCACTGACTGTAGTGTGCCCACTGCCAGTGCCTACCACTCATACCGGCTGGCAGAGGACTTTGCATCAAAATAGGCATTTAATTTTTACACTTTAGTGTAATTTCAGCTGCTTGCCTGCTGCTAGTGTGTGTCAGGCCGACTTCCACTGACTGTAGTGTGCCCACTGCCAGTGCCCACCCCTGTCATCCCATGTGGCACAGGACTTTGCATCAAAAAAGGCATTTAATTTTTACACTTTAATCTAAGTTTAGTTGCCTGCCAGTGTGTGTCAGGCTGACTTCCAGTGACTGTAGTGTGCCCACTGCCAGTGCCCACTACTCATACCGGCTGGCACAGGACTTTGCATAAAAAAGGCATTTAATTTTTACACATTAGTCTAATTTCAGTTGCTTGCCTGCTGCCAGTGCGTGTCAGGCCCACTTCCACTGACTGTAGTGTGCCCACTGCCAGTGCCAACCACTGATACCGGGTGGCACAGTAGCTTGCCGATAAATAAGGCATTTCATTTTTACACATTAGTCTAATTTCAGTTGCTTGCCTCCTGCCAGTGTGTGTCAGGCCCACCTCCACAGACTGTAGTGTGCCCACTGCCAGTGCCAACCACTGATACCGGGTGGCACAGTAGCTTGACGATAAATAAGGCATTTAATTTTTACACATTAGTCTAATTTCAGTTGCTTGCCTGCTGCCAGTGTGTGTCAGGCCCACTTCCACAGACTGTAGTGTGCCCACTGCCAGTGCCCACCACTGATACAGGGTGGCACAGTACCACTTATCGAAAAAAAAATTACAGGCAGAGGCAGGCCACCCCGCAGGGGCCGTCGTGGTCGTGGTGCTGTGATTTCCACTGTCCCTGCAATAATGCCTAGTGTTCAGAGGCCATGTACCCTGAACCCGAAAAATTCTGAGGACGTAGTTGACTGGCTTAGACAGGACACCCAATCTTCAACAGCTTCCGCTAAGAACCTTGACGCACCACCCTCCTCCAGCTCAGCTTTGGTCACCTGCTCTCAAGTTACCACGCACCCGCCCGCCGCTGATAGGAACAGTACTAGTTAAGACACCACTCATATAGGGTGTCACAGCACATTGCTCTGTGCACGCGCAGTGCCCCAATTTGGGAGTATGAGGACCGACCAAGCTGCTTTTTCCATCTCCCGGTTCCTGAAATCAATTCAGTTTGGTGTATGAGAGTTTGGTCTGTCACTGTGAAGGCAGTCGAAGGTACCAGGCCTAAATTTTTTTTCACAAAAGGCAATCCCTGATATGGGATGTAACAGGGATTAAACTGATGAGAATAGTACTACAGAAAATACCACTCATATCGGGTGTGACAGTAAATTGCACGGCGCAGACGCAGTGACCGTGGATTAAAACAGAGTGGAGGGAGCCAGCGTTTTTTAACCATCTCCCGTTCGAAAAATCTATTCAATAAATGGCCCCAGATTGGGGACGTTAGAGGGATTAAACTGATGAGAATAGTACTACAGAAAATACCACTCATATCGGGTGTGAGAGTAAATTGCACGGCGTAGAAGCAGTGACCGTGGATTAAAACAAAGGGGAGGGAGCCAGCGTTTTTTTAACCATCTCCCCGTTCGAAAAATCTATTCAATTGACCTTTCGGGGACCCTTGGTGTTGTACGTGGCTGGGTGGAGGAAGAAACCTTCAATGACATCACCGGGACGTGGCTAGCTTGGTATCCAACCTTGTGCAAATGGGGAGTTTGCGGTTGTGCAAATGGACTGTTTGCGGTGCATTAAAAGAGGAGTTTGGTATGTCAATGTCTGAGAATCGGGCGTAACCCTTACACTACCTGATCGATACAACATCATACCTGATCGTATACACACACTGGATGTTTTAAAGCATGTTATTCCAAACAATTTAGGAATGTTAGGTGATTTATGCCCTTTATGGATTAAAACCCGACTCTGCGTCCACTACGTCATTTTCCATGGGAGTTTTGCCATGGATCCCCCTCCGGCATGCCACAGTCCAGGTGTTAGTCCCCTTGAAACAACTTTTCCATCACTATTGTGGCCAGAAAGAGTCCCTTTGGTTTTTAAAATTCGCCTGTCTATTGAAGTCTATGGCGGTTCGCCCGGTTCGCCTGTTCGCGAACATTTGCGGAAGTTCGCGTTCGCTGTTCGCGAACTGAAAATTTTATGTTCGCGACATCACTACTATATGCATTTACAAAAAATAACTGCAACAGTGCAGTGTGTATCTGTTTTTCTTTTTTTACTGAAATATGCCCCTATACGCTTTCGCCAGAAATAACTGCAAAAGTGACCAGAGAATATATATTTCTTGTTGGACTGAAATAGGCCACTATACGCTTTGACCAGAAAAAAATTAAAGAGTGAAGTGCGTATATATTTTTTTTTTACTGAAATACGCCCCTATACGCTTTCACCAGAAATAACTGCTACAGTGCAGTGTGTATATATTTTTCTTTTTACTGAAATACGCCCCCATATGCTTTCAACAGAAATACCTGCAGAAGTGAAATACGTATATATTTTTCTTGTAGTACTGACTAAGATACTAAGATATAAGCCACTAAAGGCTTTTTAACATAACACTTGCAGCCCAATAACAAAAAGCTGGAATGACAGAGCCGTCTAATGACTATTTGGATCCAAAATAATCGTTCCCTGCTCTTGTAAATCACATTCCTATCAATGTCCCTAGCGCCTTCTGACGTCTCTCCATGCATTAAGATGCCGTGAAATGATTCCTTCCTATCCTTTCCCTGCACTTATAAATCATATTTTGTGTCTTTTTTTTTCCACAATCATTTTTCCACTTGCTGTCCCTAGCACCTTCACACGTCTGTCCCTGCACACAGAACACTGGAAAATGTCTGACTGTAAGATGGCCGTCGTATTTATAGGGCTGTGTCATCTCAGAGCTGGCTGGCTGCTCATTAGCTGCATGCAGGCATGTCAATGTGGGTGATATCGCCTTCCCAGAGTTCCTTGTCCCTGTCCTCAGTCCTCACACGTGTAGCCACCATTTTAGGAAAATTGAGATTCGTTACCACGAAACGTGAGGAAATTCTCATTCGTTGCGAATCAAATTTTTCCTGAAATTCTACTTCATCAGCCTAGATTCGCTCATCTCTAAAAATAATGACATTATTAATTAAATACAGTATATAAAGGCAGTAAAAATAATTTTTTAAATGTGTTTTTTCCCATTCTGTTTGCAAAATTGCAATTTTTTTTTTTAAGTGTACAGCACCAGATAGTTCTTGCTCACTGTGATTTTATTAGATTCTCTGTACTTGTTTTTCCTGTATTCCAGTTAGTGTGCAGTCTACATGTTTAGTGACGTTAGCCAGTTCAATGTCTACCTACATTAAGGCACTCTATTTTCTGGGGTATGAAAGATTCCTGTTACCTTAAAGGGGTTATCTGTCATGATTGATGTAAAAAATGAAAAGTAGACAAATATAGTTCATGACATCCTGTCTCTACCAAAGCTAGAACCAGCCCTGTACCTCTCATGGATCCAGAGATCTCCCCATCCAACTGAGGGAGCATGACGTTACTGCTTCATCTCTCTCCTTGCCACAACTCTGGGGGGTGTCCTTTCTTAGGGGATGTGTCCTATCTGATACAGCCCTTTCCCTGTAACTTTCACAGCTTCTATCAGCATATATATCTGGTGGCAGTTGAAGGATTGGATTGAGCATGTGTGACCATTTAATGAGGTAAAGAGAACATCTCACAACTGGACCATTTCTGTAACAGAAAATAAATTGCATAAGTTGTTTCATGCTAAATTATATTAGAATAACATTTAATGGTGACACAACCCTTTTAAAAGATACATCACCTATTTAAAGCACACCTGTTATGTTGAGCATGCTGTTTTATCTGCTGTCACAATGATATAGAGCCATAATAGCTGAGCCAGGGGGTAGCTACTAGAGGGGCACCAAGTCTCCATAGGCCCCTCTGCTACATAAGAAGACATCAGTATGCAATGCAAAGGGGCCTAGTAGCATTAGTTACCCCTCTGGTGCTTAGTGATAGCTATGACTGCTGCATATTCACATGAGGAAGACGGTCAAACTTTAACTGAGTAGGATCAGCCTCAGGACTTACAAAACCAGAATGGGCAGAGATCAAAATGACAAATTATTCTGAATCTTTCTTCAAATATATATATCTTAATAACTTTTAGACACATGGACACTGTGCAGTAGGCACATAAATTCATACTACAACTGCCATTTGGCTGAATGATTGAGAAATGCATAGATGAGGTAGAATAGATCAGTGAAGAAGGATAGCATAGTATCAAGCAATGGATTCAGCTTTTCTAGGAAAGAATTTGGTCCATTCGATGGCAAGCAGTGAAGCATAACGCAATTTGCCACCATATTTTCATACCGTGACATGCATGGCCGCTGTTAACAGCAGTAACACCATATTCAGGAGCCATGTTCCATAAATGTCAACCTTTGATTTCAACACATGCATGGGGAGCATTTACAGATGTATACTGTACATTGAATGTGAAAAAACAAAACAAGACGTGAACAGAAGCTAAGAAAAATTATGGTTCCAAATGTCAAGTTTTCCCATGCAGGCAAAATAGGTGGCTTTGAGACATGACTCAGATATTAACTAAGCCAGCACCGCATCTGCAGACAGTTGTTTCGAGGTGACCGCCCCTCATCAGTGCAGAGCAGACAGTACTGGCTTAACTGGGTGAGAGACCAAGTCAGGATTTGGGGGGCACTATCTCTCCTTGGGGAGAGAGCACCTTAATCGGCGTTGTTTATTTTTATTTTTTTCAATTTACCCACAAGCCACAAAAGATGCTAAAAGTGGTCCCCGTTCACGTATCTGCATCTATGGGCAAGTCGGATTATGTCGGCTAATACTGCTTGGGATGCTGTGGATAGTGTTTGTGATGTTCTCCTTGAGTTCCTCCTGGGTATTTGGATTGTTAGCGTACATTTTCTGATTTAAATTTCCCCATAGATACATATGGCATGTGGACAGACAAGTCTGTCTCAGTGCCAGTGAGTTCCGTGAGGTGCGGCATGTTGCCCCATCTTGTTGGAAAAGGCAGGAGATTTTTTCTTCTGCAGCATCACTGTTGAAGAGCTGCAAACAGTATCAGCCAACATAATCCGATGTGCCCAAAGATGCATAGACCTGAACAGGGACCACTTTCAGCGTCTTTTGGGAGTAATTAAAAATAAAACAATCCACTTGCTCATTCTTCTTGTCACACTATCGCTGGAGGTGGGCTAATTTTTTCATGGGCCACCCTGTATATGGCCACGGAGTGGTGGTGAAGTGCATTGCAGTCTGTCAAGAGTTTGGCTAACATGTCATAATGTTGTATCATGAGAAATTGGAGTCCTTAAATTTATCTACACCTTCAGGGACATTTTAAACCATTTCACTAATTTTAGGCTACAAATTTTTTTTTCAATTGGTCTTGATTAAAAATGTTCAGCCTTTTCTGAGATACAAGAGTTAAAAAAATCTGTTGGTTTTCAAGCTGTGACTTTGTGTTTTTTGAATCCACGACATCTGACGGCTCAAAAGAATTGTGCTATAATGAGTGTTTATGAGGTTAGGAGGTCAGAGATAAGATCTGTACCTGAGCCTTCAGAGGACGGGACTCAAAGAAAACAGAATCTAACAGCCTGTAAACAGATTGATTTTTTTAACTTTATCTTTTAAATATTCTTAACAAAGACCAACTGAAAAAAAAAATGATATGTTGACCAAAATGAGTAAAATGCAATCGTATAAAAATGCCATCGAATGTATACTTAGCCATTAACCAAAATCAAGCAAGGGTGGACACATTTTTACCAATCTGACCAAAATGCTATTGTTTTATTTAATTGACTTTAATATATAACATTGTGTAAACTTGTGATCAGTTCCACTGTATAGCACCAAATTTAGCCCTAATCATTGGACATCATTGGTGCATTAAAGGATCTTGTATTCAAAAAGCAAAATCCTATAATGAGTGCATGAAAATATCCTCATTGTGCATTTTACCAACAAAACTTAAATTTCAGTCCACTCTTCCCAACTGGAGAAAAATTGTATTAACTAGAGTTAAAAATTAAGTAGAAAAAATATATCGTACATAGAAAAATTAGGGAGAAGTTAGCTGAAACACACTATGGCCACCTCATTTATCAACTTCAGCAAAGGAAAATTGGCCTAATTAAAACAAAATGCAAGCCATTTAAACAGTGCTGGAAATAGTGATGATTTCAGCTAAGCTTCTTCACAGGTATACATCCTACTAGAAGGTGGATTAGTCCATGGTCAACCCCTTCACGGTTCAGCAAAGTTGCATGTGCTTGCTAAAAGTAAATAAATGCATAACAAAATAGAAAATAAACATACCATGAAATGATTCAATGTCTAAAATATTAAATAAAAAATGTACAGGAACATATTGTATTTTTGGATACATCTGATAATACTGTAAGTCTCAGCCAAGTTTGGAATTTTAGAAAAGAGGAAAAAATATTCTTTTTTAAAATATATTTTTACACTGTTAATTGTAAATTCTTTGAGTGGCAAGGGGAGAGTTAGTGACGAGGCAGCATATGTGATACTTGGAGAGGGGGATATGGCTAGCAATACAGGACAGGGTGCATAAGTGAGGCTGTGGACAGCACTGGAGGATTGTGCATGATCTGTGGACATTAGGTACGAGCCAATTTCCTGGATTCAGTCAAATCGGTAGGCAGATTAAATTCAGTTCTGATTTGCTATGAATGGAAATTGCGCCACAAATCCAGCATGCCCCAGCATTCCCAAATCTTCTGTTATGAAGTGGATCTGCTCTGCCACAGATTTGACTTGGGGCTACTCTTAAGGGCGTTATCTAAGTGGTTCCTCATATTCACCTTTTATACTCTCAGGGATTTGGATTTTACAGAAGGAGAACCACCAGGCTGCTACCTCTTGGTGTAGTCTCTGTTCAGGTAATGACTGACTCATATGGTTAAGAGACATCATTGTGGAGCACCAAGAGATCAGGCAAAAGCATATTTAGGTACAGGCTGAAATCAGGGCTGGCAGAATTTGTGCAATTGTGAAATTTTATAAACAGTCCAAGATAAGGGCAGGCAGCTCAGGGTCAGTATGGAGGTCAAGCAGCTGTCAGGTCAGGCAGAGAAGGGTCACATCCTGGAAACAGGCAGAAGTCGGTACACGGGCAGACAAATGTAGAACAGAACAGTTTTCCACTTACAGGTTAGAACCTATTGCTCAGGCAACTTCCCACAGGAGAAGGTGTTTTAGGTAGGGTGCCCTGGGTGCCTGGCCATAGGCTGGGAAAGATTAGGATGCGGTTCTCTGCCCCTTTAAAAGCAGGAAGGAGATCACGCATGCCCATGAGTAAAGAGAGTGGCCTAGCTGCAGTCTGCATGGAAGGACAGAGCTACTCTGGTAACCAGGCACACCAGGAAGGAGGGGAGAGCAGGAAGTGGGTCCAGGCTGCCAGGGGCAGGAATACTGAAGTGAGTGAGTAAAGCACTTCTTCTTTCAACTTGAAATCTGCCATTGTGGGGATTTGGAAGCCGATTTATCATAGTCAGTTCACTTTTATCATAAGGAAATGGTCTGGTTTTACTTTACAGTCTGGAATATACGGCCCTTTTTAATGTGAAATCTACTCTGCCAGCTCTAAATAACCTTGCCTCTATTTTCTTACAGCAAATGAATTATTGTGTGCTGTACTGTGACCTCACAACAAATGAAGGCCACTGTAATTTCCAAAAAGGTTTGCAGCTATTGTGTAGTGTTTGTGGACGGAATGATCATTAGATTAAATGTCAGCAGATCCTATAATGTAACACTAAGTAAGACATTTACAACACATATGCTGAAAATCTCCTTGTTCTGTAGGCGCTTGTTCTTAACCATCAATCACTGCCTGAATAGCAGACCATACAGAGATGAATGGAAGGGTTGGGAACTAGTGCTTCGTTCCATACTGCCACTGAGGGAGGGGGGTACTAGGCTGGAAGTTATAGTGACATAAGTCATCAAGACTACAGTATGCTCAGAATTGTGTACCTACTGAAGAGAGGACTTCAGGGCTCGCCCAGATATCATATGTCTTACTGGACAGTTGCTTTAAGAAATTTGCAGCACTATAAAGAGAAGGGGATGTCTCCAAGACACAATGGATGTGTTCAGCACCTTTAAAATGAAATTTCCGATATCTTGCTTGTACTTACTTGGAGTACACTAGAGAAGGGAAGGGACTGTCGAAGTGAGTAAGGCAGCGGAAGCCGGAACTGCAGCAGCTCAAGTCAAACATAGTTCATCCAAAATATTATCATTGGAATGTAAGGCAGCATGATCTCCGTGACAAGTTCTCTCTATGGATAAAGAGAGTCATTTATTAAGACCAGTGTTTTAGACGCCGGTCTTAACACTTAGGATACCGGAGTTTGATTTTTTTTGTTTTTGCGTTTTCAATTTTCTTTCCCGTCTTCCTGGAGCCATAACTTTTTTATTTTTCTGTTCACACATCCATATGAGGGCTTGTTTTTTGCAGGACAAGTTGTACTTTCTAATGCCACCATTTAATATGGCATCTAATGTAGCGGGAAGTGGAAAAAATTCCAAATGGGAAAAAAAACGCAATTCCTCCACAGTTTTACAGGTTTTGTCCCTGGCGTTCCTTTTGCAACAAAACTCACCTGTGCTCTTCATTCTCTGGGTCAGTATATTTATAATAATACCACATATGTATAGGATTTTATATGTGTAAATACTAAAAAAATGAATTAAATTAATTTTTGCAGGATGATCTGTAGTTTTTTTGATACCTTTGTGGAGTGTGTGTGACTTTTTTATCACATTTCATTAAAAAAATTTGAATAAGAGAAACGATGAAAAAATGGTGAATCGGCAATTTTGACCCTGTTTTCCATTATGCCATTTACCGTATTGGAAAAATATTTTTAGATCCTAATACTACGGGCATTTTTGGATGTGATCGATGCCCATGATGTTTACATTTTTTTATTATTTATGTATTAATGTTTTTTATTCTGAGGAAAGGGAGTGATTTATATTTTTTAATTTCTTTACATTTCTTTTTACTTTTTTTTTACATTTTTTGTAGCCCCTCTAGGTGGCTACAATGTCTACTACTTTGTTTTTATAGAATACTTGCAGAAGGACCCGGTTTCGCAGGGGTATATTTCATCTATTTTTGTGTGTCGTTAAATGTTGACAGTATCCCCATAACAGTGACCTCTACAGCACCCCGCCCCTTTAACCGTGAACTCCACAGTCCCCCACCCCTTAACACTGACCCCCCCACAGTGCCCAGCCAGTTTAAAATGGGACCTCCACAGCAGCCCATCCCCTTAACTTTGACCATCACAGCAGAGCTCCCCATTAACAGTGAGTTTTACAGCACTCCACTCCCTTGACAGTGACCTCCTCAAGGGCCGGCCTCCTTAACAGTGACCTCCACAGTACCCCACTGCCTTAACAGTGATCTCAAAGTACCCTGCTGCCTTAACAGTGACCTCCACAGAAGCCTGCCCCCTTAACAGTAACATCCACAGTGAATGCCTCTTTAACAGTGACCTCCACAGTGCCCGTCCCTTTAACAGTGAACTCCACAGCGCCCTGACCCTTTAATGCTAGGGCTACACAACATTTTGTCTCAACAATTTTTATGATGATAAGCTATGGTGTCACACTGCGACATGTGACATGCTTCAACTGTGACACCACAGTTGCAAAATATCCATCCAAGATGTGCAGTGCAACACCATAGACTATCATTATAAAAACGTCACGTGACACATGTAGCAGTGTAGTGGTGCCCTATGTTTCATGCGACTTATTGTCGCGTGACACATGTCGTCGTGTAGCTCTAACCTAAAGCTGACCTACAGCAGTGAAGAAAAATGGCTGGGTTGTTTGTGATAGGTGGGAGTCCTAGATGTCAGACCCCCACTGATCATATAGTTATCCTGAGTGGTTGAGGTGGGGAAACCCTTTTAACCCCTTAAAGGGGTTGTCTCACTTCAGCAAATTACATTTATCATGTAGAAAAAGTTGATACAAGACACTTACTAATGTAATATTATCCATATTGCTTCCTTTGCTGGCTGGATTCATTTTTCCATCACATTATACACTGCTCATTTTCATGGTTATGACAACCCTGTAATCCAGCAGTAGTGGCCGTGCTAGCACACTATAGTAAAAAGCACCAGTCTATGTGCACTATCAAGGTCCTGGTGTAACGTCCCAGAGTGGCATTACCACCTTTGCACCCCGCTACTGTCTCTAATGGACTAATATATGTCATCTTGTGTATTTATTTCAGGTCCAAACAATGTGCATTTCCTATTTTACAACTGTTATGTTCAACTGTAATGTGCCTGGTTCACCAGCAGGTGGCAGAAAATATGGCAGAGCTACAATTAGGTAGAATGGAGCTTTCCATTCAATTCTAACCCCCCTCTGTGGAGGAGTGGGCGAGTCCCACTTCCTGCAGAAAGGGCGGGGACCAGTTAAAGTCAGTCTAGTGCAACCCCAGCTAGGGGAAGGGTGTGCTCGACATTCAGACTCGGTCTGTTCGACATTCCCAAGCCAAGCAAAGCCTAAGCCAGCCAGTGCACCTTCAGCTCTGCTGGTCAAAGTTCCTTGGCCTAATCATAATCAAGAGACAGACTACAACGAGAGAAGTTGCAGCATAAAGAAGAAGCTGAGTTATACGGCCAGACTGTCAGTAATGCAGAGCCAGAGAGCAACAGATGTAGCAGAGTCGAGTTTGCCTGCTAGTTTTAATGCTAAAGCCTGCTGGGACCAAGACAAAGTCTGTAAACCATTTTGGAAAATTTTTATGCAAGGTAAAGCTGCTATTCAACTTCATCACAAGGTTTGGACTCAAGTTATTTCTTTCATCCCTCAATTACTACCCCCTATTTGTCTGCTTCAGAGCCAACGCCTGGGGTACCAGCCTTATCCAGGTAGGAGCACCGTGACACTCATACAAAACATCAAGGGACATTTTAGGCCACCCTATACCACTCAGCCATTCTTACACCTGGGTACGCGGGACCAGTTTATCCTTTAGGGCCCCAGGGGGCAGCCCCTGCACTTGCCACCAGAGAGGCTGGCGCTTTTTCCTATAGTGAGCAAGCACAACCACCACAGCTGGACTATAGGGTGGTCATAACCTTGGAAACCAGCAGTGTATAATGTGATGCAAAAATGAATCAAGCCAATAAAGAAAGCAATATGGACAATCACAATGCATTTAAAAATGCCTTGTTTTAACTTTCTCTACAGGATAAATGTCATTTGATGAAGTTAGACAGCCCCTTTAATGCAAAATCACGTATATGTACGTGAACAGCATTAAGGGGATGCATGGAGGGAGCTCATATACTAAACTTTCTTATCACATGCCAGGGGCCAGCTGTATAGCTTTGGCGATTGGGCGATGATACTGATCCAGGTTATTTAACTCCTCAGATGCCACTGTCAATAGCAACCACGGCATCTGTGGGGTTAGGCAGAGAGTGGGGACTGCCTCTGCCTTTTGATCAGAGCCCCTGCGGTGAAATTGCGGGCCTTCAATTAGTTGCGATGACAGTGTTGGGTCACGTGGAGGTTCCCAGGTTTGTCATGGCTAACTGCCTGAAAAGTCATGTCTGAGGTATGGCTCGGCAATAGTGTTCTATTAACTTTCAGCAATTCATGGTATAACTCGTAGCTGACATTTTCTATAAAAGCCAAAATAGATCTAATTTAATCAACATGCCGAACCTTGCAAATCGATATCTTGCCATTTTTACGACCCCGACTTCCCACTCCTGACTTTCCTGACCTTTGGTTACCTCTGCTCACCCTGACTTTTTCTTCTATTTCCATTCATAACTCTCTTCATATCTTGTCATTCCAACTCACACTTTCTTTTCCTGGTGATAACTGCACATTTTCACTTTAGACATTGCTCTGCGTTATCTCCATGACCTTTAATATGTCTTATCATGCTGCTCAATACCTGCTTTTCAGTGCACTATGTTTGGTCCAGCCGAAGTATTAAACCATGGATGTCATTATTGTGGAAGTATACCAAGACTGTGTTATAAAATTTTTGGTCTTTTGTCTTTTCTATTTTTTTGTTTTTTTTTTCAGATAAAACGAAAAACTGTAATTTGCAAAAAAGGAATACTTATCAATGAAATAGCAAAAAGTTTCAGAATTGGTTAAGGTCATCTTTAGAACCTTCATCAATACTCTTAAAGGCTATGGACACCCTTGGGGCAATTTTTTTTTTTTTATTATTGCGTTGAAGTCATTTTGAGCTAAACATTTTTTTAACTGGTCATTATTAAAAAAAAAAAAATATGCCCAGGGGCGCTCCCTCTGGTGTATTCTATGATTTGTTCTATGCTACTATTGTTTTTGCCGCATTACCATGTGAAAAGCGGTTGTATGTTCACATACTTTGATATGACTTATGTATGCTACTTTTCAAAACTTAATAAAACGTTAAATATTAAAAAAAAAATAATATGGAGTCCTTTTTTCTGTACAGAGCTGAGATGCTCAAGTAGCACCCTTTGGATTTTCTCTCTTTTTCGTCACACTAGGAGCTGACGGGCTCCTTATCTCTGATCTCTGACCTCCTAAACACTCATTATAGTTCAGTTCTTATCTTACAGCTAATAATGTGGCTAAAATAAGTGTTTATGATCTCTTAGTAGTTTAGAGATAAGGTTTATTAGATGACCGGCACAAAGTGAAAGTACCAGTCACACAGCTAGAAAAACAGTTAACCCTTTGTGACAGAACGGCTCAATATTTTTAATCAAGGCCAATTGAAAAAAATGATTTTCAGCCAAAAATGAGTAAAATGCAATCATAAAAAAATTGCCTCCGAAGGTGTGAATAGCCTTTAAAGGAGTTGTCTTATTACAGGCAATCCCTCTTATCTGTAAGGTGCTGCAGTAGCCAGATCGCTTTGAGAAGAAGACTGGCACCAAACAGCTGATTCTGGGGTGCTACAGGGAAAATACAGTATTTCATGCTGGCCAATCAGATGCTTAGACTATAACTCATAGCATATGGATTTAAAACTCCATAGAAAGTCAGGGACAGCATCTTTATGAAAACTCACACTTACTGATTTGTGAATGCATTCATTTAGTGACAAATGACAATTTATAGATGACCTGTCACCACTCCTGAAATGTCTATTTTAGTAACTACTTGCATTCCCCATTAACAATTCTGCAGCATCTATTCTTGACTTTATAATGCACCATTCCTTTATTCTTCCTGCAAGAAGTTATGAATAATTGATTAGCAGTTTGCAATGAAGGTCCAGAAGAGTGTTACCATTTGGGCATGTGTGTCCCTGCACAGTCTGATACCATTCAATCAGTGCTGCTGGTATCACAATATGAAAGGACACAACCCCCAAGTGGTAACAGATGAGCGAACTTCTTGAAACTGGTTTTGTGTCCAATTCGCTGAATTTTATGAAAAAATTCTATTTGTGTCCAAATCTATGCTATACAAATAAAATATGTTCCAGTTGGTCTGAAAATTGGAATATCACACTCTGCGGTCTCCTAGGACTTTTAAAAATGTCTGCGCTTTCTCCCCATACTTTTAAGTTCTTTAATTGCATTGACAGCAATAGCAAATAATATCAGAGTGACAGTGACATGGGTAAATGTATGGTTGACACAGTTAACAAAGATTATGTTTAAAAACACACTGCTCTGTTGCATGTGTTATGCTTTTTCATATTAGAAACTTTCCAAAAATTGTCACGGGGGCAGGTGATTTTTAAATACACAGGATGTTATGAGAACATAACAGCGGCTTTTTAGAACCAAGCATCCAAAAATTCCGCCCTAATATCATAAGAAACAATGGCTTGTTCTGCACAAGTGTCCAAAAATTATATGTTAATGGAAGCAGAATGCCTGTCCGTGTTTATACACCTACAAGTGTTGATTGTCAGAAGAAAGAGTAGCTTTTTCTGAAGTTGAACAGGCCTGGAATATTTCTACCTTTTATTTGGGAGCAGTAGCAATACACTGTGAATGTACTATAGAAAGGGTAAGGTGTGTAGGGGTAATAGTGGCAGCAATAGTAGCGACAACAGTAGCAGCACAGCATGAAACAGACAAGGCATTAAATGTTTGTGTTGGGGTAGTAGTAGTGGCAACTCTGTAGTGTTAATGGTAGTGGAAGTAGGGCTAATAGAATTTGCAGTTGAGGAATTAGCAGCAAGGAGCAGCAACTGCTGCGGTGGGGGCAGCAGCCGCCATATGGTATGGAACATGATGGTAGGCAGGCAGACAGCAGCAGTGGCATGATAGCAGACATGTTACTATGAGGCCTATAAATTGTTGTTCCCTTACGTCCTACCAGCAGCACAGATGGGGTTAACCACCCCCCATGGACTGGCAGGACCCGCGGAATGTTTAATGAGCCCAAGACTAATAACTCAATTTAACAATTAAGTATCTCCTTAAAAGGAGGAAGTCAACCCCCAGCCCACTGTGTTTTTTTCTGTCCTCCTGGACAGGTGGACTAGGCGGTTTTGTTCCCCCCTTTCTTATGGAAAGTGCGGGGAGCCTTCTTTTCGTTTGGGTAACAGCGTTGCCTTTTTTCCTAGGTACCTTGCCAGTTGGCCGGCAGCTTATTTGCTGCCGGCCCGCGCGGTTGCGCCTGGCTGGGGTATTTTGGCGGCGTCCTTGGTCCAGGGTTCCCGGTCCCTGTGCGCCGCCATCTTCCGGAGGTGACGCGGGGACTCTCCTTTTGCATCACCTCCGGGTAATCCGGCCGTGATTTTTCACGGGCACGATTTTTTCATAGATGCGATTTTTTTATGCATCTTCCTGTGGAGGATTTACTGGGGAAGGGTGGATTGGCTATCCCTCCCCTTCCCCTATTTTGGGAGGCTGTGTGCTCCAGTTCAGTCTCTGGCTACATATGCTGTTTCAGCTAGATCCCAGAGTCCTAAAATTGGTGTTGTTCCACTTGTGGTGTTTTTCTCCTCAGCTGCCTCCGGTCTGTTTTTCTTCCTTTCCTGCGTAGATAGGTGGTTTACAAATGTTTATTTGTCCTTTTTTCCCGCAGTGATGTCTTCTCCGTGGGATTCGGAAGGCAGGAAAGTGGATTCCAAGAGGAAGCATCTATCCTGCTACCATTGCAGCAGTCAACGGTTATTGTAAGCTGATCATATCTGCACTTGTGAGATTGCAGAAGCTAAGCAGCTTAAGGCTGGGCTAAAACCAGCTTGGGAGACCGGTTGGGAATCCCTGGGTCTGTTGACTTAACCTACACCAGGTGTTACAGCTGCCGTTAGAGGTTTCTGACCTCTAGTGAACCTACGTTGCAGGATATGTATCAATGGCTCTGTTAAAGGAGTCATAGGCCAGCTGGATGGAAAGACTTCCTATTCGTGCCCAGGCCCCTATGGAGACCTCTGTCCCGGTAGAGAGACCTTCTTGGTCTCCTTAGTTTCTTCCTCCTCGGATGAGGAGGAGCTGACGTCGTGTTTTCTCCCCTGGAAAGACACAGAAGTTGCTCAAGTCCATCAGGTCGGGGGACCATGATGTTGACTGGGGGGGAGCCTCCCCATTCCTAAGCTTCATGTACCCGTCGGGAGTTGTCTCTCCCACTTCTGAGAAGAATGGATCCAAGAGATCTCGGATCCCGGGGTCCTGAATATCATTTTCAATAGTTATTTAGTCAACAACACCTCTATTCCTCTGGACAGGTTTGTCAAGATTAACCTTCTTCAAGCTGCCAAGGAGGCGATCCTAGAGGCCTACATTCAGGACTACATTTGCAAAGGGGCTCAGGAGGAGTTTCCGGCAGGAGAACGGGGCCTAGGGATCTATTCACCAGTTTTTTCTGGTTCTGGTTTTTTCCTGAAGCAGGAGATCTCCGGATGATTATTGATCTGAGATATTTCAATCGATTTATAAGGAAGGTGAAGTTTCGTGTAGAAACCATGAGGTCAGTAGTTCACGTCGTCAATCCTGGAGACGTGATGGCAACCCTGGACCTCAAGAATGCATATCTGCACATCCCGATCCATCCTGGTTCCAGGAAGTATATCAGGATCACGGTCCAGGTGTCCGGTGTCGTCAGGCATCTTCTGTTTGTTGCCCTTCCCTTTGGCTTTTCTTCTGCCCCTCACATTTTTACCAAGGTGGTGGTTCTGTGGTGGCGGCTTTGAGGCTTCAAGGACTGACCATCATTCCTTATCTGGACGACTGGCTTTGAAAGCCTCTGCTCTAGCGGTCCTAACCCAACTTCTTCAGGTAACAATCTCCTTTCTGTTCCACCTAGGTTGGATCATCAGCTGGTAGAAGTCGAACGTGAGCCCGTCGACTTCAGTAAGATATCTAGGCTTCATAATCGACTCCACTGGGATGTCGCTCCAGTTGACTCCAGAAAGAAGATTCCGGGTTCAGAACACGGCAAGTTCCTTTCCCCGGTGAGTTCCAATCCGGACTCTCATGAAGATGTTGGGGCTCATGTCAGCGTCTGCGGAAGCAGTCCCTTGGGCTCTATGGCACCTCCGCCCTCTACAGTCGGAGGTCCTCTCCTAATGGAATGGCAGCCCTGCTGGGCTAAACTCCCTGTGCTCCCTGACTTGGCAAACTCGGTATTCCCTCAGATGGTGGTGCCATCTTTTAGACGGGAAGTCTATGACCCAGCCAGTCTGGGTCATATTGACTACGGATGCGTCCTAAGTAGGCTGGGACGCTCACCTAGACGACTCTCCAGTTCACGGGACCTGGTTTCCTCAGGAGTGGCTTCTTTCATCCAATCTCCGCGAGATTCAAGCTATCCGGCTAGCCCTCCTTCACTTAGCCCCTCAGATCTGGGGCAAAGCGGTGAAAGTCCAGTCAGACAATGTGACTGCGGTACTTTACATCAACCAGCAGGGAGGCACGAGATCACTTCCCTCTTGTCAGAGATCGGGGTGATTCTGGATTAGGCAGAGTTGTACCTTCCCACTTATCTGCGATCCACATCCAAGGCTCCCTCAATATGATAGCGGCTGAGCCGCGGTCTTCCGTCGGTGGAGTGGTCTTTACATCCGGAGAATCAAGCAGATAGTCCTCAAGTGGGTATGCCAGAGGTGGATCTCATGGCAACAAGGTTCAATGCCAAGGTGGAGAGGTTCTGCTCCTCTACAGGGAGGACAACCCCTGGCGTTAGACGCTCTGTCAATATCCTGGAGGTTCAGGCTGGCTTACATCTTCCCTCCCTTTTCCATGATACCGAGGGTATTGATGAAAATCCGTCAGGATCAGGCCTCGGTGATAGCCATCATACTGTTTTGGCCGAAGAGATCCTGGTTTACCTAGCTCACCCAGTTGAGTCGAGGACAATATTGGAGGCTCCCCACAGCAGACCCTGGTGTCGTGGGACACTCACCTCTGCTCAGATCTGCACAGATTCAACCTGACAGCCTGGAGGTTGATCAGTCCCTTCCCAGAATAGAAGGGCTTTCAGAGTCGGTCCTGAGAACGCTGTCTCATTCTAGAGCGGACTCTACCAAGAGAGCCTACTCTTGTATTATGAGGATATTCTCATCCTGTTGTACCTCAACTGAGGTGGCATCTGCAGATCCGCCCCTCTCCGCTATCCTTCAGTTCCTGCAAGACGGCCTTGATAGAGGCCTTGCCCTTCTACTCTGAAGGTTCAAGTTTCAGCCATCTCAGCTTGCCTTAACAGGCCTTTTTCTCAGGACCCGCTGATCAAACGGTTCCTTAAAGGAGCTGAAAGATAAAAGCCTACAGTACTGAGACCCTTTTTTCAATGGGTTTTTCAGTAGTTCTCAGGGGTTAGCATCTCCCCCTTTGAACCGTTAGAGGAGGTGGACATCAAGTTCGTCACTTGGAAGTTTGTGTTTCTCCTTGCAGTGACTTTGGCCAAGAGGGTCTCTGAGCTTCAAGCTCTCTCAGCACATGAGCCCTATTCTTACATGACCGGACCTTCTTAGATTCCTCCCGTATTGTAGGCCTAAAGTTCCTTCCTTCCAGAACATCAACCAGGTGATATTCCTCCCGGTTCTGTCGACATCTACCACCTCCTCCTAGGAACCTGCTAGACATCCTCTGGACGCTCGAGATGTCTCCGGATCTATGTGGATAGATCAAGGAGTTCAGGAAAGATGAGAATCTGCTAATCCTGTTGCCGGTAAGTTTAAAGGCTATAAGGCATCCAAACCTTCCATCAGTCGGTGGATTGAGGAGGCTATTAAGAATCCTTTGTTTCCACAATCTGGACCCTCCGGGATTCGTGAAGGCCCACTCTACTAGAGTTGTGGCTACTTCTTTTGCCGAGAGGAGTCTTCTGCCTCTCAACATGATTTGCAAAGCTGCCTCCTGGAGCTCTGAATCGACATTCATCTCCCCATTATAGACTAGATGCCAGTCTAGCTGAGTTTCGGCCTTTGGGCAGACTTTTCTTAGTTCTGCCAGGCAGGAAGGCCCTCCCTAGGGTTTCTTCTTGCTATCTCCCATCTGTGCTGCTGGTAGGACGTAAGGGAATCGTTAATTTCTAACGATAATTTGTTTTCCCTTAGTCCTAACAGCAGCACACAAATTTCCCACCCTAGTAAGTCTAGTTTTTTTCTTGCTATAAACACAGTGGGCTGGGGGTTGACTTCCTCCTTTTGAGGAGATACTTAATTGTTAAATTGAGTTATTAGTCTTGGGCTCATTAAACATTCCGCCGGTCCTGCCAGTCCACGGGGGGTGGTTAACCCCATCTGTGCTGCTGTTAGGACTAAGGGAAAACTAATTATCATTAGAAATTAACGATAATGCATTCACTAACACAGGTATAAGCATGCATTTTTGCAGTAAATATCTTTGAAGTACATGCTATCTTGCAGTAATACATGTGCTTTTTTGTAGTAAAAAATAAAATGTGTTTAATAACACAATTATAAAATTGCATTATTGCTTTAAAATGCTTTTGCTGTAAATGAATGTTATCTTGCAGTAATATGCAGTGTGTTTAATAACACTGGTATAATAACAGCCTTACAAACATAAAATGCTTTTTTGTCATTACGCACTATCTTGCAGTAATATCCAAAGCCTTTAATAACATGAGAAAAAGAAATACACACTTGCTTAGTGTTTGCTGCAGAATGCTATTGGGGTTGCTGGCAATAAGCCAATGAACTGTAAAAACATCATGTTGTTTTCCTTTAAAAAAAAAAAAAAAAAAAAGCTGGCTGCCAGAATTAGAAGCCAACAGCTGTGTTAAACACACAATTCTGAGTGACCAGTCCTTCACTTTCTCTGTATATGCTTTCCCTGATCAAAGTCCCTAAAATATCCAATTATATCTTCTTATTCTCTCCCTATATTATCCTTATGGTGTCCATATCACCCTACAGACAATGGCAGACAATGCTATAATACATCCTATCACATCCATAGCAGATAGCAGAATGGAGCCTGACTCATTCTCTGCATGAGTACCTGGACCTGCCTGCATACTGCCCCCTAATTGGCTGATCAGACTCCCTCTGAACCAATCAGGGTAAGTCCCACCTCCACTTCCTCTCAGTGTCATGTGATCCAACATCGTCTTCTTTCTCATGTTTTTCCCTGCCAATATTCACAATGACATTGGTGTGGGTGCTGTTTTTACATGATTTCTCTGAAATGAAACACCAAAAGTTCAGATTCGTTTGGAAACAATTTTTTGGGAGAAATTCATAATTATTGTTGAGCAAATTGAAGTTGGACTAATTGACTTCGATACGAAATTCGTGATTCACCACAAAGCTGAATTTCCTCGCGCTTCTTGTTAACTAATTAATTTTCCCTGAAATAGCGGTCCAAACAAAAAAAATACATACTCACCCCGTCCATTGGCGCCATCTTAATTTGGCGCGGCGTCTTCAATCAAGATGGCCGCGACGGCCTCTACCCGATCAAATGGATAAAGTGAGTATTTATTTATTCTACCCTTGTTAACCCCTGATAGGCCTAAGTGGTAGCCTCTATTACCATATTTTAAATATACATTTTTAAATATAATCACTGTATAACATGATCTTTCCAGTCATAATGGAGAATATGTATGTAAAATAACCAAGGCATCCGCTAAAGGGAATTTTATGCCTTCCAAAACAATGCCTGAGACACTTAGAGATACAAGAAACCATCATCTCGCACTAAGTGGTTTAGTATAATATACTTCAGCATTTTACTCCCCATTAGACAAACCATATTAAAATGCTATGCGCTCGGTACAACCAAATGAGTCTCGTCTCTGGCCTTTTGATGGTGAAAGGTCAAAATAACATTATAGATTTTTCAATCCAAATAGTAATTAGCAGTTACTGCTGAGAGGCTGCACATCTCTGTTACTTATCAATGTGGTAAAACATGAAACAATTGCAGTAGTGAGTCGTTTATTGAATAATTATCTGCAAATCTCATAGCCTGGTAAATGTGTCACCCAGATGATAAAGATTTCATACATTAGGGGAGAATAGGTCTAATGTGTTTATAGTCATTAAAAGGTTGAGAGAAGAAGTGAAACTGAGAAGAATTAAAAGAGCACCTGTCAGCGGGACTGACCCTATTTAACCAGGAACACTGCATTTCAAGGTTGATCCTGCTGATTAAAATCATACCTGTCTTGAGAAGATTGGTTTTGGCATTCTCGAAAAAATAAAAATAAAAATTGTATCCTTTAAAACGAGGAAGGGTTCAGTGCACCGAGGGGCAGGCCTAGCCCTCATTTCCAGAAAGAAAGTTTTTTCTTAATGTTAATATGTAACAATACAAAGAAATTGTAGAAACTAATCATATACAATATCATTTAACTCTACTTAACATGTAACTCAGCTTAAAGGGATTGTGTCATTAAACATATTCTACAGTTTTCAAACCAGCACCTGGATCTGATTACTTTTGTAATTGCATGCAATTAAATATTTGGTATAGCCACTGAGTTATTCAATAAAATGTATCTGTATAGCGCCACCTGCTGTTTGCTCTTTTCCTTATTTTTTGTCTGTCTCACTATGCTGATCAAACGTTCTCAGTTTAATTCTTCAGCTGCCACCAGCCATATGTTCTGTTAGAAAAAGAGAGCTGCAGCAGAAAGGACACACCTCTGAGCTTCCAGGCTGAGCTGAGTCTAGCAGAGCATTTGGAGCAATGAATGGGGAGATCTCTGGGCCCATATGAGGTACGGGGCTGGTTCTAGCTTTGTTAGAAAGGTTATTGTCATGTACTATATGATCTCTGATTTTCATTCTTCACATCAATCATGGCATAACCCCTTTAAAGGGAATCTGTCAGCAGGATCTTGGACTATAATCTGCGGTAACATATGAGTAGTTAGTGCTAATAGTCAGCATCACTATTTCTTATGTTCCTACTACTATGTTCCTATTTCTCCGCTGTCAGGCTCAAAGCTGGGTTTACATACATTGTTAGGACTGCTTTGTTCAAGCACGAGTCCTCTCCATCATGCTAGCGCAGCACAGTGGTCTGGATTGTGCATTTCAGCGCAGCTTTGAGCGCTGACAGTGAACAAGGGGCAAAAAAATAAATAAAAAATAGCAATCTGGACTCCTTATCTATAGCACTAGTCATGTTGTACAACATATAATAGTCTAAGATTGTGGTGACAGATTCCCTTTAATGGGGCTGTCTGAGTTTAAAAAAAAAAGAAGTGGAAACAGGCAAGCACAGTATGCGTGAGATGCCATGACCTCAACAATCACCAGACCTTAAAGAACCACACCCTTAGCTCACAGCCCCAATCAGAGCCCAATGTTAATAAGACCCCATTAAGACCTCTGATCAGACCCACAATCAGACCTCAGCTCAGACCCCAATGTGAATGACCCCCATTCAAACCTCAGAGGAGAACCCTATACCTTATATCAGCCCCCCATGCCGCATATCAACCCCTAGCCATAAATCAATCAGTCCCCAGCTTCATTGCAGCAGCCCCAAGCCTCATTGCAGTATCAGAGGCACCTGTTCCTGAAGTTGTGTTTTTTTTTTTTTCACTGCTGCATCAAATAAATGCAACTTCAATTCCAAAAGCGTTGGGACACTGTGTATAATGTAAATAAAAACAGAATCCACAGAATCCAATGATTTGCAAATCTCATCGACCCATATTTTATTCACAATTGAACATAGGACAGAGATGTTGAAAGTGAGAGATTTGACCATTTAATGGTGATTCAATTAGATCTTGGTGGCAGCAACGCATCTCAAAATAGTTGGGACAGTGCCACGTCTACCATTGTGTAGCATCCCTTCTTCTCTTAACAACAGGGTGTAAATGTGTGGGAAGTGAGGAGAAGACCAATTGCTGGCGTTTTGGGAGAGGAACTCCCCATTCTTGTCTGAGGTAGGATTCTAGCTGCTCAACATCCCTGGGTCTTCTCTGCTAGATTTTATATTTTATGACGCACCAAATGTTTTCTATTGGTCAAAACTGCAGGCAGGTCAGTTCAGCACCTGGACTCTTCTTTTGCAAAGCATTGCTGTTGTGATCAATGCACGACCCTTCCTGAAAGATACATTATCTGTATAGGAGCATATGTTGTACTAAAACCTCTATATTGACAGTACCTTTCCAGATATGGAAGATGCCCACACTATAGGCACTAATGAATCCCCATGCTACCAGAGATGCAGGCTTTTGAATTGTGTACTGATAACAAGCTGGATAGTCCCTTTCCTCTTGAGTCCACAGGACAGTTTTCCATATTGCCTCAGTCCATTTAACATAAGCTTTGGCCCAGAGAAGATGGCAGCGTTTCTGATTAATGTTGACGTATGGCTTCTTCTTTGCATGCTATAGCTTTAACTTGTGGACTGCACAGAGAAGTCCCGTATGTTTAAAGACAATAATTTCTAAAAGTTTTCCTAAGCCCATGCCGGAATTTTCAGTACAGAAACATGCCTGTTTTTAATCCTTAGGATACCAGCGCCATACATGTATGGCCCTGGAAACTGGGACAGAAATCCCAGCACCGTACAGCTATAGCACTCTGATCGGGCGGGCACAGGAGCTGCACCTGCCCGAGGTCTGGCAGTTACTGATTGCCTGGACCCCTTCTGAATGCACCAGCCTCGGTGAAAACACTGATGTCGGCACATTAAACCTTGTATTGCTGTGGTCAGCACTGACTGCGGCACGTGCGGTATCCTGCCCGGTGTGGGGTGTCCATCGGGTTCCCATGCTGCTGTGACAGGGACCCGATGGCAGGGAAGGCAGCCGAATGCCTTTCTTAGGCATCGTGTCTGCCTTCCGTGTGAGACTGTGAGATCCAGCCCCCTGGATCTCACAGGCAGGAAGCTGTAAGTGTATTACAGTGTGTAATACACTTACAGCCAATTCATTACAAAACAGAAGTATTGTAATGCATTGTAAAGGAGATCAGACCCCCAAAAGTTGAAGTCCCAGAGTGGGACAAAAAATAAAGTGAAAAAAGAAGTTAAAAAAATAAAGTTTTACAAAAGTTTTTCAAAAGTTTCAAGTAAAAAAAAAAAAGAATCCGTTTCCCAAAATTAAGTAAAAATAAATTGTAAAAAATAGGAAAAAATTAATAAAAGTAGACATATTAGGTATCGCCACGTCCGTATCAACCGGCTCTATAGAAATATCAAATGATCCACCCCGTCAGGTTAACGCCGTAAAAAATGAAAAAATAAAAACAGTGTCAAAAAAGCTATTTTCTGGTCACCTTGCCCACAATAAGTATAATATCAAGCGATAAAAAAGGCGTATTTAGCCCAAAATGGTACTAATCAAACAGTCGTATCATCCCGTAAAAAATTAGCTCCTACCTAAGACAATCGCCCAAAAAATAAATAAATAGGGCTCTCAGAAAATGGCAACACAAAAAGAAGATTTTATTCTATTCAACAATGCTTTCAATGTGTATAACTTAACAAAAATACAAATGATAGACATATTATGTATCGCCGCGTCCGTAACAATATCTATAAAAATATCACATTATATGTCCCCCCCCCCAGGTGAATTCTGTAAAAAAAAAAAAAAACTATGCCAAAATAGCCATTTTTTCTCACCTTGCCCAACAAAAAGTTTAATACCAAGAGATCAAAAAGTGTTATGTACCCCAAAATGGTACCAATCAAACTGTCACCTCATCCCGCAAAAAATGAGTCCCCACATAAGACAATCACTTAAAAAATAAAAATCAATGGCACCCGTAAACCAAGGCGCTGCTTCCATTCTGAATCGTGAAAATAAGTAACACATTATGGGGTGCTTTTTCTCCTGTTACCGCTTGTGAAAATGAAAAATTTGGGGCTAAAGCAACACATTAGAAGAAACTAAACTTTTCATTTTCACAGGCAAGTGTTTCCAACTTCACGAAAAATGCTTAGGGTGTCAAAGTGGTCAGTACCCCCTTTAATATATTCTTTGAAGGATGTAGTTTCCAAAATGGGGTCAATTTTTGAAGGTTTCTACTGTAGGCGTATGTCAGGGTCAAATACAGAATGGTGCCTAAAAACCCTTCTAGCAAAATCTGCTTCCAAAATCCATATGGCACTCCTTTCCTTCTGACCACTGTAAAGCAGTTTACCACCACATATGGGGTATTTTTGTAAACTGCGGAATCAGGGTAATGTACATTGAGGTTTATTTTGCTGTTAACCCTTGCTGTGTTGAAAGAAAAAATTAATTAACATAAAAAATTTACCAAAAAAGTGAAATTTTGAAATTTCACCTCCATTTTCCTTTAGTTCTTGTAGAACACCTCAAGGGTTAACAAAGTTTGTAACATCAGTTTTCAATAACTTGAAGGGTGTAGTTTCTAAAATTGGGTAATTTTTGGGCGGGTTCAATTACGTAAGCCACTGAAAATCACTTTATAACTAAATTGGTGCTTAAAAAATTGTTTTTGGAAATTTTGTTGATTCCTAAGGAAATAAGATGACATTTACAATTATGCCAATATAAAGCAGACATATGGGGAATGTTGATTGATAACCATTTTATGAGGTATTACTATCTGTCTTAAAAGTAGAGGAATTGAAATTTAGAAAATTGTGAATGTTTCAAAATTTTTGGTACATTTTGGATTATTTTATAAATAAAGGTGAAATATATCGACTCAAATTTACCACTGCCACGAAGTACAATGTGTCACAAGAAAACAGTCTCAGAATGGCTTGGATAAGTAAAAGTGTTCCAAAGTTATTACCACATAAAGGGACACATGTCAGATTTGCAAAAATCAGCATGGGATTTAAGGTGAAAAGTGGCTCGGTACTGAAAGGGTTAATGCAATGTCACCTTAGAGCCTTTAGATCATGAACATCTATTTTGGCATTGTCCATTGTGTACATAGCTTTATCTAGATTTTCTGAATCCTATATTATGTACTCTAGATGGTGATATATTCAAAGTCTACCCAATTTTACTTTGAGGAAGGTTTTTCTGAAATTGTTCCACATTATTTAGACAGTTATTCACAGATTGGTAACATCTCCCCATGTTTGCTTCTGACAGACTCTGTCTCTAACATGCTCTTTTTATACTCAGTCTTGTGACTTAGTTGCAAATTGCATTTCCACATGTTTTTATTAGTACCAGTTACTTTTCCAGCCGATGTAGACATCAATTTCTAAATTATCTAATTTTTTTTTTCATAAAAGGGTAAAATGTCTGACTTTCAACATCTGATATGTTCCTTGATCTATTGTCAATAAAGTAGGGATCTACAAGATTTCCAAATTATTGCATTCTGTTTTTCTTTTGCTTCCTAACCTTTTGGGAATTGGGGTTGTATATATGTGTGAGATATGGTTTAGTAGAACTAGTAATCTATTGATTTAAAGCCCTGCTTACTCTGCTCTTAGGAGTTCATTGAGCAGTCTTACACCTATCTCTATGTGCATACAGGTTAGGCTGTCAGTCACTAAAAAAGCCCCCCCTTGCCCATAGATTAGCCTGCATGTTCAACATGTTGGGTTTACACACTGGGCACATCTGATGCACTGTATTATACTTAGTGCAGTCCATACTAGGTGTATATGTTTTGGCCAGGCTGCTGGTTTCCCTGGATTAGAAAAATCAAGTCTGTGTTTTTCTTCAGAAAGAGTTCTATTCTGGTCTGTAGGCTGTATTTTCTTGTCATTATTCCATTGCATGAAGATGGACTGCAATACCAGACACAAGAAAGTAAAAAAAAAGAGAGATTGTCATAATAAGACTACAGAGCTTTCTGTTCCAAGACTCTAAACGACTGTCAAAGCAGAATGTAGTCACATAACCACCATGTTGAAGAAACAGCTGAAATCTGACAGCCCTCATCCTTTCTGTACTAATCTCTTGTAGCTGAAATAGCAAACCACCTATAACTAAGCTAATCATATGAAGCCTCCTGTTAGTGGATAGGGAAGTAGGCTTATCGGATAAGAGATTGGAGAAGGTAAGTGATCACTAGAAGCAGTAGCTGAACATTATTGACTAGATCACCAAGATTTGTAGAATTCCACGGACAAGACAATGACTACTTCACAACTTGTGAAGGGTCAACATAGGCAGGGTGCCATGGGAAGATGGAGCTGTGGTAGCCTCGAGCCTTCCTAAGGTCCAAGTCCACCACAACGAATGAGATAGGGGGAGCCAATATAGCACCAGGAGTGCAGTGCTCACAGGGAAAAGCCTCTTATATGCCGTGGTCACAGTTGACCACAGCATCAGAGGGGTCAAATATCTGTGATCGGTGTTATTGCCAATCTTATCCATTAACTCCATTTGTCTGCTGTGTAAACCAGCAGGCACCCGGTGGTTACAGCACGCTTTCCACTCCGGCATGGGTGCCATCTTTAAAGACTCGAAATGCGACATACATGTCGAGAGTGGGTTAATCAAATGTACTGAGTGGCCTTCAGAACAAAGAAGTCCCTTTAAAAAAAAACAAAAAACATTAACATTGCTCGTTATCATCCGTTAACAGAATCCCTCCCTATAAAAGGGACATTTTTGGAGTGTGTTGATTCCCCTTGATTGACATCATATAAAGCCTCTCTGAATGAGGTGCACATTGCTAGATTTATTAGTACAATCTAAAGCTATTGTTTTGGAAGATCTTCAATTAATTCTATTCCTTCCATTCCACATTTAATTCTTTTTCTCTCCTGGCGCATTTCTTCAATCTACATGATATTTCATGATATTTATTTTATAGATAATTCCTGAGTGAGAAAATGTAATTAAAGTTCTAGCAAAATAATTAGTGGGAATATCTCAAAAGGCATTTTAAAAAATCAATGTGCTACTGAGGAGCAAATAGAGTTAACACTGTCATGAAAGATCAAAGTCATCAAAGAACGTGACTGAAAATTTAAAAGGCAGCCACAATGTAATGAAAAAGGATGCTGAAACAGCTGTGGTTTCCTGCCTCTTGGGTCCCATCTACAAATTGATTTGACATGGAAAATTTCCCAGTAGATGTTTAAAAATGGTGAAATGCCATTAATTACATAGCAAAGAATCTACTTTATATAATTTATAATCCATTAGCAAACTTTTCATACTTGCTTGCTATTACTGTTTGTACCTTCTAATTTTGTATGTGCTAAAATTGCAAGGCCACAATATTATTTTATACTGCAGCTCAAAAACAGCTCTGACAGTCGTCATTGTTCCCTGCAGAAAAAGTCAAAATTAGTTCGGACGTCAACTTCTTAACCATATTTTACTTCTCTTACTGTGCGTTATTTTCCTTCTTACCTGGAACACTGATGGATTATATGATTTCTTTCTTTTTTCAAGAAATTCATGTTTGCCCTATTACAGGAAAAAAATTTTTTTTATAGATAAGAAGAAATGTTAGATGAGAAATGTCAAATCAATCAGACCACCATAGATTGGTAGAATGGTGGACCCCAGTCCTTTTCCTCCAACATGTCTATCATGTGGTCCATGTCCACTATCTCACAGTACAACTTTCTAGGAGATAAAGAGAAAGCCCAGTGCTCTTACTCAGCTATTTCTGTACCACGGGAAAGGTGATAAATGTTAGTGATTGGAATGCTGTTGTAACTTTAACATTTTCATTGTTTTTGGAAAACTAGGAAATATACATAGACATTTCTGTCTCCCAGGAGCTCAGTCACATCCCCCTTTCCCTCCTCACCGTTCTGTGTTTGGCTGTAAAAAAAAAATGGCTGGACCAGGAGCTTCCCCTTCTGTCTGGGGTAATAATGGCATAACAGTGGTTAGGGGAAGTAAATTAGTTAAATACCTGGTTTCCGACTGTTTACAAAAAGTAGTTTGACAACATTGCTATTGAAATTTTTGCTCTGCACTGATCACATGGATCAGATTGGGGCAGGAGGAAGAGACAACTGTGCAGCTCTGCCTGAACACCACACTCAGGAAGGCTACACACCATGTACAGCTGTTTTCTTGAGCAACACTCCAGTGCGTTTGGGGCTTATGGTCACAGGGACAAAGACAAGCCTCACTATTGAATTGCCTGGCCTCCACAGTGAACCACCAATTTATAATAAATGAAGAAAGGGAAATAGTAGGGGAGTCTATGTTTAATTATATAGGTGCTTTACCTATGAAACAGGTTTGTTCATAGCATAAGACAAAAAACATGTACAGTGAAAGACTGGTACAGAGGTATAGAGGAACCAGCCCATGTGGGCTTACAACTAGTGTTGAGCGAACACGAACTGTAAAGTTTGGGTTCGTACCGGACTTTAGGGCTTTTGGTACCCGGACCCGAACCCGAATATTTCCGTAAAAGTTTGGGTTCGAGTTCGTTGTTCGGCCGTTTATTAAATCGTGTTGAAACAAGCATTTAAGATGTGTGCTCTTAGAAGCCATCACAGCAACGCCAACTAATGGCATGGCTGTGATTGGCCAGTGCAGCATGTGACCCAGCCTCTATATAAGCTGGAGTCACTTAGCGCCGCACGTCACGTCAGCTCTTACTAGTGTAGGGATAGGATGCTGCTGCGGTGAGGGAGAGATTAGGAAAGAATCTGATATCAAAGCTTGGTGTTAAGTCTGCAATCTACAGCGATTCTTTTTGTGGGTGCAATGCAACATTTTTGTACCCTGATAAAATAGAAGACCGGTGAAAAGGATGTGCAGAGTGCCTGCACTCCTAGTGTGGTACCGAAAGGGGCACACTCAAAAGACCTCAGGACAGGAATAATCTTTCTAGGATTTATTGACAACGCGTTTCGGGGCATACATGCCCCTTTTTCAAGTCTAGAATAGGTGAAACATATAAACATGTAGTAAAAACATGTAGGGAAAAGAGCATAAAAGGGATGAAATACAAAATGAATAAAAAATGGAATAAAAGATAATAAATACACATAGATATTAAAAATATGTATGAAATTGATGATATAAATATAAATATAAATTCAATGTTTTTAATTCTGTGAAAATAGATAAATGAGAAATTCTTTTCTGTGTACATATGGAATAAATTGAATGATTATTTTTTGAGAATGAACGCATAAACTAATGGGTAGGAAACCCTAATAAAGGACACTGATAGCGATATAAAAAAAAAAAAAAGGGGGAGGGGTGATTACTCGAAGTGAATATAAGTGTAAATTGATTCTGTGACAATAAGATCGCTAAACGTTTATACATCAATAAGGCAATTTAAACTGTTTTGTAGGTTTTATATATACATACATAGAATAATTAATTGATTTTAGAGAATAAATATGTGGTTAAAAAACCCTTTGGTAGAACACTTGATGGCGATTGCAAAGGGGGTTACCTGGAGTGCCGTGCTTTAAAACAGGAGTACGCCAAAAATGTCACTAAAAGATGAAAAAATGGCTGTGTTGCAGCAAATAAAAAACATAGAATGGAACACATATAACTATAGACAGGCTCCTTGATAATGGATGGATAGATGAAAAATGTGTGTTAAACATGAATTGGCAGATGCATAAATACCTCAGGAGTAGCTCCGTGACACGTGGGAACGCCAGCAGTTCGGCTCTGGCATGCCTGAGCGCGCGCTGCTAGATGTAGGAGGGAGTGAGGGCCGGGCCGGTGACGTCATCTGTGACGTCCCGGTCGGCTTGTGAAGAGGTTGCTGAAAGTGCGATGCTGTCAGGGAAGGTGCCGATGTGGATCTGGGAGAGCAGTTGAACTAGATGGAATAAGCTGAAAATGTCACTGGAAGATATATTGATTGGATAATGTATTAATTGGATAATTGTTAAGAAACGATCAGCCTGGTATTAAATGGTTATTGAACAATAATATATAGGGTATGACTGGTGTATTATTTTAAAGGTATAACAGGAATGTGATGAATGGACTTTAAGATTGGGAAAATGAAATGGGTGTGTATGAGGTACATTTAAAACTGATGGATGTTGAGAGAAGGATGAATGGGTATGTGGATTGTGCAAAGTGTTTCTGGGCAGGTGGATACTCGAACAAGGATATGGATGTTGGTGTTAAAAACAATTACTCTCCAGGGATTCATTTAGGCCAAGAGGTTCCAGACACTGCAATTTATATATCCAGAACATTTCCCTCCGTCTTAGGGACTGAAAGCGGTATGCATGTTCCGTTTTGACTTGTTCTATTGGTGTTATGGTCAAATCCACCGGATCCTTGTTATGAACCTGGAGGAAATGTCTTGAGACTCCATGTTTTAAGTAACCATTGGTAATATTCCACCGATGCTTGTTCATCCGTTCCCTTAGGGTCATGGTCGTTCTCCCTACGTATTGGAGGCCGCAATTACATTCGATAAGATAGATAACATAGCTGGATGAGCAGTTGAGAAATTGTTTGATCTGATACTGTTCACCCGAGACGTTACTACAAAAACTGTGGTTTTATTAGAAATGTTGGTGCAACATTTGCACATACGGTGTCCACATTTGTAGCTACCCCGTATATCAGGAAATAGCAGTGGCGTTTGGCCCAATTTTTCTTTCTTCAGTGTGCGGAGGCGACTTGGGGCCAGGATATTTTTCAACGTTTGAGGTCTTCTAAATATGATACGAGGTTCCTTCTGCAGATGATTTCTCAGAAAAGGATCCGCTAATAGGATCGGCCAGTGTTTTCTGAGAATTTCTCTGAGTGACGAGTGATTGACATTGTAGGTGGTGATGAATGACATTTTGAATCGTTTGTTGGTTTCTGGGTCCTTCTCTTTTTGTTCTTCAAAAGACAGCTTCCTTGTGTATACTCCTGGGCGCGTTTCAGAGCTGCTTTGACCACTCCTTTGGGGTAGCCTTTCTTGAGGAATCTCCTCTCAATGAGCTTACTTTGTAATTGGAAATCCTTATCGTTGGTGCAATTTCTTCGGATTCTCTTAAATTGACTAAAAGGGATATTATTTTTCAATTTTTTGTGGTGTGCGCTTCCATAATTAAGGTAGCTGTTACTATCTACCTTTTTGAAAAACGTCTTGGTCTCGATACGGTCATCTTTAGCCATAAGGACTAGGTCAAGATACTCAATGAATTCCTTAGAGTAGTTAGCTGTAAAGGTGAGGTTGTAATTGTTATTATTGAGATATGCTGTAAATTCATTGAAATTCTCTAGGTCGCCATCCCAGATAACAACTAAATCGTCTATATAGCGTTTGTAGAATATCAGATTCTCTTTCCACTTATGTTGGTTATAAATGAACTGATCTTCGAACGCCCCCATGTATAGATTAGCGTAACTTGGCGCGAAACGCGTCCCCATCGCGGTTCCCTTGGTCTGTCTGTAGATCTTCTTATCAAAAGTGAACGTATTGTGAGTTAGGATGAATTCAATACTGTCCAGTATGAATTGACCATGTGTATTAGGTAATTCCTGATCCTTTGTGAGGAATTGACGGATGGCTTCGATCCCCACAGTGTGTGGGATATTTGAATAAAGGGAGGAAACATCCAAAGTAGCCCATAGGTATGTGTATTTCCA